>OY744551.1:32725521-32753021 GCA_963556195.1 Sepiola atlantica
TGCCCCATTACTTGTTGTTACGAGACCCTGTTGGGGTGGATCGCTAAAACAATATTTTTTTGCAAACACCCCGACTGCTGCCGGCCCCCTTCTTGGTATCACCCCATAAGATATTTTTTTAACATTATAAAGCGGTAGAAGTTATTTACAGATGGTAATTGACACACCCAGTTACTGTAGTAACACCGCTCAAGAATTGGTTTTAAACGAGTTTTCAATAATAATTTTAACTAATTATAGTTTTTAAACAATCAAAGTCAACAGACAGGATCTCCCACGAACGTACGCCTTCAAGTATCGCGGCTCGACGCTCAACGACGACATCCTTGGCGAAGTCGCTGCTGGCATCAATGCGAGGTGGCTCAAATAGCGCACCACCACCGGCGTACTCTGTGACCGCAGGATCAGCGACCATCCAAAGTCGAAGATCTACGGGATTGCTGTGAGACTCGTCGCTTTGTACAGCTCAGAGTACGTGCCGACAACGAGAGAGGAGGGCGAAGATTCGCAGTAATGGAAACTAAAATGCTCCGATGGATCTCCGGAGTTACCCTCTTTGACCACGTCTATAATGACGATATCTGAAGGTGCTACGGCATCGCGCAGATTAAGGACAAGATGAGAGAATGGTTGCTCAGATGATGCGGACATGTGATGAGAGACGACGATGACACCGTCGCGAAACTCACTTTTAAACTCGTAGTCGCCGGGGAGCCGATGATCAGATAGAAAGACGCCCTGCACAATGATCTATGGAAAACCAGCCTTCACTCGAACCAAGACTGTGATCGTGCCAAGAGAAAAAAGCAATCATTCCGGACCCCGCCATAGCTCGGAACTAGCGAAAAGAAAACAAATTAAATGTGGTATTCAATCGTCGTGTATTTGTTAAATAATAAATACATAGATTGTAAGGTCTTTTTTATGCAATAAAACATTTTTATTGTTAAACGTTTTCTCCGCTTGCTGCAGAATACGCACTAACATGGCTGAGTGTCCTCCAAGTCTTACGATCTTGGACCAAGGTGTTCGCTTGGTTTATGTTCACATTCGTCCATTCACAGACGTTGTCTATCCATCTTTTCTTTTGTCTACCTTTCGACCGGCTTCCTTGTATTATGCCTTCATGTTTTGCATAGCCCGACACTGGAACGCTTAACGTGACCCAAACAATCTTAAGACTTTACATTTGATGACAGATGATATTGATGAGATGCCAGTGAGTTTTCGCAACTCTGCGATACTGACGTAAATGTAATACAACATCGTTCGTACTAATAGCAAGAGAAGGTCATTTATGTAAGAGATTTCACAAAAATGGCGACCTTGAACCATTTGTTAGACAGAGTAAGGAGAGGGATGAGAGATACGAAGCTGTGATTGGCCATTCAAGATCACGTGCTTAATTGGGGGATTAAGAATATCTTTGAAATACTTCTAGAAAACTGACATTTATTTTTTCCGAAAGACTTTAAAAAGATCTATCTTTTTTTTTTTTTTTTTTAAATGCTTCTTTTAATCTCTTAAAATCGGATCTGTTTCGTTCGGTTTACCTCATTCCCGACGGACCCGCTTAATCTTTGTTTCCCGACTTTGGTAGATGCGAGGTGGTGGTGAGCTTGGAGTTGACGAAGAATACGATAAGATAAAATAAAAAAATATTGATCGGGGGGGGGGGGGGGCAGAGGATTAAAGTAAATGTTGAAGAAAACATTTCTCTTGATTTAAAGAGTGGAAATTATAACATCCGAAAAAAAAATCGTTTTTTTCGATTTGCTGCAGAGAATTCCAATACAGATTGAACACACCATATATATATATATATATATATATATATATATATATATATAATTATTAATGACAATATATGTATTAGCATATACTATCAGTTTCTTTTTACTTTGCAGTCTCCTTAAAAGATTCAGCTCGATGATTATCAATTAGTGATAACAGAGCAAATATAAGTCAGTTCATATTATATTCCAATAACCATGGGTTTTTTTGGTTTTTTTTTCACATTTCCAAAATGCTATGTTTTTTGGAAATGTGAAAAAATAAAAATAATAAAATGAAACCATGGTTATTGGAATATAATATAAACTGATATATATATATATATATATATATATATATATATATATATATATATATATATATATATATATATATATAATGCATTGTATGGCGTTCTTATTTTTGATAATTCATATTACCATATAAACTGCTTTCTAAACAAGAACACCCTTTCTAATTCAATTTGCACCGCCACGTGCCACGTCCTTGACTAAAGAGACCCTCACCCCGCATTCGCTTCAACATCAGACGAATTGAAAACACACGAAAAAACGATGAGAAAAAAAGGAAACGAAAAAGAAAAAGAAAGGTATTTTATATATCTTTTTTTTCTTTTTTTTTTTTAAATTCTGATGAAGTATATCTTCGAAAATTTAATTGATAAAAATTTTATTTTTTTTTAATTAAAAAAAATTGAAAAAAAGTGTATGTATATATATATATATATATATATATATATATATATATATATATATATATATATATATATATATAATCTACTAACAAATATATGCTCCTTCCGGTCACATATTTTTGCTAGGCTGGGAGGATGTCATGATGAAGGAACTACATGCACTGACCATCAAAGGAGGAGGTAATGCGTGGTAGGATGGTATCATTGCAACAGATACCCCCTCCAAAATAGAAAAGGTAAAACCTGGGAGGATCTGCCTCATAAAAGGAGAAGGAACAACAGAAAAGATACTACACTACCCCTCCCCCTTCCCACCATCCACCCACCAAAAAGAGAAGGTAGTAGCTGAGAAGAACAGATACTACATTAACCCTCTTTCAAAGGAGAATGTAATACATGGGAGGATTACCCCCACCCCTTAAAAAGGAGGAGGTAATTCCTGGGAGGGCGCTCTTATGACAACATAACCGATACTACACTGTCCATCTCATTAAAAGAACATGTAATAATAGATTAATTCATTTTTTTAATTCATTTAAAAAATGCTTAGTCATAAAAAAAGATTATTTTTTATAGTTCCTTGGAGTTTTGGCTAAGACTAAAGTGTAGTATCTGTTCTCAGCATCACAGCAACATCAACAATAAAAATATAATATGTTGTCGTTAACTGAAGCAAGAAATGGGGAGAGGAGAAGGGGAATAGACCCATAGTCAGTCAGAGAGATATAGACAGACAGTCAGCCACCCTCTCCTTTCTTTTTTTTCTTTTCCGCTTATACAGGGTCTTTAAGAAGTTTTGCGAGCATTGTTCAGAATCCATTTTTTATTAAATAATTTTAATAAATTACTGTTGCTATCGACAAAATTATTGCACATATAGATAAAATAGTACAATAAAATTAGAATTGAATAACATCAAATATTAATTAATTATTAACCGTTTAAAAAATAGATATGTCGATTAGTCATTCCAACGAGTGTCCTTGGACCGTTCATCTCTACTATATATAGAGTATTTCAAAGTTCTTTGTTCTTTAATTACTTAAGTAACATTAACTCGTTTTGATAAGGAGTGATAAATGAAAACAACTTTCGCATTTATTCAGAGAGAGAGAGAGAGAGAGAGAGAGAGAGAGACCAGAGAAGAAATATTACACTCTTGATTACTATCAAAATAGTAGATAAAATAATTTGTAATTGTAAATATAAAAGCTGAGAACAATAGAGAAATGTAGAAATCTTTTATTGATGACTTAAGCAGCTGAAACTGTTTACGTCACTATTGAAAAGCGTCTCCATATTAATAATTTTCTCGGTCGGAATGAGTATTTTTTAAACCGAAGCGAAGTACATTTTATTCTTGTAAATAACATGATAGAAGAAAAATACATATTGGCTAGTCAGAATCAAATATCGATTTATCATATGCAATGCTACCCATCGAGTAATAGACCAACCTTCACTTTATTATTATATATATTAGGTTACGTTGTGTGCATACTCCGGAGATCTTCGCCACATACTTGCACCAACCACTAGTCTCTCTCTCCCTCTCTCCCCCTCCCCCCCCCCTCTCTCTCTCTCTCTCTGTCTGTCTCTCTCTTAGACAAGGTTAAAAAAGAGTCTGTAATCTGATAGGTCCCTTACTATCCACCAAGCTCCAGCCCCTGTCCCATTGCTACAATATTGCATCCGTGTGCTTGTTTTACAAGTACTTCAATGGATTGTGCTCCGATGAACTTGATGCTCTGGTGCCCCATCGACGTAAATACACTCCACCAACTCGACAATCAGCTAAATCCCATCCATTCACTGTGGAGGTCACTAGATGCCGGAGAGCCTTCTACTCCAATAGTTTCTTTCCTCGAGCTGTCGGTCTTTGGAACTCCCTCCCTGAACCTTGTTTCCCCGACTGTACCGACATGCAGAAATCTAAAACTAATGTATACAAGCTCAGCTCCCAATGTAGGATGATCCCCCCCCCCCGCCGCCTAAACTTTCACGCTAATACTAGTAGCCCCTTACGTCTACAGTGGCAACTTGCGTTGTTTAGGGCAAACTAAGTTTAAAAATGAAAAATATATATGAAGTACAGGGTGGGCCAAAATAAGGGTCCTATCTTTAAATTTGAATAACTTGAATTTGAATAACTTCCACAAAATAAAAGTTAAACTCACCAAACTTTATGTGTGTGTAGACTGACCCTTCCGAGATTTTTTGAAATAAACAAAACAAATTTTAGCCGAAAAACACTTCTTAAAACTTACAAAAACTAAAGTATTGTTTTTTACACTGTTTTGAGTTTTTTAAGCAAAAATAATGTTTTCTAAATGAGGGTACGTTCCTTAGGGCTAATACGGCTCATGCTTGCTTCGGAAGGGGTCCTTTACTTATTCTAAAAAAAAAATTTTTTTAAATCAATAAATAAAAAAGTTATGAATTTTTTAAAATAGGACCCTTATTTTTGCCCACCCTATAGTTAATTAAAAAGAAAATATAATGAATAAATTTCAGTTTCAAAATCCTATTTAAAATAAAAATTGGGAAAATCGATCAGCATGAACATGTTTTACAAAAATTTAAGTAAAAAAAACAAAAACTCCCAGACAACGCTGGGTAGGTAAAACTAGTTATATATATATATAATACCCCTCCTCTGTCAACGAGGTTGAATTTGTTGCCTACGACTGACAATATCTTCCTTGTATTCCGACAATAAACCTTTTAGCAATGCGTTTATGTTTTAGATATTATAATAGTCTGGAAAGTTTACATTTCTGAACACTGACAACAACTGCACTTTATGAAACATGTCAAGCGTGAAAATCTGTTGGGGCAGACAGAATATTATTAAAGGAATCGCTTAATAACCACATTTTTTTTGTGTCAAATATATTATATTACATACCTGAGAAAATGAGTTGAATTCAACTAGGGAAAACTAATGTGTTTTCAGCTTAAATAAATATATACATACTAGAAGAATACCCGTTTTATACCAGTTTTAAGTCCCCTTATGAGGATTGAAATCAAGATATAATGCTACTAAACCTTATGTCTAGAATCCTTATTCCAATTTTGATCAAAATCCATAAAGAGGTTTATAAACGGTCATGACCAGTGTTTCCCCGTCTTGGTTCATCATCAGATTACGTAAATACGTTCTGTTAGTTGCTTTTGTCGTCTGAAAATCGCCCAAAGCATGAAACCACTAGTCATGACACATAAAAAACCACAGTGTATTATATATATATATATATATATATATATATATATATATATATATATATATATATATATATATATATATATATATATATAACCGTAGATCATATTTGGTTCTTTCCATATATGATCTAAGGTTAAAATAAGATTCTAACTCTGCCTGATGAGATCTCAGTTTATAATAGCTGTTGATCGATAACATCGACATGCCAGTGTCGCAGATTTTGTACATGTCTGTGTAAATAAAAATAATCATCTATAAACCCGATTGAAATTCTTTGGATTACCACCCTGTGGATGTTTTACTTGGATTATATTATATATATATATATATATATATATATATATATATATATATATATATATATATATATATATATATATATATATATATATGTATAATCGTGTTGTTGTTTGTGTTGTATTTATAGTAAAGTATTCCATATATGCTTTACTTATAATCAAGAAATGAAAAATAAAACAAAACCATTACAGAAAACTGCAATTCACTACTTCGTTTAATTTTAGTCCCCGTCAAGCATATTTTGGGACAATTTGAAGTACGTATGAATGTTTTTTGTTTGTGTGTGTGTGTGTGTGTGTGTGTTTGTGTGTGTGTGTGTGTGTGTGTGTGTGTGTGTGTGTGTGTGTGTGGAATATTTCGGGCTACCTACACTTTGGTGTGTGTGTTTTCATCCTATTATTGGGTTTGTCTCATCATTATTTGAGGTAACTGAATTTTTGATCAGTTTTTATATTTTACTTTGTCTTGTATCTGTATTTATTTTTTGAATTGAACTGAACTAACATGTCTGCATTTGGAGTTTCGTTCTGATCTTCTATTTATCAGGTTTTATATTTTTATTTAGCTATGCATCATACTTCTTTTGTTTTATTCAATAATCGCAGCTCATTTTTTAAACAAGCATGTATCGAATGTGTTATAATAGATAGTTATTTTGTAGACGATATTACTTTATTACTGATGCTAGTGCGATTATTTTCCATATGATTTTAGAGGTGATTCTTTTTTCTTTTAGCTCCATATCGCTAGTATTATGCTTTATGGTTGAATTCGTGTGTGTGTGTGTGTGTGTGTGTGTGTGTGTGTGTGTGTGTGTGTGTGTGTGTGTGTGTGTGTGTGTGATCTTTGTTTGGAGGTTCCTTTTCTTGCTCCTATGAAGTGTGTTCGATTGAGTTATGCGTTTGGTTTGTGGCTTTGTATATAACGTCCATCAAGGCATGCTCCTTATATTGGGCAAGAATGTTTATTTATACAATTAGATGTTTTTTCCGTAGGCGTTTGATGCTGTTGGCAACTTTGTTGTAAGGTTTTTATTTTTATTATTTGTAGTATGTTTTGTGCACAGGAGTAGTTGATCTTCAGCTTATTTTTGTTGAATATTTTAGAAAGTTTGTTAGCATTTGAGAAGAGTTTCCTTCCCAGTTTGAGGAATAATTTACGGATATTGGTGTTAGCATATTTATTAAATGGTAGATTGAACCAGTTTATTTTTATTATTTGTAGTATGTTTTGTGTACAGGAGTAGTTGATCTTCAGTCTATTTTTGTGTAATATTTTAGAAAGTTTCTTAGCATTTGAGAAGAGTTTGAGGAATAATTTGCGGATATTGGTGTTAGCATATTTATTAAATGGTAGATTGAACCAGTTTATTTTTATTGTTTTGTTTCGGATTATTTTGATTATTCAGACTTATGTTCTAATCGTGGAAGATATTCTTACAACGTTTCGGCCGATGCAACCTTCAATTTTCTTCAGGTGCGTCTCGTCAAACTCGAAAATCTTTATGTCGAACTCGAAAGTCTCTATGGAATTTCGAACGGAATTTTTTTATATAGGTAACATAGGTTGTTGGCTCTCCTTCCGTCAGCTATTATCGGGTAGAATTCTTACGTAATTCTTAATTGCACTCTTAGTATCGCCCGTACTGAGGATTAAACCTTCAAACTTCAGAAGACTGCCACTTAGAAATGATTATTACTTGATTTTCCTTGCGAATATTTCTAGTGTGAATTTTAAAGAGCCTTATTGTATGGTTTCTTTCTGTTATCGAAAATACTAATATTACAAAGTTTGCAATGATTCTGCGGCTGATTTTGGGATGTGTCTGATAATTGATGGGTGGTTTAATGAGTTGTATATGTGTAGAGGCGTATCATTAAAGCGTTCCAATGTTTTATTGTTTAGTTTATATGTATATACGACAAAACCTACATTAATGAAACCTTTTCTCACACATGTCAAATTTCAACAGGGTATTTAATTTAATTCAAGATACACTAATAAAACCCATCCATGATAAAAGTCTTCAACGACCTAGTGAATCCGTCATCATTTATTAATCTAAACTTACCATCAAATAACGAATAGGTTTCTACCATATCGCTCTCATTTTAGCTAAACAATCATTCTTCAAGTAAAATAACATACATTTAGAAACTGGTTAAATAATTTTCTAACTATGTATGAATACAAAAATATTAAATATACTTTAGTGTCATTGTTTTTCATTTTCAGATTATCTCTTCAACAAATAAATAGTAACAATAAGTTTCATGTAAGATCGCTGCCGCCTGTCGTCCGCCACCTGCCGCTGACTCCGCCCAATCCTCTTCCAACTGCAGATATACATGCCAAACTCATACGATTCTGCCCCTTCGTGCTTTTCTCCCCCGTTTTCTTCTCTCGTTTCATTTTTATTTTATTTTTTACGAATAAATTGGCGCCATTTACTTGCGTTTTTAACCTTAATTGGATACCTAGATGCCAGTTTAATTATTTGAAATTACGTTTGCATTTTTTAAATACGTTGCAGTGCCTACTAAACCCAAAATAATGTTAGACATTCTTCACTTTCGCACATTCACAGACAGACAGACACACAGACATATATATATATATATATATATATATATATATATATATATATATATATATATATATATATATATATATATATATATATATATATACAGGGTGGGCAAAAATAAGGGTCCTATTTTTAAAATTCATAACTTTTTTATTTATTGATTTTTAAAAAAATTTTTTTAGAATAAGTAAAGGACCCCTTCCGAAGCAAGCATGAGCCGTATTAGCCCTAAGGAACGTACCCTCATTTAGAAAACATTATTTTTGCTTAAAAAACTCAAAACAGTGTAAAAAACAATACTTTAGTTTTTGTAAGTTTTAAGAAGTGTTTTTCGGCTAAAATTTGTTTTGTTTATTTCAAAAAATCTCGGAAGGGTCAGTCTACACACACATAAAGTTTGGTGAGTTTAACTTTTATTTTGTGGAAGTTATTCAAATTCAATTATTCAAATTTAAAGATAGCACCCTTATTTTGGCCCACCCTGTATATATATATATTAACATAATTCACCCCAAACAAACCAGGCTGCCACTGTAGACGTAAGGGGCTACTGAGAAAAAAAGGCAGACGGTTTTTTTTTGGGGGGGGGGGCAACCTAAATTGGGAGCTGCGTAGCGAGATGTCTGTTTACATTAGTTTTAAATTTCTGCATGTCAGTACCGTCGGGGAAACAGAGGACAGGGAGGGAGTTCCAGAGGCCAGCAGCACGAGGAAAGAAGCTATTTGAGTAGAAAGCTCTTCGGCATCTGGGGACCTCTACAGTGAATGGATGGGATTTAGTTGATTGTCGAGTTGGTCTAGTGAATTTACGTCGAGGAGGGCACCAGAGTAGCCAATTCATCGGAGCATAATCCATTGAAGTCTTTGTAAAACAAGCACAAGGATGCTACATTGCGGCGATGGGACAGGGACTGGAGCTTGGTTGACAGTGAGGGACCTATTAGGTTGGCGACTCTTTTTTGGACCTTGTCAAGGGGGGAGAGACTAGTAGATGATGCACCAGCCCAGATTTGCAGAACATGCTTCATGCATTGGCGGATGATTGCTTTGTAGAGATACAGGATAATGTCAGGTGTGAGGAGTTTACTTGCACGGTAGAGGGAGCCCACCTTCCTGATCAAAGATTTAAGACAACTTGATAATCTTTTAAAATAAAACTTTTTTTAAGATAGATTTTTAACTCCTCCCATATAAGGTTAGCAATACTACAATCTAAAAGGTTATGGAAACAAAAAGCTACATTCCAAACATTTTTTTCAGAAATTTACATTTTTATAAGATGAGACATTTTACACTTGATCAAAATTATAAGACCAGAGACAAAAATTCTACGAAATTGTACGAAAAGTGTATAAAAACATTGAACAACCAAATTTAATAACGAGTTTTACCTCCACTGGTTTTGATAAGATTATTTGGGGCATGCTAGAAATAAGTGTTTCCATTAAGGTGAGGGAGTGTGTTGCTCCAGCACCTGAAGATGGCTTCACGAAGTTCATTTTTTGTTGAATATTGTTTGCCATTTCGATAAACATCTCTTGTCATCCACCCCCAAGCATTTTCAATTGGGTTCAAGTCAGGTGATCATACAGGATGTCCAAGAGATGGACCCCATTTTATTGTAGAAAGGTCAAGGTCCGTCGTGCAGTGTGGATTGCAGCATTATCCTGTTGGAATAACCATCCATCTCCACACAAACGATGGCCCTCCGTCATCAACGATGCTTTTTATAGCATTCTAACATAACCAGCCGCTGTCTGGCGATGCTGCACCACCTGGAGCTCTATCGTCCCTCTGTAAGAAAAGGCACCCCATACCATTAGGGACCCTCCACCACTATGACGTGTGGAGAAAATTTCAGGAGGCATATTTTTGTTATGCCAATATCGTTGGAAGCCATCAAGACCATCTAAATTGAATTTTTTTCTCATCAGAAATCAAGACTTTCTTCCTCTTCTCAACGTCCCATGTTTGGTATTGACGACCAAACCTTAAGCGTTCCACCTTGTGACGTGGAAGCAGCCGAGGAATTTGTGTACACTTTTTTTCTATTTACCATGCTTTTTTGTCGTAAGTGTCGTCTGATGGTTACTGGACTGCAATCAGCATCTGTGACTGCCTTAATTTGACTAGAAGAAAGTCCACTGTCTTTCACAACAACCCGTCTTATTCTCCTACTCAATAGAGGGGAAATTGTTTGAGGCCTACTAGTGGATTTTGCTTTTCCATAATTCTCACTGTTCTTTAGAAAGTTGCAAATCACAGTTTTACTGAGATTTACCTTAGCTGCGATCGCCCGCTGTGACAAACATTGCTTATGGAAATCTAAAATTCGAGCATGCTCAACTTCGGTAAGTTTGCTTGCTTTAGGCATGGTGACACCTTTACGCAGTGATTGCTAATCTCTAGCTGAACTAAAAACATTGGAATTACCATAGATCTAACAATTCATATATATATATATATATATATATATATATATATATATATATATATATATATATATATATAAATACATATATGTATATTTATATATATATATTTATATATATATATATTTATATATATATATTTATATATATATATAAATATATATATATTTATATATATATATATATATATATATATATATATATATATTATTTATTTACCTGTGTGTATTTTGTGTTACTGATGAGTCACCACTTATCAAGGCCAAAATCCACCCGAGGACATGGATGAATGTGCATACATGTTTATGGTGATAGACCTCGAATAAAGTCGTAGCTGAAACATGTATGCACATATGTAGCCAATTTTTTGTATAAATGAAAATTATACTACACATGTATGTATATATATATATATATATATATATATATATATATATATATATATATAGAGAGAGAGAGAGAGAGAGAGAGAGAGAGAGAGAGAGAGAGACAGACAGACAGACAGACAGACAGACAGACAGACAGATAAATTTTGTTCTTACATTGAGAGGGTTCACATTACCAGGTCTCGGTTTCTTCAGAAACAAGTACTGTAGCTAATGAAATCAACTATAAAAATTTTATTTGAAAAACCTTCTTCTCTCCCTCTCCCTCTCCCTCTCCCCCTCTCTCTCTCCCTCTTTCTCTCTCTCTTTCTCTCTCTTTCTCTTTCCTTCTTTCTCTCTCTCTTTCTCTCTCTTTCTCTCTCTTTCTCTCTCTCTCTTTCTCTCTCTCCCTCTGTTTCAATTTATACTTTTTACTTTTCTGTTCAACATTGAGACTCACTCTGTGTGTGTGCTTGCATATATATATATATATATATATATATATATATATATATATATATATATATATATATATATATATATAAAAATGTATGTATGTATGTGGTATCAGAATTCGCTCCGATCTGATTCGTCTGTCATTCGTTCGTCCTTCCTACACAGTCCCCCTCCCGCTTTACGCACCTGTCTAATTCGGTCAGTATCATGGAAATAACATTTGTTTCGATTTAAAAACATTTCAATTATATTTATTTTTGCAAATATTTAGCACACGCCATTCGGATTACTTTCATGACATGGGATTGCAACTCACGAAACATCGAAAGAAAGTGACGATCTGCGCACCGTATTCAAGGTAGGTCGACTCCACTGATTGTCATGAGATTTCTACCCACGTTCTGTTGTACACACACACACACACACACACACACACATACACACACACACACACATATATATATATATATATATATATATATATATATATATATATATATATATATATATATATATATATATATCACATTAGCCTACGGGAATGAAATGCGGACTCCTCTGTGTAGCTTAATTGCCATGAATATATTTTCTTAACTTACTATAGTGGTCTTTATCCAGTGAAGGATAGTAAGTGGGGGAAAACTACTTTACTGCGTGGATGATTATATTTACGCTCCTCTTATGGATAGAGCACTCTGGTAGAGAAAATAATGGTTTCCATATAGCGTAATGCAACAATCTTACATTAAAAGAATGGGGTTCTTTAGGTTACCGGTATTGTAAGACACACACACACACACACACACAAACAAACACACATAAATATATATATATATATAGTAGTACAAAAATATATGTTCTATTCTTTATGTACACCAATCTCTTCCAGTTGAAAGCTCGATGTTTGTCAACTAGCAACAACAGAGCATATATAAGTAAACAAGAGTTTGTTACATTCCAGATGCCAAGATTTGATTTATCTCAGCGAAAAATTCATCAAAACAGTCAATTTTTGTTATAATTTTTTTTTTAAATAAATTTTTAAAAATTTAAAACTTTAAATAAATTTTTTAAAAATGTATTATAGTACCAATAATTGACTGTTTAAAAAAATATTTCGTGAGATAATTAAAATCTTGGCATTTGAAATGTAACAAAATCTGTCGTTGAGTGCTATCGAATGTTTATGGGTCTACATTCGCCGCTTTCAGTGTAAACATCACTTAATTTCTCCCTTATTACGTGACAATCTTTCGTGGCCTAATGGGACTAGTGTCAAGATGTATATGTGAACAGGGTTCGCGCCCTATGACCGTCTGAGGTTGTTATTTTCGTCGTACGTAGGTAAAAAAATATTTAAAATAATCTAATATATATATATATACTCTCATCTCGTCACGCACAAGTTTACGAGTAAAACACGTGACATTTCCTAGTCCTCGGACGAAACCATTTAAAGCGGTGAAGGGAAGCGAGAAAGCAAATTACAAGTCAGAGAAAACCACCCCAGCCTTACCCCGCTACCTGAAATGAATTCTGAAAAAAATCCTCAACTAAATAAAACGTCAACGGTGTTTTTCTTCTTCTTCTATATGTTATCAGACATGATAATAATAATTGACATGTGAAAAATTACATTCCTAACGTAATTCTATGGTTTTCTATGAATATTTTAATAAGATAAATATTTTAATAAGATAAATATTTTAGTAAGATAAATATTTTAATAAGATAAACATTTTAATAAGATACATATTTTTATAAGATAAACATTTTAATAGGATAAATATTTTAATAAGATAAATATTTTAGTAAGATAAACATTTTTATAAGATAAATATGTTAGTAAGATAAAGTAAGATAAATATTTTAATAAGATAAACATTTTAATAAGATAAATATTTTAACAAGATAAACATTATTAAAATGTTTATCTTGTTAAAATATTTATTAAAAAGATAAATATTTTAGCAAGATAAATATTTTAATAAGATACATATTTTAATAAGGTAAACATTTTAATAAGATAAATATTTTAATAAGATAAATATTTCAATAAGATAAATATTTTAATAAGATACATATTTTAATAAGGTAAACATTTTAATAGGATAAATATTTTAATAAGATAAATATTTTAGTAAGATAAACATTTTAATAAGATAAATATTTTAATAAGATAAATATTTTAGTAAGATAAACATTTTAATAAGATAAATATTTTAGTAAGATAAATATTTTAATAAGATAAATATTTTAATAAGATAAATATTTTAATAAGATAAATATTTTAATAAGATAAATATTTTAATAAGATAAACATTTTAATAAGATAAATATTTTAGTAAGATAAATATTTTAATAAGATAAATATTTTAATAAGATAAATATTTTAGTAAGATAAATATTTTAATAAGATAAATATTTTAGTAAGATAAATATTTTAGTAAGATATATAGTAGTGCAAAAATATATGTTCTATTCTTTATGTCCACCAACCTCTTCCAGTTGAAAGCTCGATGACAAATAGCGAGTGCGAACATTGGCGAAGCGTAATTCATGCTTATTTGTCGTCATTTTTGACCGAAGGTGTACATTGGTGTATATATGTTCGGTGGGAGAACATTTTCTTCTTCTTTTCTTTTTCAAGATGGGCGAGGTATTTATTGTGTTTTAAGTGAGGCAACGTTTAATGCCGGCTTTTACATTTTTCGCCTGCGATGTCGTTGTATCAAGAAGGATATAAGACCGCACGCACACACACACACACACACACACACACACACACACACACACACATACACGCGCGCGCGCGCGTGTATACATAAACATATTAATGTAGACAGACAAATAAACTGAAAAATAGACGGACGGACACACACACACACACACACACACACACACACACATATATATATATATATATATATATATATATATATATATATATATATATATATATATATATATATATATATATATATATGGGAAGAGAAGGATGAAGGTAATCCGACGTGATGGTAAAATGAAAAAGGAAAACCAAAAACTGGATGTTTTTTATGTGTACATCAACGTTTCGCCTTTATTTATAAGACTTCATCAGGATGATGATATAGGGAAAAGATATCATGCAAGTACAGATACATGTAGGGTAGACATGTTGGGAAGAAAAATAAAATAAAATGAAAAATAATGGCAGCGTCTTGGTGGACGTCCGTACCTATATATATATATATATATATATATATATATATATATATATATATATATATATATATATATATATATATATATATATATATATATATATATATATATATTAGTATTTCATGTATCCACATAACATTTTATAAGGAGACATAATTTTTTATGTATCAATTTTCAGTATTTACTTCAACAGTGCTCGATACGTAAGTAGAGTTTGGTAGTAAGCTATGAAAATATATTTATGGCAATTAAGCGTGAAGATTCCCACAGGGGATGAAACGCGGGAGTCTCTGTGTAGCTTAATTGCCATAAATATATTTTCATAGCTTACTATATATATATATATATATATGAACACACTATATATACATATATATATTTATATACAGGGTGGGCAAAAATAAGGGTCCTATTTTTAAAAATTCATAACTTTTTTATTTATTGATTTTTTTAATATTTTTTTTTAGAATCAGTAAAGGACCCCTTCCGAAGCAAGCATGAGCCGTATTAGCCCTAAGGAACGTACCCTCATTTAGAAAACATTATTTTTGCTTAAAAAACTCAAAACAGTGTAAAAAACAATACTTTAGTTTTTGTAAGTTTTAAGAAGTGTTTTTTCGGCTAAAATTTGTTTTGTTTATTTCAAAAAATCTCGGAAGGGTCAGTCTACACACACATAAAGTTTGGTGAGTTTAACTTTTATTTTGTGGAAGTTATTCAAATTCAAGTTATTCAAATTTAAAGATAGGACCCTTATTTTGGCCCACCCTATATATATATCCAATGCATATATATATGTGTGTGTGTGTGTGTGTGTGTGTGTGTGTGTGTGTATGTGAAGTTATATCGAAAAGGAATCAATGAGAACTAATACAAATGATGTATTTAAAAACTATGTTACATATTTCAGAATCTGACCGCTGTTAAAAAAATGTCTATACCCAAGGGGGATTGTCAGCGTACTAAAAAATTAAAAAGTCAGCCCATCTGGAGGAAACCGCGATTAGATTGAGAGAGAGAGAGAGAGAGAGAGAGAGAGAGAGAGAGAGAGAGAGCCAAAAGTACTTAAGCCTTTTTTTTTTTCTTTATGCAACTTTTATTCCCATATAATTTTATTGCTAGCTACCATATCGCAGAATGGTCCTTGGATGTAGTGTTTAGATAGTATTATTGTTGTTGTTGTTGTTGTTGTTGTTATTATTATTATTATTGCTATAATTAATTTTATTTTATATGCAAATTACCATATCACACTGTAGTAATAAGGGTAATGCATTATTATTATTATCATTATTATTATTATTATTATTATTTATTTATTTATTTATTTATTTATTTATTTATATATTAGTGAAATTAAAGCTGAATTATTTCTACATTTGATTATTGGGAGAAATGGTCGTTTGATCAGTACCACTGGAGAGCCATGAATTTTATAACTGTCCTGTTTTTAAATCTCCGAAACAGTTCTATGGTAAACAGCTGATGATCCCCGTTTTAATATTTCACGCTCAAGTTAAGGTTCCCTGTTTTTGTTTCACTGTTAGATACTTGAATCCCCTTTTTTATTTGTGAATTTTCCAGTGGTAAGTCAGCTTGTTCAAGTGCTAAGTCTGCGATATTTTGGATTTAGTTAGTATCCCTGGGAATTTAAACTACATTTTCTTTCTTTTTTTAAAATGACTCAAAGCTTCTTTAGACTAATATATATATATATATATATATATATATATATATATATATATATATATATATATATATATATATATATATATATATATATATATATATATATATATATATATATGACCCCCCCTATATATAAAAACATATTATAAAAATATTTTATAAAAATAATTTTGGGGAAAATACATAACTATAAATAATAAACAAACAAAAAATAAGAAATAAATAAATAAAGAATTTTTTTTAATAAATCCCACCCAGAGCTTTATCAATAAATTTTGCCACTCAGTTATCCCTAAATATAAACACACTTTTGAAGCAGTAAAACAGACAACACCCATCATAAATAATTAAATTAATTTTAATAAAACTTAATAACGATTAAGATCCATGTATTATATTTAACCCTGTCCCAGTACTTATTTTAAAAGGGACACGTCAACAATGCACCGTTTTAAGCGATAAATTCAGAAGACATCACTCTTTGGTTTCGTTTTTTTTTTCGGGACGATCTTTAAATTCATAACTACCAATAAATAAATAAGTAAATAAAACACCAAACAAAATAAAACCTTTAAACCACAAAACTACAAATTAAATAAATAATAAACCCGATACATAAAATTAACCCCCGGTATCCCCTTCAGAAGGAAACTTTTGTATTACACCATTTTTGAACGATGAATTTTTTAACTATTTAAGACACCTAAAATCTCCTACGATCTATAAACGATCTTCCAAACACATGAATTCAAACGCCCCTACCCATTTTTTGGGTATCTTTCAGAATGATCAGTACAGTCGCGGACGGGGTCCAAAAAACTAACGAGAACGGGGTTATAAAAATAAATATGCAACAAGTGAGTTTAACCTACGTCGAGAAGAGATATTTGTCTACTTACCTATGATATTTGTTTGTATTTTTACGTACTATAAATGGGTTTTTATTAGATGTAAAAAAAAAATTCTTGTTCATTTTCAACTAGTACTTTTTTCTATACAAGATGGCGTCTTCTACTCACTCTCTTACGAGCAAGCGCCATTTTGTATTTGCAAGTTTGTGTTACAAAACTATTGATTTCTACTAAATAGCAGTTGGAACGGTTTAAAAATACAAACAAATATCACAGGTTAGTTTTAAATTAACTTTTATCGACGACAGTTACTTTTATTTGTTGTATATTTGTTTTTTTGAGCGTTTTCAGCGTACTGATCATTCTGAAAGATACCCCATTTTTTTTTTGTTTTTTAACTATTTAAGACACCTAAAATCTCCTACGATCTATAAACGATCTTCCAAACACACCCCTTTAAATAAAAATACAAAACTACAAATAAATAATTACATAAAAACACTTAGTAGAATAAAAACTATAAATAATAAATAAAATAAAATTCAATTAATTCCCAACCAATATATGTTTTCCAAAGAGGCATTTCAGTAACGCACCGTTTATTTTTTTTATCGATAAACGTTATTTCTCATTGTGTTTTGATCTCAGTCACTTGGGTATAGACTTTTTTAAATATAAAAAGTCAACTATCTGGGTGAAACCGCAGTAGAATTCTGAAATATGTAGTTTTCAAATAAAGTATTTGTATTAACTCTCACTCTTCTCCGATCGAGCTCTTTATTGATTTCTTTTCAATATACTTGACTATATATATATATATATATATATATATATATATATTAATCCAGGTAGGGTAAAAATCCACAGGGTAGAAATCCAAAGGGAATCAAACCGGGCTTATAAAAGAGTGCTCAATAAAAATATAGAGCTGTATTGTGAATGCTTTTATTCAAACATGTACAAGGTCTGCTACACTGGCATGTCGATGTTATCGATCTACAGCTCTCAAGAGCTGAGGTCTCATCAGGCTAGCCTTTTTCTTCCTGGAATTCAGCGACCAGGTTGGATCATAATAAAAAATTCTCTGCCTGATGAGACCTCAGCTCTTGAGAGCTGTAAATCGATAACATCGACATGCCAGTGTAGCAGACATTGTACATGTTTGAATAAAAGCATTCACTATATATATATATATATATATATATATATATATATATATATATATATATATATATATATATATATATAGGGTCAAATATAAACCAAAAGTAAAACTTTTAGTAGATGGGACCTATAGTGAAAAGGTTTACCTCAATATACGAGATAGAGCAATTGTAGATATAGAAGAAAAAAGAGTGATAAATATGCGACGATTGTCCAAATTTATTTCAAATTTCAATTCAAACCACATATCTTTTTTACGGAACTTCTCTTTCACTGCATTTTTAAATAATATTTTTCATATAATTTTCAAATTTGAAAAGCCTTGGCTTAAGGAAAGAATAATAAACACTAGTTTATTACTGAATACACCTTGCATTGAACAATTGAAATTTGAAATAAATTTGGACAATTGTCGCATATTTATCACTCTTTTTTCTTCTATCTCTCTCTCTCTCTCTCTCTCTCTCTCTCTCTATATATATATATATATATATATATATATATATATATATATATATATATATATATATATATATATATATAAACACACACAGAGGGTAATCTTTTAAACTAATGAACGAATCATTATTAATTTTTTATATATATTCTAAAAAAATACGCTGAGCAACATTTTGTAAATGTTAACAATTAGAGGAGATATATAAATACAAAATTATTTTTGTTTATTTTTATGAATTGATCATCATGAATTTTGGCATATATACTTTCGGCAACACGATTAGTAACATGGGCACAATATCATTATTACTATTGTTATTATCTTTTTATCATTTAAGACGTGCGCTAACTAGAAATCGTACTCCCCCCCCAAAAAAACAACTTTTGTAATAGGTTAGATACAACATATATAGAGAACATTTCGGTGCACGCGTGGGCGTCAATAATCTGTATGTGTTTGGTAATATTCTAAACTATTGAACTGATAATTATTCATTATGGAATATGTATTCTAGGTGAGTAAGGTGAGTAAGGTGGGCACATTTTTCCTTTTTTTTTTGTAAATTTGTAAATTTACCATGTAAGGGTAGTGTAACCAACACCATACCATACTCCATAAGAAAAAAACACATTATAATTTATAAACTAATACAATATTGATTACTTATACCCGTCCTAGGGAAATTATTCTACTAATATATATATACAGGGTGGGCAAAAATAAGGGTCCTATTTTTAAAAATTCATAACTTTTTTATTTATTATTATTATTTTTTTTTTTTTTTAGAATAAGTAAAGGACCCCTTCCGAAGCAACATGAGCCGTATTAGCCCTAAGGAACGTACCCTCATTTAGAAAACATTATTTTTGCTTAAAAAACTCAAAACAGTGTAAAAAACAATACTTTAGTTTTTGTAAGTTTTAAGAAGTGTTTTTCGGCTAAAATTTGTTTTGTTTATTTCAAAAAGTCTCGGAAGGGTCAGTCTACACACACATAAAGTTTGGTGAGTTTAACTTTTATTTTGTGGAAGTTATTCAAATTCAAGTTATTCAAATTTAAAGATAGGACCCTTATTTTGGCCCACCCTGTATATATATATATATATATATATATATATATATATAGTCATCCACATACAGACTGTTTCGCTGTATCACAGCTCTTCAGTGCAGCTAGACCAGTTATTGCCTCAAGCCGAGATTGAAACTCAACCGTCGAGATGACAGTCGGCGCCCCTACCCCTCCGCTATCATCGACACTGACTGAATGTAAGTGACATCTCAATGTAAAAATTGCAAGTGCCGGAAGCTCGAATTGGTTTTTACCTAATGGGCTACGCCTAAAAGCTAATGGCAGTTGGCGATATCCTTACAAATAAGCTCTACCCAGGAAGGGAGCTTCATATAGTCATCCACATACAGACTGTTTCGCTGTATCACAGCTCTTCAGTGCGGCTATATATATATGCAAGGTGCTCGACTGGGCTCCGAGCTTTCGCTCCTCCTTGTAACATATTCGTAGTAAGAATTCGTCTTCTTCTCTTTCTCCCTTCATGTTATTATATAAATGAAACTAAATAAATTGAGAGAAATGAGACGATTATTTGTTGACCTGTAAAATTAGTATTTGATTTACATTGTGTTGTTGTTTTTGTTGTTGTTGTTGTTGTTGTTGTTGTTGTTGTTTTTCCGAAGTAAACTTGTGTTGGTGACAATCTACCTGTTCTTACCTGTCAGTGTCTACCTTTTCCCCGACCTGAATAGAATATTTATAGTTTCATAAACACGTTTGTGCTGTATACAAATCCTGTGTGTTGGTTGTGCTTAATAGAGTGTAAAGTTTTTTCTCTGAAAGATACGTGGAAGGCGCACGGGATTTACCGGCAAGAAATAGACCGATATAGATATAGGTAGATATGAACTTTAGAAATTCTCTACATACACACGCGCGCATAAACACAGACACACTGGACTTTTGTAATATCATGAATAAAGAAATATATATATATATATATGATTATTTTTATTTACACAGACATGTACAAAATCTGCGACACTGGCATGTCGATGTTATCGATCAACCATTATTATAAACTGAGATCTCATCAGGGGGGTTTATAAAACATAAAAAATATAAAATAAAATAAAATAAAGTAAAAAGAGAGAGATATAATAAAAAGGGTAGAATAAAGATAGATAGATAGATAGATAGATAGATAGATAGATAGATAGATAGATAGATAGATAGATAGATAGATAGAAAAAATGAAATCGTCTGTTGATTCAGACAGAAAGTGGAAAGGGAACATACATGCAACAGAATGTGTCAAAAAAATCGTCGGACATTTTTGTATATTTTATATTTTGTATTTTTTATTTTGATTTTAACTTTTTTATTCTTAACGGTCCCAAACCACGTGACTTCCTAAATTTTGAAATTTTAAATTTCTTTTCATCTTCTTTTTTCCATTTCATTCTTTCCAAATATGATCTAAGGTTAAGATCGGATTCTAACTCTACCTGATGAGATCTCAGTTTATAATAACTGTTGATCGATAACATCGACATGCCAGTGTCGTAGATTTTGTACATGTCTGTGTAAATAAAAATAATCTCCGCTATAAAGGGCAGTTGTCTGTATGTATGTATGTCTGTTTGTATGTGAAGCTTCTCCTCAAAGACTACGCGGCGACATGTCAAAAAGTTGATATCTTCAGCACCGTACAACACCTGGGATCATAATATCTCAAAATTACAACAAAAAAAAATGTTGCTGGGGGTCAACAGGACCAGTCTTCGGCAGCGGGTCTGGTTTTTTCAAACATTTCCAATGTTATTCAGTAGTAATTCGGAAATCAGCCAATGTAATTATGTAATAATAATTTTGTTTTCAACCAACTTATTCTTGTGCACGTGACGTCACAGTAATAGGTATATGACGTCATCGTTATAGGTTTTGAATTTTTTTCTTCTCTTCAATGTCCTAGATAGAGCTACTGTAGTGATACTTTTGGAAAATATTTTAACGCCATCTTCGTTCCCCTTTGGACTATTTCGCAGATCAGAAGGAGAGATGATACCCAAGTGATTTCAGTAGTCCTCAGGAGGCCTCCTTGATTATCAAAGTACTCGGCGTTGTCCGGGAAAAAAGCGCTCAATGTCCTAGATAGAGCTACTGTAGTGATAGGTTTGGATAATATTTTAAAAGCATCTACGCTGTACAGGATAGGGGAATCGATAAGAGTTATTTCAGTAGTGCTCAGGAGGCCTCTTTGATTTTCAAATACTCGATGTTGTCCGGGAGAAAAGTGCTCAATATCCTAGATAGACCTACTTTAGTGATAGGTTTGGATAATATTTTAACGCCATCTTCGTTCCCATTTGGACTATTTCGCAGATCAGAAGGAGAGAGGATACCTAAGTGATTTCAGTAGTCCTCAGGAGGACTCCTTGATTTTCAAAGTATTCGGCGTTGTCCGGGAGAAAAGTGCTCAATATCCTAGATAGAGCTATTGTAGTGATAGGTTTGGAAAATATTTTAACGCCATCTTCGTTCCCCTTTAACCTATTTTGCAGATGAAAATGAGGGAAGATACCTAAGTGATTTCAGTAGCGCTCAGGAAACCTCTTTGATTTTCAAAGTCCTCGGCGTTGTCCGGGAAAAAAGTGCTCAATGTCCTAGATAGAGCTACTTTAGTGATAGGTTTGGATAATATTTTAACAGCATCTACGCTAGAAAGGATGGGGGAATCGATAAGACTTATTTCAGTAGTGCTCAGTAGGCCTCTTTGATGTTCAAATACTCGGCGTTGTCCGGGAGAAAAGTGCTCAATGTCCTAGAAAGAGCTACTGTAGTGATAGGTTTGGAAAATATTTTAACGCCATCTTCGTTCCCCTTTGGACTATTTCGCAGATCAGACGGAGAGAGGATACCTAAGTGATTTTAGTAGTCCTCAGGAGGCCTCCTTGATTATCAAAGTACTCGGTGTTGTCCGGGAGAAAAGTGCTCAATGTCCTAGAAAGAGCTACTGTAGTGATAGGTTTGGAAAATATTTTAACGCCATCTTCGTTCCCGTTTGGACTTTTTCGCAGATCAGAATGAAAGAGGATACCAAAATGATTTCAGTAGTCCTCAGGAGGCCTCCTTTATTATCAAAGTACTCGGCGTTGTCCGGGAGGAAAGTGCTCAATGTCCTAGATAGAGCTACTGTAGTGATAGGTTTAGATAATATTTTAACGCCATCTTCGTTACCATTTAAACTATTTGGCAGATCAGAAAGAGAGAGGATACCTAAGTGATTTCAGTAGTGCTCAGGAGGCCTCTTCGATTATCAAAGTACTCGGCGTTGTCCGGGAGAAAAGTGCTCAATGTCCTAGATGGAGCTACTGTAGTGATAGGTTTGGAAAATATTTTAACGCCATCTTCGTTCCCCTTTGGACTATTTCGCAGATCAGAAGGAGACAGGATACCTGAGTGATATCAGTAGTGCTCAGGAGGCCTCTTTGATTTTCAAAGTACTCAGCGTTGTCCGGGAAAAGTGCTCAATGTCCTAGATAGAGCTACTTTAGTAATAGGTTTGGATAATAATTTAAGAGCATCTACGCTGAAACCGATGGAGGAATCGATAAGACTTATTTCAGTAGTGCTCAGTAGGCCTGTTTGATTTTCAAAGTACTTGGCGTTGTCCGGGAAAAAAGCGCTCAATGTCCTAGATAGAGCTACTGTAGTGATAGGTTTGGATAAAATTTTAACAGCATCTACGCTGCAAAGAATAGGGGAATCGATAAGAGTTATTTCAGTAGTTCTCAGGAGGCCTTTTGATTTTCAAATACTCGGCGTTGTCCGGGAGAAAAGTGCTCAATATCCTAGGTAGAGCTAATTTAGTGATAGGTTTGGATAATATTTTAACGCCATCTTCGTTCCCATTTGGACTTTTTCGCAGATCAGAAGGACAGAGGATACCTAAGTGATTTCAGTAGTCCTCAGGAGGCCTCCTTGGTTATCAAAGTACTCGGCGTTGTCCGGGATAAAAGTGCTCAATGTCCTAGATAGAGCTACTGTAGTGATAGGTTTTGAAAATATTTTAACGCCATCTTCGTTACCATTTTAACTATTTGGCAGATCAGAAAGAGAGAGGATACCTAAGTGATTTCAGTAGTGCTCAGGAGGCCTCTTCGATTATCAAAGTACTCGGCATTGTCCGGGAAAAAGTGCTCAATGTCCTAAATAGAGCTACTGTAGTGATAGGTTTGGATAATAATTTAACGCCATCTTCGTAACCATTTTAACTATTTGGCAGATCAGAAGGAGAGAGGACACCTAAGTGATTTCAGTAGTGCTCAGAAGGCCTCCTTGATTTTCAAAGTACTCGGCGTTGTCTAGGAGAAAAGTGCTCAATGTCTTAGATAGAGCTACTGTAGTGATAGGTTTGGAAAATATTTTTACGCCATCTTCGTTCCCCTTTGGACTATTTCGCAGATCAGAAGGAGAGAGGATACCTGAGTGATATCAGTAGTGCTCAGGAGGCCTCTTTGATTTTCAAAGTACTCAGCCATCTTCGTTCCCCTTTGGACTATTTGGTAAATCAGAAGGAGAGAGGATACCTAAGTGTTTTTAGTAGTCCTCAGGAGGCCTCCTTGATTATAAAACTACTCGGCGTTGTCCGGGAAAAAAGTGCTCAATGTCCTAGATAGAGCTACTGTAGTGATAGGTTTTGAAAATATTTTAACGCCATCTTCGTTCCCCTTTGGACTATTTTACAGATGAAAAGGAGGGAGGATACCTAAGTGATTTCAGTAGTGCTCAGGAGGCCTCCTTGATTATCAAAGTACTCGGTGTTGTCCGGGAAAAAGTGCTCAATGTCCTAGATAGAGCTACTGTAGTGATAGGTTTAGAAAATATTTTAACGCCATCTTCGTTCCCCTTTGGACTATTTCGCAGATCAGAAGTAGAGAGGATACCTAAGTGATTTCAGTAGTCCTCAGGAGGCCTCCTTGATTATCAAAGTACTCAGCGTTGTCCTGGAGAAAAGTGCTCAATGCCCTTGATAGAGCTACTGTAGTGATAGGTTTGGAAAATATTTTAACGCCATCTTCGTTCCCCTTTGGACTATTTCGCAGATCAGAAGGAGAGAGGATACCTAAGTGATTTCAGTAGTCCTCAGGAGGTCTCCATGATTATCAAAAGCACTCGGCGTTGTCCGGGAGAAAAGTGCTCAATATCCTGGATAGAGCTACTGTAGTGATAGGTTTGGAAAATATTTTAACGCCATCTTCGTTCCCCTTTGGACTATTTGGCAGATCAGAAGGAAAGAGGATACCTAAGTGATTTCAGTAGTCCTCAGGAGGCTTCCTTGATTATAAAAGTACTCAGCGTTGTCCTGGAGAAAAGTGCTCAATGCCCTTGATAGAGCTACTGTAGTGATAGGTTTGGAAAATATTTTTACGCCATCTTCGTTACCATTTAAACTATTTGGCAGATCAGAAGGAGAGAGGATACCTAAGTGATTTCAGTAGTCCTCAGGAGGTCTCCTTGATTATCAAAAGCACTCGGCGTTGTCCGGGAGAAAAGTGCTCAATATCCTGGATAGAGCTACTGTAGTGATAGGTTTGGAAAATATTTTAACGCCATCTTCGTTCCCCTTTGGAATATTTGGCAGATCAGAATGAGAGAGGATACCTAAGTCATTTAAGTAGTGCTCAGGAGGCCTCTTTGATTTTCAAAGTACTCGGCGTTGTCCGGGAAAAAGTACTCAATGTCCTAGATAGAGCTACTGTAGTGATAGGTTTAGATAATATTTTAACAGCATCTATGCTGAAATGGATGGGGGAATTGATAAGAGTTATTTTAGTAGTGCTCAGTAGGCCTCTTCGATTTTCAAATACTCGGCGTTGTCCGGGAGAAAAGTGCTCCATATCCTAATTAGAGCTACTGTAGTAATAGGTTTTGAAAATATTTTAACGCCATCTTCGTTCCCCTTTGGACTATTTGGCAGATCAGAAGGAGAGAGGATACCTAAGTGATTTCAGTAGTCCTCAGGAGGCTTCCTTGATTATAAAAGTACTCAGCGTTGTCCTGGAGAAAAGTGCTCAATGCCCTTGATAGAGCTACTGTAGTGATAGGTTTGGAAAATATTTTTACGCCATCTTCGTTCCCCTTTGGACTATTTCGCAGATCAGAAAGACAGATGATACCTAAGTGAGTTCAGTAGTCTTCAAGAGGTCTCCTTGATTATCAAAAGCACTCGGCGTTGTCCGGGAGAAAAGTGCTCAATATCCTGGATAGAGCTACTGTAGTGATAGGTTTGGAAAATATTTTAACGCCATCTTCGTTCCCCTTTGGAATATTTGGTCGATCAGAAGTAGAGAGGATACCTAAGTCATTTCAGTAGTTCTCAGGAGGCCTCTTTGATTTTCAAAGTACTCGGCGTTGTCCGGGAAAAAGTACTCAATGTCCTAGATAGAGCTACTGTAGTGATAGGTTTAGATAATATTTTAACAGCATCTATGCTGAAATGGATGGGGGAATTGATAAGAGTTATTTTAGTAGTGCTCAGTAGGCCTCTTTTATTTTCAAATACTCGGCGTTGTCCGGGAGGAAAGTGCTTCATATCCTAGATAGAGCTACTGTAGTGATAGGTTTTGAAAATATTTTAACGCCATCTTCGTTCCCCTTTGGACTATTTCGCAGATCAAAAGTGAGAGGAGACCTAAGTGATTTCAGTAGTCCTCAGGAGGCCTCCTTGATTATCAAAGTACTCGGCGTTGTCCTGGAGAAAAGTGCTCAATGCTCTTGATAGAGCTACTGTAGTGATAAGTTTGGAAAATATTTTAACGCCATCTTCGTTCCCCTTTGGACTATTTGGCAGATCAGAAGGAGAGAGGATACTTAAGTGATTTCAGTAGTCCCTAGGAGGCCTCCTTGATTATAAAAGTACTCGGCGTTGTCCGGGAAAAAAGTGCTCAATGTCCTAGATAGAGCTACTGTAGTGATAGGTTTGGAAAATATTTTAACGCCATCTTCGTTCCCCATTGGACTATTTTGCAGATGAAAAGGAGAGAGGATACCTAAGTGATTTCAGTAGTGCTCAGGAGGCCTCCTTGATTATCAAAGTACTCGGCGTTGTCCGGGAAAAAAGTGCTCAACGTCCTAGAATGAGCTACTGTAGTGATAGGTTTGGATAATATTTTAACAGAATCTACGCTTAAAAGGATCGGGGAATCGATAAGAGTTATTTCAGTAGTGCTCAGGAGGCCTCTTTGATTTTACAATA
>OY744551.1:32758021-32770521 GCA_963556195.1 Sepiola atlantica
TATATATATATATATATATATATATATATATGTATATATATATGTGTGTGTGTGTGTGTGTGTGATCTACACGCAGCTGTTTCGTTGTCAGTGCAACTCAACATATCAACAACGAGAATCGAACCCGTAACCACGAGTATTGGTAGTCCGACATCTTTCCCCTGCACCCAGTCACTCGCCGCTTTAGGAGAAATAATAACACATTTAACGCTAACGATATCTAAGTTCTATTATCATCTGATGACAATAGACATTTTGTGTCTACTTACCCCTCTAAAGAGTAATTTGAACTCTTCCAAATAAACAGTCTTAATTACGGGCTCTGTGTAAAGTAAAAAAAGATTCAAAACAATTGAATGTCTGTGGACAAATTTGATGACGTGTTTTTTTGTTTACCAAAGGTTCGTGTTGATTTCTTTTTTCTTTTTTGTCTGTTTAATGGTAATTATACCTGACACCATTATTTTTTAATACATAATGTTGATTTGAGATTACATGGACTCCATTGCTGGTATGTTTATTAAGAAAGATTAATTTTGAACTAAATATCCCTTCCATTATAAATAGATGTTTTTAATAGTTTCTAGGGGATTCATTTACTTATTATATACCCTGGAATTTTCAGAAATTTTTTATATTCTGATGAGAATAATTTTCTTTATTAGAAATTTTACAAAAAATTAATTTGATAATAAATAATGTTGAAATCTCAGAAACGTGCGTACACATAAGAGACGTCTTTATTTGGATCTTTGAAATTACATTGACTATGGTTTTGATATATCGAATTTTCCCGTATATATATATATATATATATATATATATATATATATATATATATATATATATATATATATATATATATATATAATAGAATTAACGATAAGTGAAGTATCGTTAAAGTGATTTATCGTACTGTAACTCCTTGCATCTGAACTTTCGATGTAATAAAATTTGTATCAATTTTATGTCATTTTATGCAATTTTTTACAATTTTTTATCTTCATCTTTCCTTCTTTTAATTATATATATATATATATATATATATATATATATATATATATATATATATTTTTCGTTATATGAAGTTAGGTATGTTTTTATGCATATGCACAGGGTTCACTTTTAAACTAATTTACCAATCATTATGAATATTGGGAGCACAGATGCTAGGCGTAAGAGATATAAATGTGGGCTATATTTAGTTTAATTTAATTCCGTGCAAAGGGTATGGAAGCTTTTAGGAAAAATTCAGATACCTCCGATTTTGTGAAATTTTAACAAGAGCTAAAGGTATAATTTAAGAAATATACCCCAAATTTCCCAAGTTTAATTGAATTATTTTAAAATGGGTTTTAGAGGGAATAATATGGGCAAACCCCTCCCATTTTAACATTTAAATATTTCAGATTTGCATTGAATTTGACCCATAGTCATTAGACACAAATTAAGCAAAGTTCACGGAACATAAATGTATTCTTAAGAGCCCTTAAGCTTAAGCCTTTAATTTTAGACATTTTCTAGAAGTATTACATCACAGAAAAGTGGTGCAAAACTCGAAATGTCGACATTGCTTTAAGTTTATAAAACACATTTTTTGATTATTTGAATTATACGGACTACTGGATATTATTCTCACAGCGTTTCGGCCGATGTAATCCCCGATCTTCTACGGATGTTATAATCACCAAGATGAGAATAGTAGTCCCAATAATTGACATGATATAAATTATCATCGTCATCTAAAAAATTCAGAAGCATAATCCATTTTTGTGCTTTAATATAAAACATTTGGTCGAAAAAAGTTACAGAAATTCAGTTTATGGCAGTTTTTTTAAAAGAACGATGAAACTTCTTCTCGTGTTTATGTTTTCATGTTTAACAAGAACACGAGAAATGTTAACAGTATTTAAGGCAAAACAGGCAACTATTTTCTTTTTTTCTTTTTTATTTATTTTCTAACCTTGACATACCGCCACTGATACGTAAGGGACTACTGTGGATCAGGGGTTAGAAATTAAAGGGGGCGCCCTAAGTGAGGAGTTGTGCAGCGAGATGTTTGTTTATGTTACATTTACATTTCTGCATGTCGGTACAGTCAGGGAAACAAGGAGCATGGAGAGAGTTCCGAAGGCTGGCAGTCAGATGAAAGAAGCTATTAGAGTAGAAACCTCCCTGGCGTCTCGGGGCCTCCACAGTGAATGGATGGGGTTTATCTGGTTGTCGAGTTGGTCCGGTGTATTTACACCAGAGCAGCAAGTTCATCGGAGCACATTCCATTGAAGTACTTGTAAAATAAGCACAGGGATGCAATATTGCGGCGATGGAGCTTGGTGAACAGTGAGGGACCTATTAGATCAGAGACTCTTTTTGGATCTTGTCTAAGAGGGGGAGACTAGTGGATGGTGCACCAGACCAGATGTGACAATAATACTCCACGGATGGGCGGATGGGGATACCAATCTTTAGGTCAGGGTACGGACTTAAAAACACTGAGATATGCACCCGGAAAGAACGAATTAAATTCTATACCCTCGTTGCTGACCGGCGTCGTCATGAGTATGTGTGCATTGTTATCCTGTTGACTGGGGATATTTTTGTCTCTCTATTTGTTGATTGTGTTTTGTGCTGAAACAAAGACCATCTGACATGCTTTCTTTTTTATGGAAATCGCTTCAGACAAGGCATGAAGCCACTTGATGTAAGGAACTAACAAGAAAAAATATGATTATCGCAAAGTCAGGAGTTACCTATTGGCCTTAGTTCTGAAAAGAACAAGGTTATATGTAGGAGGAAAACAGTCAGCAGGAAGAGAGTTCCACAAGCCTACAGTTCTTGGAAAGAAGCTACTGGAATATGAAGCTGTATTACAATGAGGTATCAAAACGGCGAATTGATGGAGACCACTAGACTAACGCGTCAAACGAGCTGGAACAAAGGAAGCAGGAAATAGATGACAGAATTCCGAAGAACACATGCAATAATATTATTTCTAGAAAAGGCTGAGACAGCAACATCATGGCTGTGAGAGAGAGGGTGTCGTAAAGAAGAAAGGGTAGGACCAATCAAATTACAGATACGTTTCAGCACCTTATGAAGAACCCTCAAATGGGACAGATATTCACACGCCCAAATATGACAACAGTACTCCATGCATGGTCTGATAGTAGATTTGTAGAAATAGAGAATAGCCTCAGATGTGAGAAAGTATTTGGGGCGATAGAGAGAACCGACTTTACGAGAAGCAGAAAGAGCAATGGGTCTAATGTATGAACTCCAAGAAAGATTTTATGAGAGAGAAAGACCAAGAAGTTTCAGAGTCGATTTCTCCGCAAGTACAGAGCCATCCACGAGAATCTCAGGAAGAGAAAAGGACACGCCTACGACTGAAAGACACAAGCTGTAATGTAATTATTCAATTAATTCAAGCAACACGTGCTTAGAAGAATAAAGGATTCATTCAATCAGATTTCGTAGTTGAAAGGCCAAAATTAGGATAGAGAAAGAAAGAAAGAGATGATTACTTTTAAACGCATCACTTAATTATATTAACGTTGTATTAAGTCATTTTTAAACTCGTGTTCTCAGTTCAATCGCTTTTGTTAAGCTAACCATTTTGTTTCATAATCACCACGTTAGCTTGAGAAAAATCACGTCATGTCCGCCCGCTTCATCGGCTTCCAGTACTCACGATTCAATACCTTTGTGACCCTTACCTTAAACGTTTCCTAATTATCAGAATAACCACCATATACAGGGTGGGCAAAAATAAGGGTCCTATTTTTAAAAATTCATAACTTTTTTATTTATTGATTTTTTAAATTTTTTTTTTTAGAATAAGTAAAGGACCCCTTCCGAAGCAAGCATGAGCCGTATTAGCCCTAAGGAACGCACCCTCATTTAGAAAACATTATTTTTGCTTAAAAAACTCAAAACAGTGTAAAAAACAATACTTTAGTTTTTGTAAGTTTTAAGAAGTGTTTTTCGGCTAAAATTTGTTTTGTTTATTTCAAAAAATCTCGGAAGGGTCAGTCTACACACACATAAAGTTTGGTAAGTTTAACTTTTATTTTGTGGAAGTTATTCAAATTCAAGTTATTCAAATTTAAAGATAGGACCCTTATTTTGGCCCACCCTGTATATCTTAGCATTATGTACTATATAATCTCGAACCATTTAGTTCCAATGGTCATTTACACATTAATATTTTAATCCTTTAAAATCATATGTTGATAGTAGCTGCCGCCCCGCGTGCGTAACTGTTGCTTTCGTCCGGCGACTGATGTCAGTTTCCTTAACTGCAATTAAAAAACATATGACATACATTCTTATATAATTCAATATAATTGTTCAATTAATTCACCAACACGTTCTTAGAAAAATAATGGATTTATTCAGCCCGTGATTGTCTTATGCAGAAAGGTCAAAAGTGTGGGAAAGAAAGAGGGAGAGTCAATTATGTTTTAAGCCCATTGCTTAATTATTATCTTCTCGTTAGCAGCATAACATGTCAAATTCAAGCTTCCACTAAGACTGGCGATCATTTGTTCTTTGTCCGCCACCCTATTTGTTGGGCATGTCTGACGTCATGTCTTGCTACTTCATCGGCTTCCAATTCACACACACTCAACAAGGTCGATCTTTTAACCTCTTTTTGTATATATATTTATTTATTAATAATAGTCTGATTTTCAAGATTTAAGCTCAATGGTTTTTAATTTTTTACTCCAGAGCCTGTATACATAAACAATAGAAAGTTAGATTCTAGTAACCTTGTTTTTATTCATCTTTAAAAGGATCCAGATCTTGACGGATCGTTTCGTCGTCAACTTAGAAAACCAAAATACAGAGTTATATATGTTGGATTTTCTATAAATGCGACTCGTCAGAAGGAAAGTCCAAAAACCGTGATTTATTTTTTAAAATATTACTTTTGTTTTTTATTCTTTTTTATGTTCTGATGTTTTGGACACAGTTTTTTGGACTTTCCTTCTGACGAATCGCAATATATAGAAAATCCAAGATATATAACTCTGTATTTTTGGTTGTCTAGGTTGATGACGAAACGATCCGTCAGGATATAGAACTTTTTATAGAAATGAATAATGACATGGTAACTGGAATTTAACTTTCTATTGTATATATATATATATATATATATATATATATATATGTATGTATATATATGTATATGTATGTATATGTATATATATGTATATATATGTATGTATATGTATATATATATGTATATATATATGTATGTATATATATATGTATATATATGTATGTATATATATGTATATGTATGTATATATATGTATATATATATGTATATATATGTATATATATATGTGTATATATATGTGTATATATGTATGTATATATATGTATGTATATATATGTATGTATATATATATGTATATATATGTATATGTATATATATGTCTGTGTATATATGTGTATGTATATATATATATATGTATATATATATATATATATATATATATATATATATATATATATATATATATATATATATATATATATATAGTAAGCTATGAAAAAATATTTATGGCAATTAAGCTACACAGAGGTTCCCGCGTTTCATCCCCGGGGAGAATATTCAGGCTATATATATATATATATATATATATATATATATATATATATATATATATATATATATATATATATATATATATATATAAAGAGAGATAGAGGGGGATAGAGAAAGGGAAGAGGGGATGACTAATGGCCTGTCAGGAAATGGGATATGCACAGACAGAAGAAACCGTGAGAGTTCGTGACCAAAATGTCTACGGGCAATTATTTGTGGCCGTTGCCGGCAAACTACTTCCTCGTCAGGTAAAAAAAAAACGTCCAACCCACCAACCTCGCCAATGCCCGACCCGTAACTGAAACAATAATTGGGGGTGAGACGGGGGAAACAAATGAATGAACGACGGCGAAATGTGTGAATGGACAAATGGACGCAAAGAGCTGATAAATGTGTCGGAATGTTTTAGATAAGGATTGATAATTTGTTTTATTTGGATAATTCGTGCCCCTCTTCTCATCTTGAATGTCATTCTCACAACGTTTCGGTCGATGTGACCTCCGATTTTCTTCAGGTCCGTCACTTTGAACTCTGGAATCTGTACGTCAAACTCCGGGAATCTGTACAGAATTTCGAACGGAACTCTTTATTTAATCCACGGGGTAGCTTGCTCTCGTTCCGTCAGCCGTGACCGGGTAGAAGTCTTAAGTAATTTGTAATTGTGTTCTTAGTATCGCCCGTACTGAGGATTGAACCTTAAACCTCCAGAAGACTGTCATTTAGAACTGCTTATACTTAGCACTTTTATCCGTTGCGTCTATTACAGAAATTTTTATAGCTCATCCATCACAACAAATCATAAACTACTTTTTAGAAAATACTGATAACTTTTTGACGCGATTGTTCAGTGCTAGCTTATTACTAAGCACTTTTATCCGTTGCGTCGATTACAGAAATTTTTATAGCTCATCCATCACAACAAATCATAAACTACTTTTTAGAAAATACTGATAACTTTTTGACGCGATTGTTCAGTGCTAGCTTATTACTAAGCACTTTTATCCGTTGCGTCGATTACAGAAATTTTTATAGCTCATCCATCACAACAAATCATAAACTACTTTTTAGAAAGTACTGATAACTTTTTGACGCGATTGTTCAGTGCTAGCTTATTACTAAGCACTTTTATCCGTTGCGTCGATTACAGAAATTTTTATAGCTCACCCATCACAACAAATCATAAACTACTTTTTAGAAAATACTGATAACTTTTTGACGCGATTGTTCAGTGCTAGCTTATTACTAAGCACTTTTATCCGTTGCGTCGATTACAGAAATTTTTATAGCTCATCCATCACAACAAATCATAAACTACTTTTTAGAAAATACTGATAACTTTTTGACGCGATTGTTCAGTGCTAGCTTATTACTAAGCACTTTTATCCGTTGCGTCGATTACAGAAATTTTTATAGCTCATCCATCACAACAAATCATAAACTACTTTTTAGAAAATACTGATAACTTTTTGACGCGATTGTTCAGTGCTAGCTTATTACTAAGCACTTTTATCCGTTGCGTCGATTACAGAAATTTTTATAGCTCATCCATCACAACAAATCATAAACTACTTTTTAGAAAATACTGATAACTTTTTGACGCGATTGTTCAGTGCTAGCTTATTACTAAGCACTTTTATCCGTTGCGTCGATTACAGAAATTTTTATAGCTCATCCATCACAACAAATCATAAACTACTTTTTAGAAAATACTGATAACTTTTTGACGCGATTGTTCAGTGCTAGCTTATTACTAAGCACTTTTATCCGTTACGCCATAAGTCCTTGCAGAAGAAGATAGGATGTTACTTCGACCGAAATGTTGTGAGAATAACATCCAAAATGAAAACAGTGATCCCGAGTTCGACAAAATACACCTGAAGAAGACCGGAGGTTACATCGGCCAAAACGTTGTGAGAATAATATCCAAGATGAGAACAATAGTCTGAATAATCCAAATGATACAAATTATTAATCCTCATCTAAAAAAATTTGAAACATATTTGAAAGTTGATTAATACCATAATAAAAATCCGTTATAACCCTACGTAATCCACGTTTACTCTCGGACATTATTTTTGGCTACGGTTGAATTTTTACTGCCAACAACACGTCATCTATGCAAGAATTTACCAAATTTTCTATAAACATAACTTCTCATTATAGCTTTTATGTAGGATATTCCAGGGTGTGTAATTGTTTATATTTGCTTGCGTGGAGAAAAAGAAATAAAAGACTCTTTTCTATCTCTGGTGTGACGTCAGTGAAGAGTTCTACTCCACGAAAATAACTTATGCGTGAGATAACTTTTAAAAAAATAACCTATTACAAGGAAGATAACTTATAACTGACTATGCCAAAGGAAAATCTAAGTATCATATTAAATGGAACTCTCATTGCATGCATATTTGATACGTTTAAGTTATAATAATGTACTATTCTAAAAAAAACTAATTGAAACGTGGTAATGTCCAGTATATATCTAATAGTCTTTTGGGTGGTGTGGATTTGATTTACGATAATCTTTATCGATAATTTGACTTAAATATTTAATGGTCAGCATAAACAAGCAACATGAATTGAAATAAATACCTAGAAGATACTTCCAAGACAGCCGCAAAGAAGATAAACTCCCTCTACCGGACTTTAAAACTTCTCACACCTGCCTCTATAAAGCCACCATTCGCATGTGAATTGAGTAATTTTTGGGCCACATCTGGACTGATGCAGCAACCACTAGTCCCCCTCCCCTCTTGGGCAGGGTGCAAAAAAGAGTCTCTAACTTAAAAAGTAAAGGGGAGTAGAAAATGGACCTTGGGCTTGCTTTCGGCAGCCTCGCTTCCCTTATTTTGTCATGTAGTCCTCACATTCCATGAGCGATGTTTCTGACAAAGGGGAACGAATTGCTGTTTTCTGGATCGTAATCTATCAACTGAACAATTATCGTTGGCTAGTTTTTGACCTTGAAGTAGTATTTTTTTCTATTTTAGCTCCTTACATCAAGTGGCTTCATGCCTTGTCTGGAGCGATTTCTATATAAAAAAAAAGTTCCGCACTGTCTAACAAGCTCCATCCCTCGTCCCATCGCTGCAATATTGCACCCCTGTGCTTGTTTTACAAGTACTTCCACTGAATGTGCCCGATGAACTTACTGCACTTTTACCCTCCCCCCCCCCCCCCAATGTAAATAGCTTCGACCAATTCGACTAGCAACAACCCTCCCCCACCCCCGGTTTCACTGTAGAGGTCCCCAGATGCCAGAAAACTTTCCACTCTAATAGCTTAATATCTCGCTTACCTTTGAAATTCCCTCTCTGCTTCCTGTTTCTCCGACTGTGCCAACATGCAAAAATTTAAATGTAAAGTAAACAAACATCTTGTTACCCAACTCCCCATTTAGGATGCTTCCTTTAAATCTGGTTCATATCCACAGTAGCCCCTTACGTCTCAGTGGCAATATGCCCCCTTGTTTGGGGTGAATAACAAAATGAAATAAAATAGTAATCCATGCGTCCACAAAACTATATAAGTTTGAAATAGTATCGTAAGAATAGTAGATTATATTTGGTCCCCCGATTTATAAAATCGGGGGACTTATGTTTTGAGGCATGTCCGTCCGTCCGTCCGTCCGGATTTTTCTCCGCAACCATCCATTGAATTTCTCTGAAATTTTGCATGAAGTTGTAACTTTGGTCAGGGTAGAAAGTGACATTCTCCGAGTTTAAAAAAAAAATCTGGTTAGCCCCCCAGGGGGTCAAAAGCCCCCAAAATGGCAAAAAAAAAATGACATTTTTTGCCCCATAACTTTTCATCCATCCATTCAATTTCTCTGAAACTTTGCCAAAATGTAGAGGCAATTGTTCCTAATAGAAAATAAGTATCGCTGACCTTGGAAAAAATCTGGTTCGCGCCCCCAGGGGGTCAAAAGCCCTCCAAAATGGCAAAAAATGACCCTTTTCTCCGATAACGTTTGATCCATCCATTCAATTTTTCTGAAACTTGGCCAAAATGTAGAGGCAATTGTTCTGGATATAAAATGAGCATCCTTGACCTCAGAAAAATTCTGGTTCGCGCTTCCAGGGAGTCAAAGGGGGGTCAAAAATGCCCCAAATTGCCCAAATTTATTGCATTTTACACTCGCCACATCGAGTCACATACAGAGGGGGACCACGTGCGCGCGGCTTGTTAATTAAGAAAATAAATTATTTTTCCTGTTAAAGGTTATAGATTACCAAGATTAAAATAACAAATCAAAGACGATCGGAAGCAATATTGGTATAAGGATTGGTATTATTTTTTAGTTTTTTTCTTCTCCAAGACTAGTAGCTCTACCAAGGCTTGAGAGTCTAGTCCACCCTACTATTTCGCCTATAGTTAAAAGGAGGGTGAATGGATTAATATATTTCCCACAAATAGTAAAGAGAGTGATGTTAATCAAACGGTTACCCATCTAAGTACTGACCAGGCTGAACGTTGCTTAACATCAGTCATCCGAGGAGAACCGATCTTTTCAATCTTTTTTTTATTCGTTGAAACACTTTCGACAGATGATAAAGGTGTGTATAAAAGGGCTACCTATAATAATTAATTTATTTTTAAGTAATTTATTTTTAAGTAATTTATTTTTAAGTAATTTATTTTTAAGTAATTTATTTTTAAGTAATTTATTTTTAAGTAATTTATTTTTAAGTAATTTATTTTTAAGTAATTTATTTTTAAGTAATTTATTTTTAAGTAATTTATTTTTAAGTAATTTATTTTTATCAATACCGATTGAGTTCCTACTGTTGTTACATGCGAGGTAAATCTTACTGTCAGAAATAAAACAACTAATCGAAATAAAATAAAGCTTTACCCCCCCCTTCAAAAAATAAAAAATAAAACAAATACGCGAGTTAAATCAAGGGAGGCGCGAAAGCGCTCTATCTCTTAATAGACTTCAAAAACGGCCTACGCTAGAAATCTCATTTCTTTGATCAATCATAACCCCAAAACCAATAAACCAAATTAGTTCAAACTTTGCACAAATTTTTTTTTGATAGGTTCTATAAGTGTGTAGAATTTCAGCATCATTAGTCAAGGCAACCCAGAGATCCAGAAAGGTCAGGAGTGATTTTGTGTTATCCGTGTGTACGTACGTACGTGTGTGCCACCCTGTATCTCATCAACTATTTGATGGATTCAGCTGATTTTTGGCAGAGATAGAGGTTCTAGGGTTTAGTTGATGACATTTTAATTTCAGTTTACCATATACCTTAGTTTTCCAGAAAATTCCAAAAAACCTTAATAATGACCATTGTATTGAGGTATAGCCTTTACAAAAGTAGTGACATTCCATGAAAAATGCCAGTATACTGAAATCATATGCCCTTAATAGGGTTAAGATGAAAATTCATATACACTAAATGTAATAACGCAAGGAAATTCCCAAATGTTTACACTTTTATTGTCATTAAGGGTATTTGAGCACAGTAGGGCTATGTATTTTACTAGTAGGAATTTTTCTTCAGCGCACCTCACACACTTCATCCACTCATGCATAGAGATTTATACTGTAGTGATGTGATAATGAAATAGTTTGGTTGATATGTAGTCATACCCTTAATTAATGACAATAAAAGTGTAAGGATTTGGGAATTTCATTGCTTTTGTACATTTAGTGTATATGAATGTTCATCTTAACCCTATTAAGGGCATATGATTTCAGTATACTGGCATTTTTCATGGAATCTTACTTAAGGAACAAATACGCGAGATAAGTTTTACAAACAAAAATGAACTAACCCTCTCTCTCTCTCTCTCTCTCTCTCTCTTAAGATTAGAGTCAAGCTTCTCTTTCTTTGCCCATAAAGATAAATTTGCATACGTGATTATTGAAGCGAGCCGGATACACGTGCGTTCACTTTTATATATAGATGACAATATTGTCTTGGTGTGAGACTGAAAACTCAAGTAGCATTATAGTCGAGAATTACAAAAATCGCCGCTGCGTCTGGTGTCAGAAATCTTCTTGGCAGGAGTAGTAGTCGTGGTAGTCGCAGTAGAGTTGGCCTGTCTTTCTTTATCTCTTTCTCTTCGTAAAGGTTGCCGCCCCCATTCTTTGATGTGATGTATGTTAATTGTAACCGGAACGCAGCGGTATTAGGGTCGCAACTCGGCTAACACAGCTCTGGTAGACATCCAGGAAGAGTCGACATCAGGATCCGTCGGCCTCTGATCGTCTCTACCTCTTTGCGTGGCAAGCAAATACGTGTCCGTAACAGAACCACAAATCGATTGCATAAGAGTGTCGACGTTGCTTCTGCATCATTCCACTGGGTGTTCTTGTCCAAACCTTCCCCGACTTCGTATGCAACCGCTGTGCCTTGTTGCTCTCGGTTCGGGAGTAAATAAAAAAATGTAATCTTGCAGGTGTAACGAATAGCTGCGTCTAACAAGGAGGACTTCATGCAGACCAGACAACCCTAAGGCACGATCTCCGTGAGCTCTATGCAGAAGTCCGGCTCACCTAAAAAAATAAACAGTAGAAGACATAGTTGTACCTCGTAATTCAATTAAAAACACATTTACTGCTCTTAAATTTAATATTCTTTTTAGGTGGTTTTATTTATTTACATATTATTATTAATTCATACTTCATACTAAACATTTTCTTTACATATATTAGTATTAGTCTAACTAACACCTAGTATTGGGTCTACTCTCCCAGTCCCTCCCCACCTGTGGGAAGGAGCAGATCTCTAAAACACGTCTGCCCCGTTCGCAATCAACACCCAAGAGGTCAGATTTGTCTCACTCTCTACTTCTTGTTCTTTTACGTCATTTTTTTAACACGTTCACTTAATTTCTAGTGGAAATTTCCTCTAACACATCGCACATACTATAT
>OY744551.1:32773021-32780521 GCA_963556195.1 Sepiola atlantica
CACGGAAGTTTTATTGATTTCTTTTCAATTTTTCGGTGGTCCATTGGATTTTTTTTCAAATTGTCGTATGTAGGATCCGTAGGTTTTATGTTCCATTCTTCGCGAGGACATTCGATTGATTCATTCATTAGTCTGGATTATTCCTATCTGACCTATGGTTCTGTTCTCTTCAGTTCTAGGAGGTTCACCTCCCCAGCTTAAATATTTCTTTTGAGAAGGGGTTAGCATTCCGTGTAATTTACGTTTGTCTTAATATATATATATATATATATATATATATATATATATATATATATATATATATATATATATATATATATATATATATATATGTGTGTGATTTTATGAAGGCTTACCAAAGCATTCCTTTCAGGACACCAATGATCACCATTAAAGATATTTTTTCTTACAAATACTATTTATTCAAATTAAATGTTTTTTCCTACACGTGTTTCACTACCAAGCAGTTACTTGCTTGGCAGATCATCAGGGAAATTAAATGTCTGGAATACTGGTTTTTATCGTTGTTCTTCCTTGCTTTTTAAGTTTGACTTTTATTTTTATTTTTATTTTTATTTTTATTTTTTTTTCCTCTTCTCTTCTTAAGTGACCTCAACTATTACAACGCCACATTGTGTTTTGTCGGCAGTTGAAACCAGTATTCCAGTATTGTCAGATGACAACCGACGGTACGAATGTTGTACTATTTTTTCTGTACCAAAATAAATAAATATTACGCTCTAAATTTGTAATTTTTAACTTTAATTCTTAATTAATCGAGCACTCTGCTGGGATTGTTCCTGCTATATTACAAAGAAGTATATATATATATATATATATATATATATATATATATATATATATATAAACATCTAAGTGAAAGAACAAACTTTTCTCTAATAACTACAGATCGAAACATCGCCATGTCAGTGTCGCAGCGTTTGTACATGTCTGTATAAATAAAAATATTATATATATATATTCTTTTATTTATACAAACATTATTGGCTACATATGTGCATACATGTTTCAGCTGCCATTTCTTTCTCTCCTTTTGAAATATTCGCAACAAAAACTCGTCTTGTTAAAGCCATTGTCAATAGTTTCTATTACTCCCTCTGTGTACCTAAAACTAAACGGAGCTTCCATGAGCAGAGTTTCTTTCCTGGAACTACTTGTCCGTGGAACATAATACCGGGTGCTGCTTCACAGCATACTACAACAAAGTCGTTTTCAAGTCCAATGTAAACAAATTGTCGTTGAACCGTCCTCTTAATCCAATTCTGCCCAGTTTCAACCATCGTTACCAATCATCACGGTGTTGTCTCACCGTCTACGTGACAATCGCATTGATCCTCATCCTCGAGTAGCCTTTTGGCCTTGATAAGTGATAATTCATTAAAAAAACGAGCAAGACTACAATAAGGACCCCAGTATATATTTCGTTTATTTATTAAAATAACTTGCGTAATCTTCCGTTTTGCCTCCTCGGGCTAGGAGCAAAGTGTAGTATGAAAAAATCCTTCTAAACTGAGGTAAGATCCAGAGTGCCCCTTTTGGGGAAGCTTGATTTTTCCCTACAAAACGGAAGATTACTTAAGTCTAGCGATAAATATTTCATACGCCCCATTTCTGCCCTCGTGGCACAAAAATAGTGACACGTAAATAGTGACACAAAAACATGTGACAAAACATCTTTTAAAAGAAAACATGTTAATATTTTATTTGTTTTATTTATGGACCCTCTGCCTTAAAATAAATATTAACATGTTAAAAGAAAAAAAATTCCGAAATAAAAGGTTTATTTACAAGTTGTTTTGTAAATAGCGACCACGTGTATTGCGAGGTCAACCGGAAGACGCCGGTGACTTCCGGAATATGTTCCGCGTATTGTGTTTATGAACTGGGGTCCTTTTATTGTAGTCTTGGTCCAAAAAACATATCTGATTTTTAAAAGGGGAGTGCACATCGAAGATGAATATTCATTTCTGCGGAGAAAAATAAGGGAAATCGATAAACGAAAATGGTGTTGGCATCATTATGGCATCGATTTATAGACGATTTCATTTTCATTATTGATTCGTTTGCAACTAAAAAAGGCGTGGGTGATCGATTTAGGCAATGGGTCATTTGGTGCGTGGAAAATAATACCGAACACAAATCAGGATTTAACAGAAGACAAGGAGAGGAGGGGATGAGAAGAAACATTATAATATGAGCCGAGCAAAGAAAATAAACAATATCTATCTTTGTATGATAATATATATATATATATATATATATATATATATATATATGTGTGTGTGTGTGTGTGTGTGTGTGTGTGTGTGAAAAGATGACAGACGGAAAACAAGTCAAAGTGCAGGAGAAAAACAAAAACAAGAGATTTTTGGACCGGTTTCATTCGTGGGGAACGTCTTCAGAAAATGAAGAATACAGAAATAATGTTATTTTATATTGAAGGCACACACATTGGATGAGGGAGAAAATGATCTGATTGGATCATATGAGAAGACATTAAGTGATGTTGGGACATGATAAGTAGGTGACACATTCTTTTAAGGCGGTGGGAGATAGGGAAAAGGCGGCAGAGAACCTAACTACGGTGAACAAAAGGGGTGGGCATGAAATTGATTCAATCAGATCATTTTCCCTTCATCCCATGTGTGTGCCTTCAAAATAAAATTATTTATGTATCTTCATTTTCTGAAGACGTTCTCCACGAACGAAACCGGTCAAAAAATCTCTTGTTTTTGTTTTTCTCCTGCACTGTGACTTGTTTTCCGTCTGTCATCTTTTCACACATTTTGTCCATCACGACACTTCATTTCCATGAATTATCGTGTACCTTACCCCATATATATATATATATATATATATATATATATATATATTTCCGAAAACGTTCGTCGAACACTCTCTCGACTAGTCTTCTATCTGTGCCCGCTTCTAGGTACATATAGATCTTAATTTCCCTTAATCACGTGACAGTTTCCGGTGGTCGAGTGGATATGGCGACTGCTTGCACACTCTAGGCTGACTCTGTCAACCAGGTTTGCGCCTCCCGACCGTCTGAAATTGTTACTTTATAAATAATTTAATTCTTTATATATATATATATATATATATATATATATATATATATATATATATATATATATATATATATTAATAAAAAAAATATTACTAACAGCCATCCACATTCATTTCACTCTCTGCCACCGACTTCTCTCAGCCCGGACCTTGGTCCTGCGCTCCCAGTAGCGGCTACTACTTCTTCTCATCAACCCATCATGTCAACCCAATATTTCTATGTATTTGCATGACATTTTTCTTAAAATTATGATCCTGAGGAAGTCTTACAAATAAAGACGAAACGTTGATGAATAGATAAAAAAAACATCTTTTTGGTTTTCCTTTTTCATTTCCCATATATATATATATATATATATATATATATATATATATATATATATATATATATATAGCCTCGGAAGTTTCTATACAATTAAAACTATATATATAAAAAAAACATTTTAGTCCCAAGTCGTTGGGTGGAAAATCACTTTTTTGTAAGTCAATTTACTTTTTGCAGTCACTATATTTGTTTGCTTCTAGGAATTTACGCTAGTCTTAACATTATTTAAGGGATCATCAGGTGTTTACCATGAAAAACTGTTTCGGGAATTTAAACACACATATATATATATATATATATATATATATATATATATATATATATATATATATATATATATATATTAAATCAGTCTACACTAATTAATCTGTGCAAAGTGCACATCATTCGGGGCTGGATGACTCGACATTAACTGAATTGCCCAAAAGAAATTTAAATTCAGACTAGCATAATTAAAGACGTCTGTTCCAAGGTTATGACTACTTGGGTGGGGTGGGAGTTAAGATCTTTATGCGCCTCAGATATTATCATCACCAATTAGCTAAAATTAAGTGGCCGTTTGCTCTACTATACTTCCCCTTTCTTATATATTTATACATCAAAACTGTTGTTGATGTAAAGTTCTTGAATCAGATGTCATAAATTTATTTATTTTGAAACTATAATTTAATAACTATGGTTGATTTAAAGGTTCTACCATTTTGCTGAGGTTATACGTGCGGTATTTACGGATTTAATGGTCGAAATATATTCCTCCACTTTTCATTATACGTTTAGCGTGTGCCTAATTATTCAACTGCCCATTGTATTCCTAAGCCTTGTATTAGATTCATATATATATATATATATATATATATATATATATATATATATATATATATATATATTGTAGCTACATTCCACAGTCGGCCTTCGCCACAATTTGCTTTATCTGCTGCGGTTCAGGGCTAGGAGCAGGATTTGTTTGGGTTGCCACATTTTTAGGGACAACGCTGAGACGAGTACCGTTAGCATATATATATATATATATATATATATATATATGTGTGTGTGTGTGTGTGTGTGTGTGTGTGTGTGTGTGTGAGAGAGAGAGAGAGAGAGAGAGAGAGAAATGGAAAAACAAATTAAATACAGGAATAAATCATCGAAAAACGACTGATTTTACCGGTTTGGTTCAGATCAACAGAACGTCCTCTAGAAAAAGTGAAGATTTTAGAATTTATTCAATAACGGCAAATCATAGGAAAAAACGAAGAATGCACAACGGGATGTTTTTCGCACTATTTGAAAAAAGAAATAATTATGCAACGCGTGCGACAAAGACGTTAAAATGGGAAAAGTGGTAGAAACAAAAAGAAAAAAGGAAGAAAAAGGAATAGAAATTGAAACATGGATGAAAAGTAGGAAAAATGAAAAGTTACTGGTAGCGGGATCAGAGTTTCTAGTGCAGTGGCGAGGTATATTGCATGGTTTCAGTGCGGTGTTTGCTTAAATAATAAGATCAGAGTCTAAGGTTTACGCTAGATGGTGATGAGAGAAGTATTACAGCGCTTTTGATGCACTTGCTGTGTAAGAGAGAGTATAAAGTCTTGAGGAGGGTGCAGTTTGTAAAGTCAAAATTGTGGTTAAAAGTGTTTCTATGTATGACTAATGCGTTAGTTGGATTGTTGTGTTTTAGGTCTTGTTTATTTTCGTAAATGCAGAATTTATATTTCTGGCTGTTTCACCGATATAAAACATCGGACATGAGGCACATTTTATTTTGTAAATGCCGACTAAGGAAGAAGTGTCTTTATGAGGTAGGTGGAGACAGGGTTTGATTTTTAGTAGATCCTTAATTGTTTTAGAGGTTGATGTTACTATTTTTATGTCAGAGTTGAATTGTTTTTGTAATGGAATATATATGTGATTATTGGAGAGAACTGTATAAGATTTATTTTTATCAATCATGTTGGTGTTATTTGTGCTGCTGATGTTGTTATGGGGAGACTTTTTGTAGTGTTAGTCTGTTTTTGTTGTGGATATCAAAGGGTTTGCGTTTAGCGTTTTGGATGAAACATTGAAGATATTTTAAAGTTTTGTAAATGTTCTCGATATAGGTGGCTTCATTGCGGAGGTAAAAAGGGCTGCAAATTCTAAGAGTAAATTCATTTAAGTTCGCCAATTTCAAGAACTCAGTTCACACTTCATTGAAGGCTTGAAGAAGAGAAAATTTACTACAGAATATCATAATACAAAATAAATATATTAAAAAAAAATGGAATTTACCTTGCTTCTAAAATCGTCCAAAAAAGTCAGTAGGAAATAGTAAGTTACACATTTAATTTTATATTTATCATGTTTTTCACTTACTTGTATGCTTATAGTTTTCCAACAACTGATTGCACCTATATATATATATATAAATATATATATAAAGAGAGATGTTATATATATTTATAAATATATATATATATATATATATATATATATATATATATATATATATATATATATATATATATATATATATATATATATATATATATACATGGAGCAAACTTGGACACGATATTCTAATGCACACACACACACACACTCACACACTCACACACATATATATATATATATATATATATATATATATATATATATATATATATATATATATATATATGTCTCGGAAGTTTCTCAACCATTAAAACTATATTAAAAATAAATAAAAAATTTTAAAAACTTTTAGTCCCAAGTCTTTCAGTAGAAAATCACTCATGTAAGTCAATTTATTTTTTACAGTTATTATATTAGTTTGTTTCTAACACTATTTTAAGGGATCATCAGTTGTTTACCATGAAAAACTGTTTCGGGAATATATATACATATATATATATATATATATATATATATATATATATATATATATATATATATATATATATATATATTCGAGGTGAACGATGAGAATAAAGAATTGTAAAGATACAATATTTATTAAAACATCAAAAGTTCAGAGCAAGGAGCCTCATATCCTTAATCCATGGATTTTCAAAGATAAACTCTTCTCATCAGAGGATAGGGAAAGCCGATAATGTAGTTGTAAATATTATCGGCAACATTTAACTTTGAAAATGTTGTATAAAGTAAAACAAAATAGAAATAAAGAACAAAAGAAGGGCCAAAGGTTAAGAGTCTTATGTTGAGGTGAGAGCGTAAAATCAGGGTGGATGTTATCTAAAAACACGTGGATTAAGGATATGAGACTCCTTGCTCTGAACTTTTGATGTTTTAATAAATATTGTATCTTTACAATTCTTTATTCTCATCTTTCACCTCTAAAATTAATTGCTCTATTAAATATATTGAGCTTCGCACTATCACGATAGATTATTATTATTAAACGATAATTCAATTATCGTTATTTAATTCAACATTTATATATATATATATATATATATATATATAATATATATATATATATATATATATATATATATATATATATATATATATATATATATATATATATATATTGGTACAGAAAAATTAATACAACATTCGTACCGTCGGTTTCTAGCACAGAAGGACTTAGCCATCCGGCTCTCTTGAGCTTTTGTTGTCATCTATTTCGGAAATGTGAAGTCACGTGTCACTCTCGTTTGGACGCGTTATTTGCTTCGAGTGTTATTTATGTTTGTTTAAATTACGTGTAAGGAAGGTTTAATAAGGTTTGAAAAAAAGGGGAAGGGTGAAAAGTAACCGGAGAAGATTTAAAGAGATATAAAAAAAAATAATAATTTTTTTTTTAATAAATAAAAAATATGTGTGTGTGTGTGTGTGTGTGTGTGTGTGTGTGTGTGTGTGTGTGTGTGTGTGTGTGTGTGTGTGTGTGTGTGTGTGTAATTTGCATAAAAGCTGAAGTATGTTTGTCTCCAAAAATGTGGTCTCGAGAGCTCCTTCGTCCAACATCTGATCAAGAGAAATTGTTGAAATACAAATATGAAATAAATTCGCGAGAAAAAGCAAGAATGACGAAATTAACTGCCGATAAGAATAAGTGTTTAAAAGATTTACTTGAATGAATCGAATAAAATTTATTTCATTCG
>OY744551.1:32785521-32788021 GCA_963556195.1 Sepiola atlantica
TTTATTTATATATTGATTATTGATTTTTTATTTATATATTTATTTATATTTATATTTATATTTATATTTATATTTTTATTTTGATATTTATTAACTGAAACCATCGTGAAATGTATATACATATATATATTATATAATAATAAATAGTTACCTCCCCTTTTTTAGATATTTTAATTAATTAGAGTCACGTACCTTTAACCATGTTTTATATATAAATAATATCTAATTTTCTCTTAATTTATTTTTATTATTATTATTTTTATTATTATTAATTTAATTTTAATTTTATTTTATGTTATTTTCCCTTCTCTTCTTCCTTTCTCTCTTCTTCCTTTCTCTCTTGTTCCTCACTTCTAAATATAGAATCTCTTACTTAACGGCTTTTTCTGATTTAAGCGTCTCACCGCCTCTTCATTTCAAATTCTTTGTGCATAGCGTTTCATAACGGTTAAAAATGTTTTTTGAAGAAATTCCATCATTTACTATTTCAGACAATGCTGACGAAGACGGAATTTGGGGATTTAAACCCTTTTCTTGTCAGAAACCACTGGTCCATGTCTGATTAAAATCTATTTAAAAATAAATATATATATATATATATATATATATATATATATATATATATATATATATATATATATATATATATATATATATATATATATATATATATAAATTGTTTAAAATAATATCTTACTTTTATACCAGTTTTATGAATACTCGTAATTTTTACTGTTACAAAGACAAGGTACCATTATTTTGGTAATAAATGAGCTAAATAAATATTAATATACTTAAACTATGATTTGGCATTAAAAGTTGCTGGTATCATTTCATTAAGATAACATTCTAATTAGGTGTTTGAAATCAAATTATTTTACCTATGATTATGATATGCAAGTAATATTAAATAAATAAATATATCTTTTAAACAAATATAATTACTTATCTGAAAGCTGATAACATTGGAACAATGTACAACTGCTTTTGTTATTAATGACATAAGTGCTGCTTCTGTTTAGGTTATTATTGAAAGGTGTCTACATTTCAATAATCTTCCTAGTCGAAATAAGTGCTTGTTTTGAATAAACTGAATCAAAATACATTTTTCATTGTAAAGAACATGGTGCAAGGATAAAAATAAAAATTGGCTAGTCAGAATCAAATACCGATTTGTCAGATTCAAAGCTATTGATGGCAAACTTTTGAAAAATAGACGAGCGTCACTTTATTGTATTGATATATAAGAGAGTGTTTCAGTTTCCTTGAAGCATTGTGCCTCGTACGTATTAGGTTTTAGAAGGATGTAACGATATGAGCACTGGGTGAACTAACAGAAAGATAAAAAGACAATATATAAGTATTTCCTTGTTATTTATTAGGTAAAAAAAGCACATGTCATTCCTCAGAGTATCCAACTGGTATTTCAAGTGTTATTTAATTTTCTTTATTGAAACCTTTTACATTTATAAAGTAGAAGCAGCAGTTGTCCAAACGGTATTTCGTTCTCTGCAAACCATAGACACACCAAACTTTCGCTTAACATGTTTACCTGTTTCATCTTCGTGTTACACGGTGTGAAAGTTTTTCTGATATTTCGAGGATATAATCTGCTTTTCAAAGTATCTCCGTTCACATTGCCCCGAAAAAAGTTAAAAACTAAAGTCGAAAGGGTAAATTTTTTATATATAACTTTGAAATGAAAAGCAACGATTATAACTATATGATCCGTTTTGGGGGATTGTATCTATAACACATTGTAGTTAATCGTATATTTTAATAACTACATTGTGCGGGTGTTTGAAAATGGCATTGTATAGTTTATCCCCATCATTTGTAGGGCCGAACGTCTATCGGATGTTGTAGGAATTCTTTTAGATGATCATTGATAATTTGTATCATCTGGATTATTCTCATCTCGGATGTTATTCTCACAAAGTTTGGACCGAAGTAACCTAGTACAATTTTTCATGTGCGTCTTGTCGAACTCGGGAATCTTTATGTCGAACTCTAAAATCTGTATGGAACTTCGAACGGAACCCTTTATTTAATCCACGAGGGTAGGTTACTCTAGTTCTGTCATCCATTAAGTAATTTGAAAGTGTAGTGCCCGCAAGAACCCCTGCACAACGGATAAAAGTGCGATGTAATAATCAGTTATAAGTGACGGTATTCTAGTTGAAGGTTCAATCCGCAGTTCGGGTAATATTTAGAATATTATTTTATAATGAATTCTTATACATTTGTTTACAATGTGTTTATACTTGTAACCGAGATGACACAATTCTTGTATGAAAGAGTATTGCGTTACGCTAAGTGGAACATGATTTCCTCCACCTGAGTGCTCCACTAATAGGAAGTATCTCTCTCTTTCTCTCTCTCTCGCTCTCTCTCTCTCTCTCTCTCTGTCTCTCTCTCTCTCTCTCTCTCTCTCTCTATATATATATATATATATATATATATATATATATTAGTGTTGGGGCGATTTAATGGAATCGGA
>OY744551.1:32793021-32823021 GCA_963556195.1 Sepiola atlantica
ATATATATATATATATATATATATAGGCTAATATATATATATATATATATATAATATAGTGTTGTGTTTTAATAGTATTATTATTAGTAGTAGTAGTAGTAGTAGTAGTAGTAGTAGTAGTAGTAGTAGTAGTAGTAGTAGTAGTAGTAGTAGTAGTATTTGTTATGCAAATTACCATATCACATTGTAGTCTTATGGGTAATGTTTTATTATTGTTCAAACTGAATTGTTTCTACATTTGGTTATTGCAGAAGTGGTCATTTGATCAGTACCACTGAAGAGCCATGAATTATATAGCTGTTCTGTTTTTAAATCCCCGAAACAGTTACATGGTTAACAGCTGATGATCCCCGTTCAATTTCACAATTCAAGTTAAGGTCCGCTGTTTATGTTTCACTATTATATGCTTTAGTCTACTTTTAGATTTGTAATTTTTCCAGCTGTGAGTCGGCTTATGCGAGTGCTAAGTCTGCGATATTTTGGATTTAGTTAGTATCCCTCAGAATTTAAACTGCATTTTCTTTCTTTCATTAAAATGACTCAAAGCTTCTTTAGAATATATATATATATATATATATATATATATATATATATATATATATATATATATATATATATATATATATATATATATATGAATATATATATATAGTCTCGGAAGTTTCTCAACCATTAAAACTATATAAAAAAATATATATATAGAAAGAAAAAAAACAACAAAAAAAACTTATAGTCTCAAGTCTTCCAGTGGAAAATCACTCATGTAAGTCAATTTATTTTTTACAGTTATTATATTAGTTAGTTTCTAACACTATTTTAAGGGATCATCAGTTGTTTACCATGAAAAACTGTTTCGGGAATTTATATATATATATAAATTTATATATTATATTTATATATATATATATATGAACTCAACATCTCACTATTGGATTTACTTCATTCTTGAACTCTTTTCCATGCTGCCTTCACGAAAACCCTCCTTTCCCATCTGTAAATCTCCTTTCATTGGACACTTCATCAACGGACAATTACCATATCTATTTTACACGAACTTTTTTTTCACTCTCCATTACTTAATATTTTTTCAAATTTGGAATTTTGGCTCTTCCACCGCCAACTTATCTATTTATGTAATTCCTCTGATGATAAGATTTTGATCTTTGAAAAGCCTTGGCTTAAGGAAAGAATAGTAAACATAATTTTATTACTGAGTATACCTTGCATTGAACAATCGAAGTTGTAATAAATTTGTCATTCGTACATGTGTATCCCTCTTCTTTCATCTATCTTTATAATTGCTCTATCTTGTATATTGAGCTTATAGGTTCTATCTACTAAAAGTACACTTTTAGTCTCATATTTTATTATATATATATATATATATATATATATATATATATATATGTATATATATATATATATGTATATATATATATATATATATATGTATATATATATATATATATGTATGTATATATATATATATGTATGTATATATATATATATATATATATATATATATATATATATATATATATATATATATATATATATATATGGGAAATGAAAACGGAAAAACCAAAAGATGTTTTTCTATGTGTTCATCAACGTTTCGTCTTTATTTGTAAGACTTCCTCAGGATGATAATTTTAAGAAAAATGTCATGCAACTACATAGAAATATTGGGTTGACATGATGGGTTGATGAGAAGAAGTAGTAGCCACTACTGGGAGCGCAGGACCGACGTCCGGGCCGAGGGAAGTCGGTGGCAGAGAGTGAAATGAAATAAAGACGAAACGTTGATGAACACATAAAAAAACATCTTTTGTTTTTTTCGTTTTTCATTTCCTATTACGTCGGATTACTCTCATCCTTCCTTTCCCATATATATATATATATATATATATATATATATATATATATATATATATATATATATATATATATATAGAGAGAGAGAGAGAGAGAGAGAGAGAGAGAGAGAGAGAGAGAGAGAGAGAGAGAGAGAGAGAGAGAGAAAATACTAGAGGAATACGCGTCCCATGACGGGTAAAATTAATTCTCTGAAAAAAGAAGGGTGTGAACTATAATTTCTCCTTAAGAAGATTTAAAATTAAGATATAATAATACTAAACCCTATGTCTTGAATCCTTATTCCAATATTTTGGTTAATATCGATTACATGATTTTGATTCTAGAAAATGTCTAAAATGTAAGCCTTAAGCTAAAGGGTCTTAAGAAGAAATTGAAATTCAGGGAATCTTGCTTAATTGGTGTCTAATGACTATTTGATCAATTTCAAGCGAAGTTGATATATTTGAATTTGAAAATGGGCTGTGTCCATATTATGACCCCTAAACCCCTTTAAAATAATCTAAAGAAACTGAATGTTGGGGAATATTTATTAATTGATGCCTAATACCTATTGTTAAAATTTCACAAAAATCGGAGGTATCTGAATTTTTACTAATGACTTCCGCCACCTTTTTATCCCCTTTGCATTAAACTAAATGAAACAAAATATAGTCCACATTTAACCCCCTTTTTCCTATCAGGTGTATTCCAAAATTTATAATGATCGATTAATTATTTTATGAATGAATCCTGTACATACATATATAAAAAAAACTGTATAAAGTTAGATATAAAGTTAGGTATGTGTATATGCGTATATATTTGCATGTATAGCATTTACTTCTCAACTAATTAACCGAACATTACGAATTTTGGAACACAGCTGCTAGGCGCAAGTGTGGTAATGTGGGCTATATTTAGTTTAATTTCTTAATTGGTTTTGTTTTATTCGGCAATTTTGCATCCTTCATCACGGGCTGACTGCCGATTGACGGTTTTTCGTATTCTAGCCTAGCAGGCGAGTTGCAATCACTGTTAGCGAAACCCCGGGTACCCATGAGGGAGAGTTAATTGTATAATTGCGTTTAAATGTTCCCATGCATGGAGTATTGTTGCCACATCTGGGCTGCTGCACTTACCACTAGTCTCTATCTATTAGACAGGGCCCAAAAAAGAGTCTTCAATCTAATAGATCCCGCAATGTCAACCAAGCTCCAGCCCCTGTCACATCGCCGCAATGTTGCATCCCTGTGCTTATTTTACAAGTACTTTAATGGAATGAGCTCTGACGAACTCGGGGCACTTGTGCCCCCTCCACGTAAATACAAAGCAGAAAAATCCCACCCCTTCACTGTAGATGCCCCGAGATTTGGGAAAGCTTTCTACTCTAATAGTTTCTTCCCTCGAACTACTAGACTTTGGAATTCCCTCCCTGCTTCCTGCTTCCCTGACTGTACTAACATGCAAAAATTTAAATGTAAAGCAAACAAACATCTCGCTGTTCAACTCATTACCTAGCGTGTTCCTATATGTATGATCCCTAATAGTAGCCCCTTACGTTTAAGTGGCAATGTGCCTTGTTTGAGTAAAAAAAAAAAATCAAATAAATATATTTACGTTCTTGTTTAAACAATCGATAGTTTCGATAACACAAGCCACATACATAAATCTGTTCCGTTGGTGATTTCGTCCACATATTGATCTATGTTGTTAGAAAACAATTTTTCTTAGTTTCGCTGGCTTTCTTCGATTTTAGTATTTAGTCCGGCTCAAATTGCTTACACACTTCTCGTGTGAATCTACTCATCGTCACTGCCGCATAAAAATCGTAGAATAAAATTTCACTTTGCATTGGTCTCATATTCGATCACTGATTGGATGATATATTTAAACTTGATCACTGATTTGTTATTATGGAAACTGCTCCAGACAATGCATGAAGCCACTTGATGTAAGGAGCTAACAAGAACGAAAGATGGTTATCGCAAAGAAAGGAGATGCCTATTGGCTTTAGTCTTCAAAAGATCAAGGCTATAGGTAAGAGAAAACAGTCAGCAGGAAGAGAGTTCCACAAGCCTGCAGTTCTTAGAAAAAAAGCTACTGAGATAGGAAGCTGTATTACAATGGGGTATCAAAACAGCGAATTGATGTATGTATATATATATATATATATATAATTATTCAAAGCTCTCGCAAGATAGAGCAGTTTATGTTAAGTTGACAACAAGCCGCCCTTTTGCGTAATGCATAATTCTGGGCCGCGCCTATTGAGTTCTCTCGGCTGCTTGCTGGATAGCCGCCGTGTTTGCTATTTAGATGCTGATGTACTTCCTATTTCTAGACAATACGTGGTAGAGCATTGGTACGCGCCTCGGCTACCGAGTTAAACATGACTTTCGTATCGGGATTCAAACCGTGTGACCGACAAGGACTGTTTCCTCCCATACAGACGATTGTAGGTTTGGCATGAAACACATGTGTATATGGGTTTATTTTGAAAATAATATTTATTTATAAATAAGTATATATATATACATATATATACACACACACACACATATATATATATATATATATATATATAATTAGTTATCAATTAATATTATTTTTAAAATAAACCTATATATATATATATATATAATCAAATAAGGATCATATTTTTTTTTGTAAACATCTATAGAAATTGCAGAATAATAAACGAGGTAAAATACCTTCAAAGGCATATTTAAGATGCGATATTAAATTTAAAAGAAAAATCGTAACAGATTTTTTTCATTTTAGTTTATAGTAATTACAAATATTTCGCCAAGTATTCTTAAGTTTCTATAGATGCTTACAAAAAAAATATTAACCGTTATTTGATACCTATCCCGCGCGCATACGTGTCCTCATATTTAAAAGTGAAAGAAAAAACATCACAAGTCAATTTTACAGCAAGGAGGGAGTAATCCAATAAGACCAGGATTTCCAAATACATTGATAAGGCCAATTTTACTTGGCGAAATATTTGTAATTACTATAAACTAAAATTAAAGTTTATATAAAAAAAATTTTAAAAAATCTGTTACGATTTTTCTTTTAAATTTATATCGCATCTTAAATATGGTTTTTAAGGTATTTTACCTCATTTCTTATTCTTATATATATATATATATATGTGTGTGTGTGTGTGTGTGTGTGTGTGTTTGTGTGTGTGTGTATCTATATATACATACAAATTGATCTATTAGTATGTGTAGATTTTAAAGAATTGATGCATAAAACATTTACAAAAATGACTGAATTCTATATTAAATCCCTCAAGAAGGGTTGATATGCCGTAAAGAAAACAATCGAACCAAACAAAACAGTTGTGATGGTAAGACGAGAATTCTTTCGAAATTGCAGGAATCCTTACGCTGTATTCATAAACAACATACCAATTTGCATACTGTAAATGATTCTATTGTGTGTATCGTGTTATAAAATGTCTGGAGTCAAACTATAGTATCCACCTACTTATGACCCCACCACCCTACCTTTACCGTCGACCTCACCACCGGGATTGAAACCAGATACGCGAGTTCTTTGGTTTTTATTTCTATTTTAGCATTGTCAAGTGTCTTTACATAGATATTTCAAATTCGTAAACTTTTTTTTTATTATTAGGGTCACGACTTTAGGTGTGTGTATATATATATATTTCGTTGTACAGGATAAAGCCCTAAAGCAGGGGCGGGCAACCTTTTCAGAGTGAGGGCCAGATGAGATTTTTGGAAGGAGATCGCGGGCCGGAATGAAAAACGAAATCTCAGAATTACTATATTTTGTTTACATGAATAAATTGTACAAAAATTGCATTGAACACTCTACAAATCTGATATTTTTCTCAGGAGACTTCTGTATGTGATGTTATAGAAGGCGCCGACGAAGAGCCATTTTGGAATCATAAAAAATAATGATGGGGGAAGTAGCAAGTTGATCCAGCATCGTTTTGACACACCTTACATCGGTTCTATGTTTCATGCCCTTTCCTCGTCTCACGTTTCCTCTTTGCCTCTCTCTTTCTCTTTTTTTATTTTTATGTCAGGCCAAATATTTGAAATTAATAGTTAAAGAAAAATGAAATATACATGCATCATCGCTCGCTGATATTTATACATTTTTATGCCACTGTAAATTTTAATTGAAACCTACTTTTACGTCTATGTCACAAAATGATATGAGTTTTACTGGGAGGTCCGCAGGCCGGATTGCAATAATAAAGCATAGCAGAGTGGCGGGCCGGACGCTAAGCCTTCGCGGGCCGGATGTGGCCCGCGGGCCAGAGGTTGCCCGCCGCTGCCCTAAACGAATGAATCGATCATCATGAATTTTGTCATATATATATATATATTCTCGGTAACATGGGCACATTTTATTTTTGCTTTGTAAACATTATCATTTAGGAGGTGCGCACACACAAACTCGCCCCCTCCCAGAAAACAACTGTTAAGATAAGTTAGATGGTGTGAATAAAAATGTATATAGTCGTTGTTGTGAGTAGTTTTGCGATGCACTTTAAATGATAAAATATTTTTGGATTTTACTATAAGGGTGTCCAAAATGTGACAATTACTGCATTAGATTTTAAAAGAAATCCAAATCTAATGAAAGTATATACATTATTCCATGCAGTAATTGTCATAAGATATACGTTGGGGAAACTTAACGGGAACTAAAGAAAAGGTTTGGTAAACATAAAATAAATATAAAAAATAACAATTCTCTGAACGCACTTTTCCCCTATGGATTACTACACGCTCATTCTTTGATTTTCGGCGGACTAGAATCTTTAAATTCATTTTAAATAAATATTGGTGAAGACTTCTTTAATCAGCACTCATTATAAATTCTAAGACAATTAAACAACGTAATGGCTTCTACAATTTATCTCCTTTAATCAGCAAACTTATTCTATCCGAACAGAACTTGAATTTTGATCCAGGCTACCTATTTTATACCACACTCCCAACATACTTTAAATATAATATCGATAATAAAATGAATAAATAACAAAAAACAAAATAAATATAAATAAATAAATACATCCGTTTCATTACATAAACATTTTACGCATTTCAAATTCCAACAGCTATGATTTTTTTCGAAAAAGAACAAAACCACATTTTTTAATATTCTAACGACTATTTGTTTCAAATCAATCGTCCCAAGAACGTCGTAAAATAAATAATATTTTTGTTCACCTTTTTTTCATTTTTCATATATATGTGTGAGTGTATATATCTATAGTCAGTCTTTCTATATGTGCCTCCCTTCGCATAAATAGAACTAAAATTCCCTTCTTGGCGTGGTAATGTCTCGTGGCCTATTGATTATGACGCATGCTTGCGGAGTCTAAGTTGATTCTGTAGCAGAGGTTCGAACCTTGCGATCGTCTGAGATTATCATTCCTTACACTGATGAGAGCGAAAGCTGGAAATGCTGGCGTATGTAGGTAGAAATAATTTAATATTATTTATTTATTTAAAATTAATATATATATATATATATATATATATATATTACTTTTTCCTCCCTATATCTCCTCTCCTCTACACCATTCCTTTATGCGATCTTGATATTCAACGCTCCTTTTCTCTTGCTTCGATAACAACCTATCTGACCTCAATAAACATAACGCACGCTTCCACCTCCTCCATCATGGTTTAAATAACTCCGACCGCTACTAAATTTCCACGGTTTACTTATTTTCTCTCATAATTTATATTTTCATAACCGATTCTTTGGGCTTACATCCTCCTCCGGCATGATTTTCATAACTCCGACCGCTACCATCTTTCCCTACACACACACACACACACACAATTTCCAGAGTTACATCAACTTTTCCCACTGCTACCATCTATTTGTAGCTCATAATTTATCTTTTTATAAGCGACCTATTAGATCATCTAAGTTAAGCGAACTTGAGACTGGTCATTACTGCAAACACAATGAACAGTCCTGGTCGTTCGCTGACATTGACCGGCGAGGATAGATTGGTTTCGGATTTTAAAATATGTGTGTGCATGTGTGTATGTGTCTGTATGTGTGTATGAGTGTGTGTGTATGTGTGTATGTATGTATGAGTGTGTATCTGTGTGTACGCGTGTGGGTATGTGTGTACGTGTGAATATGTGTGTATCTATGCATGTGTATAGGTGTGTATGTGTGTGTATGTCTGTGAATGTGTATGTGTGTGTGTGTGTGTGTATGTGTGTATGTATAGGTATGTGTGTGTGACAAACACCATATACATAGAGGTATACAAACACCATATACATAGAGGTATATTCCAAAGGGTATATTCGCTGACTTGACCACCATCTTTAGCCCTAAGTTTTCTATTCAGAATTGAAGGACTCGAAATGTGACGGTGATGGTCAAACGTGAGCCTTACCGATTACACAAAAGACCTTCCCAATCACTGCAACATAAACATTTCGCTTTCGTCTGTCTGTCTGTCACGCTTCAGAGGTAAATTGAATTCTAACATGCGTCCACGTATCTCTTTAAGAGGCTATGTCCGTCTGTCGCGCTTTCGATCTGTCACGCTTAAGTTTGAAATGGGATTTTCATCGCTAAACGCGTAGATTGAATTTTTTTTTACTTTAATTTTATTCGCCCCAAACAAGGCACATTGCTACTGAGGAGTAAAATGCTACTGTGATAGGAGCCAAATAAATAGAGGCAACCTGAGTGGGGAGTTGGACAGGAAGATGATTGTACACATTACATTTAAATTTCTGCATATTGATACGGTCATAGAAATAGGAAACAGGAAGGGAATTCCAAAAGCAAGCAGTCCGAGAAAATAGGCTATCAGAGTAGAAAATATCTCGGCATCTAGGGGGCCTTCAGAGTTAAGGGGTGGGATTTTGCAGCTAGTGGGTTGGATTAGGAATATTTTTTGTTTTTGGGGCACAAGTTCAGTTAGTTCATCGGAGCTGACTCCGTGGAAGTACTTGTAAAAAAAGCAGAGAATTGCAACACTGCGGCGGTTTGGCAGACAGTGCAGGACGTATTAGGCTATAAATTCATTTTTTTACCCTGTCCAAGAGGGAGAGGCGAGTGATTGGTGCACCAGCACAGATGTGGCAACAATACTCGAATTGGGCGCATCTTAAAAACACCGTTCTCGTTTTAAGTTAAAAACAAATCCACACGAGTAAAAATAGAATCGCGTCAAATTGAGCTTTGCGTTGTGAGTCAATTCTGAAGAGCAAGTGCTTCGCTGACTCGTCTCTCTTGTCAGGCAATCCACTTGAATCTAGATTCGCGGCAATTACCGAAAATATACACGACCGGAAGGGAAAAAATATAGACGGAAACAAGATGGCCGCTGTCATCCAATTCATCATCGTACGAAAACTGACATCATCTAACAACAACTGCTCATTAGTTTTACCTACTTATATTGGTCCCCTTGTAAGTAGTACCGCCTCCGTCAATCTCACTTTCTTCGTGTTTATCTACATATATATATACATTCGTACAAAGATTTTATATATATATATATATATATATATATATATATATATATATATATATATATATGGAGAAGAATGGAAAGGAATTAGAGAAGAAAAAGCCAAATCAAAATTCAATTCAATTGCTCAGAGCAAGGTATATTCCGCAAAAAGGCAATTTATTCAAGTTAAATTTTCCTTAATCTTGGCCATTGCCAACTTATCTATCCCAGCGACTTCCTCTGATGATAAGATTTTGATCTTTGAAAAGCCTGGCTTAAGGAAAATTTAACTTGAATAAATTGCCTTTTGCGGAATATACCTTGCTCTGAGCAATTGAATTGAATTTTGATTTGGCTTTTGCTTCTCTAATTCCTTTCCATTCTTCTCCATATCTACCTGCTCTATCCTGGATATTGAGCTGTATACTCTTCACAATAGGTTTTACCTTTCCTAAAAGTTCGCTTTTAGTACACCTCTTTATATATATATATATATATATATATATATATATATATATATATATATATATATATATATATATATATATATATATATATGACAAATAAAAGATGAGCATCAAGATTGTAAAAGTTTGTACAATTTTTAGAGGGCAATCTTTCCTGATCTACCACTTTTGAACCTGCTGCTACAATTTTCTTGACGCCTTCAGCGGTGAACTTTTTCATAGATTTTCAACCTCTTCTCTTTACATTGGACATTTGTACACTTTTTATACTTGTATTTTTCTTATATTATATTTACATCTTTTCAAATTATGACTTTTGATAATTCCCCTACCAACTTATCTCTTTGTATTCCTCTGACTATAAGATTTCATTCTTTGAAAAGTCATGGCTTAAGGAAGGAAAAATAAATAGACGTTTTTTTTGTTACAATTCATATATAGATGGCAATGTCAAGAGAACAAATAGTTTATTACACCGGAGACACTTTGAAAAATGCATAAGAAATAAATTTAAATAAAAGAATAGAGAGGAAAATAAAAAAGAGAGAAAGTGATTTGGCGATTCTTTCACGAGAACGCCAGACAGATACATATAGAGGCTGGTGTGTTGAACAGAACATTACCTGGCACTTTTTGCTAGGAAGAAAGTGTAGTATCTGTTCCGATAGATACTGCACCCCATAGACTGGTATTGTCTTGGCCTTCGGGTCTTGATTTACGCCGGTCTATGGGACTGTCCTGTGCCGTTCTAGGAGGTGCACCCTCCCAGGCTTTGCCTTCTCACCCTTTGAGAAGGGGTTAGTTTATTGCTAATCGCCTGAGGTGCCCCTACCGGGGAATGCCGACGGGGCTGCCCAGGCAATTTTTAAAAGTACCAAGTGCTCTTCCTCTAGAGTGCGCAATTCCCACTTTCCGACCTTGTGTCACATTCTACTTTGTGAGAAGTAGATAAATAGGTACTCCGTATTCAGCCTCTATGAAGAAGGTTGCAGACTTCCTAGTCTATTTGCAGTAACTCAGCCGATGCAAAGCAGCTACTATTACTGGTTACAGAATAGCTTTAGCAGTAACACACAATGGGTGGAAGAAGAGTTCTATAAATACAAAAAAACTTTTGTCGGACATTGTTAGAGGAATTTTTAATTCTAGTTCTTCAGTTTAGCCGCTTCTCCCTAAATGGGACTTTCCTTTTTTTCTGTAAGCTCTTTCCAGTTACCCTTTCGAGCCTTTGGATTCGGTAGATTTAAAATATTTATCATGGAAGACAGTTTTATTGGTTGCGTTAGCGTCGGCTGCTAGAGTTAGTATGATTAGCGCATTATCCACCAATCAGTCAAAGTTTAGACAAGAGGTGTGTCGGCATTAAACTGTTACCTAATTTGAGATTTTGGGCTAAAATCAGCGTCTGAATAAAGTTTGGTTGCCTTGGTTTATTCCAGACTTTAATAAGTTTACAGATTTCTTTCTATTTCTTTTGTTAGTTATGAGTCACAAAATAATTGTTACTCTAAATGACAAAATTTAAAAATATATATAATCTGCCTACGTTAATCACCGTGTGGTCTAGAATATATATTAATCTTAAATTAAGTGTTAATTTTTTTTAGTTTTAATATGGTTATGTCGTTGTTATAAAGTTTAAAGCAGCCATCGAAAATTAATTTAAGTGTTTATTAAGATTAATTTAATTCGAGTCAAGTTTATATTTTAAGCAATCTTAAAAGATAAATTTTATAAAGTTAGTTTTTTTCGTCGTTGGTTATTAATACTAACTTGTGTTTACAAAGCCTATGGTATTACAGCATACTCTAACCTCTGATTTCTTCCAGCACTTGTAACCGCCATTTACGCATACATACATACATACATGCATACAACATGCAACATGCAACATACAACATACATACATACATACATACATACATACATGCATACAACATGCAACATGCAACATACATACATACATACATACATACATGCATACAACATGCAACATACAACATACATACATACATACATACATACATACATACATACATACATGCATACAACATGCAACATGCAACATACAACATACATACATACATACATACATACATACATACATACATACATACATACATGCATACAACATGCAACATACATACATACATACATACATACATACATACATACATACATACATACATACATACATACATACATACATACATACAACATACATACATACATACTGTTACACCGGCCGTTCTAACAGAAGAGAAACTACACCGGTTCTCACTATAAATAGTGCGAGTAGACAATCACCAGGGAGAAAAGGACAGTATTGTAACTGTCTAGCCGAGTGCCAGTCAGTTTCCTTACCTTTGTACCTTTTATGTTAATACACTTGTTATCTTAACACAACCTCGACTTCACTTCTTTTTACTGGTGGGCTACTTCACAACACATACATACATACATACATACATACATACATACATACATACATACATACATACATACATACATACATACATACATACATACATTAAAAAAACTGGAATCTTAGGAAAATCTCCATCATCCCAGTAATTATAGGAGTAACAGCACTAATGAAAAATAATTTCAAAAGCTATCTGGCGAGTATACCCGGTGAACCGAGTGCAAGAGAAATACAACAATTGCACTTAAAGGAACAGTTAGAATCTTAAAAAACATCTCTAGGCTGGAGTGTCTGAAATAGTCGGTGAATGTCTGGCATCCGGTAGGATGCCTCATCCCCAGCAAAAACAGAAAGATAAGAACATTTTTTAAAAAGAGAGCACATACATACATACATACATACATACATACATATTTACACGTATGTAGTCATATAATACACTCAGACACATATACACATATATATACATAACCACATATACATATATATATATATATACATAGTTAGATATACACATATATACATGTACATAACAAAGATATAAACACCTGCATAATAAAAACATACGTACATAACTTACGTATATTCATATATATATATATATATATATATATATATATATATATATATATAGAAGAATTTTCTTTGAAAACTCATGAGTTAAGGACTTTAAGGTATTTTGCCTGGACATTGAATTCTAATAAAATTTGATTCGCACCTTATTTTATTACTTCATTTTATATTATGCTATATATATATATATATATATATATATATAATTTTAAGTAAATAATATTAAATCATTTTTATCTACGTGCGCCAGCGTTTCAAGTTTTCGCTCTCATCAGTGTAGAGAATGATCATCTCAGACGGTCGCAAGGTTCGAACCCCTGCCACAGAATCAACCTAGACTCCGCAAGCAAAGCCATAACGATACGGCCACGAGACATTACCAAGTCAAGAATGGAATTGAAGTTCTATTTATGCGAAGGGAAGCACATATAGAAAGACTGACTCTAGTATTCAACGAACGTTGTCGGAATATGCCTTATAGCTACGTATCAGCTTATTTTTAACTTCCCCGAACAGGGCTCAACTTCAATTATATTAAAGGGGCTTATAACAATATTAATTTTAAGTAAATAATATTAAATTATTTTTTATCTAGATACGTCAGCGTTTCAAGCTTTCGCTCTTATCAGTGTAGGTAATATATATTCCTATATGACTCAATCCCAGACCTAAAGTGTATTTGTGCTATTAAGAAAAAAAACTTAGTGTAACAAACGGGTATCAACTCTTTTATATGCGTCGGAGACCTGGACGACATACCATCGACATATCAAAGCACTCGAAAAACTGCATCAAAGGCCCTTACGACAAATTTTAAGAATCACCTGGCAAGATCGTCGAACCGACACCAGTGTCCCGAAAGATTCTGGTTGCTCTAGTGTAGAGGCTTTGATTGTTAGGAGTCGTTTGAGATGGGCTGCTCACGTTGTAAGGATGAGCGACCAGTCCTATCCAAAGAAAATATTCTACTCTGAGCTAAATGTGGGAGCTAGGAGGGTTGGAGGACAGAAGAAAAGGTACAGGGACTGTTTGAAGGAGGACATGAGGAGATGCGGGATTGATCCCACAACATGGGAAGCGAGAGCACTCGAAAGAACAGAGTGGAGGAGTGAAGTGGGAGGTGGTGTGGATAGGTTTGAGGGTGAACGACGTCGTCATGCCGAAGACCTGAGAACAGCAAGAATAGTACGCCGCGAAAACCAACCACGTGCACAATTACAAAACAATTACGCATGCCCGAAATGTGACAGAATATGTGGATCGCGTATTGGACTATTTTCTCACATGAGAACCCACAATTGAAGCTCTGGAAAACCGCATACTCGATTCGAGTGACGGCCATGATGATGAATAGTAGTAGTAGTAGTAGTAGTAGTAGTAGTAGTAGTAGTAGTAGTAAAAGATCAATTTTATAAAATTAGTTAACGGGTATACATAATAGAAGACCATTCTTTGTTTAATTATATTTTGGGGTGAGCTATGAGAAATGATTCGATTAATCGTCGTGTGGATTTCTTTTGTATATGTTTAATTAATGTGTAGCATTTGTAAAGTCGAAGCGGTGATCATATTCCAGTATATGGGGAAATAAGGCGTTGAGTGTATTGTTAGTTTGGATGGCTCGTTTTTGCTCGTAAATTATCTTGTCCATACTGCGTTGGGTTTCTCCGATGTAGAACTTATATCAAAGGATTGATGACATGCATAGCCCAGAACACAGAGAGGATGATCACTGCAGCAAGAGACACCGTTAATCGGAACAAGACATAAAGATTCCCGAGTTCGACAAGATTCACTTGAAGAAGGTCGGAGATGAAATCGACCGAAACGTGAGAATAACATCATACAAGATGAGAACAGTAGTCCGAGTAATCCAAATGATAAAAATTATCAATCCTCATCTAAAGAATTCCGAAACGTAATCCCATTTGAAAATCCAAATATTTTCCATTTGTATGAAGACCCCAATTAAGCAAGATTTCCCGAATTTCAATTTATTCTTAAGAAGATTGTCACTTAAAACTGATCGTAATTAACATCTTTATCCGTTGCGTCATGTGTCGATGGGACGAGGACAACCTACTGAGTGGAATTTCAAGAACCTCTCATCCGTGTGGCCCACACCACAGGACTACTTCCCTGCAGACTGCAACATGGCCGTCTTCAAATCTAATTTCACAATTATTCGGTCATAAAGCCTCCGCATAAGTCACTAAACTTTGTTCATTCCGTTAATTATTTTCTCTGCCCCCCCGCCCCTGTAAAATATTTGCAGCAAAAAAAAAAGACTTTCTTCATTTTTGTACCTAAAACTAAACGGAACTTCCATGAACAAAGTTTCTTTCCAAGAAATTCACATCTGTGAAACACACTACCGCGGGCTACTTCCCAGCTGACTACAACATGGTTGTCTTCAAGTCAAATGTCAACAAATGCTTGTTAAGCCGTCCTCTTAAGTAATAATATTTTGCACATTCCACCCATCGTTTCTAATCTTCTCTTAATATTGTTTATCATCCAATTGACAATCTCATGACCCCTTATCCTCGAGTGGCCTTTGGCCTTGGTAAGTGGTGATTCATTAGTATAAAAAAAGAAGAAAAAAAACACAGAATATTTTATATTTCAAAATGAAAATGATTTCATAGTTACTGTTATCATTTCATCCATGTGGCAAAATGTCGGTTGATCAAAATGACCGTTGGACAAAATGCCCGTTGGACAAAATGTCCGTTAACAGCGTTGACTGTTTCGACGGATACGGTCACGAAATAAATTCAACGGTCATGACTTACTCGACCTCGTCGCCTCCAGAGAAACTCTCCTGCTTCGGGCGGAACACATAAAGACATATTGGCTTATGCCGGAAGCCATCTTTAACATAGGAGTGAATATTGACAGTGCTGCCTCAAAGCAGTATCACCCCCCCCCCCACCCGCCTCGGGAGGTAAACCATTGCACTGGGGGACCGACCTACACAACCGCTTAGAGAAATAAAATAAATGTAAACGGTTGATCAAATTAAATATATATTTAATGTATTGGTACTTTCAACTTGTTGGCCTTCTGGCTAATAAAAAGAGTAATTACCCATCTTTTCGTGAGAGGGTGGGGTTGGGGGGGGGGGCTATATTTTTATAACGTTCCGAAGTGCCCCCCTCGGGGTAGATGAATTACCAACATTAAACAATCAACTTTGTTCCACGTCCATGCTTCTTTGTAGGAAAAATATGCTTTACAGCATCTATTACTCATGGAGATTTGATATCTGTCTGAAGCCGAAACTTTACTATTACTTATATTGGATCTTTTTAAGAAGCTCCCCGCCACTAAATAAAGCCCTGCTATTCAAGGGAGACAACTTTTCAGCCACTTTTGCTTAAAGAAATTAACAAAATAAGAATGTATAAGGCATATTTTTTTTTTATTGAGGAGGATAAAAACTACAGCAGACTTCTTATCGTGGACCGGGTTGTGAGTCTTAGAAAATTCACAAGGAAAGGTGCACTCAAACACGTGTGAAAAGGGTGAACGCGTAAAGAATTTAGCAAGCCGAAAAGTTGTCTCCCTTGGCAGCGGGCTTATTCTTAGCGGCCGACTAACTTTAGCACTAGTTGCGGGGAGCTTCTTAAAAAGATCCCTTATATTAATGTATTAGTTTTGATGCTTAATTCGGGGTGGTGGTGTAGTATCTGTTCTGTTTTGATTATACCTCTCTCCAAAGCATCACCTCCTCTTTTTGGGGAGGGGGTAATGTACTATTTGTTCTGTTGTCATAAGACATTACCTCCTCCTTGCGGGTAGTATAGTATCTGTTCTTTTGTCATGAGCCCATCGCGCCAAGCATTACCTCCTCTTTGGGGGGTAGTATTTGTTCTGTTATCATGAGACCCTTCTCCGAGGCATTACCACCTCCTTGCGGGTAGTATAGTATCTGTTCTTTTGTCATGAGACCATCGCGCCAAGCGTTACCTCCTCTTTGAGGGGTAGTATTTGTTCTGTTGTCATGAGACCCTTCTCCGAGGCATTACCACCTCCTTGCGGGTAGTATAGTATCTGTTCTTTTGTCATGAGACCATCGCGCCAAGCATTACCTCCTCTTTGAGAGGTAGTATTTGTTCTGTTATCATGAGACCCTTCTCCGAGGCATTACCACCTCCTTGCGGGTAGTATAGTATCTGTTCTTTTGTCATGAGACCATCGCGCCAAGCATTACCTCCTCTTTGAGAGGTAGTATTTGTTCTGTTATCATGAGACCCTTCTCCGAGGCATTACCACCTCCTTGCGGGTAGTATAGTATCTGTTCTTTTGTCATGAGACCATCGCGCCAAGCGTTACCTCCTCTTTGAGAGGTAGTATTTGTTCTGTTGTCATGAGACCCTTCTTCGAGGCATTACCGCCTCCATTACGAGTAGTGTAGTATCTGTTCTTTTGTCATGAGACCATCGAGCCGTGCATTACCTCTTTCTTCTTTTTCAGGAGGGGGAGTGAGGGGATAGTATAGTATCTGTTCTGTCATGATAATATCCTCTCAGAGATTACATTCTCTTTTGGGGGAGGGGTGATATACTAGCAAGAATATGCGACATCGCGTTACGTATATTTGCTAGCATATTTAATTAACACCAACATTTGAACATGAAAAAGACAAAAAATTAAACATAAATTAAACTCAATTGGTAAACAGAGATGGCACAGTATAAAAGTAATTTGAATTTAAAATACAGGGTGACCATCCCCTCTCCAAAAAGAAATGCCGTCCGTGGAATTGTTAATAAAGTCCACAATCAATTCTGCAATCCAACCATATTTTGTACAAATAAACTTCAGTCTATGCATGAGCTGCCCACCAAGTTCCAGTCATCAATGTCCAACTGTCTTTGTTTTATTTTTAACATATAAGTTTCTATGCTGAAAACGAACACAACTTATCAAACCATTGCTTTGTTTGAACAGTATAAATCACATCAGAAAGCAATGCTTGATCAACACACGGGATTCAGATTTTTCCATTGTTTTTTTTTTATATCTAAAGGTTTTTACATCATCATCATCATCATCATCATCATCATCATCATCATCATCATCATCATCATCATCATTGTCATCCGGTTTATTTGTTGAATCAAGCCACAATTAATACACTGGTGATGGTGAGGACTGATTACCCATTCGTATATCGACTAGACATAGTTTTAAGGCAGTTTTATGTCTGGATGCTTATTATTCACTAACTTGAACACTTTTGGCAGTCCAAGACCTCCACCATTCCCATCTAACTAGGGGTGATGTGGTTTCCACTTGAGCATGCACCAATGTCACAGATTACTTGTGAGTTGCCGTATACACTACTGTCATCCAGGTTGTAACAGACCATCCAAAGATAGCATTTGCCACATGCCTGTGGCCGGGGATTAGATCAGGACGTGTCCATACACCAGTGGACCTTGCACAATGCACCTCTAGTGATCCAATCTACTTCGAGATCTATAACCGCAAGGGGCCCAGTATCCATGGTGTCACACGGAGAGGGTTGGTCAGAGTCTTGTCGGTGGAGAGGTTATATGCCAGCAGGAAAGACTTACGCACTCAGCTTCATTTTCGTTCAAGAACTAGCTGACGGATCAGGCTGCAAAACTGTAGGTGGGAAGCATATGCAACCGCATCTACATGCAGCAACTCCAATTTACACATCACACAGATCTGTGGCATATATCACTACACAACATACAGATAAAAATGAATCCAAAGGGCGTAATTTTTTTAGATATAAACCATAATGTAAACACTGAAGCCTTACTAAAAAATAGTTAAGACTTGATACTAAAATACTAGTGTATCGAGCCATTGTCCGTCCAACACTTTTGGATGCATCGGAGACATGGAGGACATTGTCGACACTTTATAGCACTCGAAAAACTACATCAAAGACTTTTAGGAAAAATTTTCAAAATTAACTGGCAAAATCGTCGAACTAACATCAGTGTCCTGGAAAAGTTTGGTTGCTTTAGTATAGAGGCTTTAATTGTTAAAAATCGTTTGAGATGGGCTGGTCGCGTTGTAAGAATGAGCGACGAGTCCTAAGAAACAATTTTATTCCGAACTGAATGCGGGAACTAGAAGTGGTTGGAGGACAGAAGAAGCGATACAAGGATTGTTTGAAGGAAAATATGACGAGGTGTGGAATTGATCACACAACATGGGTAGCTAGTTCACTTTGGAGAGTGGAGTGGAGGAATTGAATAAGGAGTGGTGTTGAAAGATTTGAAAGTGAACGGCGTCATCACGTTGAAGGACTTTAAGCAGCAAGAATAGTGCTTCGTAAAAATAAATTGCTAAACAATAATGTATGCCAGATTTGTTGATAGGATGTGCGGATCTCAAATTGGACTGTTTTCTCATATGAGTTTGAATTACCTACTAGACACTATCCTCGAGTGTCTTCGGTCTCTCTGTACAAGGGTTTGTCAGGACAACCTGACATGAGGATACTTACCCCTACAAATAAACCCTGACCAAATATTCAAAATTACATAGTATCCGCAGCACAAATAAGATCCCCTCATACGAGGAATAGTGCATCTTCTCCTAGTGATGTTACCTCAAGTAACACCACGTAACTGGATACTCCATCAGACTAGATGAATTCTTGTCCTGGAATCCGGTAAGACCAACAGACCACAATAAAGATATACTATGACATACTTGACTGGTCAGTTGGGGAGAGAAGAAATTTATTATTCTTAACTTTTTTACTAACTCAATGTTTGAGAAATAAAGGAGAATTTTAATAGAATATTTGGGTATCTATGTATCTCATATAGAGATCAAGTGTTAGCCCCAGGAAGGGGCCCCTTGATTTCTGAGAACTTCGACTGAAGTAAAATGAAACATTAAGAGAAAAAGTCCCTGGTGACCCGCATACTCGATTCGAGTGACGGCCATGATATAATGACAAAACAATATATCATTATTTATTAATAAACACTTCGCCCACAGTTTTCAAACAAAAACAGGTCAATAGGTCATAGACGCACCACTAAACCCAACAATATAAATATATTCAATAAACACAACAAAAAAAGTTTTACAAAAAATGAATATGATGATAAATTAACATTTAATAAAAATAATACTAAAAAACAAATAATAGAAAACGGAATAAAGTATTTTCGCATATACCATAGGACTCCATTCATATTTCGATTAATGTTCTGTCAGATATTTTAGTTTTGAAAAGGTATTTAACTTTTGAAAATGTAGAAAATGGAATTTTAATTAAACTACGACCCAAATTCTAGTATATATTCGATGATAAATGCCAGTATACTGAAATCATATGCCCTTAATAGGGTTAAGATGAAAATTCATATACACTAAATGTACAAAAGCAAGGAAATTCCCAAATTTTTACACTTTTATTGTCATTAAGGGTATACAGTATAAATCTCTATGCATGAGTGGATGAAGTGTGTGAGGTGCGCTGAATAAAAATTCCTACAAGTAAAATACATAGCCCTGTTGTGCTCGCATACCCTTAATGACAATAAAAGTGTAAAAATTTGGGAATTTACTTGCTTTTGTACATTTAGTGTATATGAATTTTCATCTTAGCCCTATTAAGGGCATATGATTTCAGTATACTGGCATTTTTCATGGAATGTCACTACTTTTGTAAAGGCTATGCCTCAAGACAATGGTAATTTTAAAGGTTTTTTTTTAATTTTCTGGAAAACTAAGGTATATGGTAAACTGAAATTAAAATGTCATCAACTAGACCCTAGAACCTCTATCTCTGCCAAAAATCAGCTGAATCCATCAAATAGTTGATGAGATACAGGGTGGCACACACGTACGTACGTACACACGGATAACACAAAATCACTCCTGACCTTTTTGGATCTCTGGGTTGCCTTGACTAATGATGCTGAAATTCTACACACTTATAGAACCTATCAAATGAAAAATTTGTGGAAAGTTTTAAATAATTTGGTTTATTGGTTTTTGAGTTATGACTGATCAAAGAAATGAGATTTCTAGCATAGGTCGTTTTTGAAGTCTATTAAGGGATAGAGTGCTATCGCGCCTCCCTTGATTAACCCTTGAATGCTTTTTGTTTTAAATATGACACATTCCAACAAAATGCCTATTTAATATAATATTCAACGAAAATGTGTCAAACTGCAAATTGTTTCACATCTTCAACGAGCCTGTTTGAAAGTGTGAGTAGGTATTAGTATGATGTTACATCAGCACACCCGCTAAATAGGTAATCAGTATCTTCGATATCAAACCAATATAAAATATATAGCATTTAAGGGTTAAATATCAAATTGTTTTAACGCCAATACGTAGTTAAAGTAAAATAAATTGGTTTGAATTATTAAAATAATTTTAAACGCTATTGATAATGTCTACCCATTCATTTATTTATTTTTTTATTATCATGTATGTTTGAATTCATGTTTTGAATCATGACGTAAATCATAAATTTTTGACGTCACGTACAAGCTATAATCATTTTGTTAAGATACTGTTTTAAGCTCTATTTTTTTTTTAACATAATTTACCCCAGACAAGGCAGGCCGCAACTGTAGACGTGAGGAGCTACTGAGAAGAAAGAAAAGGGAGAAGGTTGGGGAAGGGGTCAACTTAAATTGGGATCTGCGCAGCGAGATGTCTGTTTACATTAGTTTTAAATTTCTGCATGTCAGTACCGTCGGGGAAACAGGGGGCAGGGAGGGAGTTCCAGGGGCCAGCAGCACGAGGAAAGAAGTTATTTGAGTAGAAAGCTCTCCGGCATATGGGGACCTCCACAGTGAATGGATGGGATTTAGTGTATTGTAGAGTTGGTCTAGTGAACTTACGACGAGGGGGCACCAGAGCAGTCAATTCATCGGAGCACAATCCATTGAAGTATTTGTAAAACAAGCACAAGGATACTACATTGCGGCGATGGGACAGGGACAGGGGCTTGGTTGACAGTGAGGGACCTATTAGGTTGGCGACTCTTTATAAGAACGTCTAATTAACTCAGTTAATAGAAGCTTAGACTGAAGATCTCAAGGTTTCGGTGTCCACTTCCACCCATGGCATCATCATTATTACCAATAATGGAATATTTTCTATTTCTAAATGTAGTTTAAATCTCTGATATTTCGAAATGAGACAAATTCCCCAAAGCATTTATTAGGTTTTAAAAAATTGTGACTGACAGATGGACAAAAACTCTATTTCTATCAGATGATTTAATCGCTGGCGGCCATTTCATTTTAGCGTGTTCGCTGTAATTAGTAGTTTACTAATCGCAGTTATTTAAGTGAAGCTACTGTTTCAAATTTTAAAAACAATGAAAAAAATTTAATTCAGTGTGTTGATCAAGCATTGCTTTCTTATGTGATTTATACTATATATATATATATATTATTTATTTTTTTGAAAAAACATTACAATGTGTAGTGTTAAAATAAATAAAATTTATTTTTATCTGATCTTTCGAGAAATAAAATTCTCCTTGTCAAAGCAGTGTTTTTCTTCTTTTTTTTTTTTCTTCATCGTCCAATGGTTATGGACTTTTGGGTCAGAAAATCATGTTATGTCTGTAAGCGCGGCTACGCCAATTTCAATTAGAAAGGGTATGTAGACATATTTTTTAAACCATTGTTTCGTAATAATGGTTTAAAAAATATGTCTACACACCCTTTCTCTCTCTCTCTCTCTCTCTCTCTCTCTCTCTCTATATATATATATATATATATATATATATATATATATATATATATATATATATGAAGGGGTAGTGTCCAAGCGTCTACTCCCGGAAACGGTCGGTATGGATGGCTAATCATCCTATGAGTGTATACTATTATAAGTATATATTATGCTCTTTTTAACGTAATTGAGTACTCTGTAATTATGTCTTCATACACATTATAACATATAGTAGTAGTAGTAGTAGTAGTAGTAGTAGTAGTAGTAGTAGTAGTAGTAGTATAACCACGTTGGCACAGGTTCCCGTTAGATCACCGACGTTAAGCGACGTGGAGCCTGGTCAGTACTAAAATGGGTGACCAGTTGGGGATACTAAGCTAAACAGAAAACTTCATGTGTCATTCCCAGGTAAACCATCAGACTAACTGCCTGATCATTTTCCCCGGGATTGAAACATAAACGTTTCTGTGTAGCTTACTTGCTATAAGAATATTTTCATACTACTACTATACTTTCATTTTACGTCAGTCGAAGTTCTCAGAAATCAAGGGACCCCTTCCTGGGGCTAACACTTGATCTCTATATGAGATACATAGATATTAGAATATTCCCTTTACCTGCCAATCTTTGAGTTAGTAAAGAAGTGAAGAACATTAATTTTCTTCTCATCAATTGACCAGTTAACTAAGTTATAGTATATCTTTCTTGTGGTCTCTTGGTATTACCGGATTCTAGGACAAGAATTCATCTAGTCTGGTGGAATATCCAGCTAAGTGTTGTTACTTAAGTGCACCATTCCTTGTATGAGCCAGCGTAAAGCTGTGTTGAGGAGATCTTATTTGTGCTTTGAATACTATGTTATTTTGAATATTTGGTCATGGTTTACTTGTCGGAGGAAGTATCTTCATGTCAGGTTGTTCTGACAAACCCCTGTATAGAGAGACCTTAGACACTCGAGGACAGTGTCTAGTAGGTATTCAAGTGTATAAAGAAATAATTACAGAATGCTCAATTACATTAAAAAGAGCATAATATATTTATATTGTAGCAGTTATTACCTCCTTTCAAAACATAACTGCACTAACCGGCCGGTAGGTGTCGCTGTTCACCGTCAGATGGCGCTGAAAGCGACCAGGAGTTATCTGCTCTTAGGGGATATATAACCAAGGGACACCGGAAAAAGGCCTCTTCTCTATTGAATTGGCCTCGCTGAACGACGCTAAGACACCAGCGCTCCGTCAACACATGTTCAACAACGGTAAGAGTTCTCAACTCATTTTCTTTGTATACGGTTTTCAAGGACTTTCCCACGCCGGACTCATTTCTTCACATACTCTTTTCAAGAACTGTTTTCTATCGACACAAATACATACACCACACACATCATCATCCCACATACACACACGTTCAATAAACCTTATTTGAACTACCTCCTTTTGTTTGTTAATTATTACTCTGTTTTTGGATGCAACAATTGCTTGATTTTATGAACTCGCTTATAGTCGGGAACACGACCCGATTCTAACAATATATTGATCATGAAATTATACGCTGATTAGCCATCGATATCAGCGGTTACCGGGGAAGTGTGCGTTTGGACACCACTCCTTTCATTTGCGTAACTAACTAACCGTAACCCTTACCCTAACCCCTTTATTTGTTGAATAGTGCATTCTGCGACAAAGAAGAAATGACAAAACGTAAGTAGCAGCGTGGACCGTAGCTTCTTAAGACGTTGTGTCCTGGGGAAAATGCTAAAATCCATGCTGTCATTAAAATTGTTATAAAAATATTTAAAACAGAAAAAACGCATGAAAGTTGAAATTAAGGAAGAATGGGAAAATGAAACATTATTTAAAGAACACAATATTTATAGATATACAAATTACAAGACATTAATTGTTAATTCGAAATGTTCAGTTAGAAAAGTAATAACATGACTGTAATTTAGTAATGTAATAAGAAAAGTAATTACATACCTCTATTTAATTAATGAATGAATTTGTGTGTCGTTTTTTGTCAGGATGCGTAAGTGTACGACTCTGTGTGCGTGTGCACGCACGTGAGATAAAATTTTGTCAGGGTGCGTAAATGTATGACTGTGTGTGTGCGCACGCGTGAGTTGAGATTTTGTCAGGGTGCGTAAATATATGACTGTGTGTATGTGATTTGAGAATTGATAGGGCGTGTAGACATTTGTGTGTGTGCCGCTTTTTGTCAGTAGGGTGTGTAAGCATGTATGTGTATGTGTGTGTGTGTGTGTGAGAGTTAAATAGTGGCAGTCTTCTGAGTTAAATAGTGGCGGCTTCCAAAGCTCAGGAGGGCGAGGGAAGTTGAAACGTTGTCCTCTGGTGCCGTGAGCTGATTTTTCCAACTTCTTGTTCTCGACGAAAACCTCACCTTATTTAAAGTTTTCACTTGGCTCCAGCAAGCACCTTGAGTTTAGACGGGAAAATGGAGTTTTAATCGAATGGTGTGGCGGACGTAGTGGGAAGCATACCACGTGACAGCCATTTTTTGTTTTTCGCTGAATATGCATGTGGGAGCTGGGTTTTTTTAAGGAAAATCTAATTTCTTTTTTTAGATAGAATTTGGGGGCGTGGCTTGTGTGTTTTCGGCCACACTGTCGGTCAGTCAAAATTATAAGATTGGGATGCATGTCATTCCCATACTTATGTTATTTACCCTGACCTGGATATACATGCGGCTAGGGGCCGCATGCGAATTTGATATTTCCTAAAATATTCCTCTTTCGGTGGAAGCCGGATGCCCCTCTAGGGTGAATACTACTCTATTTATCTTCCTCCCACAAGGTAAGATATGACACAAGGTCGGGAAAGTGGGAAAGAACCAGCGCTCGAGAATTTGAGCACTCTGGCCGTTTTAAAATTGCCTGGGCAGCCCCGTCAGCATTCCCCGGTAGGGGCGCCTCAGACAGTAAGCAATAAACACTCCTCCCCAAAGAGGGGAGGAAAAGCCTGGGAGAGTGCACCTCCTAGAACTGCACAGGACTGACAACCAATAGACCGGCGTAAATCCAGATCCGAAGGCCCGGACAATACCGGTTTATTAGGCGGGGTAAATAGGGGGAATACAACATCAGGTTATTACCGAAAGTATTTTTAGATTATTAAACCATATCCCGTCAGATCTGTGTCAGCGACGGAAATTTATTGGACTTGTAATAAAGTAAACAATGGAATATATTTCTGATAATACCTTGTCATATATATATATATATATGTATATGTATATATATATATATATATATATATATATATATATATATATATATATATATATATGTATGTATATATATATGTATATGTATATATATATATATGTATATGTATATATATATATATGTATATGTATATATATATATATGTATATATATATATATGTATATATATATATATGTATATGTATATATATATATATATGTATATATATATATATGTATATGTATATATATATATGTATATATATATATGTATATATATATGTATATGTATATATATATGTATATATATATGTATATATATATATATATATATATGTATATATATATATGTATATATATATATGTATATATGTATATATGTATATATATATATGTATATATGTATATATATATATGTATATATGTATATATATATATATATATGACAATGTATAACGCTGATATGAAAGTCCATAAGGATTGGATGACAACATTGTTCTAATATTCTTTATTTAAGTGTTCTAATATTTTATTTGAAACTGAATTTAAGTTTGAAAAATATCTTCGTGGGAATTAAACTGAGTTGTGTCATCAACATAAATTAATACTATTGGATATAAGTTCATGACAAATGAAATGAATACATATGTCTAGAGAGAGAGAACTTTTTACTCTTTGTGAATTTTTATGATGATTTTGTAATGTTGCAGAGACGATATTGACATAAAAATGTTGTTTGGCACAAGGCAAATGAAATGGACCGTAAAAAATATATCTCACAGAAATGTTATGTTTTTTGGAAATGTGAAAAAATACAAATAAAAATGATCAAATAAAAACATGGTTATTGGAATATAATATGAACCTGACTTCCGATACAATTACCGATTCTGTTCTAAATTCCCGATTCCGATAGAATTACCAATTCTGATTCCGATTCTTTTAAAATTTCTAAATATTTAGTTATAGAGTTGTTGGTTTTTTTTAATTTTTAGATTATCATAAAAACCCGTGTAATGTGTGCATATATTTTAGAAAATGACTTGGGGAGGGGTGTACATTAAAACAGTTGATGTTTCTAACTATCTTTGTTTCAAATCTTTTAGCCGTAATTGCTTGAAAATAGTGCTATTTTACCGGTGCATTTCTGCTGACGCCATTTTTGCCTAATTTTTTTTTTTATTATTATGATCTATAGATTTTAGTTTTAAAACAATAGATATTTATCACTTTATCATTTTATCATTAGTACCAGCAATGGAAAATTAAGTTTTAAACAACAACAAAAATATTGGGCATGGGAAAAAAGGCTCAAATTCTTTCCAATTCCGCTACTGATTCCGCTACTCCAAAAATTTCCGATTTTTCATTAAAATCAGAAATATAAAATTACCTAATGATGGGTTGTGTCCATATTACACCCACTAAAAACCCTTTGAAATTCTCAAAAAAAAATGAAATTAAGAAAAATATTTATTAATTGATGTCTAGTTCCTATTGTAAAATTTTCAGCAAAATAAGAGGGATCGGCATTTTCATGAAAAGACTAGTCATATTAGTGAATTATTACTCCTAATCAAATATAGACTAGTCCTATTAGAGAATTATTACTCTGAAACAAATATAGATAAATCATATTAGTCAATTATTACTCTGAATCAAATATAGATTAGTCATATTACTGAATTATTACTCCAAATCTTGTCCTATTAGTTTCTTTATTACTCAGAATCAAATATAGACTAGTCTTATTAGTCAATTATTATTCCAAATCAAATATAGACTAGTCCTATTAGTGAATTATTACTCTGAATCAAATATAGACTAATGATATTAGTGAATTATTACTCTGAATCAAATATCGATTAGTCATATTAGTGAATTATTACTCCAAATCTTATATAGACTTGTCCTATTAGTTTCTTTATTACTCAGAATCAAATATAGACTAGTCTTATTAGTCAATTATTACTCCAAATTAAATATAGACTAGTCCTATTAGTGAATTATTACTCTGAACTAAATATAGACAAATGATATTAGTGAATTATTACTCCAAATCAAATATAGACTAGTCATATTAGTCAATTATTACTCAGAATCAAATATAGATTAGTCATATTAGTCAATTATTACTCTGAATCAAATATAGATAAGTCATATTACTGAATTATTACTCCAAATCTTATATAGAGTTGTCCTATTTGTTTCTTTATTACTCAGAATCAAATATAGACTAGTCATATTACTCAATTATTACTCTGAATCAAATATAGACTAATTATATTAGTCAATTATTACTCTGAATCAAATATAGATTAGTCTTATTTAGTGAAATATTACTCCTAATCAAATATAGACTAGTAATATTTTTCAATTATTACTCTGAATCAAATATAGACTAATCATATTAGTCAATTATTACTCTGAATCAAATATAGATTAGTCTTATTTAGTGAAATATTACTCCTAATCAAATATAGACTAGTCATATTACTCAATTATTACTCTGAATCAAATATAGACTTGTAATATTAGTCGATTCTTACTCTGAATCAAATATAGACTAGTCATATTAGTCTATTATTACTGTTAATCAAATATAGACTAGTCATATTAGTCAAGTATTACTCTGAGTCAAATATAGACTAGTTATATTACTGAATTATTACTCCAAATAATATGTAGACTAATCCTATTAGTTTATTTATTACTCTGCATCAAATATAGACTAGTCCTATTAGTCAATTATTACTCCAAATCAAATATAGACTAGTCATATTAGTGAATTATTTACCTTGAATCAAATATAGACTAGTCTTATTAGTCAATTATTACTCCTAATCAAATATAGACTAGTCTTAGTAATGAATTATTAGTTAGAATCAAATATAGACTAGTTTTATTAGTGAATTATTAGTTAGAATCAAATATAGATTAGTGTTATTAGTGAATTATTTCTAATCAAATATAGACTCGTCATATTGGTCAATTATTACTCATAGTCAAATACTCATTACTTGTATAAAAGATATTAATTCACAGAATCATTCATAAAAGAAAAATCCGTCCTAAGATGGAGTACTGTTGCCACATCATGGGAGGTGCCGCTCAGAGCATCCTTTCATGCCTTGACAGAGAACAAAACTCACTTCGAAATCTTGTGGGTGCTCTCCTTTATGCATCTCTACTACCCTTTCCCCACAGAAGATATGTTGCTAGTCTTTCTCTGCTTAATCGGTATTTTCTATGGTAGGTGCTCGACTGAGCTTCAGTCTAAGGTCCCGCCTCTCTGTGAAACATTCAAAACAAAAACCTGTCTAGCTAAAACCACTATCAATAATTTCCCATTTTCTCTCTCTCTCTCTCTCTCTCTCTCTCTCTCTCTCGCTCTCTCTCCCTCTCTCTCTCTCTCTCTATATATATATATATATCTGCCTAAAACTAACTGTCTGTGGAACACAATACCGCTTGGCTGCTCTTGGCGGCACTCCCCTAGATCTGACAGCATTTTCAATGGAGGATTTTTGTATTGTCTTCGGGATGCGTGTACGTTTTGTAGAAGCGTGTACAAACCTCGGACAGTTAGACTAAACTCCTATCGATAATCCAGACTCTGAGGCATGGTATATTTTAGACAGGTGTATTGAACATTGTAAAAGGTAAAACGTAAAAAGAACAGGAAACATATTTTCACAAACACACAAATACGAAATGAAAACGTAGCAGAGATGTAAGCTCAATAACATTGTTGAATAAGATATTTTGAGCGTAAAAATAATGATAGAAATAAAAAAAAATTATGCTAGGTGGAGCTGATTTACGAGAGGTTAAATGGGTGCTCATTGCGGGGGCAAAGTATTAACAAAGGTTCAGCAAAGATGCTAAAAATAATACAAATACAGTTTAATTCTATTCTTAGAAAGAAGAAAACCAATATTTCTTACCGGCGATGCTCAAAACGTCAGAATATTTAAAGAGATAGAAAAGGGGACAATAATGTTCTATCTAGCGTAGTATAGATCCCTATTTATCCCCCCTCCGGCCTTTTGTTCTTACGAGATTACCTCAGACTTGTCACCGGCAAGATCCTTCCGGTGCCCGTCCCCTGATGTAATGTAGCTGGTTACTCCACTACATCAGGGGACGGGCACCGGAAGGATCTTGCCGGTGACAAGTCTGAAGCAATCTCGTAAGAGAAAAAGGCCGGAGAGGGGAGATAAATAGGGATCTATACTACGCTAGATAGAAC
>OY744551.1:32828021-32833021 GCA_963556195.1 Sepiola atlantica
TTAAGCTTAGCTATATTGTACAAATAACTAAGAACATATAATTAAAAGCCATAATAGACAGATATTACACCATAATAATAAAAATAGAATTAACAATACACAAGCAATAATAACAGAAATAATGACTGTAACTGCAGAGATGAAAATGAATGTCTGCTACAGGACAAATGTTTGATTAAGAGAACAGTGTACCCAGAAGATATTCCAAGTCTAAAAATAATTACGTAGGTATAACAAGTACTGATTTTAAGGCTAGATACAGAAACCATAAACTATCTTTCAATAAACTGGATGAGAAAGATGACACCGCATTATCCAAATACATATGGTATCTAAAGGAAAATAATAAGGTACCTGTACTGAAATGGATCATCTTGAAGAAAGCTTCAACTCCCACACTACACAAACCCACATGTTTTCTGTGTCTTAATGAAAAATTAGCTATTATTACGTTCCCTGATGGAGATAAAATACTGAATCAAACAGATGAAATAGGGATGAGTTGTGGACATTTCAAACAGTTCATCCTGGATAAATATAGTAACAACCAATATAATTTACCATAACATCCCATAAAGAAACCTTTATATACACACTATCTGAGTTAACATAACAATAAGAACCTCACCAGTTAAGTATGCAACTAACATTATTTTTAATCGGTTACAAAATATTAAATGAAGTATTAAGTTAATAATTAATAGATAACTTATTGTAAAAACCACAATGAATGGTTGTCTGGGTGTAGTGTATAATAAGTCGTTTAAACAAGATTATATTTAATAATAAAACAAGTAGACAAATAAACACAGTAAAAAATAAATAGAATAGAATAGTATATGTACTATTATATAATAGTATATGTACTATTATATAATAGTATATGTACTATTATATAATAGTTTCACTTCTATTATAATATAAGAAGGTAAAGATTAATAAATATTTGTTAGTATTGTTAAATGTTTAATACCGTTTTATTCCATTGGGTGGCTTGTATGTTATCGACATTAATTTGCATGCATATTTATGTAATTGTGTTATGGTTGTGTTGATCTATTTTTTAATGTACCCTCATCCGTATTCGTTTCATCAACACCGAACCGATAACATCAAAAACGAGATGAGGACTAAAAAAAAAAGGTATTTTAATACATCTTTATTTTGAAATTCAGAAATTCTGATGATGAAGTATATCTTCGAAAATTAAATTGGAAAAAAAAGTTAATAAAACTAAAATGCATTGTATGGCGTTCTAATTGCTCATTATTATTTGTAATAATTAATATTACCATATAAACAATGCTTTCTAAAACAAGGACAACATTTATTGTTATATTTTATTTTATTTTTACAGAATGTTTTATGCGCGGGTGTCATCATGATGTATGATTTTATAAATATTTGAAATATGGATGTTAACTAATTTCCTGTTATTATCAGTTTAATGTAATAATAAATAAAAAATTAATAGGTTTAATAATCAACAGTTGAAATTTCTAACTAAATGATTTTAATATAAATTAAATTAACCCTATTTAATTAATAGATAAACATAATAGAGAGAGTAAGTGAAGAGAGCGTAAAGTTGTGAGATAAGAAAAGGAAAGTTTATCGATTTTTGTTAGGATTGATTGTGATTATACTATCCGGGTTAGCGTACGTAGAAGTAATAAATTAATACATGCGTGGAAATGTGTCCGTATGTGTGTGTGTGCGTCTGTGAATGGTCTTCCGTGTAATTTGTATGTGTAAGCAATATAAAATATACAGTGACATGTATTTGCGTTTGGGCTGTGGTTTTAAACATGTCATGTGGACCTACGTGTGTATGTGATAATTTTAAGTGATGAATTCTAAGAGGTGATAAATGTATGTGCTTACTTGCGTGTGTGTCATGACTTGTGTGTATTAATATATGTTCTGTTTGTGCGTGTATGTGAATAGCTAGGTGTGCCATGTTTTGGCGTGTGTATGCATGTTGGTTTTCTAAGTGGTGATAAATGTATGTGCTTACTTACGGGTGTGTTATGACTTGCATGTATTAAAATATATTTTGTCTATGCTTGTATGCGAGTGACGTCTGTAGTTTTCTAATGTGTAAATATTGTAGAGAGGGGAGGCGACTTGGATTATGCTCGGCGATTTTGCTTAAAATGTCTCTAGTTTACAAAACAGTATTGAGCCCGTGCTACTCACCGAGTTGCTAAGAATATATATTCTAACATTCATAATGATCGGTTCATTAGTTTAAGATTTTATCATGTACAACGAAATATATATATTAGCTAACTTTATATATATATATATATATATATATATATATATATATATATATATATATATATATATGCATCCCCAAATTACAAAAAAAAATTATGTGTTCATGTTATTCACGTGTTGCCTAGAATATATATTCCAAAGTTCATACTGACCCGTTCATTAGTTTAGATTATCCTGTATATATATATATATATATATATATATATATATATATATATATATATATATATATATATATATGAAACTAAAAGAATACTTTTAGTAGATAGAACTTATAGTGAAATGGTTTAAGCTCAATATACGAGATAGAGCAATTATAAAGATATGTGAAAGAAGAGGGATAAACATGTACGAATGACAAATTTATTTCAACTTCGATTGTTCAATGCAAGGTGTACTCGGTAAAAACATGTTTATTATTCTTTCCTTACGCCAAGGCTTTTCAAAGATTAAAATCTTATCATCAGAGAAATTACATAGATAGATAAGTTGGCAGTGGAAAAGCCAAAATTCAAAATTTGAAAAAATATTAAGTAATGGAGAGTGAGAATGTGCGTGTAAAAAGATATGAGGTCTGTCCAGTTGGTAAATGTCCGTTGATAAGGTGTCCAGTGAAAGGAGATTTAAATATGAAAAAGAAGGATTTTCGTGAAGGCAGCATTGAAAAAGTTCAAGAATGAAGTAAATCCAATAGAAAGACTTTTAGTTCATTCGTAGGTGGAACGCATTTATTTACCAACTGGACAGCCCCCATATTTTTTTACAATGGAATAAGTACATAAAAGATGCTGCCAGTCTGTCGCAAATAAGGTAGTCTCCCTCAACCGTGCTAGAAAACGTCTCACACCTGCCAGTATCCTACATCTCCATAAAGCCACCATTAACCCGTGTTTGGTGATGGTGTACCAACTACTTGTCTCTCCCTCTTGGAAGGGGTGCAAAAAAGAATTTCTAAACTAATACGTCCCGCGCTGTCTGCCAAGTTCCAGCCCCTGTTGCATCACCGCAGTTTTTCGTCCCTGGACTTGTTTTACAATTCCTTCCATAAAATGTGCTCTGGTGAACTTACTGCACTTGTACCCCTCAACATAAATACGCCAGACCTACCCGACTAACAGCAAAATCACACCCCTTCACTGTAGAAGTCACTAGATGTCGGAAGATTCTCTACTTTGATAGTTTTTTTTCCTTGAACTGCTTGCCTTTGAAATTCTCTCCCTGCTCCCTGTTTCCCCGGCCGTACCAACATGCAGAAATTAAAATGTAAACAAACATCTCGCTGTCCTACCCAGATTGAACCCTCCTATAAAACTGGCCCTTTACAACAGTAGCCCCTTATGCTTCAGTGACAATATGCCTTGTTTGGGGTGAACGAAAGAAAGAAAAACATAACAGGGCCGGCGGGACAGTTATGAAAGTGTGTGGGGGGGGGGGGGGCTTCTCCTAAAAAGTGGGGGGGGCGGTTAAACACATGCATATCAACTTAATTATTGATGAACGTAAAGTGGGGGGGGGGGCAAGTCAAAAAGTGGGGAGGCTTGAGACCCGCCCCCCTGCCCTTGCACCCAACCCCTCCGGTGTCGCCGTCCATGCATAATAATACGTAAATAAATACATATTGGTCTTCATTATAGAGTGGAGTATCGCACTGGACGTTGTCGTACCCATGGACAGAACGACGGTCAGCCCAAGACAACAGCCGCCGCCGCCACCACCGTGGCCACTATGGCCGTTCCCACCGTCGTCCACCCCTCACCCTGACCCCGCGGCTGCTGCTCCTGCTTTTAAATAATCTGCATAGTTTTCACGCCATTCGCTTACAGGCTGATCGAAACTGTTTTTAGTGTCCGCTGTTGATAGTCAGTGTACGGCCTCTCTCGTCACACTCGCACATGTAGACTTACATACATACATACATACATACATACATACATACATACATACATACGTACGTACATCCGCATGTATACAATTATCCGGATCGGGAGAAAAAAAAATCAAGAAGTACGAAGCACCTGTTACCTGCGTTACCGAGTCGGTGGACTCAATCTGTGTTTCAGTTTTAACATAAGAATATTTTTCTTTTGTTATTGTTTTGTATTCAAATTCTTCTACTACCGAACGGAACACCATTGTTTATTTGAGGTGGATCGAATTTATAAACTTACCTTGGATACCTGAGAGGACGTTCCCCTTTTTTACACATGGGGGTAGGACTTACAAAACGCAAGTCGCTAACGATCACCGACACCTCCATATCAAGGTGAGTGTCGTCTATATCCACGTTGGTTCTGTGTTGTTTTACCTAAAAGGGGCTCAATATTTCGTTTTATATTAAGTTTAATTTAATATATAATCTATTATAATATTAAACTAGTGGTAAAATTGTCAATTCCCAACTAAAATGGCGGACAATAAATTATCTGCAGTTTTTTTTTCCAACCTCACAAATGAGTATGTAAACCCAAATAAATTGTTTTGGACTAATTTCCCAACTGGATTTACTTTAAAATAATTTAAGGTAAATTGTAAATTAGTCCAAAACAATTTATTTTAGGTTTACTTACTCATTTGTGAGATCCGGAAAACTTCAGACGATTTATTCTCCTCCATTTTGGTTGGGAAACAACAATTTTACCAAACTAGTAGATAACCCGTCCCAGGACGGGTACAAGCAATAAATAATTAGTTTTACATTTTAATGGGGGGGGGGGGGT
>OY744551.1:32838021-32865521 GCA_963556195.1 Sepiola atlantica
CACAACGTCACCGTTCGCATAATCAGAGTTGTGTTGCCACATCTAGGTTGGTGCACTAATCACTAGTCTTGCCCTCTTGGACAAGGTTCCCCAGAATAGGTCCCACACTGTCTACCAATCTCCAGCCTCTGTCTCATCGCCGCAATGTTGTATTCCTGTGCTTGTTTTACAAGTACTTCAACGGAATGTGCTCCGATGAACTTGCTGCACGTGTGCCCCCCTCAACTTACATACATTCGACAAACCAAACAAGAAGCAAAATCACACCCCTTCACTATAGAGATTCACAGATGCCAGAAAGATTTCTACTCTAATAGTTTCTAATAGTCTCTTTCCTCAAACCGCTTGCCTTTGGAATCCCCTCCTTGCTCCATGTTTCCCCGACTGTACCAACATGCAGAAATTTAAATATAATGTGAACAAGAATCTCGCTGCACAACTCCCCACTTAGGGGTCCCCTACAAATCTGGCCCCTAATCCACAATAGCACCTAAAGTCTGAGTCGTAGTGCGCCTTGGTTTGTGTGAATGAAAGTAGACAAAAATAAATAATAATAAATAAACACCAAGTCGTGATTTTATTTCCTGATCGCGGCATTGTTTTATTGTATTCTGATGTGATCAATTATCGATTACGAACTGATCATCATTTCTAAGTTGTCAAAATCAAATGATTTATTTTTTGTTTACGATTTTGCTTTGATTTCCGCTCTGAAACTCAATCGTAAATTATGGACACCTCCCCCACCAACTTCACCCATCCCTTGCAAATCAGGTTGTTTTTTTTAGGGGTGGAGTGGGGTGGGGGGTTAGAATCAACTACTATCGCTAATATTATATAATGATTAACAGGGCTGTCTGGCGTTGCCCAGGAGCAAGGATAACAAAATAGAAATGTAACATCTTTTTTGTGTGCTTCTACACAATATGAACCGAACTAACCTGACGTTTGCTGAACTAAAACTAAAAATTAGGTTAGGGTTTGTTTAAAACTTAGGTTAAGGTTAGTTTAAAACTTAGCTTAGGGTTAGTTTAAAACTATGGTTAGGGTTAGTTTAAAACTTAGGTTAGGGTTTGTTTAAAACTTAGGTTAGGGTTTGTTTAAGACTTAGGTTAGGCTTAGTTTAAAACTTAGGTTACGGTTAGTTTAATACTAAGGTTAGGGTTAGTTTAAAACTTAGGTTAAGGTTAGTTTAATACTTAGGTTAGGGTTTGTTTAAAACTAAGGTTAGGGTTTGTTTAATACTTTGGTTAGGGTTTGTTTAAAACTAAGGTTAAAGTTTGTTTAATACTTAGGTTAGGGTTAGTTTAAAACTTAGGTTAGAGTTAGTTTTAAACTTAGGTTAGGGTTTGTTTAAAACTTAGGTTAAAGTTTGTTTAATACTTAGGTTAGGGTTTGTTTAAAACTTAGGTTAGAGTTAGTTTAATACTTAGGTTAGGGTTTGTTTAAAACTTAGGTTAGAGTTTGTTTAATACTTAGGTTAGGGTTAGTTTAAAACTTAGATTAGAGTTAGATTAAAACTTAGGTTAGGGTTTGTTTAAAACTTAGGTTAGGGTTAGTTTAATACTTAGGTTAGGGTTTGTTTAAAACTTAGGTTAGGGTTAGTTTAAAACTTAGGTTAGGGTTTGTTTAAAACTTAGCTTAGGGTTTGTTTAAAACTTAGTTAAAAGTTAGTTTAAAACTTAGGTTACGCTTAGTTTAAAACTTAGTTAAATGTTAGTTTAAAACTTATTAGGGTTAATTTAAAACTTAGGTTAGGGTTTGTTTAAAACTTAGGTTACGGTTAGTTTAAAACTTAGGTTACGGTTAGTTTAAAACTTAGGTTAGGGTTTCTTTAAAACTTAGGTTAGGCTTAAAAGAAAAGTTTTCAAATACCCTTTCTTTTACCGTCTCTCTCTCTCTCTCTCTCTCTCTCTCTCTCTCTCTCTCTCTCTCTCTCTGGTAAACTCTTTAATATAATAAATAGAAAGAAAAGAAAGAAAAGCTCATCAACAGTTGACTGGCTGTTTGACCTACTTTCAGTGTTTTTTTTGTTTTTTTTTAGTTTTAATAACTACTAATAAGAATAAAAAATACAAGTGTTACTCCCCCACCCCTCTGCACATATTTATCTTTAACTTTGAAAATCCTATTTTAAAATAGGAAAAATAATACTTTGGCAAAATTAAGAAGAAGAAAAAACCCAGAAAAAGCAGTATAGTTTTAAAATCCTATTTTAAAAAAAGCACAAAAAATATTACTTTAGTCAAAAATAAATAAAATAAAAACAGCATATATATATATATATATATATATATATATATATATATATATATATATATATATATATATATATATATATATATATATATATATATATATATATATATATATATATATATATATATATATATATATATATATATATATATATGTGTGCTGTTTTTATTTTTTTTTTATGCCTCGACGTCAAAGCCGCCGTTAAAGTGTTAAAATTATCATAGTTTATTCGCTGTTTACAATTGGCCCAGCGATTAGCGACGTCGGACTGCAGTTGAAAAATACTTGAGGTCCGGGGTTTCGAATCGCATGACCGGTAGTGAATAGTCATATCTCTATGCTGATGAGTCCCGATTGAAAAAGGACGAAACGTATACGTACATAGATAATAAACGATAACAAATATTTATTATATATATATATATATTTATATATATATATATATATATTGAATTGCGAAACATAAATTAAAGTACAAAGACTCCCGGGCAACACCATGTCGGTCCAACTAGTTTTATATAAAAGTTTAGAGGCTGAAAAATCATATCAGCATTTCCTTTTGTTTTTTAATGGGCCCTTTGTTGGGGTGGGGACATTGTAGATGATTATTAAAATGAAAATCGAGTACCAAAAATATCATTCCAATATATCTTACGAAAAACTTATTTTAAAAACTAGAATGATGAGCCCTACGGGTCCAAATTATAGTATATATTAAATACTAAATTGCTTTACGCCAATATGTAGTTAAAGTAAAATAAATTATTTTGGACTATTGAACTAATTTCCAACGCTATTGATCATGTTTACCCATTCATTTATTTTTTTTATTATTATTATTGCTTATGTTTGAATTCATGTTTTGAAACATGACATAAATCATAAACAATGTATGACGTCACGGCAAAGCTATAATTATTTTGTCCGTGTTTTAAGCTCTATTCGTAAGAATGTCAAAATAGTTCAGTTGGTAGAACGTCAGACTGCAGATCTCAAGGTTTCGATTTCGATTTCTGGTCATGGTATCTGCTTTATTTGTTGGGAATTTATTATTTACTATTAATGCAATATTCTCCATTTCTAAAAGTAGTTAAGATCTCTGATATTTCGAAATTAGATTGATTTCGCAATTGCGTTTAAAAAGTTGTGACTGGCGGACAAAATCTCTATTTATATAAGACTAGCAGGGCTACCCGGCGTTGCCCGGAGCAAAAGTGTAACATATTTCTATTTAAACGTCTATATCTTTATCTCTCTCTATCTATCTATCTCTACTTTTCTCTATTTCCTCCTTTCTCGTTCCCCCTCGTTTCCCCCTCCCTCCACCTCCTTCTTTCTCCTCCGCTCAGAATTATAAAATTGTGAAACAATTACATACAATACTTAATTAAAGTAAATTATTTTAAATTATTAAAACAATTTTCAACACTATTGATAATGTTTATTTTTTTAATGATCGCTTATGCTTGAATTCATGTTTTGAAACATGATGTAAATCATAAATCTATGACGTCACGTTCAAGCTATAATTATTTTTTACGGTAATGTTTTAAGATCTATTATAAGAAAATTAAAATAGGTCAGTTGGTAGAACCTCAGGCTGGAGACCTCAAGGTTTCGGTTTCGATTTCTGGTCATGGCATCCGCTTTATTTGTAGGGAATTTATTATTAATGCAATATTTTCTATTTCTAAATGAGTTAAGATCTCTGATATATTTCGAAATTAGACAAGTTCCGCAAAGTATTTATTACTTTTAAAAAATTGTGACTGACGGACAGACGGACAAAATCTCTATTTATATAAGACAAATTTATCTAAACGTGAAAACGATTTTTACTTAATTTTGTCCACCCCAAACAAGGCATTTTGTCATTGAAGCGTAAGGGGCTAGTGTTATAAAGACTAGATTTATAGGGGCAACTGGGCAGCTAGTAATTAAAATTTTGTGAACCCCTAACTAATAATCGATTTTTTCTTTCTGTTTTTGCTGGAGACGGATGCCAGACATTCACCGGCTATTTCAGATACTCCAGCCTAGAGATCTTTTTAAGATTCTAACCGTCCCTTTAAGTGCAATTGTTTGTATTTCTCTTGCACTCGGTTCACCGGGTATACTCACCAGATAGCTTTTGAAATTCTTTTTCCTTAGTCCTGTTGCTCTTATAATTACTGGTATGATGGAGATTTTCCTAAGATTACAGTTTCTTGTCATGTCGTACATAAGACCTTGTATTTTGTAATCTTTTCCCTTTCTCCTCTGTTTAATCCTGCATCATTAGGGACACTGACTTCAACTAGGGTTGCTACTTTCTCCCTTTTGCCCCATATTACGATGTCAGGTTTAACAGCTCCGTTTTCTAGATATGTAGCTGTAGGGGTTGCATAGTCATAGTGGATGGTGTATAAATTTTTTTTTTTTTCATAGAATGCTTAAACACGTGCGCGTAAAAGATTAAAAAAATGAGTTCGTTGATTTCCGATCAGTTGTCATACCAGCTGAGATTCGCCTTGCCATTATTCTGGCAACCTAGGATATGTGCTGCTGGAGAATGTCAGTTCTCGTCTATTTTTTCTAGATATGTAGCTGTAGGGATTGCATAGTCATAGTGGATGGTGTATAAATTTTTTTTTTTTCATAGAATGCTTAAACACGTGCGCGTAAAAAATTAAAAAAAATGAGTTCGTTGATTTCCGATCAGTTGTCATACCAGCTGAGATTCGCCTTGCCATTATTCTGGCAACCTAGGATATGTGCTGCTGGAGAATGTCAGTTCTCGTCTATTTTTTCTAGATATGTAGCTGTAGGGATTGCATAGTCATAGTGGATGGTGTATAAATTTTTTTTTTTTCATAGAATGCTTAAACACGTGCGCGTAAAAAATTTTAAAAAATGAGTTCGTTGATTTCCGATCAGTTGTCATACCAGCTGAGATTCGCCTTGCCATTATTCTGGCAACCTAGGATATGTGCTGCTGGAGAATGTCAGTTCTCGTCTATTTTTTCTAGATATGTAGCTGTAGGGATTGCATAGTCATAGTGGATGGTGTATAAATTTTTTTTTTTTCATAGAATGCTTAAACACGTGCGCGTAAAAAATTAAAAAAAATGAGTTCGTTGATTTCCGATCAGTTGTCATACCAGCTGAGATTCGCCTTGCCATTATTCTGGCAACCTAGGATATGTGCTGCTGGAGAATGTCAGTTCTCGTCTATTTTTTCTAGATATGTAGCTGTAGGGATTGCATAGTCATAGTGGATGGTGTATAAATTTTTTTTTTTTCATAGAATGCTTAAACACGTGCGCGTAAAAAATTTAAAAAAATGAGTTCGTTGATTTCCGATCAGTTGTCATACCAGCTGAGATTCGCCTTGCCATTATTCTGGCAACCTAGGATATGTGCTGCTGGAGAATGTCAGTTCTCGTTTATTTTTTCTAGATATGTAGCTGTAGGGATTACATAGTCATAGTGGATGGTGTATAAATTTTTTTTTTTTCATAGAATGCTTAAACACGTGCGCGTAAAAAATTAAAAAAAATGAGTTCGTTGATTTCCGATCAGTTGTCATACCAGCTGAGATTCGCCTTGCCATTATTCTGGCAACCTAGGATATGTGTTGCTGGAGAATGCCAGTTCTCGTCTATTTTTGTATCCGATCAGAGTACCCCCAACTCCGTTAAACTAACTTCATGTCTACCCTTGCTGCAGTGGGGAGCGGGAAAATAGTAGTTGCAAAATGTAAACACTGTTTTCGTTTCTAATTGTTGGAATCGTGGAAACACCTTGAGCCTGCTCTCGGCCTGCCCAGCCAGCAGGACATCCGATGAAAGTTCTTGGTATTTTCATATTAATTCTGAAAAAGCACATTTCATTAATTAACTATAATTTATTATTATTCATATCATGTTTCTTCTTTTGAATGTTGTTACCCTTTATTAAAATTTCGTTGTGTTAAATTTTTAGAGTAGGTAATTTCAATCATCGAAGTGTAGGTCTCTAATGATCAGTGACTGTTATGCTTGCTTTATCTGTTATTTTTATTTTTTACACCAAAACATTCTGTCAGATTTTCATCCACTAAATATATCTAAAACGCGCGCAAACACACGCATATATATATATATATATATATATATATATATATATATATATATATATATATATTATTTAAATTCTTGTAAATCAAGGGAGGCGTGAGAGTGCTCTCTGGAAATCTCATCTCTTTGATCAATCATAACTCAAAAACCAATAAACCAAATTAGTTAAAACTTTGCACAAAATTTTTATTTGATAGGTTCTATAAGTGTGTAGAATTTCAGCATCATTAGTCAAGGCAACCCAGAGATCCAGAAAGTTCAATCATGAAATCATGTTATCTGTGTGTACGTACGTACATATGTGCCACCCTGTATCTCATACACTATTTGATGGATTCAGCTGATTTTTGGCAGAGATAGAGGTTCTATGGTCTAGTTGATGGCATTTTAATTTCAGTTTACCATATACCTTAGTTTTCCAGAAAATTCCAAAAAACCTTAAAAATTACCATTGTATTGAGGCATAGCATTTACAAAAGTAGTGACATTCCATGAAAAATGCCAGTATACTGAAATCATATGCCCTTAATAGGGGTAAGATGAAAATTCATATACACTAAATGTACAAAAACAAGGAAATTCCCAAATTTTTACACTTTTATTGTCATTAAGGGTATGCGAGCACGACAGGGCTATGTATTTTACTTGTAGGAATTTTTCTTCAGCGCACCTCACACACTTCATCCACTCATGCATAGAGATTTATACTGTATACCCTTAATGACAATAAAAGTATAAAAATTTGGGAATTTCCTTGCTTTTGTACATTTAGTGTATATGAATTTTCATCTTAACCTCTTAAGGGCATATGATTTCAATATACTGGCATTTTTCATGGAATTTATATAAAAGTTTGGTTAATAGCTCAATAGTGTATATATTACAAGAGCTCAAAATATAATCATTTGATGTTCAGAATTTATTTTTTAATGAAGTAGGATTTAAAATAAATATCAAAAGTATACTATTATGCCACATTAGTTAACCTGCACGAAATAAAAAATTAAAGCGGTGAGTTGAAGATATAGTTTTAACATTTTAACAGGTGCAAATGAAGTGTAAATCAGGAAAAAAGAAACTGTGGGTGTAAAACAATCGTCAGTGTAAAAGAGTAAAAAGGAAACTTACTATTTTGTTTCTTTAATAGTTTATTTGATCTACACCCGGTCATGGCCAGATAAATACCGTTAATAGTTTTTAAAATTGATTTTATAAAGAACTGGAGAAGTAAAAGTACTTACTCAGCTCTCAGCCATTGGTAATTACTGTCGCTTGCATCATTACAGTAAAACCATAATTTAATTAGTAGTTATAAAGAACAGTTTTACCTACTATTATGATAGTAATAGAAATGTAAAAAATGAATAGGCTTATATTTATAGAAAATAAATATAATTGTTTATCTCCAATTTAACTAATTTTATAGACCGAAATAAGTTTTTTCAAGAAAATTCATGGGAAGTACTTTTTCTCTTGCATTTTAAATTTTTTAACATTGGCTATTCAGAATAAAATATTGACTTATCAGATGTAATGCTATTAAGATCTAAAGTAAAGAATCGGACTTACTTTTCTTTATTTATTAGATCATATATATATATATATATATATATATATATATATATATATAAAGAGGTGTACTAAAAGCGAACTTTTAGGAAAGGTAAAACCCTATTGTGAAGAGTATACAGCTCAATATCCAGGATAGAGCAGGTAGAAATGAAGGAGAATGGAAAGGAATTAGAGAAAGCAAAAGCCAAATCAAAATTCAATTCAAAAGTTCAAAGCAAGGTATATTCCGCAAAAAGGCAATTTATTCAAGTTAAATTTTCCTTAAGCCAGGCTTTTCAAAGATCAACTTTTATTTTATTTTTTCAAATTTTAAATCTTGGCCATTGCCAACTTATCTATCCCAGCGACTTCCTCTGATGATAAGATTTTGATCTTTGAAAAGCCTGGCTTAAGGAAAATTTAACTTGAATAAATTGCCTTTTTGCGGAATATACCTTGCTTTGAACTTTTGAATTGAATTTTGATTTGGCTTTTGCTTTCTCTAATTCCTTTCCATTCTCCTTCATTTATATATATATATATATATATATATAGTCATTCACAGACAGCGGCTATTCAGTGGGGCTAGACGTGGCTGAGATTCGAAACCCGATCGCCAGAAACTGTGATCAGCTATTATTTTTGCCTTGACAGGAAATGAGATTATAGAGCTTATGTACAGTGGATAACGTCACTAAAGAATCGCTCACCGTAAAACGGGGGACAACGATGCACACTGGATGTCGTCACAAAGTTATTACGACCCCCCCCCCCCTCAAACCAGAGAAATAGGGAGTTGGAAGAGATCATTTATGACGTTTTATATAGACGAACTGTCTAGACCCGAGGTGTACACTGCTATTTTTTTGTGGATTTTGCTTGTTATCAATGGCATGGTTGTCACCATACACAGTAGATGACGTCACAAAAGCGACTTTTACAGTGGATCACACCACAAAAGGCGAATAATATAAATGAAAAGCAATTGATAAGAGAAGTAGTTGAAAAGAGCGAATAAAGGAAATAAGAAAGAGAGAGAACGATGGGGGGGGGGAGCGAGAGAGAGGGTAGAAGGGAGAGAAGAGATAAAAAAGGAATTATTATTATTAAAAAGAAGTATATATATATATATATATATATATTATATTCCGTGCGCTGATGAGAGCCGTAAGCTCTAAACGACGTCGTACGTAGGTAAAATATCAAATATATATATATATATATATATATATATATAATTTATTTAGATACTGTGTATTACATATTTCAGCAATGTACCGCGGTTTCATCCAAAAGGGCAGATTTAGACATCTTTAGTAAATCTCCGTGCCCAGTGGAATCATCGGCAAGCTGAAATTATATATATATATATATATATATATATACATATATATAGTACATGTATTACATTAGTTTCTGTAGATGTTAATCCGTTGAAATTCTACTGTTTATAAAAAGTGCTCAATAACAAGTGGAGCTGTTCTTTAGTATAAGTTTTTATTTATACAAACATTATTGGTTACATATGTGCATACATGTTTCGGTTGTACTCTTCACAGAGAGTCAACCTCTTTAGACCAATATATATATATATATATATATATATATATATATATATATATATATTATATATATATGTGTGTGTGTGTGTATGCGTGTATGTATATGTGTGTGTGATAGATAGATAGATAGATAGATAGATAGATAGATAGATAGATTACATTGATCGATAGGTCGATATATCTAATCAATGTACACTTTTACCCATTGCTACCCGAATCACGAATCGAAATAACTTTAATGGATATGAGGAGGCCAATTGTTGTCGCCCTAGGCAACGAGGCGTTTTATTAATACACGTATAGATGGATAAAGGTAGATAGCTACGTATCTCGTTAATAAATAGCAGCTTGAAGTTTTGACTTCAAGCGTGGCTTGTTTTCTAGTTCACGAGAAGAAAAGAAGAATTTGAACCAGAAGGAAACACGAATCGACACATTCCGAAAGGTCGACTGCGTTAACAGTAGCATTGTCACAGTTTCGACTTCATTTGCTGTGGTCAGCATTTTCAGATCCAAAATGACTCTTATTAGCTAGGAGCAAAGTGTAGTATCTGTTCTGATACTACACTTCATCTTTCCTGTCGTCGGTCAGTAAGGAGAAATCATTCTAGACCGAGACAATTCTTATGTGTCCCAATAGACGTGCCCCTCTTAGGGGAGCTGGATTTTACCTATATTCAAAATAAAACTTGTGTCTAACTCTGTCCTCGTGGGTCGAGGGCAAGTAAATAATGGCTCTTTATTTTAAAATGCTGAAAAAATCAGTTTTTCGTTATATTTTTATAACATTTTCAGTTCTTTTTTTAATGTAAACAGCAATAATTGTTGATAGTATGCAATAAAAAAATAATTAACAGTAGTAGTAGTAGTAGTAGCAGTAGTAGTAGTAGTAGTAGTAGTAGTAGTAGTAGTAGTAGCAGTAGTTGTAGGAGGCGGAGAAAAGGGAATAGTAGTGGTACCAATTCATGTAATTGTAGAATAAAAATAAATTGTCTAATAATGAATAAATGTTTTAGAGCTGACGTCATATACAAAGCAAAAGTATGTTATATAAACAATGAATACAATAAAAAATATTTAATAGTTGTAGTAGTAGTAGTATTAGTAGTAGTTGTAGTAGTAGTAATCGAACCAACTCATGTAATTGTAGAATAAAAATAATTGCCTAATAATGAATAAATGTTTAAAGCTAATGGCATATACAAAGCAAAAGTATGTTATATAAATAATAAATACATACAATAAACATAATTAGTAGTTGTTGTCGTCGTCGTAGTGGTAGTATTAGTAGTAGTAGTAGTAGTAGTAGTAGTAGTAGTAGTAGTAGTAATACTAACTTATGTAAATGTAGAATAAAAAATAATTGCCCAATAATTACTAAATGTTTTAAAGCTATAGTCACATACAAAGCAAAAGTATGTTATATCAACAATAAATGAATACAATAAAAATAATTAGTAGTCGTAGTGTTACGAACTTATGTAATTGTAGAATAAAAATAATTGCCCAATAATGAATAAATGTTTAAAGCTAATGTCATATACAAAGCAAAAGTATGTTATATCAACAATAAATGAATACAATAAAAATAATTAGTAGTCGTAGTGTTACGAACTTCTGTAATTGTAGAATAAAAAATAATTGCCCAATAATGAATAAATGTTTAAAGCTAATGTCATATACAAAGCAAAAGTATGTTATATAAACAATGAAAACAATGAATACAATAAGAATAATTAATAGTTGTAGTAGTAGTACCAACTTATGTAATTGTAGAATAAAAAATAATTGTCTAATAATGAATAAGTGTGTTAGAGCTAATGTCATATACAAAGTAAATATCCACAATGAAACAAAAAGTATACATAGGAGTCACAATAATAATTTTAAGTGTAGGTATAATAACCACATGATGACATTAAGCTATAAAACTTTAGAGAAGTAACACTACACTGTGTAAATCTATATGGGGGAAAATAAAAATGATATCAATTGGGAGATAGAAATAGATAGGTAGTTATCTACGTGGATAGATAGTGAGTGCCAGCTGGTAGAGATTTCAAGCGTGGCCTGTCTTCTAGTTCACGGGAAGAAAAATGAATTTTAACCAGAAGAAAACACGAATCGACACGTTCCAAAATGTCGACTGCGTTTACGGTAGCACTGTTGTAATTTCGACTTCATTTGTTGTGGTCAGCATTTTCAGATCATGGGGATTATTTTCAAAATGGATATTTATTTGGTCGACTACAGCTTTTAGAAATAATGTTGTGTTGTTTCAATTTTAAACGTTATTTGTTGTGGTCAGCAAACGTATTTTCAAAATGGCTATTTATTTGGTCAACTACAGCTTTTAGAAATAATGTTGTGTTGTTTCAATTTTAAACGTTATTTGTTGTGGTCAGCAAACGTATTTTCAAATTGCTCTATATTTTAAAATGCGGCCAAAATCATTTTTTCGTTTAATTTTATTTTATAAGTTAGACCATTTTCGAGCGACCGAACCCAATCAGCTTACTTAACAAAAGAGTTAGACTTTTCCCTCTTAATCGCTACGTGTAATTTCTGACTTCCTCCCATGACTCCACTTCCTGTACACATAATTTTAGTTCTACTCTTTTAACTTCGAATGAAATCTTCAATTTTCTTACTTAATTTTAAACTTATGTGGGAAACTTTTGATTCTATTTGTACACACTCGCATTTAAATATTGCTATATTAATAAATATTGGGTTGGCCAAAAAGTTCGTTCTTTTATTTGAGTGGATGTTAATGCAATTCATTTTTCTACACTCGATTTGGAAATTTTGAGAATGTCTGCGATTTGTCTGGTTGTCAAACGGCAATCTTGGTCAACTACAGCTTTCACTTGATCACTGTCGATCATCTTTGGCCGGCCAGAGCGAGGAACATCTCTCACTGAAAAATTTCCTTTTCGGAATCGAGCAAACCATTTCTGGCACAGCATTCTCCCACTACACATGGCATACGTTTATGCAGGTTTCTGTAAAAAAAGATTTCTGTAGTAAAAAACCATCAGATGTCAGTAGTGCTCTGTTTGATCTTCCATTTCAAGGCCTGATATACAAGCAAAACTGTAAGAACTCCTCGCTACACCAAATGCAGGATTTGAAGAATAGGAATATAAAACGATCTTTCGTAGACCGGAAAGATGAGATTCAACAGACGAACGAACTAAAAAGTGTGTTCGTTTGTTGAATGTCACCTTTGGCTGTCCCGACCTCAATAAAACGTTTGAAAATTCCCGAGTCTAACCATATTTTTACACACTCGCATCTAAATATTACTATATTAATAAATATTTTAAAATTCATTAAGATCAGATAATTCGCTGATTTTTTGGTGGGATTTATTTTTTACAATTGGAGGTTTTCAGTTTTTAGTTTAAAAACAAATAACTTTCACTTTTATTGCTCCTCCCTACATCTGAAACATTTAATTTTTTTCATTGTTTCTGCGCCTCAAAACGTTGAAAGACATTGTTTAAAGACCCTACAGTCTGTCCGCCGAAAAATTACTATTTCATTACAAAAACAATGAACATGTCTAGAATATCTTTTAAATGAGGTCAAATCTTCCGTTTTGTTTTTGCTTTTTGTCAGAAATTAATTCGTTGTCAAAATAAACAAAGCAAAAAATGAAAACAATTTATCATTCGTCTTTTATCTGCGGACAAACATCGATTTGCTTTTGAACGTGGGAATTTCACAGAATGTCTGACAATCCCAATAAAAAATGATGACACTAATCTGAAATCGGATCGGATCGATAATATGGATCCAACAGGAATTTAGATAATAAACTCAGACTTTCTTTACTTACAGATGGACCAAAAACATTTGGCTAAGATCAAAGTGTAGTATCTGTTCCGATGGATACTGCACGCCTGTCCTGTGCAGTTCTAGGAGGTCCACCCTCCCAGGCTTCGCCTCCCCTCTTTGGGGAGGAGTAAGTTTATTGCTTACTGTCTGAGGCGCCCCTACCGGGGAATGCCGACGGGGCTGCCCAGGCAATTTTTAAATGGCCAGAGTGCTCACCTCTCGAGCGCTGGCTTTTAACCCCACTTGCTCGACCCGATCTTGGGTCACATCTTACTTGTGGGAGTAAGATAAAACTGGCCTTGTGCCTAACTCCGCGAGGAGTAAATAAACATCTATATTAATAAAATTATGTGACCACTTCTCGTGTGTCTGTTTGCATTATTTTTCTCGTATCAATGTAACTTTACAAATCATTATTTTTTCTAATTAATAAATTAGATATTTTACTAAAGAGTCACAACTTATCAAGTCCGAAAGACTACTCGAGGATAATAATTGTCACATAAGACAACACCGTAATGATTGGTAATGATGGTGGAAGTTTGGCAAAATTTGATTATTTAAGAGGACGGCTTAACAAGAAATCTGTCTACTTTGTACTTGAAAATAACAATGTTGTAGTCAGCTGGGAAGCAGCTTCGCGGTATTGAGTTCCATAGACGGGTAGGAAATAAACTTTGCTCATGGAAGTTTCGTTTAGTTTTAGGAACACAGAGAGAGAGTAACACAAATTATTGACAGTAGTTGTAGCTAGACGCGTTTTTCTTGTGAATGTTTTACAGGAAGGACGATAGGTTGAAGTCCAGTCAAGCACCTGCCATGAAAATATCGATAGAGTAGAGAAAGACTAGCAACGTTTTTTTCTGTGAGAAAGAGTTAGTCGGGAGGAGAAGACGACACCGCCTACTAGAATTCAAAGTTAGTTTTGTACTCTGTCAAGGCAGGAAAGGATGCTCTAAGCAGTACCTCCCCAGTTGTGGGAACAGTACTCCATCTTATGACGTATTTGGCTCTTATACAGTTAGAGCATTGCATCAGGAGTGAGATACTTTCTGGAGCGGTAGAATGATCCAACCATTTTTCCGGCAACCATGGCAACTGATTTGATGTAAGTGATGTTGGCAGATTCATGAGGTTCATCCTGTGAGTTCTTGATTTCTTTCTAGAAAGAATTTGGGAAACAAATGTCAACAACAGAATAATCCCGATTCATAGGAATTTACATCTTTTTTTACACCCTCCGTCGAAAATGACGGGGAAAATTACGTCTCGCCAGTGTTCGTACTAATATTTATACAAAATTACATCTAAGTCAGTGTTCGTACTAATATTTATACAAAATTACATCTAAGTCAGTGTTCGTACTAATATTTATACAAAATTACATCTAAGTCAGTGTTCGTACTAATATTGATATAAAATTACATCTAAGTCAGTGTTCGTACTAATATTTATACAAAATTACATCTAAGTCAGTGTTCGTACTAATATTGATATAAAATTACATCTAAGTCAGTGTTCGTACTAATATTTATACAAAATTACATCTAAGTCAGTGTTCGTACTAATATTTATACAAAATTACATCTAAGTCAGTGTTCGTACTAATATTTATATAAAATTACATCTAAGTCAGTGTTCGTACTAATATTTATACAAAATTACATCTAAGTCAGTGTTCGTACTAATATTTATACAAAATTACATCTAAGTCAGTGTTCGTACTAATATTTATACAAAATTACATCTAAGTCAGTGTTCGTACTAATATTTATACAAAATTACATCTAAGTCAGTGTTCGTACTAATATTGATATAAAATTACATCTAAGTCAGTGTTCGTACTAATATTTATACAAAATTACATCTAAGTCAGTGTTCGTACTAATATTTATACAAAATTACATCTAAGTCAGTGTTCGTACTAATATTTATACAAAATTACATCTAAGTCAGTGTTCGTACTAATATTTATATAAAATTACATCTAAGTCAGTGTTCGTACTAATATTTATACAAAATTACATCTAAGTCAGTGTTCGTACTAATATTTATACAAAATTACATCTAAGTCAGTGTTCGTACTAATATTTATACAAAATTACATCTAAGTCAGTGTTCGTACTAATATTTATACAAAATTACATCTAAGTCAGTGTTCGTACTAATATTTATATAAAATTACATCTAAGTCAGTGTTCGTACTAATATTTATACAAAATTACATCTAAGTCAGTGTTCGTACTAATATTTATACAAAATTACATCTAAGTCAGTGTTCGTACTAATATTGATATAAAATTACATCTAAGTCAGTGTTCGTACTAATATTTATACAAAATTACATCTAAGTCAGTGTTCGTACTAATATTGATATAAAATTACATCTAAGTCAGTGTTCGTACTAATATTTATACAAAATTACATCTAAGTCAGTGTTCGTACTAATATTTATACAAAATTACATCTAAGTCAGTGTTCGTACTAATATTTATACAAAATTACATCTAAGTCAGTGTTCGTACTAATATTTATACAAAATTACATCTAAGTCAGTGTTCGTACTAATATTTATACAAAATTACATCTAAGTCAGTGTTCGTACTAATATTTATACAAAATTACATCTAAGTCAGTGTTCGTACTAATATTTATACAAAATTACATCTAAGTCAGTGTTCGTACTAATATTTATACAAAATTACATCTAAGTCAGTGTTCGTACTAATATTTATATAAAATTACATCTAAGTCAGTGTTCGTACTAATATTTATACAAAATTACATCTAAGTCAGTGTTCGTACTAATATTTATACAAAATTACATCTAAGTCAGTGTTCGTACTAATATTGATATAAAATTACATCTAAGTCAGTGTTCGTACTAATATTTATACAAAATTACATCTAAGTCAGTGTTCGTACTAATATTGATATAAAATTACATCTAAGTCAGTGTTCGTACTAATATTTATACAAAATTACATCTAAGTCAGTGTTCGTACTAATATTTATACAAAATTACATCTAAGTCAGTGTTCGTACTAATATTTATACAAAATTACATCTAAGTCAGTGTTCGTACTAATATTTATACAAAATTACATCTAAGTCAGTGTTCGTACTAATATTTATACAAAATTACATCTAAGTCAGTGTTCGTACTAATATTTATACAAAATTACATCTAAGTCAGTGTTCGTACTAATATTGATATAAAATTACATCTAAGTCAGTGTTCGTACTAATATTTATACAAAATTACATCTAAGTCAGTGTTCGTACTAATATTTATACAAAATTACATCTAAGTCAGTGTTCGTACTAATATTTATATAAAATTACATCTAAGTCAGTGTTCGTACTAATATTTATATAAAATTACATCTAAGTCAGTGTTCGTACTAATATTTATACAAAATTACATCTAAGTCAGTGTTCGTACTAATATTTATACAAAATTACATCTAAGTCAGTGTTCGTACTAATATTTATACAAAATTACATCTAAGTCAGTGTTCGTACTAATATTTATACAAAATTACATCTAAGTCAGTGTTCGTACTAATATTTATACAAAATTACATCTAAGTCAGTGTTCGTACTAATATTGATATAAAATTACATCTAAGTCAGTAGATAAAAAAACGCCCCAAACTGGAAAGTTTGAAAAAAAAAAAGAAATTATGAATAATAGTGCGAACATTGACGAAACATTTTTACACCCTCCGTCGAAAATGACGGGAAAAATTACGTCTCGCCAGTGTTCGTACTAATATTTATATAAAATTACATCTAAGTCAGTGTTCGTACTAATATTGATATAAAATTACATCTAAGTCAGTAGATAAAAAAACGCCCCAAACTGGAAAGTTTGAAAAAAAAAAGAAATTATGAATAATAGTGCGAACACTGATGAAACATTTTTTACACCCTCCGTCGAAAATGACGGGAAAAATTACGTCTCGCCAGTGTTCGTACTAATATTTATACAAAATTACATCTAAGTTAGTAGATAATAAAAAAACGCCCCAAACTGGAAAGTTTGAAAAAAAAAAGAAATTATGAATAATAGTGCGAACATTGACGAAACATTTTTTACACCCTCCGTCGAAAATGACGGGGAAAATTACGTCTCGCCAGTGTTCGTACTAATATTTATATAAAATTACATCTAAGTTAGTAGATAAAAAAAACGCCCCAAACTGGAAAGTTTGAAAAAAAAAAGAAATTATGAATAATAGTGCGAACATTGACGAAACATTTTTTACACCCTCCGTCGAAAATGACGGGGAAAATTACGTCTCGCCAGTGTTCGTACTAATATTTATATAAAATTACATCTAAGTTAGTAGATAAAAAAAAAAAACGCCCCAAATTGGAAAGTTGGGGGGAAAAAAAGAAATTATGAATATTAGTGCGAACACTGACGAAACATTTTTTCCTTAATTTTTGACGACGTATTTGATGTAAGTCTTCCATTTTAGGTAAGGAGTGAAGGTCAGTCGCAGAAGCTTATCAAAGCAGAGGGCTTCCATAAAGACGATAGCAATTTATTTCAATTGGAGCAAAGTGGGGATCATCAGAGCGTTGGTGGTGAAAAGAGAGAAGCTTGGTTTGGGACGCATTAAAAGTAACCGGCCACCCTTTTTCCCCTTTGCACCACGTGCTCTAGGTGGGAAGAGAGAGAATCAGAAAAATCTTGGTCATCAATGCTCTTCGAAGTGTTGCCATAGATGGTTGTGTTGTCTACATAAATGTAGACGAATGATCTTTGAATGTGATTTGGAAGATCGTTGATGAAAATCAAGAAGAGGGCGTGGCCCATAATGGATCTGTAAAGACACGCAAGGGTCGATACGATGAGATCCGGACTTCTGTGCATCAACGACTACATTTATGAACTCATCGGAGAGAAAGGAGTTGATGGTTGAAAGGACATTTACAGATATTCCATAACTAGAAATCTTATGATATACACCTTAATGACAAAGCCTATCAAAGGTGTTCGATATGCCAAAGGCTATTGCTCTAGAAACTAAGACCAAGTCAATATATATATATATATATATATATATATATATATATGGACATATTAATTATTAAAAATAATAATAAGCAATTGGAACGCCATGCAATGCATTTTAGTTTTATTAACTTTTTTTTTCAATTTAATTTTCGAAGATATACTTCTTCATCAGAATTACTGAATTTCAAATAAAGATATATAAACATATCTTTCATTTTTCCCCCTTTTAATGGATGTAAATGAACGAATGAGAGTCTTTATATATATATATATATATATATATATATATATATATATATATATATATATATATATATAATTCATATAAGCATTTAAAATGGTCTACTATTTTAAACGTTTTTATAAAATATATTTATAAAGCGCGAACTTGTTTTGAGAACTTTTGAAAAAAATGTTGGTTTTAAGTTCATTTTATGAATGCATTTGAACTTGTTAAATTAATATATATATATATATATATATATATATATATATATATATATATATATATATGTTTCGTAGTTTTTTGTTATTGTTGTTTTTAGCGATAGAAACAAGTATTCTTCCACTTCCTAAGTGATAAAGAATATTGCATTCGGTCGCCCTTTTTAATATAGTCCGTGTCATATTTTTAATGTTTATATATATATTTATATATTAATTTTACGTACGTAGAAGGAATCCATGGACACGTGTTTCTGGCTATCAGCCGTCTTCATCATGTCTAACCTGAGCAAAGATCGAACCTCCGATATTATAGTCATCAGTCATGTCTAAAAGTTATCCGACTTTAAGCTAGAAAAAATATTTCAAATGCCTAACGAGGTTGGGACACTAATTCTATTCAAAGTATGATCTTTGTGCTTGCACGTACTTAGCCCACCGATCCATCTACTGCCGGAAACACCTCTGGAAGTCTCCTTTTGGAATGGTGTTCATCTCTGCCGTCGCATTAGATATAGCAGGTGTTTGGAGAAGATGTGATGGGTGTAACACAAAATAAGGAGTGGTTCAACCGATTCAAAAATGGCCGCACATCAGCGGAGAGCGACTAGCGTTCTGCCAGGCCCCAAACTGGTCGGAGTGCAGCTGTTGTTGAGAGGGTGCGAAAAAAGAGATAATGCGGAACGATATTTATCGGTGCTTCCGGCAGTTGATGGATCGGTGGGCTAGGTGTGTGCAAGCACAAGGGGCCTACTTTGAAGGGGATTAGGGTCCCAACCTCGTCACGTATTTGAAATATTTTTTCTGCCCTAAGGTCGGATAACTTTTAGACCGGCCTCGTATATAACTCAATAATTGTGTTTATATGGGTGTGATTCGTATAAAAAGAAAGGTTAAAGAATCTACATTAAATATGAAAGTCTATTCTTATGTAAATTATTTTGGGGAAGACAATGGAAGTAGTCCTGAATCTGTATTTGCCCTCCTTATCTAAGGGAGATATAGGGGCTGAAGCTCCTTTAAATCTTCAAATAGATACTATTTTGATGAAGTGTTTTTCATATTTATAAAATTCTTTCGAGGAAGACAATGGAAGTTGTCCCGTATCTCTACGTTACTCTCTATGTGTCTATTATCTATATGGCCCCACTTCGAAGAGACTTATGAGAAAAGAACCTCCCTTAAAACTTAGAATAGGTATATCTTAATTTAATGAAGTTTAACCCCTATATACAGGGTGGGCCAAAATAAGGGTCCTATCTTTAAATTTGAATAACTTGAATTTGAATAACTTCCACAAAATAAAAGTTAAACTCACCAAACTTTATGTGTGTGTAGACTGACCCTTCCGAGATTTTTTGAAATAAACAAAACAAATTTTAGCCGAAAAACACTTCTTAAAACTTACAAAAACTAAAGTATTGTTTTTTACACTGTTTTGAGTTTTTTAAGCAAAAATAATGTTTTCTAAATGAGGGTACGTTCCTTAGGGCTAATACGGCTCATGCTTGCTTCGGAAGGGGTCCTTTACTTATTCTAAAAAAAATTTTTTTTTTAAATCAATAAATAAAAAAGTTATGAATTTTTAAAAATAGGACCCTTATTTTTGCCCACCCTGTATAAGACACTAATTAAGAGAGTTTTCCAACATTTGAGATTCTTTCGACTATAATAGAGGGTGAAACCGCAAGAGCTGGGCAGTAAAACTAATGAAAGTAATACGTGAGTACATCGTAGTGATCCTTATTCAATCCCGAGCAACGCCGGGTCTTCCTGCTAGTATAAAATTAATGCTAAAAAAGAGGGTGTTTTTTTTAGATTTTCATGTCAACGTGGCTTCCGGTTAAATTTATGACGTCACTTCCGCTACGGATGACCCTAATTGAAACAAAAAGTTTTTGTTTATGCGATTTTCATAAATTAGTTTTGTTTATGCGATTTTTTTATTAGTATTGTTCCTTCGAATTATAGTTTAATAATAATATTGAATTAATTTTAACAAACAAATTATAAAACGAAGATTTTTTTTTAAATTTCAACTTCCGCTTCCTTTTTTCATTGCTAATTAATGATTACTTTCCCATAAAGTTAAAATTAAAGTAATGGACAATTTAGTAAGTGATATTATTCCAGCTGCAGAATTATGTTTAATAAATATCAATTTGAACAATTGGTGCTATTTTACTTATAGGGCGATCAAGTTAATTGTGTTCATGTAAAAGCATTATTTTGTACTTACTCAGTCATATTTTATCTCTCACGCCCCGAAAAAGAATTTTAAAATATCAAGCAGAACTTTAATTAGAACGATTTTTCCATTTCGATGTTCAACCTGTATTTGTGCCCGAGCCGACATTTTGGGCTGTGAGCGGTCGGTAGAATAGACAAGGGGACACTTATTTGCCCTTAGTTAGCTAACCGGCCACTAACCGGCCACTCCGAAAATCGCAGACTCGCCATTTCATATAACCCATATGGAAATGGAAAAATCGTTCTAATTAAAGTTCTGCTTGATATTTTAAAATTCTTTTTCGGGGCGTGAGAGATAAAATATGACTGAGTAAGTACAAAATAATGCTTTTACATGAACACAATTAACTTGATCGCCCTATAAGTAAAATAGCACCGAACAATTTAATGATGGAACCGAAAGACACTAGCAGTGCAATGGATTGGTTGGCTAGACATGAACTAATTGGCAACAACAACTGTGTCTTAAATGTCCTCGCCCATGGAGAATGAATCTGCAGTCCCGGAAAGGGAAAATCTACAAAGAAAACTACTGTTGGGCTTGCCCAAAATGTAGAAAAACTAAAAATGTTTTATCCATATACTGTTGATTTTCTCAAATTGTTATTTCTTCGAAAACTGTTCTATTAATTGAATTAGCATGACTGCTTAAAAATGACGCTAAAAGAAAAAAGAAAATAATTAAACAAATGTATTGTTATTATTAAACTATAATTCGAAGGAAAAGTACTTATAAATCGCATAAACAAGAAAGTCTAACAACAACGTTTTTTTTTTCATTTATGGGCATCCGTAGCGAACGTGACGCCATCAATTTAACCGGAAGCCACGTTGACATAAAAATCTGAAAAAACGCCAAAAAGAGTCGCCAACCTAATAGGTCCCTCACTGTCAACCAAGCTCCAGGCCCTGTCCCATCGTCGCAATGTAGCATCCTTGTGCTTGTTTTACAAATACTTCAATGGATTATGCTCCGATGAATTGGCTGCTCTGGTGCTCCCTCGTCGTAAGTTCACTAGACCAACTCGACAATCGACTAAATCCCATCCATTCACTGTGGAGGTCCCCATATGCCGGAGAGCTTTCTACTCAAATAGCTTCTTTCCTCGTGCTGCTGGCCTCTGGAACTCCATCCCTGCCCCCTGTTTCCCCGACGGTACTGACATGCAGAAATTTAAAACTAATGTAAACAGACATCTCGCTGCGCAGATTCCAATTTAGGTTGACCCCCCCCCCCCAACCGTCTCTCTTTCCTTTCTTCTCAGTAGCCCCTTACGTCTACAGTGGCGCCCTGGCTTGTCTGGGGTGAACTATGTTTTAAAAAAAAAATTAACTTAGTAATTAACAATTTACTACTGTTTCACAGTATCACCGATCAAATAAAACTCAACTATTCGTGGAATGTGTGACGAAAACATTTTTCATTCTTTCTTTTCTCAGGTGTGAAATGTTTTAAGTATATATATATATATATATATATATATATATATATATATATATATATATATATATATATATATTATTTTGTACAAAAATATTTGTGGTTTTACTTCGTGCTTTTCGATTGCTTCGTTCAGCTGCCACGAATCAGAGGGTTGTCGTCAGAAACTAATTGACATCAAAACCCATTGAATGTGAAACGGAGAAACGAAACAGCGAAGCTAATTAATTATTTATAACGTCGACATTAAATTGTATGGAAAAAACACGTAGTGATGTGAACATGTCGAGAATTAACAGGAAATATCTATATATTCTCCAACACAGTATTTTATTAGTTTATCAATGGAAACATATCTATCTATATAGCTTGTCTATATAAATGTCTAGCCATCTATCTCACTGTATAATATTTATATTTATCTATCTATCTATATACATATTTATATTTATCTATTTATCTATATAAATATCTATATATATAAAGTGAGTTGAGATCAACAAAACTTGAACATTATTTGTATTCGTTCCAAAAATTTAAACACAACGATAATTTGGCGTACGATCGTTTCCAAGACAATTTGGAAATATTTTATTTTGTGTTATAGTTCTGATAACTCTAACCCGTCTCTTCATCAGCGCCCTTTACAACGTCACATACAGAAGTCATTTAAAAAACATCAGATTGCAGTACTATTTTTTAAAAAAACCAAAAAACAAAGAACATATTTAGACCATATTTGGAGATATAATCTCCCACTATGCAACCATATATTATTCTACCAGTCAGTTCATAAAATGATAGTAGCAGTGAAGATACTTTAGAAACAGCCTATTAAATATTTAAAATATTCAAAATGTAGGATGAATAAATAAATTAATTAATTAATTAATAAATGAATAAATAAATAATTATATATCATCTCACATTCAAAAAGCGAATAAATAAATAAATAAATAAATAAATAAATAATAAAATTAAATGAAGAAAAAAAATAATAATCGAATAAAATAAAATTAAATAAAGTAAGATTTAATAGATAAGAATATAAAATTCAGAAATAAAAGAATAAAAATGATACCCAATAATTAAATATTTAAAATATTCAAAATTTAAGATGAACCAAGAAGAAACAAATATATGAATAAATAAATAAATAAAAAATAATAAAATTAAATGAAGAAAAAAAATAATAATCGAATAAAATAAAATTAAATTAAATTAAATTAAATTTAATAAATAAGAATATAAAATTCAGAAATAAAAAGATAAAAATGATACCCAATTATTAAATATTTAAAATATTCAAAATTTAGGATGAACCAAGAAGAAACAAATATCTGAATAAATAAATAAATAAAAAATAATAAAATTAAATGAAGAAAAAAAATAATAATCGAATAAAATAAAATTAAATTAAATTAGATTTAATAAATAAGAATAAAAAATTCAGAAATAAAAAGATAAAAATAATACCCAATAATTAAATATTTAAAATATTCAAAATTTAGGATGAACCAAGAAGAAACAAATATATGAATAAATAAATAAATAAAAAATAATAAAATTAAATGAAGAAAAAAAATAATAAGCGAATAAAATAAAATTAAATTAAATTAGATTTAATAAATAAGAATATAAAATTCAGAAATAAAAAGATAAAAATGATACCCAATAATTAAATATTTAAAATATTTTAAATTTAGGATGAACCAAGAAGAAACAAATATATGAATAAATAAATAAATAAAAAATAATAAAATTAAATGAAGAAAAAAAATAATAATCGAATAAAATTAAATTAAATTAAATTAGATTTAATAAATAAGAACATAAAATTCGGAAATAAAAGTATAAAAATGATCCCCAATAATTATAGAGAAAACAATATAATAAAATAAAATAGTAAAATATAATAAAACAAAACAAAATAAGAATAAATCTAAGAATGAATTAAAGAATAAATAAATAAAATAAAAATTTATTTTATTTTAAAAAGAAACAACATAGAGTAGAGTTTAATTTATTTATTTTTTCAAAAATATATATTAATATATTTTTGAAAAAAAAAATTAATTAAAATCATATGTTTTTGTCTTACTTCTCAACGCCGACATATTTCCATTTCTTGCAGTGTGATAGCCTTCTAATACTCCGCTCTTTCTCTCTCTCTCTCTCTCTCTCTCTCTCTCTATATATATATATATATATATATATATATATATATGTATATATATATATATATATATATATATATATATATATATATATATATATATATATATATATATATATATATATAGTAGAGAATGGTAGTTTGCTTGAAGAATTGCTGGGTATAGTAGTAGTAAGTTTTTGAAAGGCTGTGGGCAATGCAAGTTCCGGGTAAGATGCAAGTTGTAAGGAACAAAAACAATAACAATAAATCGAATACGAAATATGACTTACTATTTATTTTTCCTATTTTTCTAAAATCTTACATAACAGCAAGAGTGTTGTTTGCTGTTCGTGTGATGTCCGGGTGATTAAAAATCACTATTTGATATTTCTGGAAAAGACTTCCCTTTGTCAAAAATAATTAAACCAGAGTAGAGAATACTACAAAACTCTACACAGTCGGAGAAAAAGATTTTTCTTCTGGTTTAATTATTTTTGACAAAGGGAAGTCTTTTCCCGAAATATCAAATAGTGATTTTTAATCACCCGGACAGCTAAAAACACTCTTGCTGTTATGTAAGATTTTAGAAAAAAAGGAAAAATAAATAGTAAGTCATATTTTGTATTCGATTTATTGTTATTGTTTTTGTTCCTTACAACTTGCATCTTACCCGGAACTTGCATTGCCCACAGCCTTTCAAAAACTTATTACTATATATATATATATATATATATATATATATATATATATATATATATATATATATATACACCTAACTTTATATACAGAGAAATAGAAATATATGCATATACCTAACCTTATATAAGGAGAGTAGAAAGTTGACCGTGGGTTTATTTTCGGCAGCCTCGTAACTCTTGCTTCCCTTATTATTTCCTTTAGTTCTCACTTTCCATGAACGATATTTCCAACAAAGGGGGAATAATTGCTGTTGTCTTACACTTATCGTAAGCCAGTTTTTTTTTTACCTTGAAGTAGTATTTTTTTTTAGCTACTTACATCAAGTGGCTTCATGCCTTGTCTGGGTCCATTTCCATTAAAAAAAAAACAATATATAAAGCCTTGTTAGCTGGGTAGCCCTGACACTACCAAGTTGCCACTGCCCCTATCATGGTGAAGAAGGGTTAGACTTTAGGGGGATGGATTACTGCTGTTGGAAAACGCAGTGGCAGCAAATGTTGTTTTGACGTATCGTCTCTCGATTGGACTAAAGCTCAAATCAGTAGTTTCTTTCAACCAATCACAGTGCAGAAGATATAAAACCCCAAACACCGCGTTTCTCTTCTTCTTTACAATTTTTTTTTCAACAGACGATGCACGTTGGGTGCGCCCTTAAAAGCTAACCTCGGCATCTGGCCGAAAGCCATCGGCAGATGCAACGAAAGACTTTCACGAACTACTAAACACAGCGTCAGCATATACACACGTCTATTTGAACTCTTTCACGCACAGATTCGTACATACACTCTCTCACTGACAAAACAGACACGCTAATACACACACATCTGCATGTATATCCTATTTAAACACACTGTAACACGCAAAATCGTACATGTGTACTTAATTCCTTCTTACAAGATAAACTTCTCTTTCACTCGGAACGTTCCGTGGACTCTTTTAACTTTCATTCTTTACCTAACTTTATTTTTGTTGCCATAATAACTGTTTATACTAAGTCGGTGCCCCTCATTGTGCTGAGAGGGAGAAGATAACGAAATGCCACAGTCTTATGTACGACATTAATAGAAACTGGAATCTTAGGAAGATCTCAATCATTCCAGTAATTATAGGAGCAACCGAACTCATGAAAAATAATTTTTTAAACTACCTAGCGAATATACCCAGTGAACTAAGTGCAAGAGAGACACAAACAGTTGCGCTTAAAGGGCCGGTTAGAAATCTAAAACAATCCCTCGGTTGGAGTGTCTGAAATAGCGGGCGAATGTCTGACATCCGGTCATCATCATCATCGTCATCATCATCTGGTCGTGGTTTTATTTATCCTCCTCCCACAAGGTAAGATGTGACACAAGGTCGGGAAAGTGGGAAAGAACCAGCGCTCGAGAATTTGAGCACTCTGGCTGTTTAAAAATTGCCTGGGCAGCCCCGTCGGCATTCCCCGATAGGGGCGCCTCAGGCAGTAAGCAATAAACTTACTCCTCCCCAAAGAGGAGGGGGGGGCAAAGCCTGGGAGGGTGGACCTCCTAGAACTGCACAGGACCGACAACCCTCAATAGACCGGCGTAAATCCAGACCCAAACGCCCGGACGATACCGGTTTATTAGGCGGGGTAAAAACCCCTGGGTGACACGGTAGAATGCCTTATCCTCGGCAAAAACAAAAAGATAAGGAAATTGGAGAAGAAGAAAAAATGAGATATTAATATGTTTTCGTCTATTACAAATTCAGTATACAACATACCGGATAAATAACTTAAGATGTTAAGTTACGTCATTAAAATAAAGCAACAAAAAAAACGCACCTCTACACTGCGCGTATCGTGCGATGGTCGCCATGTATCGCCTATCAAGATGTCTTTGACTTTCGTCATGAAATAAAAAAATAAAAAAACTACGTTTTTCAAAGTGCATTGTTGAAAGCAACCTGAGACTTTCTCACATTTCGAAGATAATAGAAAAATGCGGTCGTTGTATAATAAACATAAGATAAGCCACCACCACCCCTTCCAACACACACATGCACATAAACATTTATTTATGAAAATCGGGCGTTTTTTGTTTGTTTGTTTTTGTTACGGATGGCCAAAATAACCTAGAATGTTTCTTCGTCTCTCCTGAACACTATCCAAGTTTAAGCGAATTTTTACTCGAGATTACTAAATAAGAAA
>OY744551.1:32878021-32930521 GCA_963556195.1 Sepiola atlantica
AACATCAGGATTTCTTAACATTAAAGTTAGATACAACAAAAATATACACAATCTTAAAAATCAAATAGTCTCTTTTTTTTCTTTACACCAAAGTTACAATCAAAAGTAATAAAATTGACAAACCGTGCTGAATGCCGACATAATTTCCATCGTAAAATAACCTTTTTTTTATTTTATCAAACGTCTGTCACAAAGTTCTTTTTTTCTTTTCTTTTCTTCTATAATTTTCTTATAGCAAACCCAACGTAAGAAATACGTCTCTAAAACAGTCCAAATTTCAAATAAACATAATATTTGATTTTTTCACAGTTTGTCCCAAATAGCATCACGCGCGATCATGTGAGGATCCAATTTTCAAAGTTATCTCTTTCAAATCGATCTGTGTTGCAAGGACGATCACACTTTACGATTCTTAATCTCTGATTTAGAATCTTCTCAACAGCAAAGTATTTCAGTTCCCGGGAGCTAAGCTCTTCAACATAGGCAATTTCGTGCCCGGAGATATTTTTATCTCGTTCAAATTCTCCATAATTCTTCATTCCAAGTCTCTGACCTGAAACATCTTCAAAGGGAAATATTCGTTGACCGAAGGAAGAATATTTCATACATAAAAGGCAATTCTTGCCAAGAGATACTCTATTTCTTAAATTTCTTCAAGTAGAAATTCTTCTCAAAATTTAACGTCCCAACTATGGACGGAGAAACAGTTTTTACAGGTGTCGCCTGTCAGGCGCCCAATTCTGTTCTGATTAAACTTCGCGCCAATATCAAATCGAGACAGAACTAATACATCATTTCTAAAAATAGAAACCACGTGACACAAAATGGCGTCAACCTAACCCAACTCTTACGCAAAATAATCCATGTGACCTTCAACCTGGCACGTAAGCAAAAACCGACAGCCTTCACCCTCAAACGGTTTCAAACAAAGGGAAGCAACCCGTGACTTACTAGAAAATATACCGAAATTTCCACACTCTCTCTCTCTTTCTCTCTCTCTCTCTCTCTCTCTCTTTCTTTCTCTCTCTCTCTCTCTCTCTTCCAAAAACCAAACGGAACTTACATAAACAAGTCTAATGTAAATAAATACTTGTTGGGTTGTCTTCTTGGATAATTAATTCAAACCCAATTGTTTCCAATCCTCTCGTTGTGGTGATCATCGTCCAACTGACAATCTCTTTAACCTTTGTTCTCGAGTTGCCCCTGGGCCTTGATAAGTGGCGACCTATTAGTAAAAAGAAATACAATTTAAAAAGAACACACGGAGAGAGAGATAGATAGATAGATAGATAGATAGATAGATAGATAGAAAGAAAGAGACTGGTTAGATAGATAGATAGATAGATAGATAGAAAGAAAGAAAGAAAGAGACTGGTGAGATAGATAGAAAGAAAGAAAGAGACTGGTTAGATAGATAGAAAGAAAGAAAGAAAGAAAGAAAGAAACCGACTGGATAGATAGATAGATAGATAGATAGATAGATAGATAGATAGATAGATAGATAGATAGATAGATACAGACGCTCACTTTACATTAGGATATTGAGACTGTTGTAAACACATACAGGTAGATAGAGATTTGAATATATAACCCCCCCCTCTCTCTCTCTCTCTCTCTCTCTCTCTCTCCCTCTCTCGCTCGCTCGCTCGCCATATTCCTCACATCCTCCTTCAGAAATACAGTTTTCTTTTATAACCTATGACGTCGTAAAAAAGACCTAATCAATAGAGAGTGATATCGATCAAATGACTAAGGACCCTCCTACCCCGTCCCGGAAACCACTGAACAACACATGAAGTAAGGGTGGGCGTAATAATGGGGTGGACGTTTTGGCCGACGCATGAAATGGTGGAATTCAGTATGAAATCATTTTCATTTCTACAGTTAAAAATGGTTCCTTTTAAAAATTGCAATTCTTTCAACATTTGTTTTTTGTCTCAGATGCAATTGTGAATAATCAAAATGTTGAAGATATTGATTTGCCTGTGAACAAAAATAAAATCGATTAAATTTGCATGTTCTAATTGTTTATTACAACTTCAAAATCAGTAAAAGTTAACATTTTTAAGAGTTTCAAGCAATCGATCAAAACTGGTCCAGAATAGTTAACAGTCGAGAAAGCGTAAACAAAAAATTAAAATAAAAACAAATAATTTATAGCAAACGCAGTAGAATTAAATTCTCTACCGACCTGTATACTTTTAACGTGTGGAAACTGTTTATGAGAGTGTTTATTTCAGAATTTTATTTCAATAAAAGCTGTCTTATCGACAGGCGAAAAACAACAATGACCGCCGAGATGATCGCTTAACTTCGCTAAACTTCAATCAATCAATTTTATTGGCAAAAAAATAGCAAAGTGCGGCAAGCCATGTAAAAAGGCAGTTAGGAGGTATTGCATCTATATACCGTCTGAGTGTTTGTCCAAGGCGACTTTAAACTTGGATATGGTAGGCATCATAACGACCTCCTCTGGCAGGTTGTTCCAGGGAGCAAAAACACGGACAGAGATGATGATGATGATGATGATGATGATGATGATGATGATGATGATGATGATGATGATGATGATGATGGTGGTGGTGGTGGTGGTGGTGGTGGTGGTGGTGGTGGTGGTGGAGCAGAAACACGGACAGAGAATGTTGAATTTATTTTGTCAAGACGAAAGCGACGATGGTACATCTTCTGCAAGTATCCGTGGATACCGCGACTATGTGTTAGGGTTACGGTTAGTGTTAGGGTTAAAAAAAAAAAAACTCTTCTAGGGGTAAATTTACATTCCCGCTAATGATGCTGTATGCCAGAGTCAGATCCCTTCGCATCCTTCGCTGCTCAAGTGAGGAGAGGTGTAGTCTTTGAAGCCGTTCTTTGTAGGTAAGTGTGGAGAATCGTGTGACGATGCTGGTTGCAAACCATTGCATACGATCCAGGAGTACGATATCTTTCTGAAGAAATGGATTTGTTATCTGGATAGCATACTCAAAAATATGGCGTACCAGGCTTGTGTGTTGCAAAAATCTAAAAACCGTCTAAGATTCAAAAGTAAAAAAGAGGGGGCAACCCGATTCAACCTACACAATGCAGTAAAGGATGGCATTAGCTACTGGACAAGAAATGGTTGGTTCTTTAGGTGATCGACCGAATGGTTTCTAATCCAATATGTGATCTACCAATTAACTACCCAAAACAATTTTCGTTTGCTTAAAAATAACAGAATAAATACATATTTAAAAATATTTATTTTCAAATATTGGTGAGGGTTAGGGTGTCAGGGTTACGGTTAAAGTTAGGGTTAGTTTTTTTTATATATTTATACAAAACACGTGGTTAACTCCTATTTTAATAACCTAAATTACTTATAGTAAAATGAGTTAGGGTTAGGGTTTGTTGTTTTTAATATTTATATAAAACACGTGGTTAACCCTATTTTAATAACCTAAATTACTTACAGTAAAATGGGTTCGGGTTAGGGTTAGTTTTTTTATCTTTATATAAAACACGTGGTTAACTCGTATTTTAATAACCTAAATTACTTACAGTAAAATGGGTTTGGTTTCACTTGTAGAATACTTAAAACATTTCTTGGGTAGTTAATTGGTAGATAACATATTGGAATGTAAACCACCCTAAACCCTAACCCTAAACCTCTTTTGGTTAATTAATTGGTAGATCATATATTGGATTAGAAAACATTCGGTAAATCACATCATTCAGTGGATAACATATTGGAAGATCACCTTAAATTGTTATAAAGTTTAGAAAATGGATAAAGACAGATAAAATATGAATGTTGAAAACCATGGTTCTTTAGGTGCTCTTCTAACATGTGATCTACCAAATGGTTTCTAATCCAATATGTGATCTACCCATTAACCCTAATCCTAACAATGCAAACCAGAAGAGTACCTGACTAAAAGTCAGCAGCAAACGGTGTTGGGGCAGATCTATTTCCTGATATTAAAGATTTTCTATTCTAGGGTCGCTCACTAATCTGGTTGGCGAAGTTTTGTACTAATTTTTATTTATTAATTTATTTATTAATTTGTTAGGTGAAAGTAAAGAATAGTTTACAAAACCTCTCCTCCTCATCTTAAGAATGGCTTTCTAAATAATCTTATGCATTTTACGGACCGTGGGGAAGGGGGTTGTTAACTATTGCGTACTTTCACCTAAAAATTTTATTAATAAATTAATAAATTTGGAGAGACTGAAACTCTCGCTGGATGAAGTTTAATATCAGGAACTAAATCTGACCGAACACCGTTTGCTACTGACTTTGGGTCAGGTACTCTGCTGGTTTACCTCCTAACCCTAACTAATTAGCTCTAACCTTAACTAACTAACCTTAACCATAACAACAGGTTAGACTTAATGGGTAGATCACATATTGGATGAGGACCTATTGTTCTCTGATCCCTTCACCGGTAATATGTCCCCATCCGGGCAACGTATAGTATTTAGTATAGTATTTAATGTTTTACTTAGTTTATGTATTGACCCCCAAATTCCTCTCCCTCCTTTAATATAATAGTCGTTAAAAACGTCCCACGTTCAAAACATCCATTGGTCAAATCGTCCTAGATTCGTCAGCAAGATGGCGTCGGGCGACATATTGGGTGTTTCCGCGATCGACTAGTCGGAAATATTTATCATTACTTGATCGATACACTGAACGAATGATTTTCGTTTTTTGTATTTTTTACATCTTGTCATAACCATGTGACTTGATCAGACAAACAAACTTGCTTAAGCTGTTTTCTGTTTCCGGTTTGGATGGTAACCATGACAACACCGGATGTTTGGGAAATGTTTGGGATATTAATACTGATCTCCTCAAGTCGTATTGGTGACCGGCGTCCATCGTGAACAAACAGTGAGGTTGGACATAATACGAGACTTTTATAAGCACACGAGTTCATAATTGCTAATATATAATGTAAGTGTATGGAGGAAGTAATGCCTGTGAAGATGGTTCCATGACAATAGAACAGATACTACACTGCACCCAAGACAGAAGGAAGTAATGCCTGGGAAAATAGTATTATGACAACAGAACATATACTACACGATCTCCCAAAAAGGAGGAGGTAATGCCTAGTAGAATTGTATCATAACAAAAGAACAGATACTACACTGCCCCCTAAAGAATGAGAAGGTAACCCCTGGGAGAATGATATCATGACAACAAAACAGATACTACACTAACCCAAAACGATGGGCCAGTGCTTAGGAGAATGCTATCATGACAAACGAACATATACTACACTACTCCCAAAGGAGGATGTAATGTCTGAGAGGATGGTATCATGACAACATAACAGATACTACACTACCCCCTCCCCCGTAAATTGAGCATTGAAAGATAGTACATTCGTCTGAAATAGTATAGTAAACTGAATTGAGCCTTAAAACATAGTACAATTATACAGTTAATATAAGTAATTGTATAGTTTCAGCTTCGGACAGATCGATACCAAATCTCCATTAGTGATACTAAATGTAAGTTATTTTCTCCTCCAAAAGTGCCTTAATCTGAAATCCGAGGCCTTCAGAACCTGTCCACACAAATGCATACATACTATATTCATGGAACAACACTAATCGTATTTTATATATATATATATATATATATATATATATATATATATATATATATATATATATATATATATATATACACACACACACAAAAGTCTTCAAAGAATAAAGATATACGGCAATAGTGAAAATTGCTTGAAAATATAGTTTACACAACTTAAGTTATGGACATTAATTTTTTTTTTGTTTTAGGGATCAAAATTTTATCAAATTTTCAGAATGAGCATAATTTTAGTACTGTTTTAGTAATTACGCAATTATACCATTACCATAAAATTATTATTTTTAATTCCTAACGGGGCCCGTGTCCCGAAGTTGCTCGGGAAAATTGCAGAAATCAAGAATCGCAACCATTCAAGTGTAAGTTGACCCGAAAGAACCGGAAAGACTCTTTCCATCCAAAATTCTGAAAATTTATCCACGCTACAAGAAATATCCGTGAATCGAAAAACGTGGGTAATATTAAAATTAAAACAATAATCGAATAATAAAAAAAAAAAAAAAACAAATAGTTAATTAATGAGAGGTTATTTTTGTAAAGCAATATGCAAATTAGTTAACGTTTGGACGTTGATAGCATAGACATATATTAGGGCGGATTCTAAAACGCGCCATCCAAGATCAAAGTGTAGTATCGTTTCCGATGGATACTGCATTCCATAGACTGGTATCGTCTTGGCCTCAGGGGCTTGATTTACGCCGGTCTATGGGACGGTCCTGTGCAGTTCTAGGAGGTCCACCCTCCCAGGCTTTGCCTTCCCTCTTTGGGGAAGAGTAAGTTTATTGCTTACAGTCTGAGGCGCCCCTACCGGGAATGCCGACGGGGCTGCCCAGGCAATTTTTAATGGCCAGAGTGCTCACCTTCTCGGGCGCTGGCTTTAAAAGTCCCACTTTCCCGACCCGACCTTTGGTCACATCTTACCTTGTGGGAGTAAGATAAACACTGGCCTTGTGCCTAACCTCCTGGGGAGGTAAATAAAAGATCAAAGTGTAGTATCGTTTCCGATGGATACTGCATTCCATAGACTGGTATCGTCTTGGCCTCCGGGGCTTGATTTACGCCGGTCTATGGGACGGTCCTGTGCAGTTCTAGGAGGTCCACCCTCCCAGGCTTTGCCTCTCCTCTTTGGGGAGGAGTAAGTTTATTGCTTACTGTCTGAGGCGCCCCTACCAGGGAATGCCGACGGGGCTGCCCAGGCAATTTTTAATGGCCAGAATGCTCACCTTCTCGGGCGGTGGTTTTTAAAGTCCCACTTTCCCGACCCGACCATGGGTCACATCTTACCTTGTGGGAGTAAGATAAAACTGGCCTTGTGCCTAACTTCCTGGAGAGGTAAATAAAAATTTGGCGTCAGATCCCGTTCGCAGACATACCAGTCAAGGTTCCAATCTCAACAATCAGTCCGGCAGAACTGCTGGGGCACATCGGTGGCCTTTTATCTGTGGCCTTTTATTTGTCGGGGTAAGGTATTCGTCCTGGGTAATCCTCTTTGGGGTGGAGTAAGTTTATTGCTTACTGTCTGAGGCGCCTCGACCGAGGAACGCCGACGGAGCTGCACAGGCAATTTTTAAAAGGTCAGAGTGCTCCTTCTTTAGGGGCACTGGCTTGACTCTCTCCTCTCCCCTCCTCCTCCTGGGGCAAAAGTAAGTACTAACTCTGTCTTACCCCTCCCCTATTCGATGTATATTTAGCTTACCGTTGAAAAAAAAAATCTCGGGCGATCGGGCGATCTCATCTTCGTAAAAAGGGGTGTCAGAGCGTGACCCAAGTAGGTAGGTAGGTAGCGTATTAATACATAGATTAGTAGTAGTAGTAGTAGTAGTAGTAGTACCAACTCTTTATATGAGTACAAGCTTTTTCCTGGGTGGGGGGCTACTAGGGCCTACGACCAATATATTTACCTACCTCCGACTATAACAAAGTTAGGCATGGGGGCACTAGCTTTCTCAAATAAAGAGACGCTTAAAAATTTGCTGCGATCCGACGGGTCAGCATTTCCCGAAGAGATAGGTAATGCTTGGGACGATGGCCTACTTCTGATATCGAATAGAACCATACTCCGGGTATCTTTTACAATACTTAGCAGAGTAAAAACGCTCAAAAAAACAAATATACAACAAATAAAAGTAACTGTAGGCGATAAAAGTTATTTTCAAACTTACCTGTGGCATTTGTTTGTATTTTTAATCCGTTCCAATTGCTATTTATTAGAAATTAAATTATTTGTCACACCAACATCGCACAAGTCCAAGATGGCGACACTGGGGGGGGGGGGTATGTAACGAGAATAAGGATCGGCGGCCATTTTCTTTTTTTCAAGTTCTGTGCATAAAAAAAACAAGAATTTTTTTTACATATAATAAAAACCCATTTATACTACGTAAAAATACAAACAAATTTCATAGGTAAGTAGTAAAATATCTATTCTCGACGTAGGTCACCATCACTTGTTGTATATATATATTTTTTTACCCCGTTCTCGTTCGTTTTTTTAACCCCGTCCGCGACTCTGCTGATTATTGTAAAAGATACCCCATACTCCTATACGCATAGAATTAAGTGTCTAGAACAACACAAGTTCAAATTGACGATGATTCGTTCGAGAGTAAAACTGTCTGTCTCGACTGAGCGCTAAAAACAAAAACAAAACGGATCGGGCGAATAATCGAATTCCTAAACTTAGTTTTTCACTCGGCAAATTTAGAAACGACGATAAAAAAACAATAAAAAAAAAACAATTTTATCCAGAAAACAGTAAGACAACCAAAAGTGTCCTTTTCACCCCTTAACTAACCCTCACCCCCGACGCTCCACGACCCTCGTCCCCGTCTTCGCAAGGCGCGCGGTCATTATTTACCACTTAGTACACAAACCCACGAGTCCGCCACAATAATTAGCTCTTGGAGCGCGTCTCGCGGCGTCAAGAGCCAGCAATCGGAAATGTTGGTGCCCCCACCACACACACACACACCCCACACCCACACCCCCCCCCCCACACACACACTGTCATATCAAAAGTGTTCAGTGTCTAATCGTGCCTGGCTGTCCAGAGTGACGACACGAGCGATCATTCGTTCTCAAAACGAGATTTTTCTAAATTAATAAATGTGAAAGTTTTGTCCATTTAGCAGAAATATATTTACATCAAAACGGGGCCCGGCTTATTCTTTTAACTCAATGACACAAATTAGTATATTAGATTTCATGAAAAAAAATGATAACTTTTATAAAGACTTTGTTAGATTTTCATTAATTTTCAATGGAGTAAATTGTAATCCTATTCTCCTATCAAAGGAGGCGCGAGAGCGCGCTATCCCTTAATAGATCTCGCGAATGGCCTATGCTGGAAATCTCATTTCTTTGATCAATCATAACTCAAAAACCAATAAACCAAATTAGTTAAAACTTTGCACAAAATTCTTATTTGATAAGTTCAATAAGTGTGTAGAATTTCAGCATCATTTGTCAAGGCAACCCAGAGATCCAGAAAGTTCAATCATGAAATCTTGTTATCTGTGTGTACGTACGTGCGTACGTACGTATGTGCCACCCTGTATCTCATCAACTATTTGATGGATTCAGCTGATTTTTGGCAGAGATAGAGGTTCTAGGGTCTAGTTGATGGCATTTTAATTTCAGTTTACCATATACCTTAGTTTTCCAGAAAATTCCAAAAACCCTTATGAGAAGGCATTGTATTGAGGCATAGCCTTTACAAAAGTAGTGACATTCCATGATAAATGCCAGTATACTGAAATCATATGCCCTTAATAGGGTTAAGATGAAAATTCATATACACTAAATGTACAAAAGCAAGGAAATTCCAAAACTTTTACACTTTTATTGACTACATATCAACCAAACCATTTCATTATTACATCACTACAGTATAAATCTCTATGCATGAGTGGATGAAGTGTGTGAGGTGCGCTGAAGAAAAATTCCTACCAGTAAAATACATAGCCCTGTTGTGCTCGCATACCCTTAATGACGATAAAAGTGTAAACATTTGGGAATTTCCTTGCTTTTATACATTTAGTGTATATGAATTTTCATCTTAATACTATTAAGGGCATATGACTTCAGTATACTGGCATTTTTCATGGAATATATATATATATAGGCAATAGTTTTGTCGATCGTCGATCACCACCACCACCACCACCACCAAATAATAATAATAATAATAATAATGATAATGATGATGATGATGATGATGATGATAATAGTAATAATAATAATAATAGTAATAATAATAATAATAGTAGTAGTAGTAGTAGTAGTAATGATGATGATGATGATGATGATAATAATAATAATAACAATAATAATAATAATAATAATATGAATATGCCGCCGTCGCTTTAAAAAAGATACATTTTATTTGTTTAGTTGTGTTTACATTTTCCGTAGAAAATTAAGTAAATCACTTCTTTGAAATGATCTAATTAAATACCTTTTCTTAAGGCGTAAATAAAAAATATTAAAAGTTTTTTGTTAGACTTATTATCTACAATATTCGAAGCTGAATCATTTTTATTATATTTTAAACTATACGCATCAGATTAATTGCTGACCGGAGGACAGATAGTTTATATATATATATATTCCTACTGGAAGATCAACGATCTGATGCTATGTTCCAGTGTGTACAGGAACCTGCCATACTTGCAAGTACTTTTGACTCGCATGAGTTGTCCTTGGGCACGTCGTGATGTTGGCACGAATTAAAAATGGTGAATTTGTGGTGACAGTTCAATATATATATATATATGATAATTTTATTTACACAGACATGTACAAAATCTGCGACACTGGCATGTCGATGTTATCGATCAACAGTTACTATAAACTGAGATCACATCAGGCAGAGTTAGAATCCGATCTTAACCTCAGATCATATTTGGAGAGAACCAAATATGATCTGAGGTTAAGATCGGATTCTAACTCTGCCTGATGTGATCTCAGTTTATAGTAACTGTTGATCGATAACATCGACATGCCAGTGTCGCAGATTTTGTACATGTCTGTGTAAATAAAATTATCATATATAAAGCTTTATTTTGATATTGAGCACTTTTTATAAACCCGGTTAAAATTCTCTGGATTACCACCCTGTGGATATTTTTCACCTGGATTATTACCATTATTATTATTATATATATATATATATATATATATATATATATATATATATATATATATATATATATATATATATATATATATAACTTCTTTGTAATATAGCATGAAAAAATCCTAGCAGAGTGCTTGATTAATTAAGAATTAAAGTTAAAAATTAAAAATTAAGAGCGTAATATTTATTTATTTTGGTACAGAAAAATTAGTACAACATTCGTACCGTCGGTTTCAAGCACGGCTCTCTTCAGCTTCTGTTGTCATCTGTTTCGGAAATGTGAAGTCACGTGTCACTCTCGTTTGGACGCGTTATCTGCTTAGAGTGTTGTGTATGTTTGTTTAAATTTAGTGTAAGGAAGGTTTAATAAGGTTTGAAAAAAGGGGGAGGGTGAAAAGTAACAGTTGAGATTTAAACGGGAGGAGATTTAAAGAGATATATAAAAAAAATATAAATAAACAAAAATTAAAAAAATAAAAATAAAAAAATAAAAAAATATTTCTATATAATTCCCGTGAGTCAATATTATGAGTTTCGTATATTTGGCCGTTACTGTTTTGGGGTTTGATGATGTGTGTTCTAAAGGAATTAAGGGGAGAGAATATGAGTTTAAGGATTAAAGGGGTTTAAAAGGAACAACATGTTTAAATCCTGGATTAAAGGACTTTAAATCAATTCCGAAGGAATTTAAATAAAGGTATGATCCGGGCGGTCTAAGGGCAGTAACTCTGTAGGAGTTTTAAATGGTTTGAAACCATCTAATTGGATCTGTTTGGGAGATGTGGGAGATTAGTATTATGACCGAGAAATAGTGGGGACTTATGGGAGTAATAATAATGTTGTGAAATGGGGGGGGGTATCCTCTTAATGACTGGAGAAATATTTTTTGGGAAAGTTGAAATTATTGCTCTTGAAAAGTAGTGTGGATATGGGTTGATTAAGGTATTTGTTCGTATTTTTATTTATATGAATAAACAACTTTTTTCTGGATAAGTTTATTGCCATAGAGGGTACAATAAAGTAGGGACAGGCCTTAGTGGGGAATTACTAACGTCCGAGGTAAAGATCAATGTTCAGTACAGTGCTACTGAATATATAGTCATGCATTGGAAAGTACCTCCTTGGCCTTTTGGCTAAGATCAAAGTGTAGTATCTGTTCCGATGGATACTGCACTTCATAGATCGGTATTGTCTTGGCCTTCGGGGCTTGATTTCCGCCGGTCTATGGGTCTGATCTGTCCTGTGCAGTTCTAGGAGGTCCACCCTCCCAGGCTTTGCCTCTTCTCTTTGGGGAGGAGTAAGTTTATAGCTTACTGCCCAGGCAATTTTTAATGGCTAGAGTGCTCACCTTCTCGGTCGCGCTGGCTTTTAAAATCCCACTTTCCGACCTTGTGTCACATACTCCTATTGTGGGTAGGCGTTAAATACCGGCCTTTTGGCTAAGATCAAAGTGTAGTATCTGTTCCGATGGATACTACACCCCATAGGCTGGTATTGTCTTGGCCTTCGGGGCTTGATTTACGCCGGTCTATGGGTCTGTCCTGTGCAGTTCTAGGAGGTCCACCCTCCCAGGCTTCGCCTCCCCTCTTTGGGGAGGAGTAAGTTTATTGCTTACTGTCTGAGGCGCCCCTACCGGGGAATGCCGACGGGGCTGCGCAGGCAATTTTTAGACCCCACTTTCCCGACCCGACCGTGGGTCACATCTTACTTGTGGGAGTAAGATAAAAACCGGCCTTGTGCCTAACTCCTGGAGAGGAGTAAATCAATACATAGGAAAAAGAGGGTCAAAAGTATTCTATTACAACAATTACTGACACGTTGTAAAATCGACTCTTTCATTTGGGAGGCTGAAGATGTACACGAGTCACGTTCGCTAATAAACTTTGCATGTAGACGTTTTTAAAGCAGGCATCTCTTAAGTTACTCATTTTTTTCTTGGGCAACGCCGGGACACGGGTCATACTAGTAGTGCAATAATCCAGAGTTTATAAACCTGGGTTTCAAATTTTCAAAATTTACCAACTTGAATATTTAATATATTAAGATTTGTCTCAATGTACTATTCCATCAATGCTTAAAACAAAGGAAAATGTTTCTTTATGAATATGTTCTGTGTGCATTGACTGCACAGGTCGTGATCCTCCGCTCATTGTGTCGGCCCTAGGCCATTGTTCGATTCCGACGCTCATTGGTGTTAGCCGTATGGTCTCAATCAATGCTGCAACAGAAAAATTCTCCCTCCCAATAAAACCACAACTTAAGTTTAAAATAAGTAATAGAGATTTATTTTTTAGGTTACAGACTAGTTCGGCCAAATAAAAACATAAGTCCAATGGTTCATAGCCAAAGGGCCCATCTTTCTCTGAGAAGCACACAAATCCAACTCACTGTCAGACCCCATATAACCAAACTGACTCTCAGATGTCCAGACTACTAACTCTCGGTAAACTCCCTTGCCTGTCTTCTGGAGCATATATAGATATTCTGGGACCACCAGAAAGACCACTTAAGATAATGGCCAGCCTTTTTATGAACACAAAAAATCTACTTCCCAGGGTTCCGTATCTGAACAGTCATTACATTTTGAAGTTCCTGAATGAACATAACCACAGCAGGGAACAAATATTATTTTTTCAGAGGCATCATCTGTCAACATGAATCCCCGTTTAAGGAGACACTTACCTTTTTTCACAAAGAAATCAAATTCCGGGTGGTCAAATCCAAAATCAGAGATATTTTCAATTACTTGTGTCGCCTCTTTTCTTTTATCCAAATATCTCTCATCTGCAGCAACCCACTAAACATGCAACCGTCCAGTGCATGTTTACATCTTAGCAACTTATGAAAATGCATTTTTGTGTTAATCTGTTCATATTATTTTCTTTAAATTGATGTTGGTCGAGATAGATTTTAAATGTGAGGTCATTTGAATTGAGTTGTTAGATTTAACGGCATATAAACCATCGTTGGGTCATTTTAAGGCGAAACCTTACGTTTTGTATACGATTTGTTTGTAGATTAATTTATTTTTAGGCGTATATTTTGTAAACAAATAGTTTGTAAAAGAAAGATTGGGACCTTGACAGGTACTTCCACTTCAATTCCGGGTGGGCATTGGTGTAGTGGAAGCTAAGGGACTCGCCACTCACCAACGTTCCCAAATTGGGGCCTCACAACTAGATGAATTTGGTGTCATACTCAGGACGGTTTGAGACAGGAAGCTTGAGTAGTTCATAGGGTTGGGAAATAAGGCAGACAGAAAACAAGATAGAAAATGGATCAGGAATATGGATTTCGGAATGGTAGGGTGGTGTAGAAGTGAACACCTTGCTCAAGGGTGTCCGGGGCAGTTTAATTTCGTGCCCGAAACAAATTGGATTTAACCCATAGATGGGTACCGGACACGCGCTACCACTACTCCATGTCAGAGTGAACCCCAGGGTATATTTGACTAAATGGTAAATCCACACTCCCCAAATTGGGGCCTCAGACTTTTTGTAGAAGAGCCCCATCAAAAAATAATATCCCAAGAAAAATAATTATTACTTACTCAATAGGATGGAATCCATTCATGTCATCGAGTATTTGCATAAGAAGATCCGTTCTTTTATATTTTTCTCTTCACATTAACTCACACAGTCATTCCGCGATACGTTCCATAGTAGCGTTTATTCTGCATTTTGTACAACATAACCCTTACCATAACCCAACATTAACCCTAAGCCGACGTATATCTAGACAGAATCTACAAAAGTAGGTCAATGACTAGCGATTTTTTTGAGGGGGTGCTACATTCATTTTGCCATTAATACCGGGGATATTCTACAAAATGCCAGGGGGCTCACCAACGTATGCACTTTGAGGTCATACCGATGACCTTCTATCTATGTAAACACAGCTTCAATCTTTTGTTTGTATTTTGTAAAGATTGGCAGGAAGGATAGAATGCTTCGTAGTTTCTTTAAAGTCGCCATCTTTGTCCGCTTTTCGCCAACCCTCCCCCCCACACACTTCTTTTCTCATGCCTCATGTCAAGGCCCGGAAGCAAAACTAACAACAAGTGACACGTCGATTGGCTGAGATGCGTCCTTGTTTTTCAATTAGAGGCTTTGTTCGTCGTTGGTCACACTTTAGTTTGGAATAGTATTTGCAGAGTTAAACGCGTACATTGAATGGACGTATCTTATTTTAGATGCGTCCAAGCAGAAATATAAGAAACGATGTCTGTCGGTTGGTCGGTCTGTCACGATAAAGTTTGAAATGGCATTTTCGTTGGTCTTACACGCTCAAGTTTGAAATGGAATTTTTGTTGGTCTGTCACGCTTAAGTTTGAAATGGCACTTTCGTTAGTCTGTCATGTTTAAGTGTGAAATAGTATTTTTGTTGGGCTGTCATGCTTAAGTTTGAAATAGAAAATCCGTTGGTATGTCACGTTTAAGGTTAAAACGGCATTTTCATCGTGAAACGAGCAAATTGGACGGACGCATCTTTAAAATCTTGTCATTCCTGTCATTCTTAGCGCATTGTTTATTTATGTGTAATGTGACATTAAAATAATAATCGGTCATAATCTTTAGAGTCGTGTGTCTTTACGCGTCAACCCCTCTTGCTAGCCAACGGAAACGTCACAACATGGACGCTGTCACCGATCTTAAAAGTCGACCTCTCTCTCTCTCTCTCTCCCCCCCCCGTGTGTGTGTGTGTGTGTGTGTGTGTGTGTGTGTGTGCGAATATACAAGAAGGAAAAACAATAAAACACAGGATGAAATAAAATTCAAACGAGAGATTGACCGGTTTCGTTCGGATAAACGAACGTCTTCAGAAAAAGTGAGGATTTGACATTTATTAAAAAACGGCAAAACACAGGAAAGAAGACGCCAAACGGGATGTTTTGGGCATGTTTGTATCTATTTGAAAAGCATATGCGGCGTGCGCGAAAAAGACGTTAATTGGGAAAAGGAGAGAGAAAGAAAAAGAAAAAATGGAAACATTGATGAAATGCAGTAAAAATAAATATTATATATATATATGATAAATTACTTTAGGTTCGCACAAAGGTTTATGTAGTAGCTCAATAGTTTATAATACAATCAGAGCTCTTAATTTAACATGATAAAATCCTAGTAATTCAGAAAAAAATTCTATATTTCATCCAAAAAAACTTTATTAAGAAACAATTGTTTCTGCCCATTTCGAAAATATACATATTTATGATATGCAAAATTTAGTAAACATTAACGAAGATATTTCGTCAGTGTATAACTCGCCACAGTCAGCCTCGAAAAATCAAGATAGTCTAATATACATTTAATTTATAAATATTTAATTTCTATATTTCTTTTTTATTTCTTTTTATCGAAGAAAAATATTTACTTCCACGGAATGTGCTCCGATGAACGATGTACCACCTCAACGTAAATACCACCGAACCACCCGACTAGCAGCAAAAGCCCACCCTTCACTGTAAAGTTTCCTAATTTAAATGTAATGTGAACAAACATCTTACTGGCCAACTCCCCGCCCAGTGTGCTCCCATATAAAATTTGGCGCCTATCACAATAGCCCTTACTCTTCAGTGGCAATATGACTTGTTTGGGACGAAAAAGGGTTAAAAAAAAAATTAAAAAAAGGAACTATTTCGCAGACATTTTAAATGAAAATGATTTTTGGTCTGAAATTAAATTTTTAGTCTGGAAATAAAATTTTAATTTACTTTTAAGTCACGAAAATATATATATATATTCGACCATAATGTAACAGTTACTATGTAAACACACGCAACCATCTTGAAAAATGGATTCTCACGATTAATTTAAGAGTAATAGTAATGTATTTTATTAAATCATATTATACGTTGATCTTAAGTATGACGTTAAAGTGAATTCGGTAGTGAGGACCCAACTTGGGAGCTTTTGGAAGTGTAGAGTTACTCTTTTAGTTGCCATTACTCCCAGGTCCACTCTGACACGGAACACTCAATCTATTGGTTCAATAGAATTTGTCCCGGGAGTGATACTAAACTGCCTCGGGTACCCATGTCAGCCGCAATGATCGCCGTGTGGCTTAAAGGTCAAAGAAAAGAGAAAAAGAGAGAGTTAATTATATGTTGAGTACATCGCTTAATTATACTATCATTTCGTTCAACCATTTTTAAACTTGTGTTCAATGGGTATTTGAGGCAGTTTAGTATAATTCCTAGGACAAATTCTATTGGGCCATAGTCAGTTTAACGTGGGGAACAAATCAAGCTTCTACGAGGAGGAATTATGAAAGAAACGGACCCATCAGCATTTATCGGTAGGAGCGTCTCAATAAATCAACCCCAACTCTTCCGAAGGGGAGGGGGTATTCCCGAGAGGGGGGCACCTTTAAGAGCCGACAAAGAAAAGGCTGGTGGTTAAGGGCAGACCCTAGGTTACAAGAAGGCGAACCTCGGCTGGTATGGATGTAATTGCTCCCCACTGTAGCAATATGTGTTCCAAGACCAGAAGATGGGGGGGGGGGATAATCAGCTCCTCCGAGGAGGGTACTCTGCTCAGATTTTTAAAAAGCTAGAAATGACCCCGTCAGTATTTCCCGGTAAAGGCGCCTCAGGCAACGATAAAAAACCAAACCTTCTCCCGAAGGAGGAGGTAATGCTTGTAGGACCGAAAGGGACCATATCTCATTCCGACAAAAGAGGATCTGATGGTTCAGGACAGATCCTAGGTTGTCAGAAGGATGCGAAGGTAAAGCTTGACTGGTATGACATTTGGTCGGCCTTTTTGAACAGATGTTCTACGTACAGTCAGATCTTGATCATCTTTTATGACGCCATTACTGGTTTTGTTGGATGAATGCAATTCGAGAATCAATTCACGATTTGTTTTGGTCCGTTTTTTGCTTTTTTGTTTTATTTTTTTTTTGTTTTTTTTTTGTTTTGTTTTTTTGTGTGACGTCGAATGATTCAGATAAATCGGACATTGCGTGATCAGAAAGAAGACAGATAATGGACGAATAATCTTCTTCGTCTCGAGATGGCAACCATTCTTGTCTACACATGCGCACTGCAATACAATGACGCTATCAATCATTCCTCCCCCTCTGCCTCCCCCCTCCTCCCCCTCCTACCCCTCCTCTCTTTAGTTGTTAGACGAATCTCTATAAGTCCGTCGGTCGGTCTACCAGATATGAAATAATATGCCCAACGCTAAACGCGTAGATTGAATGGACGTATCTTAAGAATATCCGTTCTTGTTAAGATTTATCTAGATAAATACGATATTCGCATTTATATACTTTTATACTAATGGGACATCAAGGCCTAAAACCACTCGTGGATAAGGGTTAGAGAGATCGGTACATTGTCAGTTAAAATGATGAATAATAGTATGAGAGGATTGAAAATCATGAATTGAAGGATTAGCAAATAGTTTTTCACATTGGATTTGAAGACGACTATGTTATAGTCTGCGGGGAAGCAGTCATGTGATAATGTGTAAAACTGGATTTATTTATTTTTTTACTAACGAGTCACTACTTATCAAGGCCACAACCCACTCGAGGATAACGACTAAAGAGATAGAATGGAATGACAGTTGAAATGATGAGGAATATTATGAGAGGATTGAAACTGATGAATGGTATGAATAAAATTGTATTACATATGAGGACGCTTTATGACAAATATGTGTTGACATTAGATTCGAAAATGGCCATGTTGTAGTCTACAGGGAAGCAGTCCCAATGTAATGTGTTCCAATTCTTAGAAAACCTTCATGTATTAAAACATAGAATGTTATGGAAGCTATTTACGTCCAACCATTTTATAAATAGACATTAAAACGACACTACCTATAAAAAAAAAACTGGATTTTTTTTTTAAATACTATAAAATACATACTATCAAGGCTAAAGGCCACTCGAGGATAAGGGTTAAAGAGATAGATTGATTGGCATTTGAAATGATGAAGAATATTATGAGAAGATTGAAACTGATGAAGGGCATGAACAAAATGTAATTACTTTTAAAAGTACGACTATGCTGTAGTCTGAAAAGAATCAGCCCCGTTGTAATGCGTTCCGCAGATGCAAAGTTCTTGGAAATAAACTCTGTTCATGTTCGATTTACCTGCTTCCCCACGAGGGCAAAGTTAGAGGCAAGGTGTCTCTCCTTTTCTTTTTCTTTTTCTTTCTCTCTCTCTCTCTCTCTCTCTCTCTCTCTCTCTCTGTGTTAACAGTCTAAAGTAATAAATAAAGATTGGAATTATCCATTATAAGCAAAAGGGAATAACACCAAAAGTAGTAGAACTATTTAGCCGTAAGAGAGAGACAGACAAATAGAGAGAGGGGGGTATAGTGAACAGAAAGCGACTAATGCGAGATTTTGTGTTTTTATTTTTTTATTTAACTGGCTTTACAAACTCACTTTTTTTTTCATACCAGTCGGGGGAATTTTGGAGCATAATTCTGGCAATCTATGAGCCGTCTTGTATCTTGTCGGAATTAGGTATATTTCGATTCGGTCCAAGGAGGTAATCCTCCCAGGCATTACCTCCTCCTTCGGGAAGAGGTTGGTTTATTGCCTGTCGCTTGAGGCCACCCTACTGAGGAATGTCGACAAGTCCGTTCACGGCTATTTTTTTACACTTCCAGTGTGCCCTTTCGAAGGAGGAGTTGTTTTTCCCTACAGAAAACTGACCTTGTGTCACACCTTTTGATAACAGCTAGGGGATTCATTGGCACATTCGTATTCTAGGGTCTGGTTCGAAAGGGGTTCGGCTCTCTTTCCACCCCACTCATTCTCTTTGCTCCATTTGCATAAAGCTAAATTAAACTAAATATAGCACACATTGTCCACCCGTATGCCTAACATCTTCATTCTAAAATTCATAATGACCGGTTAAATAATTTAGGAGTGAATCCTGTACATACATATCTAACTTATATATATATATATATATATATATATATATATATATATATATATATATATATATTACAGGACCGGCGGTACAGTTATAAAAGTGTGGGGGACTCTCCTAAAAAGTGGTGGGGGGGCGGTAAAACACATTCATATATGACTTCATTATTGATGATGCACCCCCCACCCCCCGGTGCCGCCGTCCATGTATTATATATATATATATATATATATATATATATATATATATATATATGAGAGAGAGAGAGGGAGAGAGAGAGAAAGAGAAGGAAATGAAAATGATGGACAAACTTTTGTGCTTCTAGTATTTTTGCAGTCTTGTTTTCTAACTGCTTTACCAAGGATTGAACTCGTTATCGATGCTTTTAAAAACCTGCTTAGCTAGAAGCCCGTAGCAAAGTAAACAGAGGGTAGGTCGGTTATGCTAATAATGGTCTGGGGGTTACCGCATGCCCTAAGTTACCCCCCCCCCCCCCTTCCGGTAACCCCTTAGTTATTTAGTTAAACAAGAAACAAATGCAGATAATTTATCGACGAAATCTTGTATTTAAAAGAGAACGCGCTCGACCGTACAAAAACAGTTAATTACAGACTTATGGCAGATCGTTAATAAAGGTCCCGGTTAAATTTGTATTATTATTATTATTTACATTTAAAAAAGGGGAAAGAAAAGGTACGTGGCGCAATGCTCGGTGGGAAAAGGGGGAAAGGGATGAGTTTGACCATGTCTGGGAGCGACCTTTCTCTGGTCAAGACCGATGTTCCTTCTTCAAGAGTTGGAACCAAAAAGTGTCTTCCACAAAATGTGACATCCGGTGCAAGGAAAATGTTCAAGATTTTTGGCTGCCTTTTTGGCAGTTGTTGCGAAAACGAGGAGAAAAATGTCTACTGGTAAGTCAAACGCCTTCTCTCTGGTTTCCGTGATGATTTGGAATAGTGGTCGCATCTGTTTTTGTTTTCTCATGCCATTATGTGTTTTTTTTTTTTTTTATACTTGTAATAATTGGTTATCTAGAGGATGGCAATAGCTTGACTGAGAATCCTGAGTCGGTCGCGGAAATGGCAGAAGCAGTTTACGATTTGAAAGGCGATTTTTCTTTGTTACCCTGACCCAACTCTTCGCGTGATTAAGTGTGGGCTGGCTTTTTTATATTTTATTTTTCATATCGTAAACTGCTTCTACCATTTCCGAAACATTCTTGATTCTCTGGCAAACTTTAAGAACGATTATAGAAAAGAAGTTTTTATCTTCAACCACTTATGGGTTCACTTCACTACTATGCCTTTATTGTAGGTACTGATATCGATCCTGAACCAGTTTTCGTGAGGTTCGACTCGGAAACGTTCGGCTGTCCCACGCAAACGCCCGAGAGTTGACGAGCCGATTTGTACCAGACGACAATTTTGATATGGTGCTGCGTCATATGATAATGTTTTTGCTTGTTTTTTTATTTTGTTACGGTTAGGGTTAAAAATATTTATTGATAACAGTAATTTCGCTCTGTTTTGCTTGTTTTATTTGTTCTGTTTAAAAAATTTCTTGCAACTATAACTAAAAAGTATAGGACGCAGCAACGTATCAAAATAAAAAAATATTTGATAACGGTAACTTCGCTATGTTTTTTGTTGTTTTTTTTTTTATTAGAAAATTTCTTAAATATAACTTACAATCACAGGACGTAGCACCGTATCAAAATTGTCGTCTGGTACAAATCGGCTCGTCAAGACTCTAATAAAAACCGAACCGTAGTCAAGCAGTCAAAATAAAAAATTAAGTGTTTTTCTTTGCGAAGGATTTTTTTTTTTTTTAATTTGGGACGAAGGTAAATCTGCTCTGACAAAAGTCGCTTGTTTGATTCAAATTATGTAAAAGTACTCATTTTTGTCCGAGAAATTTTGTAATCCTTTTAAATTTTTTTTTTTTTTTCAACTCGCCTGTTTTTTTGGGGGGGGGGGGGGGGACTAGTGTTAGGGTTAGAAATTTTTGTAATCATTTCAAACAAATTTTTTTTTAACTCGTTTGTTTTTTCTATTAAGTTGTTTTCCTTGTCAGAGTTCGATTACTCCTTGCGGGGGACTGAATATCCTGTGTTAACGCGGTGAAATTCATTTTAGGTTTGACGTAATAGTCGTCTGACATAAAATTTATTTCGCGGCTTTCGATTCGTAAAATTCTTCGTTTGTTTCCGGCTGGTTCCGGAAATGTTTCGATAAGGGTTGGTTTCATTTGGCTTAGAAGTATTCACTTTCTGTATAGTTTGACTCAATGAGTTCTCATTTATGTAAGAAAATTTAATCATGTTTAGTTTTAAAGTCCATTGAAAATGATGTTTATAAAATACTAAAGCAAATCTAACCCGATGAGTCACTCATTAAGCTTGGGTTATATATAAAGAAAAAGAATTATATATATATATATATATATAATTTTTCTTTTCTTTTTTTTTTATATATTTTTACTTAGTTCACCTCAAACAAGGCAAATTGCCACTGTAGACGTAAAGGGCTACTGAGAATTAGGGTCAAAATTTAGGGGGCCATCCTAGATTGAAAGATGTGCAGCGAGATTCTGGTTCACATTAATTTTTAATTTCTGCATGTCGGTACAGTCGGGGGGGAACAGGGAGCAGGGCGGGAGCTCCAAAGGCCGGCAGCTCGAGGAAAGAAGCTATTGGAGTAAAAGGCTCTCCAGCATCTGTGGGCCTCCACAGTGAATGGGTGGGATTTAGTTGATTGTCGGGTTGGTCGAGAGGGAACCAGAGCAGCAAGTTCATCGGAACACATTCCATTGAAGTACTTGTAAAATAAGTACAAGGCTGCAACATTGTGGCGACGGGATAGGAGCTGGAGCTTGTCTAAGAAGAAACTAGGGGATGGTGCACCAGCCCATATGTGACAATACTCCATGCATGGCGGATGGTGGTTTTGTAGAGATATAGGATACTGTCGGGTGTGAGAAGTTCTAGCACGGTAGATGGAGCCTACTTGGAAATGTCTTTTACGTATTTGTTCCAATTCATGTTACCTGTGAAAGTTAAACCGAGGAGTTTGAACGTTGAACTCCGGTAGGGTGTTATTTGCCATGGCAATCTGTGGTTGAAGATTTTTCGGTACTGATATCGATCCTGACCCAGTTTTCATGAGATTCGACTCGGAAGCGTTCGACTGTCCTACGCAAACGCCCGAGTGTTGACGAGCCGAATGGTACCAGACGACAATTTTGATACGGTGCTGTGTCCTGTGATTGTAAGTTATATTTTCAAGAAATTTTCTAAAAGAAACAACAAAAATAGCAAAACATAGCGAAGTTACTGTTATCAAATAATTTTTTATTTTTTATTTTGATACGTTGCTGCGTCCTATAATTTTTAGTTATAATTGCAAGAAATTTTTTAAACAACAAAACAAATAAAACAAGCAAAACGGAGCGAAATTACTGTTATCAAAGAAATATTTTTAACCCTAACAACAACAACCAAAAAAAAAAAAAGCCAAACATCATAGGACACAGCACCGTATCAAAATTGTCATCTGGTACAAATCGGCTCGTCAACTCTCGGGCGTTTGCGTAGGACAGCCGAACGCTTCCGAGTCGAACCTCACGAAAACTGGGTCAGGATCGATATCAGTACCGATGTTTTTTTTTGTAGTTGTTAAAGGGGAGAAGCTTTGTCTTAACAGCATTAAACGTTACCATCTATTGATGACCCCATTCCACTACAGTGGGTTCAGTTTTCTATGTAAATTTAACTTGCATTAAATCATAAATGTAAACTTTTCATGTACTAAAAAGTAACCGCTTACCAAGGCCCAAAGGCCACTCGAGGATAAGGGTTCATGAGCTTGTTCCTAACAAACTCATGAACAGTGAAACAACACCGTGATGATTGGTAACGATGGTATAAACTGGGCAGAATTTGATTATTTAAGAGGACAACTCAACAAAAATTTAGCAGACTTGAAAACAACCACGTTGTAGTCAGCTGGGAAGCACCCCGTGGTATTGTGTTCCACTGACGGGTAGTTCTTGAAAAGTTGGATCATATATATGCAAGTTAAACAACTTCAAATATATAAAATGAACTTAAAATCAATATTTGTCAAGCGTGCTCAATACTAGGTAGAGCTTTATAAATATTTATTATATAAACATTTAAAATGTTTATATAATAAATATTTATTATATAAACATTTAAAATGTTTATGATATATATTATCTCGCTGTACAAACTGCGGATTTAGTTAGTATCCCAAAGGGTAAAAATCCTTCGAAGCTGTGTATTAGTGTTAGTATAGTATCTCTGTCACTAGGAATAGAATATGAAAGAAGGACATGCTTCAGTATTGTTAGCAGTGGGGGGGGGGCTGTTTCTTGGATGACCAATATAAATCGGATTTTTTGTGTTGGCATTATATTAATGTTGAATGTATATGTATATTTCTATTCTCCGTGTATAAATGACTAACAGCATTTAATAAACAATAATTGCCGAAATTCTAGTAATATATTAAATTGTTTTTAACGCTAATACATAGTTAAAACAAAAAATTTTGTGACTATTAAAATAATTCCCAACGCTATTGCTTCATGTTTACCCATTCATTTTTTTTTATTATCGCTTATATTTGAATTCATGTTTGATCATAAATCTATGACGTCACGCCAGAGCTATGATTATTTAGTTACGGTAATGTTTTAAGCTCTATTTATACAAAAGTCCAAAAAGCTCAATTGGTAGAACATCAGACTGAAGATCTTAAGGTTTCAGTTTCGATTGCCGGTCATGGTATATGCTTTATTCGTTGGGGATTTATTGGTTACTATTAATGCAGTAATTAAGATATTTTCTAATATTTAAGATAAGTTCTGATATTTCGAAATGAGACAAATTCCGCAATATATTCATTACGTTTAGAAGGAAAAAATGTGACTAATGGACAAAATCTCTATTTATATAAGATATGTATTTGCGATCAATCTTAGACATCGGTTTCGGCTACTCTCACCGCAACCAAAGTCATACCACCCAAATACTCCCATGATAATTGTATGCGGTAGTTTACGAACAACTTAGGCCTTTGTCTAACAATAGTAATTAAGATTCTGTTTAATCTGTCTAACCGGCCATCATCGTTAAGCGCCATTTAAACGAGTTTTAATCCAGAACGTTGGTAATTGGTATAATCTATTATACTAGCGAAACCCGTTGTATCCTTTGTCGGTTGTATGTTGCTGCCGTGTCTATGGACGCCTGGTGCGAACGCAGACCCCACGATATTATTTTACCATCTTTGAACAGAACAGATACTACACTTTGATCCTAGCCTGAAGGCCAAGAAAGTGTATTACATTTAGTTCACGTTCGAAATAAGTTGATTTTTTTTTTTTTTTTTTTTTTTTTTAACATTGCATCTTCGGCTATCGAGCGATCCCATATTTTGAAACAGGGGTAAAGAGTGATAACGTACGTACGAACATGAAATTGCCATAGCATATTATTATGTAGATAAAGGAAAGTCGCAATTCTCTCGGTATGTCCGGTTAAAAGTCAGACACTAAACCAGATCTTCTTGCATCATCGGATCAGTGTGACCCCAACATGGTTATGGTAGAAAAGGATTCTGTAACCTTCATTACCTTGGTCACAAGGGACAAAATTAGTGCAAGGGAAGGAGGCAAAAGTTTGTTTTTTTTTTTGTTTTTCTTTTTCATTCTTCTGATAGTCGTTTCAAAAGCACTAAAAAAAAACTATAAAAATCCGATTTTCAAACCTCTAGGTTAAATGCACTTTAGATCGTCACCTTTTTGAACTTAATGGACCACTAAATGTATCGTTTTAAAATTTGGCGGACCAATAAATGTATCGTTTTAAAATTTGGCGGACCACTAAATGTATCGTTTTTAAATTTGGCGGACCACTAAATGTATCGTTTTTAAATTTGGCGGACCACTAAATGTATCGTTTTTAAATTTGGTGGACCACTAATGTTGAATTTAGATTTTTTTTTTTTTTTTTTTTTTAAGGCTAATTTCTGACGAGCATTTATTCACTATATTCCAAATGTTTAATCACAATTAATTTGATCTCATTCGGCTCCCTTCTCCTCTTCAACTACTTTGGTTTGGTTCACCTGATTCTGTATCGGCTTACATTTTCATAGTCCCAATGTGTTATAGGGAACCAGTTACAGGTCGATAATTGCGGCAATCTACACTTCACTGCTAAAATTGCATTCTATCCCTTTCCTCGTTGATATATCATGCTTGTAATATATATATATATATATATATATATATATATATATATATATATATAAATGGGTCGTTTATTTACAGCATTGCTGGGTCAGTATTATAAAATTGAAATAGAAGCCTTTATCAATGCAAGATTAAACATTTTTTTTTTTTTTACTTTAATCTTAATTTCGGAATAAAATTCCATCATCAGAGTTGACCAGTAGTGGCATTAAAAAAAAAAAGATTTCATCAAAAAAACACAAACAAAAATAAACAAACTTTTAAATTTTATTTCTTTGATAAATGTCTTTGTCACGATGTATCCACACCGATGACGTTGGCGGTTATGAATTCAAATTCTGGTTGTAGAACGAAGAAAGCATTGGCATGCTAGATTCTAATAAAATGGGTCGTTCATTGAAAGTATTATTGGGTCAGTATTATAAAAGTGTGTGGGTGTGGGGTCTTGTCTTGTCTTTATATCACTGCGGTTAAGTTACGGTGAGCCTGGTCAATACAAGATGGGTGACCATTTGGGAATACCAGACGCTATATGTAAGGGGTACTGCGACACCTCCCAACTAAATAAACGAAACAAATGAAAAAAAAAAAAACATCAACACTCCATCCAACAGGGATACACATACGACTGGGGATCGCTTGTCGATTTAAGTTTCCCTAGAAACTCAACCCGATCAGAGTGAATGCTGTACCAGTCCTCTTCCCCCACCCGGGTTATCAAACTATTCAGTAACAAATATCGAACATAACATGTTAGATTATACAATGGCTGGAAGATGTCAGTTTTTGTACTTGTGTTTATTTCGAGATTTACATTAGGTCTTGAAAATATATACCATTCGTAATACGCTTTGTTACTCGGCATTTTTTTAAGAATCTGAAGCGTCATAAAACCATTTACCGAAACAAATGATGATGATGATAATAAGGGTCGAGGAGGATAAGACCGAGGAGGGACAGCACAAACCAGACCTCTACTGGAAAAGTGCAGAGAATGCTGGGACCTTGGGGAGGCTTATTGCCACCCATTCCCAGAGAAGACCAATTGTCCTTACCAGCGAGAAATCAATGGTAAGCGGCTGTTGCGATACCGCATCGTTATCGAAAAGTGGTGAAGAATACTGGAAATCTGGGGAGACTTGTTGTCACTCAGACTCCAGGAAATACCACCGGTTGTTGTCGGTGAGCAATCACTGACGATGATCTGTGTGAGAACTCCTAGTGAGTACAAATAATAATCAACAAATCTGAACTTTCTCGTAAAAAAAAAAATTTTCTTGTAAAAAAAAAAGTTTTTTTAATTAATATTTTCTTCAAAAAAAGTTTTTTATTAATATTTTCTTCAAAAAAATAAACTTTTTTTTTTATTTTACATACGGACATTTTTTTTTTTTTTTTTTTTTTTCTTGCGTTAAATCTTTCATTATTTTTCCAGTTTGATAGCGTCGCCTCGTTTTTATTTTGACGCCGGGTCGATTTCATTCGGCATCTTCCTGCTGTTTACGTAAACAGCCGGAAGATGCCGACGAAAAGTCGGTTTTAGCATGCGTGACTAAATGTACCAGTACCAAAACGTCTTTATTTAATTTTCATAATACAAAAAAAAATACGAATGTTAGCGGGAGAGTGAACAACTCGGCTATAAGGTACTCTTCCGCTCAATTCCCTAATTTAATTTTTCTTCTAAATAATAAAAAGTAAAGAAATACAAAAAAACAATAGTAACATAAAAATAAATAATCAATCTACTACAACATGCGGAAATTGTGCATTCCTCACCAAATACAATTATACACACTCAATGGACACATTCATGTGTTCTGTTTATTATCTAATTGTTTTCGCAATTATCGTTTCTAATTATGAGATAATCTGAACTTAATTAAAACCTTTCTCATCTCTGAAGAGGTCGTTGTGCAGCGGTTGAAACATCATAAAACTAACATTCACCAAAAAAAGGAAAATACTCCAAATAGTAACATTGAGGGTAATACAGGGTGTTTCAAAAGTCTTGGGAACATAACGATTTTTAATAACTCAAAAACTATTAGGAGTTGAAAAATGAAATTGGTACCGTTGGAAAGGTTAAAGTTTCAAGTTTTGTGGGGAATCTTCAAAGTTGCTCAATATGAGCACCATTCGTCACACGGCAGACATCTAGTCGATAGTCCATTTCCTGCCAAACGCGTTCCAGCATCTTGACGTCAATGGTTCCCACAACTGCCGTTACCCGAGCCTTTAGTTCGTCAATATCTCTTGGAAGGGGCGGCACATAGACTTGTTGCTTGACAAAGCCCCAAAGGAAAAAGTCACACGGGGTAAGATCTGGAGACCTAGGAGGCCAGGGCATGAGAACGTCATCACCTCGCCCAGATCTCCCAATCCATCTACCAGGCAGCCTTGTGTTAAGAAACTGCCTTACTCTAAGACTCCAGTGTGGTGGTGCACCATCTTGTTGAAAAATGAAGTCATCAGATTCTGCTTGTTCCAACTGAGCCATTAACCAGTCTTCCAGCATGTTGAGATAGGATTCACCAGTGATAGTTGCCTCTTCAAAGAAGAACGGTCCATAGACACCTTTCTTGGAAATTGCACAAAACACGTTCACTTTTGGTGAATCTCGCTCGTGCTCAAGAAGTTCATGAGGATTCTCAGTACCCCATATGCGAGTGTTATGCTTGTTAACTTTGCCATTCAGATGGAAGGTCGCCTCATCGCTAAAAACAAGCCGGTCATCAAAGCCGTTATCTTCCAACTTCTCTTGCATTGCAATGCAAAAGTCACGGCGAAGTGGCTTATCAGTGTCCTTCAACTTTTGGACCAACTTGAGCTTGTAAGGTACCATTTGCAGTCGTTTCCTTAAGACACGCCAGACAGTTGCTGGAGCAAGCTGAAGTTCCCTGCTGGCTCTTCTCACTGATTTACGGGGGCTCCGCTGAAAGGCTGTCCGAACTTGCTCAACTGCATCTTCTGAAGTTGAAGGGCGACCTGTTCGCTTACTTGGGCACAAACACCCATCTTTCACAAATTTAGCATGCCATCTGACAATGGATTTCCTTTCAGGGGCTTCTTTTTTAAATTTCCTGCGAAATGCACGCTGAACACATGTCCACGATTCAGTCTTTGCAAATTGGAGGACGCAAAATGCCTTGTCTTGTTTAGAGAACGCCATTACTGCACCTGGAAAGATAACACGAAAATTATTAGTATGACCAAAAACTTGATTAAGCAAGCTTTAAAATGGCACCACTTTCATTTTTCTACCTGGAATAGTTCATGAGATATACGCATTTGTAATGTTCCCAAGACTTTTGAAACACCCTACAAGCCTCCTCTCCTTAGCTTTTCATCTAGGAGCAAAGTGTAGTACCTGTTCTGATACGACACTTCATTTCTGTGCTTTGTCAGTCTAGAATACAAATCCTTCTAGACTGGGTCAGTTTTTATATTTGTCGCAATCCAGAGTGTCCTTTTTTGGGGGGGGAGCTGGATTTTCCCTTACATTAAAAAGCGACCTTGTGTCTAACTCCGCTCTCATGGGGAGCCAAGTAAATAACGATTCCGCTCAACTCCATATACTCCCGTATTGAGAGAACACTCTCTGCGCGATGCATAGAAACGATTCTGAGCCCCTCAACAACAAATTATAAATATCCACACATATATTCGAAGAAATTGCGATTTCGCGGGAGCAATAACACCCCGGTAAATTACTGGCAAAACTACCCAATCTGCTAAAATAAAAACGGGGCTTGTAGGAAGTCATGAAGGGAGGAGGGGATTGTTCTCTCCCGACTCCGTATTCGCCACACAAGACGCTCATTCATTCCTGCTTGAGCAGAAGAGGGCACCGTAGTGCGTGATTTGTTATGTCCTGTATACGTTGATTTTTTTTTTTTTTTTTTTTTTTTTTTTTTTAACATAGTTCACCCCAAACAAGGCAGGCCGCCACTGTAGACGTAAGGGGCTACTGAGAAAAAATGGAGACGGTTTGGGGGGGGGGGCTAAATTGGGATCTGCGCAGCGATATGTCTGTTTACATAAGTTTTAAATTTCTGCATGTCGGGGGAGCAGGGAGGAAGTTCCAGAAGCCAGCAGCACGAGGAAAGAAGCTATTGGAGTAGAAAGCTCTCCGGCATCTGGGGACCTCCACAGTGAATGAATGGGATTTAGTTGATTGTCGAGGGGGCACCAGAGTAGCCAATTCATCGGAGCTAAATCCATTGAAGTATTTGTAAAACAAGCACAAGGATGCTACATTGCGGCGATGGGACAAGGACTGGAGCTTGGTTTACAGTGAGGGACCTATTAGGTTGGCGACTCTTTTTTTGGACCTTGTCAATGAGAGACTAGTGGATGGTGCACCAGCCCAGATATGGAAACAATACTCCATGCATGGGCGGATGGTGCACCAGCCCAGATATGGAAACAATACTCCATGCATGGGCGGATGGTGGCTTTGTAGAGATACAGGATAATGTCAGGTGTGAGGAGCTTACTAGCACGGTAGAGGGATCCCATCTTTTTTGCTGCGGCCTTGGCAATGTGACAAATATACTACAATGTTGGTACCGTGAAGGAATTGTTTGATGACGTCAGGGTGGAACTTAGCCTCTTTTTAAGACAATGGGCTTATACTCAGATATCTAAAATCCTAATAACTAAACCAAATCCTCTATTTTACCAACTGTGGGGTGTTTATTTACAAAATAGACACATGCGAAAGAAATCCATCTACAAATAGTTTATATACAAAATAAAATATATTAAATATTTGAAAATATTAAGAACTTCAAATACAAAAACTTTTTACCAAAATGGAGTCGACAAAAGGGTTGATATGCCATAGAACAAATCAATCATAGAAACGATTGCATTTTAGATTTTTAGACAATCATTTTGCCCTGAGGAATCGGCCACACTCGCATGCGATGAGTGGAATCTTTAAGCAAAATTCTAAAGAAAAATGCGAATTTATTTCATGCACATGCGATGGAATTTGATTCGAAGCAGTACAAAATAATTGCATTTAATTTAGTTTGCAAGGTCGTGTTGATTTTCTGTATTTAATTTCATAAATTGTAAATTATCAAACTCTAAAAGCGAGAAATTATTTAAATTTTACAGATTTTAAATGACGCGGAGCAATTCGGAGGGGGGGGGGGGCTAAAATATATAGAAATTATAATGAAAAGATAATTATTTAAAATAAAGCTTTGTTTAATAAAACAATTATCTTCGATTTCTTTTTTCTTTTCAAACACTGGCTAGATTTTTTTTTTCTAAGCCCCTCAGCCATGCAAATGCAATGAAAACAATAGAAATCGATTTAAAAATATTTTAAAAATATTTCTAGTATGCATTGAATAATTTTGATGCCTAAAGAAATGAAAAACTCGTACAACAAAAGGGAAACAGAAAAACAGATAATAAAGTGAAAACTGAAAAAGATAAAATACAAAATGTTTAGACTACTGTTCTCATATTGGATGTTATATCTCACAACGTTTCGGCCGATATAACTTCAGACCTACTTCAGGTGTATCTATGGCCGGGGCGAACGTCGGGGTCATCATATGGACGTGCCGAAAGACGGGGCCATCAATATGGCGGAGCCGAACGTAGGGGTACCAATATGTAGGAGGAGGGATCCCTGGCTTTGGTATTATTATTTTGGGACAACAGTAGCGTCATTTTGGGTTTAGCCAGGAACCACTCCGTCCATTTGATATTTAAAAGGATGAAGGATAAATGTTCTATTATAGCGACGGAAGACACATTGGTACAAACAACATGTGTATATATTAAATGAAGAAATACATGGGAGAGGTACATTTAATAACAGACAACAGGGTTTTATGAATGAAAGTGAGAACTTTATTATATAAAAAAAAAACATTTATATAACTAGTTTTACATGAATTTAAAGATCGGTTTGTGTGAAGAAAGTGTTCATTGAATTTTTCATTTTTGGTTTAGGTAACTCGTGGTTTTGGTAGAGAAAGTTCGTTGGGTGTACACAAGTTTTAAGAAATGTCTGTGTATATTTCCTAGTGTGTATATGCGTGTGAGAGTACAGATACACTGTAGCACTGTAAGTATGTGTAAGATAGTGTATATAACTAAGAGTTATTATAGTTTTGTATATGCGTGGTCTGCCTTGTCTTGTTAGTGCGTGTGTATTGAAGGCTTGTACGTGCGTCTTTTCTTTAAAGAAAAAAAAAAGTCGTTTCCACCTCTGCCTGCTGAAGGACACGGGGGTGGGGGGGCGGCTACGTTTCGGGTCTCGCTATGTGTGCGTCTTGGATCTTTGCCTCGCCCCATCCTGTTCAGTGTCTCATTAACTTCGGTTGATTGAGGACGTCGGGATGGGGTAATACCAGTCGAGGATTCGTTCTCGACAATCAGTCCGGCGGGAACTGGGCCATTTCGGTGGCCTTTTATCTGCCGGGCTGAGGTATGTCCTGGGTTTTCCTATGAGGTGCACCTTCCCAGGCCTTGCCTTCCCTCTTTGGGGAGGAGTAAATGTATTGCTTGCTGCCTGAGGCGCCCTTACCGGGGAATGCCAACGGGGTTGCCCAGGCTATTTTTGTTAGGCCAGAGTGCTCCTTCTTTAGGGGCGCTGGCTTGATCTCCCCACTTTCCGACCTTGTGTCACATATTCCTTTGTAGGAGGGAATTAAATACCAGGATCTTTGCTGATCTCTGGCGTCTGACCGTTGAGATTTGCACTATATTGGTGGTCAAGCACCTAACGCAGGCTCGCTATATGCTTTGGAGCTTAAATCGACCAGGGGCTCAATCTTATTGGCCGAAATTCTTATTTAGCCAAAATGTGTGAAAATGTTCGTTGTTTTTGGAAAGTGAGCAGATGAGCGTATATCAAACGAAGCCGGGGAAAGAAAGATGGTCGCTCTTAAAGCCATTCGCTTTTGTGTGTTCGTTTGCAACCTATGTAGATCTCACTACATATATTGTTGAACTTGGGAATCCGTACGGAATTTCGAACGGAACCCTTTATTTAATCCAGGGAAGGGGGGTAGCTTTCTCTCGTTCCGTCAGCTATGACCGGGTAGAAGTCTTCATTAATTCATAATTGTATTAATATCGCCTGCACTGGGGATTGAACCTTCCACCTCCAGAAGACTATCACTTAAAGTACTAATTAATAATCAGTTTTATTCGTGATGCCACGATTCCGGAGTTCGACAAGATATACCCGAAGATCGGAGGTTACATCGGCCGAAACGTTGAATAACATCCAAGATGAGTAGTCCAAACCATACAAATTGTCAATCCTCATCTAAGAACTTCCGAAGTATAAGTACAGAATAGTTAACAGTCGAAAACCTGTAAACAAGGAAAAAAATATAGCAAACGTAGTATTAAATTCTCTACCGACCTGTATACTTTTAAAGTGTCGAAACTGTAAAATATTTTATTTCAAAGTTTCATTTCGATGAAAGTTGTCTTATCGACATACGAAAAAGGATGGCAGCCGAGATAATCTCTTCGCTAAACTTGGACGATTCAGTGTGGTTTTACGGGTACGTGGGGGTTTGTTGAGGGGGGAGCTTGCCACTCTAACTTAGCGTTATTTTTTTTTTACTATCTTTTAAGCGGCCATCTCGGCTGCCATTCTGGCTTCCGTATATCGATAAGTCACCGCTTATCAAGGCACAAGGCCACTCGAGAATAAGAGTTCATGGGCGTGTCGGGTGGACAGTAAGACAACACCGTGAAGATCGGTAACGATGGTTGTAAATGAGCAGGATTTGATTCGAAATAAAATTTTGGAAAAAAAATCTTAGTTTCCACTCGTTAAAAGTATACAGGTGGGTAGAGAATTTAATTCTTTTGTGTTTGCTATGATTTCTTTTTATTGTTTACGAATTCTCGACTTGTTTACTATTCTGGACTTTTACCAATAAAAAAAAAATGAGGAAAAAAAACTAAAGTAAAAACCGAAATTATCGTTTTAAGTTTAAAAAAAAAAAAAATCTTCAGTTTATTTTGAACCAAAAAGATAAAATTAAAAAATGAAGTACAGAAACAAAACTGAAAAAAAAATACTTCAAATTGTGTGAAGAAACAAGATGGCGTCGGTGGTAATCGTTACGATTACAGACATGAATTATTTTAAAAGAAATACAGTTGGGAAATTAGTAACAAGTTATTTTGGTGTACCTACTCATATGTGACCTATTTGCGTTTAAAAAAAATGTAAAGTTCGCGCATACCGATTCTGAGCAAAGTAACCACTTTGTTTACGTTACTCACGAAACAAAAACGGCTGCTTTGCTCAGAATCGATATATACGCAAACTTAAAGGCTTAGAACTGCAACTTCTTTTTTTAACATATTAAAAATGTTTTTTGCTTTCAACCCAAATCGGTCACAAATAAGTAGGTAAGCTAAACTAAACTATTTTCATTAAAATAATTTGTCTGTAACAGCACTGATTACCAAAACGGTTTCTACAAATATCTAAGTTTTTATCGACCTATTCGAATTTATAAATAACTAGCGGAACCCGTCACCCGGCGTTGCACGGGAGAAAGTACTACCTATTGTATGACGTCGGATAAAAAAAGAAACGGTGTATTGTTTTTTCTCCCCCGTCTATCGTGTTGGCGAATGTTTTAAATTTAAAAAAAAACAAAGGAGTAGAATAGAATGGGATCGAACGCTAAAACTGGCGATCATGAAACATCCTTTCTTACCGACTGCGCCACGATTCCGGGTGAAAAATACATTTTAAAATAGGCCAATTAAGCTAAGCTTGATTATTGGCATGCGTGTTAAATTAATACCAGGCAAACAATAAATAAGAACCGGTCTTTTGTGAAAATTAAACTGTTTATTAGTTCCCGGTGTCGATGAGTAGAGTGACAGTACAGAATTGTTAGGGAGAAAAGTTTTTGCTACCACCTATATGGAGTTGGTTTGTCGGAGAGACATTGATGGTGGGCCAAATGTAATATTTAGTGTTAGCTGGAAAAAAATAAAAAATGTACTAAAACACGCTCGAGTGAATAAGTGTAGTATAGCGGTGAGTCTAGTAGCCTGTGATGCATGTCGTTATTTTCCTATACTCCGAGAAGGTACAGGGGAAAAATCGTCTCTACTTTATATATTAGATTGAGTCGTTTTGGTATCTGGTATGGTGCTTCTGTTAAACCATGACATTAAAATATTTAAAGAAATGTATCAACTTTATTATGTGCTTACGTGTTAGCTGAAAATAAGATTGTACAGAAAAAATTACGCAAATTCATCCGGTATTTATTAAATTATTTAAAAAAAAGGGGAAAAAAACGATTTTACGTATTGTTAGACATTTTGTAACAAGGGAGATACTTTTTTACCAATTTAGATGAAAACCAAAAAATCACAAATGTAGTTATCTCCCTTGTTCTTTGGCGACCCAGGATAACATCGGGCGATTGAAAGATACAAGATGGCGACTACCGATAAAAATCTTTTTTTTTTTTTTTTTTTTTTTTTTTTTTTTTTTAAATTTAATAAATACTGGATGAATTTGCGTGATATTTGGTGTATCGTCTTCTATTAAGTTATCACGTATGTACATAACAAAGTTTATACATTTCTTTAGCTATTTTTGTTTTTTACATGTTAACGTGAAACAGCAGAAGCACCACTGGTATGCATATATTGAATAAATGAGATGTTTTGGTGACTGTTCATTTATTTATTTCCCCAAGCGTTAAGCAGAACTCACCATACTTCATTTTATATAAATAAATATTAATGAAGGGAACTGAGAGTAAACCGTCCAGTGACTTGTGAGCCGCATTATTTTTCACTGGGGCAACACATCGATTGTTTTCATTTTATCCAGTGAAATTGAGCTTTAAGGATCCCATTAAAGTCGAGTTTAAAACCTTTTTCACGGTTTCTAAAAATATACAACTAAGTGTTTTATCGACCTATTTGAATTTATAAGTGAATCCACTGTTCGGTATCTTATTCCCTATTCTGCTGTTTGTTTGGGTTTTTTTCACACGAAAGGTATTTGTAGAAAGGAAAGGAGAAGCGATTCTGAAAGTTGTGTCAGGTTTCTCCGACCGTGTGACAAGATGGCGGTATGCTAATGGCAAGTGGCGGGAAATTGCAGACCGCGCGCGAAAATAGAAAGAAAAAAAGAAAGAACCAGGTCATCGATATTGATTATTTTGAAGGTCGCAATAAACAAATAAACTTTATTTAGATATGGAATAAACGACAGTCTTAAAGAGTTCGGTCGTCATTTACTAATGGGGGGGGGGGGTGACCAATCGATCAAATGTATCAACGCAATTGTTTCAGGCGCATGCAATTCGCAAATGAGACGGATTCAATAACATATCTGTCTCATTTGAGAATTGCAAAAACATGACACAGCTGTTGCGAGATGAAATAGTAATACACACACTTTGACTGACGATCCTCGTTTCGGGAAACCAGAATATTAAACTTAGTTGCTTTATTTTTGCATTGATTGAGAAAGATTTTTACTAAAGAGTTTTGAAGAATTCAATAGTGACCAATATTTTTTTCTAGAATGAAATAAAGTCGCACGAATTGCTTATAGCAAACAGTTTATATTTTTTCAAAAGCAATATAATGTATGTTAATATATATCATATTATTTAATATATATTATATAATATGTATATATTATGATGTATTACATAATATATGATGATGTGTTACATAATGTATTGTTACAAAAGCAATATAATATATATGTTAATATATATGATATATTATAATATATATATATTATGATGTATTACATAATATATCATGTTGCGTAATGTATCTTATGTTACATTATGTATTGTTACTATATTATGTTACATAATATATATTACATAATATATTATGGTATAGTACATATATATATATATATATATATATATATATATCGCGATGTGTTGCATATTGTATGTCGCATGTCTGAGATATATAGGAACTGTCCGCAGAAGATAAACCAAGTCTGAAAAAAATTACATAGATGGTACAAGTACTGATTTTATGGCTCGATGCGGAAATCATAGATAATTTTTAATAACCTGGATAAGATAGGTGACACCTCATTATCCAAATATATATTGTATCTAAAGGAAAGTAATAAAGTACCTGTACTGAAATGGAGCATCTTTAAGAAAGCTTACAAGTCCTACACTACACAACCCCACATGTTTTTTTTTGTTTTTTTTGTTCATGAAAATCATTATTACGTTCCTTGATAACGAAAAACTACGGAATCACAGGGATTAAATTTGTATTAGATGTAGACACTTTAAATAGGTCACCCTGGATAAAATATATTGTAATAACCTAGTAAATTCACCATTAGGAAACTTTAATATACGTACTTTCTGGTATAACATTACAATTAAAACATTCCCGGCTTATTATATAATTAATATTACTTATAATTTTTTTATAATTTAATTAATTAAGGTATTAAGCTAACTAATTAATAGGTAATGTAAATTTATAAAATGCAGTGAAGGAGTGTTGATTGTAGAATATAGTAAGTCAATTCAAATCAGTGATTGGCCCCTGCAGCCATCAACCTCCCACCACGCTACTGATAAAGAGGCCGTTGGTTTTTTAACACTAGTCGATGGGGGTTAGGGTTTATTTATTTTATTTATTAATAGCTCTATTAGTTTCGAAATAACTATGAAACGGTTTAAATATTTAGCTTCACTTTGCTCTGGAATTTGATTCCTATAAGAATCGATCTTAACTATATACTATAACTGTTTTTTTTTATATGTATTTTAATATAAGTTATGCTTGCCTGCTATGTATTCGACTACACGTATTGTCTGGGGGTAAGATAGTGGTTTATGCGTATCAAAAAAGGCGTGTGATTGACACCTATGCTTTCCCAATGTGTAAGGATACATGGAGGGGAGGGTTCTGCCGGTCTGTGATAAAATAAATGACGCGCTTAAAATGTCTTCCCACCGCCACCCGATAGCTAGAGCCTTGGAGTATGCAGGCCATTGTCTGTCGCATTTTATTTGATTACTTTAAGATAATTTAATATTTAGTTGGTTTCACGGCTTCGTGGGAATGCACAAGCACTTCAACGCAGGTTAATTTGCGTAGGCTGTTCTAATGGTTATAGAATTTTATTTATTTATAAAGCTCTACCTTGTATTGAGCACTTTAGAAAAAATATTGGTTTTAAGTTCATTTTATTAATATAATAACTTAATAAATTATATATTTATTACGGGGAAAAATGACCTGTTGGATCACCATCAATACGGTAGATTTTTTTTTAATCGGCAAAATCTTATTTAGAAAGATACTAATATATATATATATATATATATATATATATATTACAAACGAAAGACCCGAATCTAACTATTTGAAAACCTAATTTAAATAATTATTTTTTAAACAGTTCATAATAAATTAATGTTCGGCGTTATTCATTTGTAATGTTATTGTCCTATTTCTGATATATATGTATATATATATATATGTATATATATATATATATATATATATATATGGGAAAGGAAAAACAAGAGATATTTTTTATATATTCATCAACGTTTCGTCTTTATTGTAAGACTTCATCAGGATGATAATTTTAAGAAAAATGTCATGCAAGTACATCGAAATATTGGGTTGATTAGGAAAAGTAGTAGCCGTGGCTACTAATACCACAAGACCAGGGTGCGGGCTGAGGGAAGTCAGTCAGTGGCTGAGTGAAATCAATATGGAAGGCTGCCACTGACTGACTTCCCTCAGCCGGGACCCTGGTCTTGCGCTCTAAGTGGCCATGGCTACTACTTTTCCTCACCAACCCATCATGTCAACCCAATATTTCGATGTACTTGCATGACATTTTTCTTAAAATTATCATCCTGAGGAAGTCTTATAATGAAGGCGAAACGTTGATGAATATATAAAAAAATATATCTTGGTTTTTTTCCTTTTTCATTTTACGTCGGATTACTCTCATCATTCCTTTCTCATATATATATATATATATATATATATATATATATATATATATATATATATATATATATATATATATATATATATATATATATAATGCAATAGTTTTGTCGATATTGAGAGTAATTAAAGTGACTTAATAAAAAGGGGAATCACTAAAACTTTTCTTTAAAATATTTTATTTTCAAGAGATAATTTAAATTAAACTAAAATCGCTGAAAGAAAGATATATTGGCGAGATAAGCAAGAAGGGTTCATATAGATGGGGAGTCTGTGTGCGTGGTAATATTCCCTTTCGCTTGTAATGACTATTCCAATTTTTATTCTTGCACCTTTTTGGATTTTGCCTTTATTTTTCATATGTAGAACTGGCTTTGCAAACTCACTTTCATGATTCAAACAGTCTAACATAAATGGATAATCTTCTTTCGTGTGAATCAGATGATTCTGGGGTTGGCATTAGTTTCCCCGATGTTTTTTTCTTGTTAGAAATCTTTCTGGTAACTACTTACGGGAAGGACCACGAGAAGGTTGCCAACATCCCTAAGTGTGGAACCGACTGGATTCGAACTTGGATCACCCAGGTTCTCAGTCCGTGTCGATATCCACTTAACCACCGTCACCTCCCGGATAAACCTAGATAATGATTAGTAATAAATCAAAAGATGTATAACTAGACCTCTTCAAAATTGACCTTTTTCTTCAAACATATGGAAACTGATATTATTCCCATTCTCCAAGGTCTAAATTAGCTAAATATACCAGTTATTGTGATCTTGGATCTTGGCTATGCCTGCCTCAAGAGCCATGTAATTTTATTGTTGACGTTTTTCAAAAACGCTGCAAAATATGGGATATTATGTCCTTATTTTCATTGTAGCTTTCCAGAGGTTGATGCTATAGCATTGAAAGTGGTACCAAATGAAAGCTAATAAAATTTTCTTGCATATGGTAGTAAGCACAATAAAACACATGAACACCTGTGTAAATTTTAACTAATTTTAATGCACAAACAGCTGGGACACTACAAAAAATCAGTTTGGTAGTATGATAGCACTGCACTGACACATATATTGCATAAGAAACTGTCAGATAGGATGTTACTAATACATGTATTATCACTTGTTCAATGTGGCTTTTTTGAAACTGTCAAATTTTTCCTGTGGTACTCCACAACTTGTAAGCAGCTTATTTGCTCTGGGTCACTTGTGATCTGAGTTGCAAAGTCACTCATTAGTTTCACACCTCTCTCAGCCACATCATTGGTCACTTTCACTGACCTCACAAACTTCTGTGCATTCCTGTAGCTGTCATTGTCTTCCCAGGTGTCAGCAGGAGTAGTGAGCCAGTCACATTTCACTCGAAGAGCATCAAACAGAAAGTGAGACTCTGGCCCTACCAGGTCTGTGAGAACTGTAGCTGCATTGATGACAGGAAACACTTGCTTGCCTTTCCTGTAACTCTCAGGTTTCTCTGTTTCTGACAGCTTGACTGCGAGCTTCTCTTTTGCAGACTCGGTCATGCTGGCATGTGAACTGAACAAGGTGAATGGCACTAGTTCCTGGGTCAGATACCAGCGGTGGTTGTTCATTTTCTTGAACAGAGGTTGCCAGTTCATAGTCATACTGCTTGTATTGCAGCATGTTCTTCATAAGCTGGAGGTCATGGATAGGTGCATCAGCTGCAGATGTGGTGGTCACCCAGTGGCTGGTGTAGAATAAGGTCAGGAACTTGTTCATCCTCTCCAGCTTGAAGATAGTGTCCGTGTTGTATTTTAGTTCCTTGGAAAACATGAGCATCTTCATACAGTAAATGTTCCTGGCCATCCAGCGGGCTTGGTGAATGGCACCTGGCTTGGCCCAGTGGATACCTCGAGGAGGTTCCTCACCAAGCAGGATCAGGCACAGCTCTGCCACCTCTCTGTAATCTGCCCTCGGACTTGCTTCCTCAAGGAAATTGCTTAAGACTGCAATTGTGCTTGTCTTCTGTTTCAAGTCTTGTTCAACTAGGCCCAGAACTCTTGGGCAGTCCTTAACCAACTTGTCCCACTTCTCTTTCACATTGCTGAACATTGGGTTGTCAGGACTCTTGACCTTGCTGAACACAGCCTCCCATACACTTCCAATTATTACCTCTGATATGTGATGGCGACAAGAGAAGTAGAATACCTTTTTGCCTAGTTTTTCTTCAATAAGCTTCGCTGCACCCTTGTTGATGCCACTGTTGCTTGCTGTGGTATCAAATACCAAGCCTACAATGTTGTCTGTGAGACCCCATGCTTCTATCAGTTCCAATGTAGCATTACACTGTTGGATTCCTGTGGAACTTTCTATGAAGGGCACACCAAGCAGCTTCCCTTCTTCATACTGTGGAGTACCAGAGACGAGCACTGCAAGACTTTCCACTGGGTATCTTTCACCAAGAACATCCTGTAGAAGTTTTCCATCCCAGTGTAGTGTGCAGTAATCTGGCGGACTTTCCTTGAAGTTATTCATGTAACTTTGGCACAAGTTATGACGAGTGTTTATCCTATTTCGTCTTGTAGTAGAGGCTGATATAACAAAGTCATCAAGATCTGCACCTCCTGCCTTCAACACTGCAGACACCATGGCTGTAGTCTGGTTGTCAGAGAGTGACAACCGATCTGCAGTGCTACAAATCTCTTCACTGGTCATAACTGAGTGTGGAAAGTGTAAGGTTATCGTACTTGGTTTTAATGAACAGCTTGGTGTTGTCTCAGTGTATTCTGAACCCTCACTAGTACCAGAGCCTTGACTGTTCTCTGGGTCTTCATCACTTGAAATTTTCCCAACTTCTGCTGCTGCAGCAGTCACTGATGATAACATTCTCTCTTCTCTTTCTTCTCGGAAGCTTTTCTCTCTAGACTTCTTCTCAAACACCTTATCATGACCTGACATGTGTGCCAGGCGAGTTGTCTGTTGGTCCAAGTAGAAATTGACGTCCTCTTCCTTGGTCTCCTTTGTGAGCAGCCTGTTGCTTCTTATCTCCTCCACAACATCCTTTGCTCCAATATCAAATAACTTGTCTAAGTCCTTCAGAAAGTTAGCTCGTTTCTCTTCCTCTGGTTTGTTATTTCTTCCCTTGTTTTTAACAATTCTCCTGTACTTTTCATGGGGGATCATGAAACGGTTGACTGCATTTGGTCTAGTTAGTGTTTTAATCCTTGCCATATTCCAGATTGGCAAAACGACATCCACTGTATCATGGGCTAAAGACCTATTGTCACTGTTGGGATTATCATTCCTCAAATGCAGGAAATACTGGAACACCTGGCGATTAGTAGGAAGTTGAGAGCCCTTGATGCTGGAGCTGGGTTGCCCAATGAGATACACATCACTGAATGACCTTGTGGCAGGAGTTGCCACCTTTCTTCTCTTTTCAGTTGGTTCATCCCGTTCACTTGTATCGCTGACCACTTTCCCACAGCATAGTTGTCTTCCAGATGCCATGTTGTCAGCAGTTCACAAATCTTAACAAAATCAGCTTTAACTTACAATCTGAAATGAAGAGATAAAACATACTTAGTGATAATAAATTATATACATGCATTAAGAGTAACATTTTTGATATAAAGTTATGTATTATATGATGGCATCCTTTCCAAGCATAAAAAATATATATGTTTGTGCATTAAAATTAAAATTAACACAGGTGTTCATGTGTTTACTACCATATGCAAGAAAATTTTATTAGCTTTCATTTGGTACCACTTTCAATGCTATAGCATCAACCTCTGGAAAGCTACAATGAAAATAAGGACATAATATCCCAAATTTTGCAGCGTTTATGAAAAACGTGAACAATAAAATTACATGGCTCTTGAGGCAGGCATAGCCAAGGTCCAAGATCACAATAACTGGTATATTTAGCTAATTTAGACCTTGGAGAATGGGAATAATATCAGTTTCCATATGTTTGAAGAAAAAGGTCAATTTTGAAGAGGTCTAATGTATAACATTATTTATTACAGTTGCAAGAATTCAAAGTCAACAAGACGATTAGTAATCATATCTAAATATATATATATACACTAAAACTAATACCGCCTGAAGATGATTTGACGATTCAAATCGAAAGTACTTGCAAAAAAGAAAATGGAACAAGAAACCCATGGATCATATTTACATCAATTTGACCGAAACATTAGATGGACAATTCGGAAAATTGAAAAAATAAAGTCGCATCAAACAAAACCACTCCGTGTTATTAATGTTTGCCTAAATGAAAATATGCTGCCTAAATACACTATATATATATATGTATATATATATGTATATATATATATATGTAAAATCCTCCAATCGAATAAAAGATGTACAGTTGGTTATACCATTTGTTAGTATAAATACTACTATTAGTGATTATATAAAAAAAAGAATAGTAACAATAATTATATATATATATATATATATATATATGTATATATACACACATGGACGGCTGCACCGGGGGGGGGGATTAAGCCCCCACACGCACACTTTTTGACTTGGCCCCTCCACTTTACGGTCATCAATAATGAAGTTATATATGCATGTGTTTAACCGCCCCCCCCCCACTTTTATAACTGTCCCGCCGGTCCTGAGACGCTTAAGGTCTCCTGTGTTTGTTTCACTCTTAGATAATTAACCCCCCCTTTTTTTTTTTTTTTTTTTTTTACTTATATTTTTTCAGTTATTAATTTTCCAACGAATGTTAAGTCTGCAATATCTTGGATTTAGTTAGTTTGTCTGGGAATTTAAACTGCATTTTACATTTTTTTTTTTAAATGACTCAAAGCTTCTTTAGACTATATATTGGGTATTTAGATCTGTATGGCTAGGTTTCCTTCCTCTTATCTAATTACTTTTCTGGTACCTAAGGTACTTAAGCTTAATTTTTTATTTATTTTTTAATGCAACTTTGATTCCTATATAATTTTATGGCTAGCTACCATATTGCAGAATGGTTCTTGGATGTAGTGTTTAGATAGTATTATTATTTTTATTTTTTTATTATTGTTATAATTAATGTTATTTGATATGCAAATTACTATATCATACGGTAGTCTTAGGGTAATATATTATTATTTTATCATTATTATTTATTTATGTAAGTATTGGTCGGCCTTTTGGCTAAGATCAAAGTGTAGTATCTGTTCCGATGGATACTACACTTCATAGATCGGTATTGTCTTGCCCTTCGGGGCTTGATTTACGCCGGTCTATGGGTCTGTCCTGTGCAGTTCTAGGAGGTCCACCCTCCCAGGCTTCGCCTCCCCTCTTTGGGGAGGAGTAAGTTTATTGCTTACTGCCTGAGGCGCCCCTACCGGGGAATGCCGACGGGGCTGCCCAGGCAATTTTTAATGGCCAGAGCGCTCACCTTCTCGGGCGCTGGCTTTTCAAATCCCACTTTCCGACCTTGTGTCACATACTCCCATTGTGGGTGGGTGTTAAATAACGCCTTTTGGCTAAGATCAAAGTGTAGTATCTGTTCCGATGGATACTGCACTTCATAGATCGGTATTGTCTTGGCCTTCGGGGCTTGATTTACGCCGGTCTATGGGTCTGATCTGTCCTGTGCAGTTCTAGGAGGTCCACCCTCCCAGGCTTCGCCTCCCCTCTTTGGGGAGGAGTAAGTTAATTGCTTACTGTCTGAGGCGCCCCTACCGGGGAATGCCGACGGGGCTGTCCAGGCAATTTTTAATGGCCAAAGCGCTCACCTTCTCGGGCGCTGGCTTTTCAAATCCCACTTTCCGACCTTGTGTCACATACTCCCATTGTGGGTGGGTGTTAAATAACGCCTTTTGGCTAAGATCAAAGTGTAGTATCTGTTCCGATGGATACTGCACTTCATAGATCGGTATTGTCTTGCCCTTCGGGGCTTGATTTACGCCGGTCTATGGGTCTGTCCTGTGCAGTTCTAGGAGGTCCACCCTCCCAGGCTTCGCCTCCCCTCTTTGGGGAGGAGTAAGTTAATTGCTTACTGTCTGAGGCGCCCCTACCGGGGAATGCCGACGGGGCTGTCCAGGCAATTTTTAATGGCCAAAGCGCTCACCTTCTCGGGCGCTGGCTTTTCAAATCCCACTTTCCGACCTTGTGTCACATACTCCCATTGTGGGTGGGTGTTAAATAACGCCTTTTGGCTAAGATCAAAGTGTAGTATCTGTTCCGATGGATACTGCACTTCATAGATCGGTATTGTCTTGCCCTTCGGGGCTTGATTTACGCCGGTCTATGGGTCTGTCCTGTGCAGTTCTAGGAGGTCCACCCTCCCAGGCTTCGCCTCCCCTCTTTGGGGAGGAGTAAGTTAATTGCTTACTGTCTGAGGCGCCCCTACCGGGGAATGCCGACGGGGCTGTCCAGGCAATTTTTAATGGCCAAAGCGCTCACCTTCTCGGGCGCTGGCTTTTCAAATCCCACTTTCCGACCTTGTGTCACATACTCCCATTGTGGGTGGGTGTTAAATAACGCCTTTTGGCTAAGATCAAAGTGTAGTATCTGTTCCGATGGATACTGCACTTCATAGATCGGTATTGTCTTGCCCTTCGGGGCTTGATTTACGCCGGTCTATGGGTCTGTCCTGTGCAGTTCTAGGAGGTCCACCCTCCCAGGCTTCGCCTCCCCTCTTTGGGGAGGAGTAAGTTAATTGCTTACTGTCTGAGGCGCCCCTACCGGGGAATGCCGACGGGGCTGTCCAGGCAATTTTTAATGGCCAAAGCGCTCACCTTCTCGGGCGCTGGCTTTTCAAATCCCACTTTCCGACCTTGTGTCACATACTCCCATTGTGGGTGGGTGTTAAATAACGCCTTTTGGCTAAGATCAAAGTGTAGTATCTGTTCCGATGGATACTGCACTTCATAGATCGGTATTGTCTTGCCCTTCGGGGCTTGATTTACGCCGGTCTATGGGTCTGTCCTGTGCAGTTCTAGGAGGTCCACCCTCCCAGGCTTCGCCTCCCCTCTTTGGGGAGGAGTAAGTTAATTGCTTACTGTCTGAGGCGCCCCTACCGGGGAATGCCGACGGGGCTGTCCAGGCAATTTTTAATGGCCAAAGCGCTCACCTTCTCGGGCGCTGGCTTTTCAAATCCCACTTTCCGACCTTGTGTCACATACTCCCATTGTGGGTGGGTGTTAAATAACGCCTTTTGGCTAAGATCAAAGTGTAGTATCTGTTCCGATGGATACTGCACTTCATAGATCGGTATTGTCTTGCCCTTCGGGGCTTGATTTACGCCGGTCTATGGGTCTGTCCTGTGCAGTTCTAGGAGGTCCACCCTCCCAGGCTTCGCCTCCCCTCTTTGGGGAGGAGTAAGTTAATTGCTTACTGTCTGAGGCGCCCCTACCGGGGAATGCCGACGGGGCTGCCCAGGCAATTTTTAATGGCCATAGCGCTCACCTTCTCGAGCGCTGGCTTTTCAAATCCCACTTTCCGACCTTGTGTCACATACTCCCATTGTGGGTGGGTGTTAAATAACGCCTTTTGGCTAAGATCAAAGTGTAGTATCTGTTCCGATGGATACTGCACTTCATAGATCGGTATTGTCTTGCCCTTCGGGGCTTGATTTACGCCGGTCTATGGGTCTGTCCTGTGCAGTTCTAGGAGGTCCACCCTCCCAGGCTTCGCCTCCCCTCTTTGGGGAGGAGTAAGTTTATTGCTTACTGTCTGAGGCGCCCCTACCGGGGAATGCCGACGGGGCTGCCCAGGCAATTTTTAATGGCCACAGCGCTCACCTTCTCGGGCGCTGGCTTTTCAAATCCCACTTTCCGACCTTGTGTCACATACTCCCATTGTGGGTGGGTGTTAAATAACGCCTTTTGGCTAAGATCAAAGTGTAGTATCTGTTCCGATGGATACTGCACTTCATAGATCGGTATTGTCTTGCCCTTCGGGGCTTGATTTACGCCGGTCTATGGGTCTGTCCTGTGCAGTTCTAGGAGGTCCACCCTCCCAGGCTTCGCCTCCCCTCTTTGGGGAGGAGTAAGTTAATTGCTTACTGTCTGAGGCGCCCCTACCGGGGAATGCCGACGGGGCTGCCCAGGCAATTTTTAATGGCCATAGCGCTCACCTTCTCGAGCGCTGGCTTTTCAAATCCCACTTTCCGACCTTGTGTCACATACTCCCATTGTGGGTGGGTGTTAAATAACGCCTTTTGGCTAAGATCAAAGTGTAGTATCTGTTCCGATGGATACTGCACTTCATAGATCGGTATTGTCTTGCCCTTCGGGGCTTGATTTACGCCGGTCTATGGGTCTGTCCTGTGCAGTTCTAGGAGGTCCACCCTCCCAGACTTCGCCTCCCCTCTTTGGGGAGGAGTAAGTTTATTGCTTACTGTCTGAGGCGCCCCTACCGGGGAATGCCGACGGGGCTGCCCAGGCAATTTTTAATGGCCAGAGCGCTCACCTTCTCGGGCGCTGGCTTTTCAAATCCCACTTTCCGACCTTGTGTCACATACTCCCATTGTGGGTGGGTGTTAAATAACGCCTTTTGGCTAAGATCAAAGTGTAGTATCTGTTCCGATGGATACTGCACTTCATAGATCGGTATTGTCTTGCCCTTCGGGGCTTGATTTACGCCGGTCTATGGGTCTGTCCTGTGCAGTTCTAGGAGGTCCACCCTCCCAGGCTTCGCCTCCCCTCTTTGGGGAGGAGTAAGTTAATTGCTTACTGTCTGAGGCGCCCCTACCGGGGAATGCCGACGGGGCTGCCCAGGCAATTTTTAATGGCCATAGCGCTCACCTTCTCGAGCGCTGGCTTTTCAAATCCCACTTTCCGACCTTGTGTCACATACTCCCATTGTGGGTGGGTGTTAAATAACGCCTTTTGGCTAAGATCAAAGTGTAGTATCTGTTCCGATGGATACTGCACTTCATAGATCGGTATTGTCTTGCCCTTCGGGGCTTGATTTACGCCGGTCTATGGGTCTGTCCTGTGCAGTTCTAGGAGGTCCACCCTCCCAGGCTTTACCTCCCCTCTTTGGGGAGGAGTAAGTTTATTGCTTACTGCCTGAGGCGCCCCTACCGGGGAATGCCGACGGGGCTGCCCAGGCAATTTTTAATGGCCAGAGCGCTCACCTTCTCGGGCGCTGGCTTTTCAAATCCCACTTTCCGACCTTGTGTCACATACTCCCATTGTGGGTGGGTGTTAAATAACGCCTTTTGGCTAAGATCAAAGTGTAGTATCTGTTCCGATGGATACTGCACCCCATAGACTGGTATTGTCTTGGCCTCCGGGGCTTGATTTACGCCGGTCTATGGGATTGTCCTGTGCAGTTCTAGGAGGTCCACCCTCCCAGGCTTCGCCTCCCCTCTTTGGGGAGGAGTAAGTTTATTGCTTACTGTCTGAGGCGCCCCTACCGGGGAATGCCGACGGGGCTGCCCAGGCAATTTTTAATGGCCAGAGCGCTCACCTTCTCGGGCGCTGGCTTTTCAAATCCCACTTTCCGACCTTGTGTCACATACTCCCATTGTGGGTGGGTGTTAAATAACGCCTTTTGGCTAAGATCAAAGTGTAGTATCTGTTCCGATGGATACTGCACCCCATAGACTGGTATTGTCTTGCCTTCGGGGCTTGATTTACGCCGGTCTATGGGTCTGTCCTGTGCAGTTCTAGGAGGTCCACCCTCCCAGGCTTCGCCTCCCCTCTTTGGGGAGGAGTAAGTTTATTGCTTACTGTCTGAGGCGCCCCTACCGGGGAATGCCGACGGGGCTGCCCAGGCAATTTTTAATGGCCAGAGCGCTCACCTTCTCGGGCGCTGGCTTTTCAAATCCCACTTTCCGACCTTGTGTCACATACTCCCATTGTGGGTGGGTGTTAAATAACGCCTTTTGGCTAAGATCAAAGTGTAGTATCTGTTCCGATGGATACTGCACTTCATAGATCGGTATTGTCTTGCCCTTCGGGGCTTGATTTACGCCGGTCTATGGGTCTGTCCTGTGCAGTTCTAGGAGGTCCACCCTCCCAGGCTTTACCTCCCCTCTTTGGGGAGGAGTAAGTTTATTGCTTACTGCCTGAGGCGCCCCTACCGGGGAATGCCGACGGGGCTGCCCAGGCAATTTTTAATGGCCAGAGCGCTCACCTTCTCGGGCGCTGGCTTTTCAAATCCCACTTTCCGACCTTGTGTCACATACTCCCATTGTGGGTGGGTGTTAAATAACGCCTTTTGGCTAAGATCAAAGTGTAGTATCTGTTCCGATGGATACTGCACCCCATAGACTGGTATTGTCTTGGCCTCCGGGGCTTGATTTACGCCGGTCTATGGGATTGTCCTGTGCAGTTCTAGGAGGTCCACCCTCCCAGGCTTCGCCTCCCCTCTTTGGGGAGGAGTAAGTTTATTGCTTACTGTCTGAGGCGCCCCTACCGGGGAATGCCGACGGGGCTGCCCAGGCAATTTTTAATGGCCAGAGCGCTCACCTTCTCGGGCGCTGGCTTTTCAAATCCCACTTTCCGACCTTGTGTCACATACTCCCATTGTGGGTGGGTGTTAAATAACGCCTTTTGGCTAAGATCAAAGTGTAGTATCTGTTCCGATGGATACTGCACCCCATAGACTGGTATTGTCTTGGCCTCCGGGGCTTGATTTACGCCGGTCTATGGGATTGTCCTGTGCAGTTCTAGGAGGTCCACCCTCCCAGGCTTCGCCTCCCCTCTTTGGGGAGGAGTAAGTTTATTGCTTACTGTCTGAGGCGCCCCTACCGGGGAATGCCGACGGGGCTGCCCAGGCAATTTTTAAATGGCCAGAGTGCTCACCTCTCGAGCGCTGGCTTTTAACCCCACTTTCTCGACCCAAGCTGTGGTCACATCTTACTTGTGGGAGTAAGATAAAACTGGCCTTGTGCCTAACTCCTGGGGAGGAGTAAATACCTATATTAGTGGTCTTTTGGCTAAGATCAAAGTGTAGTATCTGTTCCCCATAGACTGGTATTGTCTTGGCCTCCGGGGCTTGATTTACGCCGGTCTATGGGATTGTCCTGTGCAGTTCTAGGAGGTCCACCCTCCCAGGCTTCGCCTCCCCTCTTTGGGGAGGAGTAAGTTTATTGCTTACTGTCTGAGGCGCCCCTACCGGGGAATGCCGACGGGGCTGCCCAGGCAATTTTTAAATGGCCAGAGTGCTCACCTCTCGAGCGCTGGCTTTTAACCCCACTTTCTCGACCCAATCTGTGGTCACATCTTACTTGTGGGAGTAGGATAAAACTGGCCTTGTGCCTAACTCCTGGGGAGGAGTAAATACCTATATTAGTGGTCTTTTGGCTAAGATCAAAGTGTAGTATCTGTTCCGATGGATACTGCACGCCTGTCCTGTGCAGTTCTAGGAGGTCCACCCTCCCAGGCTTCGCCTCCCCTCTTTGGGGAGGAGTAAGTTTATTGCTTACTGTCTGAGGCGCCCTTACCGGGGAATGCCGACGGGGCTGCCCAGGCAATTTTTAAATGGCCAGAGTGCTCACCTCTCGAGCGCTGGCTTTTAACCCCACTTTCTCGACCCAAGCTGTGGTCACATCTTACTTGTGGGAGTAAGATAAAACTGGCCTTGTGCCTAACTCCTGGGGAGGAGTAAATACCTATATTAGTGGTATTTTAAGCTGAATTATTTCGACACTTGATTATTGGGGAAATGGTCGTATAATCAGTACCATTGGAGAGCCATGCATATTATAACTGTCCTGTTTTTAAATCTCCGAAACAGTTACATGGTAAACAGCTGATGATCCCCGTGTTAATATTAGACGCTTAAGGTCTCCTGTGTTTGTTTCACTCTTAGATAATTAACTCCCCCCCCCCCTTTTTTTTTTTTGTTTGACTTATATTTTTTCATTTATTAATTTTCCAACGAATGTTAAGTCTGCAATATCTTGGATTTAGTTAGTTTGTCTGGGAATTTAAACTGCATTTTAAATTTTTTATTTTATTTTTTTAATGACTCAAAGCTTCTTTAGACTATATATATATATATATATATGAAAATTTATAACTAAAAGGTAAACTTTTAGAGAGTTGAACTAAGGGATGAAAGAAGAAAAATAAATATTGTTATTCACTAAACGTCCTTGTTTTGAACAACCGAAGATTGATTTGCTTCCCTTTGCAGATCTAATTATTTTCATTGGCTTTTCATATATATATATATATATATATATATATATATATTAGAAGAGAAGTGTGCGTATGTTTGTCAGTTAATTGATACAGTGCATTGTACCTTGAAATGGTGTAGGAATAAGTGCATGTGTGCTGATATCGCTGCATGTGCATTTGTTGGAGTTTTACATTTAACAGTTGCACTTTCAATTATTTCTAAGCCGAAAGCTGACAGACAAGTGGGAATAAGATTTTTCTACATTACTTTCACTATTTCTGTATGTGATTATCGTTAATTTCGACCGACAACCCCCCCTCCCCGACCCGTTGTCGTTGTTACACACGAGGACCCTTCTCAAGCAATTGTCCTTGCTCTCTCGTTCGCACGCCACATATTTTTTCTTTCCTGCATATAAAAAAGAAAGAAAAAAAACACCTTCGGACATCCACACGCTCCCCCTGATCAAAATAGCCACCAGAACTAAAGATCTGGGTCAAATCGGCCACAGATGGTCAGAAGTCGAATATGATTTTATTTTGTTTCGTGGAGACACGATTAAAATGGCGGCGGCGGCGGGACAATGTTGGTCGGACGTACTTATTTCCCACAGCAGCAAGATGTCGATAAGGCTAGAAGGTGGGGAAAATCAGTGGGCGAGACTAGGAGTCTTCGCCTACTCAACGGTGCTGAAGAATGAATTTGATAATGTAAGATGGTTTCTACCCCATAATCGGCATGTCCAGATCGATGAATCCCCGGTACACCAAACATACTACAGTGTATAGTTTTTTAAATAAAATACTTTAGATTTGCTACTGTAGAACCTACGATCGAGCAACTGTTTTTTGTCTTTCAAGTAATTTAGGGTGTGTTGTGGGTGGGTGTGTCAAATTCCAGGAGGAAATCCGGGTATGAGATCTCAATGTAATCAACAGAGCAAAAATAAAATATAGTAACACGAAATTACATAATCATCGATGCAATAATTTATTTCAACCTTGTGGTATTGTCAAGCATCCAAGTGAGATGATTACATTTTTTAGAAAAGAGAAATTCACACACGACAATTCAAATATGTGTAGAGATAGTGCCAACATATCTAATACATATTTAGAGAGATGGGAAAATTTGAAGAATATTTAATCTATAATTTTAGACGGGATTACATGATTTATGACGGAAGGCAATATAGAGAGGGAAGCAAAAGCCATATATAAAGAAAGAGGGGGAAATTGTAAAGGGGTAAGGATGGTATTCAATGTCTCTTAAGAAACCAGATCAGCGTGTCTAGATATCACCAACCCCCAAAACCGCCTATGAAACCTATATATATATATATATATATATATATATATGGCAATTAAGCTATACAGTCTTTCGCGTTTCATCCCCGTAGGGAATCGTCAGGCATTTTAGCCTTACGATTCCCTACGGGGATGAAACGCGGAAACCATCTGTGTAGCTTAATTGCCATAAATATACGTTCATATATAAAATATATATATTATT
>OY744551.1:32938021-32940406 GCA_963556195.1 Sepiola atlantica
ACTTGAAGCATAAGATCTTTTACCAAAATGACCGGATTCGGAATTAAATAACCTGAAAAGGGTTGATATGCCGTAAAACAAAACAACCCCCTTCACTAGATTGTGAAGTCAATGTCGTACTCTGTTGAAGTAGGAAAGGGTGCTATGTGCAGCACCTCCCAAGATGTGTCAGCGGTATTCCATCTTTGGAAGTATCAGACTCTTACGACTGACTTTCATGTTCATTTTTTTTCTGTTTCGTTCCACGCGCATTTTTAATGTATTTACCCCCCCCCCTTACAACTTGATTCTTCTTTTCTTTTAATGATTTGTTACTTTTTTTTTCTAAGGGTCACCCCAGTTCTTTTGGAAAGATGGAAGCAGAAATGGCATTAAAAGACTGTTTGGCTGGCACGTATTTGATGTACAGAGATTACGAAACCGACCACTTATACCTGTCGATACGGTAAGTTTCGATTCTTCGAAGGAAAAACTAAAAATATTTGTTCAATGTATTACGTCACAAAATAACGTCACCCATCAAACCAGAGAAAGAGGGAGAGATCCGGATCGATTATACTTGCGGCACCCTAGAATGAACAACGCCCAAAAGGACGTATTTTGCCTTTAAACAGACTTCGTGAACGTTTACTTCCGGTTGAATCATTCGTGCTACCAGATAAGTCTCTGAAGATACCGGCTCCATAACTTAAAATAGTCCAAACATTGATGTCATTTTTTCCTTTCTCTTTGCACAACTCAATCATGTTCTGCAAAGTTAAAAACGAAAACATTTCCTCTACAAAACCACCAAACACCATAGATAAATATTCGAAGATATAAAGAAGTTGAAGCATAAAAACATTTACCAAAATGACTTGATTCGGCATTAAATAACCCGAAAAGGGTTGATATGCCGTAAACCAAAACTAAACCCAAACGGTTGAATCATAAACAAAATACAAATATAACTTGCCTTCGCATCTTTTTTTTTACTTAAAAAAAGATGGGTGTATATTAAATATTTATTTACAAACATAATAAAATAAAACATTTTAAATACAATTATTTACATTTTTTTATAATAAAGAAACGAAACAAATCAATATTAAAAAAACATTGCAGAGATCGTGTCCTGGTTTACTTGCCCATCCGCGCGCATACACACACACACACACACACACGCACATACACGCACATACACACACATACACACACATACACACACATACACACACATACACACACACACACATACACACACATACACACACATACACACACATACACACACACATACACATACATACACACACATACACATACACACACATACACACACATACACATACACATACACACACACACACACACATACACATACACATACACACACACACATACACATACACATACACATACACACACACACATACACACACAAACACACACACAAAAAAAAGATACATAAGCACAAGGTCGGTTTTTAATGTTAGAAAAAAGCCAGCTTCTCAAAAAAGGTACTCTGGATTTGGACAAAAATTAAAATTGCCTCAGTGTAGGAGGAGTTCTCCTTCACTGAATGAATGTTCGTTGTAGATCTCACTCAGATGTCCATCCGAAGGAATTTCCTGTGACATTTGTTGAAATTGTGACATCATCTCTGAACAAAATCTACTTAAATGTTGTTGTTTTTTTGTTTTGTTTCGTTTGTTGTTTAAAGTTTGTAACATTTTTTAATTACATTGCTTTTTAAATCACCAAAGTCTACTATAAAAACGTTTTGTTTTTGTTTTGTTTTTTAAATAAATCTTGCTTTAAATTAACAAAAATCTGCGAACACATATGACGTTTTGTTTATTATTCAACCGGAAGTAAAGAAACCGGAGTTAAGCCAAAATGTGTCTTTTTGGTTGTTGCTCATTCTGGGGTGACACAAGTATAATTGATCCAGATATCCTTTATGATGTTTTAGAAGTTAACTCTGCTATATTTAAAAGATGGCTACCATCTATTGCTAAGCAAGATTTTGTTTCTAAGTAGTAATAATAACATTATCCGGCAATAAAGTGTTACTATTGTTAGCAACACTAAAGAATACGTAAAATAATTAAGAAGTGAACATTATATAATTTGTAAACAACAACAAACGCGTACATATGTATCAAAATTATAATAAACAAATCCGGCTAAAATATATCACTCAAATCTCTGTCTCTGTCTGTCTCTCTCTGTCTGTCTGTCTCTCTCTCTCTGTCTGTCTCTCTCTCTCTGTCTGTCTCTCTCTCTCTGTCTGTCTCTCTCTCTCTGTCTCTCTCTCTCTCTCTCTGTCTCTCTCTCTCTCTCTCTGCTCTCTCTCTCTCTCTGTCTCTCTCTTTCTCTGTCCTCTCTCTCTCTCTCTGTCTC
>OY744551.1:32940606-32978106 GCA_963556195.1 Sepiola atlantica
CCTCGTTCCCATCTTTGGTTCTCGTTTTAACGATTTCCTTTTCATCAACGAAAACCACGTTTGCAACAAGATCCCGCTTGCACTCAAGCTAAATGATAAAACCACGTGAGTTTATCCTTTAATAATTTGCAAATATATTACGTTCTTTTGTTTGCTAATGTAACAGACATTTAGACCCCCCTAGCTATTCGACCAGACCAGTACAAGTCTGGACAGGATTCCCAAAAAGGGATTATAAAAAAAAAAATAATAATTAAAAAAAAAAAAACTAAACCCTTTTACAACATCTGCAACAATCTGTACTTGCAGGTATGGAACTTTGTAAACCTGAACATTACAATGTTTTAGACATGTTTAAATATGAGATGGGGAGACACCCGGCACAAAGGTCTCTGTAAAACAGTCCTTCATCCGACCAAGCCTGTAATCGTGTCAAGTTGAGCCAAAAATCCATCATTGCGGACGTCCCCGTAGCTCGAGATTTACGCACACAAGAAAAAAGAGACACGTTTAAATACGGATTGCTTGTTTATGACGCTGTGTCCTCAGTAAATTAAGAAGTACTTCCCTTGAACCATATTAAAGTTATCTCCCCTGAATTATACTGGCAACAAGAGAATGAGCTTTTTTAATTTTGAATTACAAAAAACTTGTACTACACATGTGCTTGATTCGAAATCGAGGCTTGCCCTTTTTCTTGGCAGTAGGCGCAAGCTGTGTGTACGTGTTCCACGCAGCAGTACATAATATGTGGTGTTCACAACGCTGACACAGTGTCGTAAAATATTGCTTCGGATCAATTTAGACGAACGCCCCAGGCAGCTAGCCATTTCAGCAAGATCGTTTTCTATTTTTCTCAGAATTACTATCAAGCGTAGTTTCCAGGTAATATAAAAATAAGTCGTATTTACTTTATATAGCCCATGCATCGTATATAATTTGTTTGCCCTAACGATTAATTTAAGTCGAAGGGAGGGGCTTCTGCCTCCTCTCCTCACCCCTTTGCTCTCTGTCTTTCTCCCCCCAGCCCTATCTTCTCTCGCCCCCGCCCGGAGATAGCAAGCCTATAACGGCCCATCCGTTTGTTTTGATACCCCTTAGGACAGTATTTTTCCACTTATGAGAATAACCCCTCCTTCATGAGACACCAAGCTCTATTTTAACTAATAAACTAGAATAATAGCTTTATACTCAAACATAAGCCTCCCCCCTCCTCCACGAATGAATATAAATATAATACATAAATCGTTTAATATCGATAATAGACACCACTCGGTAAATTAATAACAGTCGGCCACACAAGAATTTATCCCACTCACCAGTCTATAAATAAATTTCACTACACACTATCACCCATAAATACGAATACGCCATAAAATCAGGACAGATCACAATCAATTTAAACATACCAGATCACAACATACCAGATCACAACATACCAGATCATAACGTACCTTGTTATCGCATGCCGATCACAATCCTACCAACGTCGGTGCGCGACTGAGCTCTGATCTCTGGTTAAAGTATTCATAGCAAAAATTCGTCTAGCTACAACAATTTTACTCGGCAGGTTTTGCATCAGTCCTTGAACCAGTCGGCCTGGACAGGGGCGACGGTCGCAGGCCTGACGGGATGACTGTGTTTGCTTTCCGAGCCGGAAAGCCGCTGATCTGGGACGCCACTTGTTCTGACTTCTTTTCACCAGCAAAGATTGCGGAATCCGCGGTGAAGCCCGGCACGGCGGCTCTGCTCGCCGAAACAAGGAAGCGTGGAAAATACAGCTCGCTCACTGACCGTTTCGTCTTCCAACCAATTTCAGTGGAAACGTCGGGTGTGCTTGGCCCCGAGACTGTTACATTTTTTCAGGACATTGGACGGAGGATTTCAACGTCTAGGCACTGAGGACACCTGAAATTAATTGTTTCGCAACCACGAAGAATGTAGAATGAAGAAATCATCTATCTGAAGAAAGAACCTTTATTGACGGTGTTTGTGAGCCTTCCCTTCTGTCAGATCGTTGGTTTAATTATGTTCGATGTTCAGACATTCTTTGTACGCCCGTCGCCTTCAAAAACTCAACTGTCTTTTCCTTTCTCTCTCCCCAGCTTACGTCACGTCCGTTTTCAGTACACCCAGGGTCGAGATGATATTGAATGTACTCGCTGACCCTATTACTCGTGTACGTGTCGACATTGGACCGTGAATTAAAAGCAAGAGATGAATACTAGCAAGCGTACCCACTTACTATATAACATATGTAGAATGTTATATAGAACTACCCTCCAAGAATACTAGCACGTATCAAACCTCACAATGCTGTTCAGAAATGTGGAAAAAAACACATTTCCAAAACTTATAGGATACACAAAATATACAGTTTAATAACTTCAAGAACTAATCAAATAATTGTTACAAATAGATTGATGTGCTGTAAAAATCTCGATCTAAGTTAATGTCACCTTCGGTTATGCTGCAAAGTAAGGCGTCTCACCCTACATTGTCTGCCGAGGATTTATGTTGAACTTTTTGGCGCTCTTGTATAAGCAGTAACCGATCTGAGGGAGATAACTCTATTTGTCTTAGCCGCCGTTTATTCCGAATTCGCTTACAGTTTGGCAAGGGAGATAACTTTTTAACTTTTCTTTTTATGTTTATTTAAAGTGTATACAATTTGTGGCATGTAAATAAAAGTGCTTAAAAGTTATTTTGAACGGTTTAGGGTTAGGGTTTTTAACGCATTTCAAAACCGTAACATGTTTTTTTTTTTATTATTATTAATAAACAGTTATCTCCCTTGCCAAGTATAAGCGAATTCGGAATAGCGGCGGCTAAGACAAATAGTTATCTCCCTCAGATCGGTTACTGCTTATACAAGAGCGCCAACTTTTTTTTTTTTTCAGTTTCCGTAGTTAGCTCTTATAAATAAAAGGGGCCCCCTTTCTGGGGGTTTACACTTGATCTATTTGTAAGATACATAGAAATCCGACCGTTCGGTTTAAGGTTCTCTTCTACTTCTAAAACCTCGAGTTAATACGGCAGTGGACGAATATTAATTTACTCTGCCTAATTGACCACTTGACTATCTTATAGTTTATCTTGTGGTCTTTTTTGGTTTCTCATGACAAGAATTCATCTAGTCTGCTGGTGATACCAGATCAGGCTGCCCTGTGGCTCCCTGAGACGAAATTCACCTACATTGACGTTTTTTGTTTTTCTTCTTTTTTTTTTTTTTTGTAAAACTTAATTATGTTCTACAAAACCAAAAACAAAAACAACAGCCCCTCTCCCTTTCTCCCTCCCTTTTTTATTTTATTTTTAGAACTTGAAGCATAAATCTTTTACTATAATGACCAGATTCGGCATTAAATAACCCGAAAAGGGTTGATATGGCCGTAAAACAAAACTACCAAACCAAAAACGATGATTAAACATTTGAAGATATAAAGAACTTGAAGCATAAAAACTTTTACTATAATGACCAGATTCGGCATTAAATAACCCAAAAAGGGTTGATATGCCGTAAAACAAAACTACCAAACCATACCTCATCTAGTCTGGTGGAGTATCAAACTTAGTGCTGTTACATTAGGTAGCATCTTGGAAATGGTACACCATTCCTCGTATGGACCAGTGGGTAGTCTTGCCGAGAGGATCTTATTTGAGCTTCGAATACTGTTATTTTGAATATTTGGTCAGGGTTTACTTGTACGGTAAAATATCCTTATTTCAGGTTGTCCTGACAAACCCATGTGCAGAAGGACTGAAGACGCACAAAGACGGTGTCTAGACGTTCAAACTCTCTCCTATGCGTTCAACCCCTTCCCCCCCCCCCCCCACCCCCCCCGTAAAATTTAATGTAGATTCAAGTGATTAGATAAGACCTAATTTCTTTTAAGCTCCTCGACAATTTCGCTGTTAGGAGGGATGCTAAAGATTTTCACACAGTACGAAGTCGTCGGCATTAAAAACAATAAGCTTTGAACAGCTAGTCTTGGTGGCGCCATATCTCTGAGTGTATCTAAAGATAAAAGACGGAAATCAATTATAAGAAGGTTCATTTTAAATCGGGATGTATTTGATTTCCGCAGCAAACCTAATCAAGGGAGGCGCGAGAGCGCTCTATCCCTTAATAGACTACACGAATGGCCTATGCTGGAAATCTCATTTCTTTAATCAATCATAACTCAAAAACCAATAAACCAAATTAGTTAAAACTTTGCACAAAATTTTTATTTGATAGGTTTATAGTGTGTAGAATTTCAGCATCATTAGTCAAGCAACCCAGAAAGTTCAATCATGAAAAAATTCCTACCAGTAAAATACATAGCCCTGTTGTGCTCGCATACGCTTAATGACAATAAAAGTGTAAAAGTTTGGGAATTTCCCTGCCTTTGTACATTTAGTGTATATGAATTTTCATCTTAACCCTATTAAGGACATATGATTTCAGTATACTGGCATTTTTCATGGAATGTCACTACTTTTGTAAAGGCTATGCCTCAATACAATGCCTTCTCATAACTGATATATGTATGAATACTGGTCATTTTTAAGTTGTTTTTTTTTAATTTTCTGGGAAACTAAGGTATATGGTAAGCTGAAATTAAAATGCCATCAACTAGACCCTAGAACCTCTATCTCTGCCAAAAATCAGCTGAATCCATCAAATAGTTGATGAGATACAGGGTGGCACGTACGTACGTACACACAGATAACATGATTTAATGATTGAACTTTCTGGATCTCTGGGTTGCTCATGGAATCCCGAGGAGGCTTATTACTGGCTAAATTCAAGTGAAAACTAATGGCATCATCAGCGACAACATCGATGGTAACCGGCTGTTGCAAGAATACAAAATGATTTTTAACGCTTATCGAAACAGTAGTGGGGAGACTTGTTGTCACACTCCAAAGAAAACCACCAGTTTTGCCAGTGTGCGATCACTGGCAATGACTCATGTGAGAACTGGTAAGATGTGATCATAATTGGTTAAAATCTATTAAACAAAATACCACCAAATAAAGTTCTAACAAACCTATACGGTAACTACTCTCCTGATAGGCTGCTATGGTCTGCCACATATGGATCTGCAACCCGGCATCTCCTCCTGATTTCACTTGTTAGAAGTGACAGCGAATGCTTTTACGTGTTGACTCTCAATTGGCCGAAAGCTCAAATCAGCAGCAGCTTTTGCCAAACTACAGCACAAGAAATATTAATTTCCAAATATTCGCGGTAATATCAAAACCAAACACAGCATTTTGCCACGTCTTTCCTGTTTTTTATACCCGATGCCCATGGGTACGTTCTTAAAAGCTAACCTCGGTCCCTGGTCGCAGGCCCTCAATAAACGCAACAAGAGACACGCGAACTACTAAACTCTTCCCTTATTTTGTCCTTTAGTCCTCACATTCCATGGGCAATTCAATGGTGCTACCAGATCATGCTGTCTGAAAATACTGACTTCCTGACCAAAATGCACCAAACATTGATGTTATTGTTTTTTCCTTCCCTTTGCAAAGCCAAAAACAACAATTTCTTCTACAAAAAAACAAAAACCAAACACTATAAATAAATATAAATAAATATTTGAAGATATAAATAACTTGAAGCATAAAATATTTTATAAAAATGACCGGATTTTGCATTAAATAACCCGAAAAGGGTTGATATGCCGTAAAACAACCAAACCAATCCGTGAGCGATGTTTCTGACCAAAGGGGGAAGAATTGCTGTTTTCTGAGTCGGAATTTATTATCCATATAACACTTATCGTTGGCTAGTTTTTGACCTTGTGCCAGCATATACATGCTGCTAACTGAACTCTCTCGCAAACAAGGTTATACATACGCTCTCACTAACAAACGGGCACGCTAATATACATACTCACGTGGCGCCAGCCAAAATCAACAGAGCTACTCAATTTCTCCTGATAAACAGCTTTTTTCAGATCGAACGTTTTTAGACTCTCTGAACTCTTTCACTGCAAACACTTTATTTTGGTCATCTTAACAAGTTCTTAATAAAAATGTCACTCATTAGACTGCATGCCTTCGCATGACGACAGCGTAAGTTGAAATTTGGTCAAAATGTAAAACTTGACTAAACTTGTTCAAGGTCATATAAGATACGGGGCTTCATAAGTTCCAATATAGGAAAAGTTTATAGGATGAATAGAACAGAACAGTTATTAGCTGTATTTTTAATTTACGATTGTGGGGGCGATTCTCGACGCCTCACGTGTTCATCTGCGCCATTTTGTTCTTCATTCTAACGTGGGTCTCTTCGACCCTACTTATTTCTGGTAGTAGAAAACACTTTAAAATAAGCTAAAGCACTAATAAACTTATCCGGGTAGGTAGAAGAGTAAGTGATCTTACCTTTGGTAACATTTATTTGTTGTGCATCTGTTTTGTTTTCTTTTTTCACCCCTTTTTTTGTCTTAAATAATACATCGTTAAAAGTGAAACTTACTTTTTTCCTTGACCTAGATATCTCAAAATTAAATCAGTTCGAGGTTAGACTATGACCAATATTTTTTACTCAAGTTTGGTAACGATTGGTCAAGCGATTGTCGACGCTAGGCTGCGCACATAGTTACAAATTCGACCGAATGCATAAGTTTCTTTGGCGGGGTAATTCATTTATGCAATATGCAATTACTCTAATGAAACGAAACTCTTTATTGTATCTCTTACCGGCAGCCATGCAATCTAAAATTTATCTTTCTTTCGTTTTTTGCTGAGGATGAGGTATCCTACTGGATGCCAGACATTTCAGAGACTACAACCGAGAGAACCTTTTATGATTCTAACCGTCCTTTTAACCCCAATTCTCTGGGTCTCTCTTGCACTTGGTTCGACGGGTAGTTTTTAAAATTATTTTTCATGAGCTTCTATGATTACTAGAATGATGGAGGTCTTCCTAAGATTAGTTTCATTTTCTGTTGTACATAAGACCTTTGGTATTTCGTTATCGTCTCACTCTCATCATTAAAACTAGGGTTGCTACTTTCTCCCTCTTGTCCCATATCACTGTCAGGTTTAACAGTTCCATTTTCTAGGTATGTAGCTGTGGGGATTGCGTAGTCTTAGTAGATGGTGTATGACTTATTCTAACAGTTTTTTGTTTTCTGGTATATTTCCCAGGACTTGTGCTACACTGGATATTCAATTTACGGATATTTATACGCCTCATCAGGTCGCATTGTACAGTAGAACCTCAGACCTTTTGTTTTCATTTTACTTCATTAAGTTCTCAGAAGTCAAGGGGGCCCCTTTCTGGGGCTAACATTTGAATTTTATATGAGATACACAGACATCCGAGTGTTTAATTAATATATATATTCTCTCACTTTCTCTCTCTCTTTCTCTCTCTTTCTCTCTCTCTCTTTCTCTCTTTCTCTCTCTCTTTCTCTCTCTCTTTCTCTCTCTCTCTTTCTCTCTCTCTTTCTCTCTCTCTTCTCTCTCTCTTTCTCTCTCTTTCTCTCTCTCTCTTCTCTTCTCTCTCTCTCTTTCTCTCTCTCTCTTTCTCTCTCTCTCTTTCTCTCTCTCTCTTTCTCTCTTTCTCTCTCTCTCTTTCTCTCTCTCTCTTTCTCCTCCTCTCTCTCTTCTCTCTCTCTCTCTTTCTCTCTCTCTCTTTCTCTCTCTCTCTTTCTCCTTTTCTCTCTTTCTCCTTTCTTCCTCCTCTCTTTCTCCTTCTTTCTCTCTTTCTCTTCTTTCTCCTCTCTTTCTCCTTTTTCTCCTCTCTTTTCTCCTTCTTTCTCCCTCTTTCTCCTTTTTCTCCTCTTTCTTCCTCCTTTTTCTCCTCTTTCTCCTTTTTCTCCTCTTTTTCTCCTTTTTCTCCTCTTCTCCTTTTCTCCTCTCTTTCTCCTTTTTCTCCTCTCTTTCTCTTTTTCTCCTCTTTTTCTCCCTCTTTCTCTCTTTTTCTCTCTCTTTTTTTTTTCTCTCCTAAATTCACCACTTAATTATCTTTATTGTGGTCTTTTTTTTAAATTTTGCTAGATTTCAGGACAAGAATTCATCAGGTCTGGTAGAGTATCCAGCTAAGTTCTGGTACTAAAGTTAACATCACTAGTAGAAGTGCACAATTCTTCGTATGGCCGTGTCGAGGGGGATCTTATTTGGGATTCGAATACTATTATATTAAATATTTCGTCAGGGTTTACTTGATGAAGAGTGAAGTATTCTCGTGTCAGGTTGTCCTGACAAACCCTTGGTCAGAGAGACCGAAGACACTCGATAATGGTGTCTAGTAGGTAATTCAAACTGCTTTTGTGTTGTTTCAAATTTGATTATTTTCCGCTCTTTTTGCTCTTCTCTTTTCAGGACGGAAGATTCGTTAAGGCACCATTCTGTCACCCAACGGGACGGGCTCTACTTTGTTGACAAACAACCGTACGCCTATTTAGACTCAATCATTCTTTATCATAAGAAACACAAGTTACGAGGGATCAAACTCACGCAACAGGTAACCAGCGAGACGAAAATGTTCCATTTTAATGTGACATCATATATATCAGGGGCGGGCCACATCCGGCCCGCCACCCTGTTATGCTTTATTATTGCAATCCGGACCGCCGGCCTCCCAGTAAAACTCATATCATTTTATGACATAGACGTAAAAGTAGGTTTCTATTAAGATTTACAGTGGGATAAAAATGTATCAATATCAGCGAGCGATGATGCATGTATATTTCATTTTTTTTTTTTTAATTATTAAGATTTAAAAATAGAAAAAGAAAAAGAGAGAGAGGCAACGTGAGACGAAGAAAAGGGCATGAAACGGAACATATGTGAGGTGTGTCACAACGAATGCTGGATCAACATGCTACTTCCCCCGTCATATTTATGATTCCAAAATGGCTATTCGTCGGCGCCTTTTATAACATCACATACAGAAGTCTCTTGAGAAAAAATATCAGATTTGTAGAGTGTTCAATGCAATTTTTTTACAATTTATTCATGTAAACAAAATATAGTAATTCTGAGATTTCGTTTTTCACTCCGGCCCGCGATCTCCTTCCAAAAGTCTCATCTGGCCCTCACTCTGAAAAAGTTGCCCGCCCCTGATATATATAGATCTCATAGATTGTTGAACCTGCAAATTTATCCTTGTGGTACACGTGATAGTGTAAGCTTACACGTGTATGCTTCATCTGTTGTGTATTGCTGCCGTGCTTTAAAATGTTTCCCTTCGTTGGACGTCCGGTGCGAACGCGGGCCCCACGATATTTTTGTACCACCTTTGTTCAAACGGAAACATACTAATCTAATATTTTATATTAAAATGTGTCGTCTTATACACCTCGCCGTGCATTTTCATCTTACTCTGTACGGTGGATTCGCACCTCTGGGGTTAATACCAACAAAACGAAGAAAAAGTTTTGCTTGAAAATTATATATATATCTTACCTAAAAAAAAAAAATTTAAAAAAAAAAAAAAAAAAAAAAAAAAACGTAAATAAAAATGATTTATTAATGTTATATTGCATCATGTTTTGGTTTCAAATTTTAATATAAAATATTCATACTTCATGGATGCTTCTTGAGATGTTATTAATTGGTCCCCCGATTTATAAAATCGGGGTACTTATGTTTTGAGGCATATCTGTCTGTCCGGATTTTTCTCCGCAACCATCCATTGAATTTCTCTGAAATTTCGCATGAAGTTCTAACTTTGGTCAAGTTAGAAAGTGACATTCTCCGATTTTTTTTTTAAATCTGGTCCCCCCCCCCTCCCCAGTGGGTCGAAAGGCCCCAAAATGGCAAAAAATGACCCTTTTCTCCCATAACGTTTGATCCATCCATTCAATTTTTCTGAAACTTGGCCAAAATGTAGAGGCAATTGTTCTGGATATAAAATGAGCATCCTTGACCTCAGAAAAATTCTGGTTCGCGCACCCAGGGGGTCAAAGGGGGGTCAAAAATGCCCCAAATTGCCCAAATTTATTGTATTTTACACTCGCCTCATCGAGTCACATACAGAGGGGGACCACGCACGCGCGGCTTGTTTCCTATGTACTTATGTAAGTACTATGGCTAATGTAGTTTCAGAATATATCCGGTTATGGAGAAAGGGTCTATCCCATAAACCCTTATGAGAGTTTGTGACATATCTCCATTCTATGTACGCCGGGTGCGAACACAGACATTAAGATATTATTGTGTCATTTTTTTTTGATAGAGCAGATACTACACTCTGATCCTGTCCCGAGGGCCAAGAAACTGTATTTTAGTTAGTTTCACGCTCGACACAAGAGCGTCATCAGATGAAATTATATTTTTGCATTACATTTTCGATGATCGGGCGATCCCATTTTTGAAAAGAAGGGGAGGGTGATAACGTACGTACGAACACGAATTAGAGTATCAATATATAGGTGATTAGCTGTGCCTACCCGGCGTTGCCCGAGATGCAGTGACGCCATTTTAGTTTTTAATTTTAATTTCTTTGCACATCTTTCAACTTGAGGTAGACAACTCCTACCATATTTTCAATTTAAATGTGATTTTTATTTTTAGGTGATTATTTAAATATGTTTTATATCAGCTGTCAACTGGAGCGGACTAAGTAAATAATTTTTAATAAATTGTAGGAAAGTACATTATTATATTGACGATAACAAATAAAAATTGTCTGAAGCAAAGTTTAATTTGCCAGCTTAAATGCTATTTCGGTCTGACTTTGAAAATCCGACTAGATAACCTTGTTAGATTAGCAGGGATACCGGCGTTGCTCGGGGACATTGATAATAAAACGGTTTTGAAAAAGTGCTTGTAATCGTTTTCTTTATCAACCCTCTCTTGCGCCTGTTGTTTGTCTACCCTTTTCTGGCGCTACCGGATCAGGCTGTCTGGTGATACCGGCTTCCTGACCAAAAATGGCACCAAACATTGATGTTATTTTTGCTTTGTTTTTGTTTGTTTCCCTTTGCAAAACTCAATCATGTTTCGCAAAAACAAAGATATTTTCCTCTACAAAACAACCAAACACATCAATAAATACTTGAACATATAAAGAACTTGTTTTATCAAAATGACCGGATTCGACACTAAATAACCTGAAAAGGGTTGATATGCCGTAAAACAAAACAACCAAACCAAACATGAATGAATACGTGAACATAGCATGATCTTGAAGCATGGAGACTTTTACCAAAGGATTCAGCACTAAATAACCCGAAAAGGGTTGATATGCCGTAAAACAAAACAACCATTGTCCATCCTTTAATTGTTCTCGCACGTGGTCTGCGTTTGTAGGGGGGGAAAGAATAGAAATGTTTCTTCCCTTTTGGTTAACGAACCTTGGACGTTGATTGAACGCGATTATTCTCAAAGATATATTCACACACTTGGCAAGTATTCTTCTGTCAAAGTTGAACGCCAAAGAAAGGAAAACTACTTCAGTTCTCGTGCGTGTCTGTCATACGTGATCTCGTCAATTCTCGTTATCCCCCCTTTCTTCCTCCTCATTACTTAAGACTTATTATGGGGACAGAAATAATGTTGATTGTACAGATTGGTTGTAATACAAGCTAGTAACTTGAGTTTGCACCTTTTTATCGTCACACTTAAATGGCAGTAATGTTAAAACTGCAAGTTTTTTTCACACTGTCACCACAAATTCAAAATAAACTTTAGTATAAGGTTGTTCGGAAAGTAATGACCGGTTTTAGAAACATTCATTGGTCTTATAGAATTAACATGTTCAATCCTATAATTATCAACCAATAGCGTGATCGCAAATAGACAAGCCACGCCCAGAAATTATACCTAAAACAGCTAACATATTTTCCCACAAAAATCGGCTCAAAATAAGAGACGAAAGTAATAAAAATTCATCTTCATCTGAAGGCTAAAATAGAATCAGTCTTGAATATGACGTGAAACTGTATTTGGTAAGAAGTCCCCAATTAAGGAACTTTGGGGATATGGAGTCACTCCTGAGTTTCCATAATTCTCAGGTCCACTGCTAATACCTGTCAGGGTCCCATCTATGTCTTAAATAGAATCTATCGTTTTCAGACTGTTTATTTTCAAAATATACGCTTACAAAATAAAATAATCTATAAACATTTGATGTTGAGAACGGGAAGCATAAAAGTTTTACTAAATAACAGAATTAAGTATTAAATGACACAAAACGGGTTAATATACAGACTCATTTGGTATAATGGTTAGTGTTTGCTTATAGGTCAGAAGACCAGGGTTCAATTCGCGGTCGAGTCATACCAAACCCTCAAAAAAAAATGGAGCTTGATGCCCCTTTACTACTCACTCGGCATATGGTGAGTATCAAAGATAAGCGCGGTAATCCAGTGGAAGGGGTTCTCCCCTCCTCTACCTCTGTGTAGTAGCCAATGAAAAGGAAGCCTTCGGGTCACCATCGACTGTGATCGAGTCATTTGTTTATATTCATACCGTCGAGCGTGAAGGAAGTTAGTAAAGATATCTCTATTGCCAACGTAATACGCAGCGAATTTTAGCACCCCCTCACGTACGCAGAGAATTTATCTACCCACGCCTGGTGATACCAGATCAGGCTGCCCTGTGGCTCCCTGAGACGAAATTCACCTACATTGACGTTTTTTTTTTTTTTTTTTTTTTTTTTTTTGTAAAACTTAATTATGTTCTACAAAACCAAAAACAAAAACAACAGCCCCTCTCCCTTTCTCTTTCCCCTTTTTTATTTTATTTTTAGAACTTGAAGCATAAATCTTTTACTATAATGACCAGATTCGGCATTAAATAACCCAAAAAGGGTTGATATGCCGTAAAACAAAACTACCAAACCACCATACCTCTACCCACGCGTTGCTAAACTTGCTTAGATCAAATCTCAACTATTCTAGTTCTTCATCTTTCTAATTTCAGGCCCCGCTGAGTGCCCGGGTTGTCAAGTCTTTTGCGTCGAGGTTCGCAGCCAACAACGGAAACTTGCCAGAAACGAAAGATCTTCAGGGCAAAAACAAGAAACTCGAAGAAGCCTTGTCCCGGTTATAGGAACTCTGCAAAAGCATCATTCGAGGAACCACCTTTCCAATCATCGCTCGTTTTCTCTCTTATCCCAAAATCTCCAGACCCGAAAATAAAATCAATATAAACCAACTCTATCGGGTGTGGGGTAAAAGAGAATTAAAGTTTCATTTGTGAAAGTTCCAGGATCGAAGCCACGCGTCTGGGATGTTCCATTTGTTGTACCAAGGTGCCAACCATTCGTCATCCTTATTGGTGTCTACCAAATTCCCACTTTTTGGTACTTGAAGACATTTGGCATTTTCTACTTAAATTATAGGATCGATATTTTTTGTAACGTTTAACTTCGATTTTCACACGCAATTCTGGAAATGTTTAATTCCTGATGTTCGTTTCACTTTATGTAAGCTATATATTTATATATATATATATATATTTATATTCACACACATCCCTCTCTATCATATATATATATAGTATAATTTTTTATTTATGCAAACATTTTTGGTCACAACCTCCTAAGACCTTTAGAAAAAATGGAATTCCATTTTTCTAAAGGTCTGAGGAGTTTGGCTCTCAATAGAGGGCGAAGCTGAAACATGTATGCACATATGTAACCAAAAATGTCTGTATAAATAAAAGTTTATACTAAAAAAACAGCTCTACTTGTTATTGGGCACTTTTTTTATAAACATTTTTTCATTGGATTAACATCTAGGAAATAAAAATACATGCACTATATATATATATATATAGCTATGAAAATATATTTATCGCAATTAAGCTACACAGAAGCTCTGTGTAGCTTAATTGCCATAAATATATTTTCATAGCCTACTACCTAGCTCTACTTACGTATCGAGCACTGAAGTAAATACTGAAAATTGATACATAAAAAATTATCTCCTTATAAAATTTTATGTGAATACATGAAATAGTAACATATATATATTATATATATATATATATATATATATATATATATATATTATTTAAAAACTATACGTTACATACTTCAGAGACGTACCATGGTGTCATTGAAATAGGCTGACCGTTTATTGTTAAAAAAGGTCACTAGAGTCCATTCAAATAATCAGCGACTCACAAAATGAAAGCAAATCGAAGAATGAGGTTCAAGGATTACCGTACCGAAGTATGTAACGTATAGTTTTTGAATAAATCATTTTTATATTAGCTCTCATATTTTTGCGATCGAGCACTATAATGATTTCTTTTCAACATACACCAAAATATATAGTTTAAGCTGATATTTGTTGATGCTATTCTGTGCGCGAGTAATATTACTAAACTAGCGATGTATTCTCAGCACTTGTTTAGTAACATTACCCGCGCAAACAGCAACAAAAAAGCAGATTAAAACATAACATACTGTCGGAAATAAATTTCCAATGTTAAAAACATAAAAGCGTTCATCGTATTTCGCTGTCTGGTGCAGCAAGGTGATGTGGTTACATTGCTAGTAAAATCGTAAACAAGGATAGCATCAAAGCTTGAGAGACGACTTATTTGTATAATGTCAGCTTTCTCTGATCGTATGCCCTAGACAACGCTCTGTTAGACAGTCTTTCTTTTGAAGTACTGGTTCGAATCCTGTAAGAGTCTCATTTTTCACTTTGTGGTATTCTTTGTTTACATCCATCCTGCGGTCTAAGATAATCGCTTGTTTAGTAATATTACTCGCGCAAATAATAGCATTAACAAAAAAGCAGCGTAATACATAACATACTATGTACAACCGGAAATACATTTCCAATATTAAAAGTGTGTATGTATGAATGAATGAATGAAAAAAAAAATATATTTACATATTCATCAATGTTTCGTCTTTATTTGAAGAATTCCTCGGGTGATTGATTTGAAGAAATAACATAAAAGTACAAATAAATCATCCTGGGGAAGTCTTGAAATAAAGACGAAACGTTGATGAATATATAGATAATTTTGATTTTTCATTTTCATCATATATATAATGTGTATATATAATTTTAAAAAAATACATAAATTATATTCCAAATGGTATTTCGTATATCCAACGTTAAGTCGGTAAGATTTACCTCAGGACATGTGCGGTGAGAACCAAGTTTTTGAATAAATGACAAAAATATATAAATATTTATAATTCAAACCGAAAAAATGACGATTTCATGTTTGCTTTTAGTAGTAATATGTGTATATTTTTTCACTTATTCAAAAAATATGGATCTGACAACAACTTAGCATACTGTGACGAAACGACGGCTATATGAACCAATAAAAAATAACTAATGGATTCTTGTTAATTCATAAATTGCTCGATAGTAAATAAAATCTATAATATTATAGAAAGATAAAGAAAAGAGTCACAGACTGTCACAATATAGGAAGTAGAAATATTCCGGTGTTGAAGAGGACAAAAACGAAGTTATTTTTTAAAGTAAATCTTACTTGATTCAGTCAAATTCTACACAGTGATTTAATGTGTATAATCATTTTCCATATGTTTCGAGGTAAGACCTCTTTATCAAATCGTTGGTGTTTCAAATCTCCTGAAACTCGTGTGGCCTTAAGCGCTGGTAATATTCCATTACATTACCTACAAGCATAAACAAATCTATATAATCTGAATATGTCCATAAGCGAAACACAATATAAATTAAAGTTTCTCCATTCATATTTTCCCTATGATTGTAATATATCAATTCTATTTGATGTTTGTCCAATTTTTTCTAATATACCCACCCAAATAATATATATAGCTTATTTAATTATGCTTAATTTATTTATACTGATTTTGGTTAATATCTTGTTGTCATTGAAAGTAATTAACTGCTGTTTTGTTGTCATTGAAAGTAATTAACTGCTGTTTAAGAGGATATTTTTCAAACGATACAAGCGAAATATTAAATTATTGGCATTTTTCCTGTTGCTTGAAGAGGAATTCTGGCAAAAACGACGGAGATGGAAAATAGGTCTTGCCATTTTTTTTTTTTTTTTTTTTTTTTTTTAATTTCCAAAATCTGAGCAAAATCAACTCTTACGGTTGGTATTCATTGAAGGACTTTTTGTTTCTTTTTTTTTTGTGGGCAAAGCTAAAATGTTCTTTATTTGTGATTTGATATTGAGCCCCCCCCCCTCCAAATAAAAAGGACCTCTTTTTTATGTAATTGAGTACCCAAGTGTCTCTGCTTCCCGACTTTCAAACGTTGGGAAAGATGGCGACTTTAAACTACACCCCACATAGGTTACAATATATATACTTCCGGCATTAAATAATTGTTAATATGCCGTAATTTACAATGAGTATTCTGTTTCAACATTAAATAATCCACAGGTGTTGATATGCCATAAATCATATCTAATATTTTGTTGTGTAATTAAAAATAATCTGCAAGAGTGTTGATATGCTGTAATTAACCATGTGGGTTGATGCTGAAACGACTACACATGTGCGGTTATATGCTCATGTTGTCAGAAAGAAATAACATTGATTACAGCTTTATAAAAGTTTCTTTATCCATTGTCCAGGAAAAAAATCTTCCTCTGTAATCTTTATGGTAGGTTAGTTGGAAAGGATTCTCTTAACGTTATATCGAAGTGGTGAAATTTTGTAAAGAAGCACCAAAATCACTCTCAAACAAAAGGAATGACACCCGTTGGCAGTTTGATTGTGTAACAACACATCCATCATTATCGGCATTCGTGTTCTCTCTGCTAATATATTTACTCCATAAGTAGTCGCGAATCCCAATCAAACTGCATTCTCTCGCACCTGCAGATGTATCTTCGTCATTAACGTTTTTTTTTCTGACCCTGCACATCGACCCTCCAACCTCCCACGGCCGTGTATTCTTTGGCTTCTTCCTCCAATGACACCAATATATTTAAAAGGGGAATAAAAATTATTTAAAATAGTCGGCATATCCGACCTTCAATTCGTTGATATGTCGTAAGGCGCCCGATTCGAAACATGACAAAACGGTCCGTTGACGAAACAGTAAAAGGGAACGATTTTTTTTTTCCTTCAAAATATTTCTCGTTTTGAATGAAGGAAAAAGATAAGCAAGATGTCGTTATTGTTGATTGTTCCCAGTTGTGGTCAGTTTGCGTAGATGTGAATCGAAATTCAACTTGTCCAAACATTTCACTCTCCTCTTTTTCTTTGTAAATCGCAACAGCGGCCATTTTTAATATATGATGTCACTCTATGAACATCACTGGTCTTCCAAAGCATAAAAATAAAAGGTTACTGTAACTTGAGGGGAATCCTAAAAAAAATGTCGCTCAGCACTTTTTCAAAACAACCGAAAACCATTGTTTAATGTTTTGACAAAAATACGCTTAATTTAATAAAAACAAATGCTAGTTGGAATCCATTCAACATGGCGGCTTCTGTTTCAAACAAACATGGCCGTTATGATGCAATGAAATTTGGACATTTGTAGAATAGGGACCTAAAGTTTATAGTAACCTAATTTTCTGCGAAATGTAGGAGAAAGGATATTCTGCAAGTGTTTCCCTTTTTTTATAGTAAATTTGTGGGTTCTTGTATAATAAAAGTCCGAAAAAAAGTTTTTTTTTGTCTTTTACTGTTTGAGAGGTAAATAAGGGGCAGGTAACTCCTATTTGACAATTGTGTTGAGACTCGTAAGTGTGCACTCTGATTTTATGTAAGCAAAATCAGCTTTTCCACGCGCCCATAAGCAAAATCAGCTTTTCCACGTGCCCATAAGCAAAATCAGCTTTTCCACGCGCCCATAAGCAAAATCAGCTTTTCCACGCGCCCATAAGCAAAATCAGCTTTTCCACGCGCCCATAAGCAAAATCAGCTTTTCCACACGCCCATAAGCAAAATCAGCTTTTCCACGTGCCCATAAGCAAAATCAGCTTTTCCACGTGCCCATAAGCAAAATCAGCTTTTCCACGCGCCCATAAATAAATAAATTTTAATATTTCCCGAATAGGTAATTTTGATTTGTCAAATATACTTTTATGCGTAATCGACGTTTTACTTGCACAGTATCCCCATGTGCAACGCCAATTGAAGCCATCAGTTGTTACTAGTGATGGCACAAGTCGCATCTCATGGCCACAGTTTCAGGTTACTGCACCAGAAATAAGTCTGTGTGCTTGCAGAAAATCAGTTTCGCACTGTCTGATGTAAAATACAGTACGTCTTCAAACTTGAAAGAGTTAAGATCTGAACACTTACGAGTCACAGCACAATCGTCAAATGGGAGTTACCTGCCCCTTATTTACCTCTCAAACAGTAAAAGACAAAAGCTTTTTTTCGGACTTTTATTATACAAGCACCAATTTGTGTTTATATATTGCGTCTTAACAGCTACATTTGTTGAAAATAAAAGCCGCCATATTGAACTGACTCTAACTAGCATAGCCCACAAAGCTAGTAAATTAAATAAATTTATTCAGTAAATGCATAATTCAACATTTGACAAAATAAGATTTAAATTTCAGTTCATGAAAATCTTTTTAAACTAAATTCTAAAAGCCTATATTCGGAACATCGTGAAGTTTCATCGGATGTATTGCTGGCTTGGCAGGCCGAGAGCAGGCTCAAGACCTTCCCTCGAATAATGGTGATTGAGAAGAGGCGCTCTGGAGAAAAGTCAATTCACGATAGTCCCCGGTGTGGCGAGTCATTAATAGACCGGCAGACGGGAAGGACATGGAGGAACGCTGGCTTCCGGTGGAAAAAGCTTGAAAGTGTGTACGGATGCCTCAAAGTGAAACAATTTTTTTTATTCATATTAATTTCAGACTTTCCCTTTTATTCATATTAATTTCAGACTTTCCCTTTTATTCATATTAATTTCAGACTTTCCTTTTTGTCATATTAATTGTAGACTTTTCTTTCATCATAATCTAATAATTAACATAATACAGACTATTTGAAAAATAATTTATTTGTTTTTATTTGATTGTTTTCAAAACATTTTTTTTAAATAGTGAAAACGTTTTTTCTTAGAAATGGAAATGCCCTAAACCTAAACCCTAACCCTAACCTTCCCAAAAAACATTATTTTTACTAAATATTTCAAAAAAAACATTAAATTAAAAAAAACACATTCGTTGCTCAAAAACATTATTTCTTGAAAAAAAAAAATAATTCTATTTTGTTTATTTTCTTCAATGAAAATTTTTTTTTTTAAGTTTTGAAAACAATCAAATAATACAGACTATTTGAAAAATAATTTATGTTAATTATTAGAATATGATGAAAAAAGACTGAAATTAATATGAAAATTTTTTTTTTAAATTGTATCACTTTCAGGCATCCGTACACACTTTCTTCGAGCTTTTTCCACCGGAAGCCAGCGTTCCTCCATGTTCTTCCCGTCTGCCAATAGACCAAGGTGGTTGCGGAAGTCCCTCGGAGCTGGAATCAATTGCAATACAAATCTGGAGACCGTATTTTGATCGCTTCTGGTCCTCCGCTGACGCTAATGATGTCGAGAAACAGAAGCCGCCATCTTGAATATACTCCAAATCAAGCACTTCAACTAGCGTAGATATTAAATTAAACGTATTTTTGTCAAAAACATTAGATATAATGGTTTTAAACGATAAGGTGTTTTGAAATAGTGCCGAACGGCATTTGTTTCGGTTCCCCATGGAGTTATTAACTAAATAAAACAATGCCTGTTTATTGTCATTGACTACAGTATAAATGGAGGATAAAAAGCCTGCAATTTTTTTTATTGGTATCAACATAACTTTTGTTCAATTGTTAGGATAATTTAATCTTTCTTGTTTTTCACACATCACGTCTGTTTATTTGTTTGTTTTTTTTATATATTGTTTATATAAAGGTTTCAAATGAAAGTTATTGAATGTTTTCTTTTTTCTTGTATTTTTTTTTAATTTTAAACTTGTAAAATACATACAGGTATGCAACGCTGCGGATGCTTGAGTTTGACAGACAGTACGGGACTTATTAAGATATAAATTCTTTTCTGCAGCCTTTCCTATAGAGAGGGCTAGTGGTTGGTGCACCAGCCTATATGTGGCAACAATACGTTATGCACGGGCGAATGGCGGCTTTATAAAGATATGGGATACTAGTAGGGGTGAAAAGTTTTCTAGCCAGGTAAAGGGAGGCTACCTTCTTTGCAGCAAACTTGACAACATCTATGTACTTATTCCGTTTCATGCTTTTTTTTTTCTTTTTGTTTTAACTTATATTCACCCAAAAAAATGCAAATTGCCACTGAGACGTAAGGGGCTGCTGAGAATTAGGGGCCAGATTTATAAGAACATCCTACGAGGGGAGTTGTGCAGCGAGATGTTTATTCACATTACATTTAAATTTCTGCATGTTGGTACCGTCGGGGAGCAGGGGGTGGAGGAATTCCAAAGGCAAGCAGTTTTGAAAAAGGAAACTTAGATTAGAAAGCTTTCCGGAGTTTGAATGTTGGTCTCTCGAGACAATCGATTGTTGGGGTAGGAGTTTAACAGACAGTGCGAAACTTATTAGGTTAGACATTTTTTTGGTACTGATATCGATTCTGACCCAGTTTTCGTGAGCTTCGACTCGGAAGCGTTCGGCTGTCCTACGCAAACGCCCGAGTGTTGACGAGCCGAATGGTACCAGACGACAATTTTGATACGGTGCTGCGTTCTGTGATTGTAAGTTATATTTTCAATAAATTTTCTAAAAGAAACAACAAAAATACAACAAGCAAAACATAGCGAAGAAGTTACTGTTATCAAATAAATATTTTTTTTATTATTTTGATACGTTGCTGCGTCCTATAATTTTTAGTTATAGTTGCAAACAATTTTTTAAACAACAAAACAAATAAAACAAGCAAAACAGAGCGAAATTACTGTTATCAAATAAATATTTTTAACCCTAACCAAAAAAAAACAAGCAAAACATTATTATCATAGGACGCAGCACCGTATCAAAATTGTCGTCTGGTACAAATCGGCTCGTCAACTCTCGGGCGTTTGCGTAAGATAGCCGAACGCTTCCGAGTCGAACCTCACGAAAACTGGTTCAGGATCGATATCAGTACCCATTTTTTATTTTTGTTGCTTTCCTTTTAGAAAAGGCAATAAAAACGCAGGAATACAGATTCTTGAGATACGTCTGACTAATTAAATCAAACTCTTGAGTCAATCCCACCTTTATTACTAAATAACTGTTCCTACCCGGCGTTGCCCGGGAGCTTTATGTATTTGTATTTTTATTTTGCTCCCCCACCGCACCATTTTTACCAAATTATTTTTCTTTAAGAAAAACAGGATTTCAAAAGTAAGATTTATTCAATTAAATCAAATTGCTATAAAATTAATTTATTTGATTATCGTGACGTTTTAATCTTTATTTATACAATTATCGGATGTAAATAGCTTCCAGATTGAAAGGAGGATTTGCTAACAATTTTAAAGACAAATGATTTTCTATTCGAGAGTTTAAATGCTTCCAAATTCCTTTCAAAACTACGACGGGTCACGAAGTAATTCTTTTTTTTTTCTTAATCTTTTCTTTTTTTCTTAATCGTTTTTTCTTTTTTTTTTTTTTTTTTTATTTTAACTATTAACAAAGATTTAAAATAGCTGACTTGTTTACCATTAAACTTAAAATGCATTCTGATGGATTTAATTTCGTTATTTATTTACAAAGGATTTAACTTAGATTTAATGTCGCGTGTACCGACATCCCCACCTCCTCGTAAATAAACTAAAAAATACGAAACGAAATTCAGTCTTTTTAATTTTTGAATCATTTGACTATTTTATGACAACTGGTGATATTTAAAAAGCGGAACTGTTCGCTGTAATACTTTTCGCCTCTTACTCCGATTATTTTACTTCTCTTCCTACCATTTTGTCGAACAGGTCCGCACTGAATATTTACTTCTATAATTATTGTTCGAATTTAATTGTTTTATTGAATAGAAATTATTATATTAAAAATAATCTATTTTTACCATAGAAGAAGTCTCTGCAGGTGTTATGTGTTGTAATTATTGTATTACCTAATAGGCAGGGTTAATAGTTTTGCTATGACCTTAGTGATGTCGTGAGAGAATCTATTAAAGCTTTTTTATTGGTGGTGATGGTAAGCGAGTTGGACTTCTGCATAGAACTCATGAAGACCGTGCCTCAGGATTGTCTGATTTACATGAACTTTTCCTTGTTAGTCGCGGCTATTCGGTGACCTGCAAGGCTCAGCGGTTGCATGCGAAGTCGGAAGGTTTGGTCAAAAACACAAAGGAATTACCTAGAAGCAACATTGCTAATCTTCCTTCATTTATTTGCGGATCTGCGCCTGACACGTCGTGCTTGCCACACGCAGAGGAAAACGACCAGAGGACAACAGATCCTGATTCCTGATGGACCCCCCACCCCCGGATATTCACTAGAGCCCTGTTAGTCGGGTTGCTGTCCTATACCGCTTGATGCCAAACATGTCCGCTATAGGTGGCTCTGCCAGGAACTGGAATCCTAGACAACGTAATTCTGACACTACCACGTTGCCACCACGTTAAAGAAGGATTGGACTTGGGATGAGGGTTCTAATGCTGAATATGATGTGGTAGAGCTGTGTGTCAGGTTTATATGTTGTGGAAAGGCTGTAAAGTGCTGGTATGGTGGGGTCGTATATGAAGTTTCGTAATAGAAACGAAATATTTAATCAATGTAAGCATATTTTTGTGTTCATTTTTTTTCTAACTAGCACTGTTCTTTTCCTTATATACATCAACACATTTTGTTATTTTACTCACTAGGGGTCCTCACATGAGTAATTATCACTTACTGAAAAGAAAAAGCAGTTCCCTGGGGTCTGAGTGACAAAGCTTACCCTATTTCCGGCACTCTCCATTTCTTATGATTACTATTGCAAATAACTGTTCGTTCTCGCAAAAGCTGTCTAACATTTCTTTTTCACTGATACTGGCTGTTGGTGTTTTCTAAAACCTGGGTGTCAATAAACCTTTAGATTAAAGTACTCTCCGTGCCCTTCCAATGGAAGGTTGGTTGGTTGGTTCCTCCCTTCAGTGTTTCCTCCTTGACTCTTCACGACAATTGTTTTGATGCCAGCATTTCTTGCTCTTCAACTTAGCTTTTTCTTTTTTCTTTTTTCCTTTTTTTTTTCTTTTTTCTTTTTCTTTTTTTTTTCTTTTTTCCTTTTTCTTTCTTTTTTCTTTCTTTTTTCTTTTTCTTTTTTTTTTCTTCTTTCGTGTGAATCAGATGATTCTGGTGTTAGCATTAGTTTCCCTGATGTTTTTCTAGTTAGAAATCTTTCTAGAAAATCATCGGGTACTTACGGGAAGGACCACAAGAAGGTTGCCAACATCCCTAAGTGAAAGTAATATTGTGGAACCGACTGGATTCGAACTTGGAACACTTAACCACCGCCACCTCCCAACTGTAGCACGTTGATAGCGTTTGTTGCTTATTTGTTTTCATAATTGTCATGGATCAAAGGGAAGATTACTATTTCTCCATGTCTTTTATTTTTCAAAGTTTTTCGGGTACTATTAAACTTTCTTGACTATAGCAATTTCGTTTCGGTTACTCTCCATGTTGTATTGGATCCTCCGACTGGTGTTAAGTTAATTGTGTACCCGATATTAACTTTGTGAATTTTTGTGGCGACAAAATCATAATGACAAGAACTGTACTGCCTACAGATGCGTGTCGTTTCGTGAAAATGTGTGCAAACCTCGAACAGTCAGTTAAGCACCTTTCTAACCATCAACACTCTTGAGTCATGTTGGATTTATACACAGGTTTATTGACCATCAAAAGGGTAAAACTGAAAAGATAAGTTTCACAAGCACGTAAATACCAAAGACATGAATCTAATAAAAAAAGAATATTGCAGAATAGAAGATATTTGGGTACTACTCCAGATGAAGCGCTTAATTTCCGTGACTGCTGGGCGGCAACGATCGGGCAGGTCGCGGAAGCGCCCGAGAGCTGCTAAAACGAAAACGAGGCTGAAGCAAAACTGAAAGTCGTAAAAATGGAAAAGTGGCAGACGACAGTATCAGACGAAGGATACAAAAGAAAAAAATACATATATTTGAAAAAAAAAATGAACAAACCATAGCTGAAGAACTATAAATAAACTTTTTTTTTTTTTTTTTTCGTGGGCCAAATGAACCATTTTAATTTTTTTTTTTTGTCTTTTTTTTTACATAAAAACAAAGAAGTATGTTATTTTTCTTAGGATATTTAGGCAAGTTTTTTTTTTTTTGGGGGGGGGGGGGGGTTTCATATATTTTCTCGTCGAGAGTCAGGGTTTACGGATACATTTGCGGCCGGTTTGAAAGGTCTTCTTACCGCTTATTTTGTTGTGCTGAGCGCAGATGATTGACAGCAACCTGATTGGTCAGCTCTGCTTCAGCCTCGTTTTCGTCTCGGCAGCTCTCGGGCGCTTCCGCGACCTGCCCGATCGTTGCCACCGAGCAGTCACGGAAATTAGGCGCTTCATCTGGAGTAGTACCGATATTTAAGAGTAGAAATAATGATAGAAAGTTAAAAAAATACAAATTATATTAGGTGAGAGCCGATTTACCGGTGAGAAGAAACGGGGGCTCACACGTGGGGTGGGAAAGGTAAACAAAGTATTCTAAACATAAAAATGATACGAAAAATAACACTAGAACGATTTAATTCTATTCTTATGGAAGAGAAAGGTAATACTTCTTAGCGTTGATGCTCAAAATGTCAAAATATTTATTAGAGAAATGTAAAACGAAGTAAACAGCTACAATACTTAAGTGGACGAGCACCGCAATGGATCTCACTGGTGACGAGTCTGGAAGAATCCCTAAGAAAATAAGGGCCGGCTAAGGGAGATAAACAGAACAAAAACACTTTGATCAAATTTGCAATGATATAGCTGCATTTCACCTTCCATAATAAATTATTTTTTTAAACATTCCAATAAATTGTTTGTCAATAAATTATTTTTCAGATGTGTTACGGGCTTGTAACATAACCCTTACCCTACTTTTACGTTAGATTATTATACGAAACTGATCACCCACTCTAAATTCCAAATTAATTTTGTTTGTTTTTTGTTTGTTTGTTTTTTTCAGTGTGTTCACGCGTAATCGCCAAAAAAGGGGGGGGGTGATCCGGAATAGGGTGTTAATCTAGAACTGTACAAAAAAAAACATTTATTGTTACGTTTTTTTTTGTTTGTTTTTTTTAAGGTAAAGAAAATAATGTAAAGCCAGAGTAATAAGTAATACAAAAACCCAAATTAACCGAAACTAAAACGTTCAAAAGTACCATTTCTCAAGACTGTTCCTAGTGCTAATATAATTCCATGAAAAATACCAGTATACTGAAATCATATGCCCTTAAGATGAAAATTCATATACACTAAATGTACAAAAGCAAGGAAATTCCCAAATGTTTACACTTTTATTGTCATTAAGGGTATGCGAGCACAACAGGGCTATGTATTTTACTGGTAGGAATTTTTCTTCAGCGCACCTCACACACTTCATCCACTCATGCATAGAGATTTATACTGTAGTGATGTGATAATGAAATGGTTTGGTTGATATGTAGTCATACCCTTAATGACAATAAAAGTGTAAACATTTGGGAATTTCCTTGCTTTTGTACATTTAGTGTATATGAATCTTCATCTTAACCCTATTAAGGGCATATGATTTCAGTATACTGGCATTTATCATAGAATGTCACTACTTTTGTAAAGGCTATGCCTCAATACAATGCCTTCTCATAGGGTTTTTTTGGAATTTTCTGGAAAACAAAGGTATATGGTAAACTGAAATTAAAATGCCATCAACTAGACCCTAGAACCTCTATCTCTGCCAAAAATCAGCTGAATCCATCAAATAGTTGAGATACAGGGTGGCACGTACGTACGTACGCACAGATTTCATGATTAAACTTTCTGGATCTCTGGGTTGCCTTGACTAATGATGCTGAAATTCTACACACTTAGAACCTATCAAATTAACATTTTGTGCAAAGTTTTAACTAATTTGGTTTATTGGTTTTTGAGTTATGATTGATCAAAGAAATGAGATTTCCAGCATAGGCCATTCGTGAAGTCTATTAAGGGATAGAGTGCTCTCGCGCCTCCCTTGATTCAGATGACTACATTGAGTTGGTGCCCATCGTTGTCGAGCGCTGGGTGGAGAGGGTGGCTGCAGGACTCTGCTCTGTGTCACATATCAAAGAAAAACCTAAAAGTGGCTGTCTGAGAACTTCCCTGACTTCATCCGTCCCAACATCCTCTCCCCTCCTCCAGCCCTCAAAAAGAATTTGCCTGATTGCAACCCCATGGACGATTATATGTGAGGGGGGCGCAGTTGAGAAAGACACCAACCGTACCGCCTGCAACACCAAGGACGCGCTGATTACCAGGATCAAACTGGTATTCAGGCGTCTCTCGAGGGACACCGCCAAAGCCGCGTGCACAAGGTTCGGGTCCGTGGTGGAGATTCAAGCGGCTTTTCCCAGTGATCTGTATTTGGCAACAGATCCTTTAAAGAGATGCACACTTTGAATTTTTAGAATACATCAATTATTGGCCAAGATATGACTTTCTTTCTTTCCTTTCATTTCCAAAAAATGTCAACTTCGTCTCGAACACTATGTAATGGATTCAATCTATTCATATTTGACACATCGAGAATGTCTGTCTGAACACCATCATTTTTGTGGCACTAAATGATGTGGTGTCAAATTGATATTTTACGAAGCTGTGCTTTCGTGATTGTTCTTCTATTGTTGGTAATTGTTGTTACTTTCGGACCATCTTGATGAATTTTGATGGAGTACGTTTATTCGTAGCCAGTACATATTGTTGGGATCTATGTTGGCTTATATCGCGGTAAAGGTGGCCAATTACTCACATAAAAAGAACTAGGAGATACGTAATAATAGCGAATAAGAGGAAGTCATTCGTTCATATCGTATGAATCAGATAATTCTATTATTCGCATTAGTTTCCCCGATATCTTTATAGTCAGAATTCTTTCTTGAAAGAAATCGGGTACTTATGGGAGAGACTACGTGACGGTTGCCAACTTCCTAAGTGAAAGTGTTTCTGTGGAACGAACTGGATTCGAACTTGGCACACCCAGGTTGCCAGTCCATGTCGTTAACCACTTAAGCACAGTCACCTCCCAATAAGAGGAAATGAAATACTTTGATAATAGTATATTTATTCGATCAAGGAATTCATGTACATACGGTATCTACCTCCCTCCCACCACGGGAAGATGCGGCACAAGGCCGGAGTGTGGGGTAGTAGGTCAGTGTACAAGACGTAATGCCTGAGCAGCCCCGTCGGCATTCCTCAGTAGGGACGCCTCAGTCGATTGGCCATGAACTCACTCAAAGAGAGAAGGCAAATATTGGGATGCTGGATCTCCTATGACTACCCAGAACAAATACCTCAGCCCGACAAAGCAGGGCCAGCTGATATCACAGCGGCCCACCCTTTGGCGAGGACGTATCTTTGGCTGGTGTGAATGCATATGAATAAATACTGACAGACTGTCTGACAGCTAATTTATAAGCGCAACTATTCTTGTATGGTCAGTAGGGGGTAAATAATTCTATACAACAGTTGGAAAACAAACGTTTCGGACAAGGGATCACGAAAAGATCAAGAGATTTACCCCCCCCCCCCCGGCCGCCGCTGAATCGTGAGAGCCGGAAGTCACCTGTTCTCGGGCTGACGGGATTTCTGGAAGAAGATAGGTTTTGATAGGAGTTTGAAGCATACGAAACGTACTGAAAATGGTCTGACAAACTTATAATCTTTTAAGCGATGAGCTTAAAATATAAGTAACTCCCCAGTAACTACCGCAATTTTGACCTTTAAGCTATGAGACAAGAACTTTGTCGCATGAATATTTTGTTCTTCTAAGACCATGTTGTTTGGAGTCATTGCATGATAATTAAGGTAAGACATACGCAGCCGGCCTTTGATTGCAGCTAATGAAAGTAGCCTCGGTCTTTGGGGCGACAACGCACATGTACGCCTGAAAACAACGGACAGTAAAGAAGGTATATATTCAAAGTTGATTAAAGTAACTAAATGATTACATGGGTTCATCTTGATGTCGTCTCTATGCCTATGTAAGAAAAGAAAAAAAAACATATGTCACTATGAGTCACGCGAGGATACATTCCACGAACTTTATTTCGCTATACTCCATGTGACCTTGTAGTTACGAGACAATCATCGGGCGGGACAAATCCATTATTTTTCTAAGAACGTGTTGTTTGAATAGTTATATTAAGAAAGCAGGTCAGATAACTGTTGTTAAGCTAAAAAAATTAGTCTCAGCCCTGGGAAGAAGACAACACACGCGCACGTATAACAACGACGGCTAGCAAACAAAAGTATGGATTTTAAAGTTGCTTAAAAATAATTTTAAAATAAAATTATCATTTAGGGTCATCTTGATGAACAACCTTATTTCTATATAACAGCATAATGGTGGAATAAATTGATCTTAGAATAAGTAGACAAACGTATACTTACATTTTTACATTCGGTGCATTCGCAGAATAAGTAACAAAGAAAAGGGAGATTACTACATTTACTAAGCGAATAATCATATAACGAAAAGAGGATTTGGGACGCTGAAAGCGTACACAACTTATTAGATTCTCGTTTAAAATCTATTTAGTTAAGCAAATTGTTTTTTTTATTTATTTTTGAATTCCCTTGAAGGGTTTTGCTTCAACTGCGACGATAGTTGCCAAGTCTGTAATATTTTTAGGTCATGGAAGAGAATTTGGGACGCTGAAAACGCTGAATTTTTTTCTTTTATATTTTTAGTCATCGATTGTATTTCGTTTTGATTTTAATACTGACTCGAAAATGTTTCGCATTAAAATAGTAACCGAGTCTGTAATATTGGATTTTCCATTAAAAAAAAAAACTAAGAATTAATCTATTATATAAAGGGAAGTGTATGTGTGTCCAGCTAACAGTAAAAAAAACTACCAAAGAAACACCCACAAAGTATGTATATCCTTGATCAGCGTTGCTCCGAATGCATAATATCTGAAATTTAGGAAAAAATACTGATTCTTTGCTCTAAACTGTCGCCGATTTCGTCAGGGGGGGGGGGGGATTGTTTTGTCATTTTCTTTCTGAATGTTTTCCAAATGTCATTTTCCTTATGCCGACTAGAATAATCTATAAAAGTGTATGTCTAGGGAGATGAATGGCCGGGCGGAGAAGACGTGTTGGCAGAGGGGGGGGGGGAGAGAAGAGAGAGATGGAAGTTTTAATAGAAATATGTTACACTTTTGTCCCGGGCAACGCCGGGTAGCCCTGCTAGTAATAAATAAAGGCATTTGAATTCAAATAGCCAATTAAAAAGTTGTTTACCTAATTTAAATAAATAAAAAAATAAACTTTTTTCTTTTACGTAGCCGATAAAAAAGTTGTTGTTTTTTTCTAATGTTTGAGTCAGTATTGAAAACAAAACAAAAAGGCAATCGACAGCTAAAACTAAAAAAAAAATCAGTTTTGGGTTGTTTTTTTTAATGGAAATCGCTCCAGACAAGGCATGAAGCCACTTGATGTAAAAATGCTAACAAGAACGAAATATTATCGCAAAGACAGGAGATGCCTATTGGCCTTAGTCTTGAAAAGACCAAGGCCATAGGTAGGAGGAAAACAGTCAGCACGAAGGGAGTTCACAAGCCTGCGGTTCTTGGAAAGAAGCTACTGGAACAGAAAGCTGTATTGCAATGAGGTATCAAAACAACGAATTGATGGAGACCACTAGACCAACGAGTCAAACGATCTGGAACAAAAAAAGATCATACAATTCTATAGAACACATGCCATAATAGTATTTATAGAAAAGACTGAGACTAGCAACATCACGCATGTGAGAGAGAGACGGTGCCGAGAAGAAAGAGTATTGATTTACTCTTTTTCAGGAGTTAGGCACAAGGCCAGTTTTTATCTTACTCCCACAAGTAAGATGTGACCCAAGGTCGTTCGGAAAAGTGCGTTAGCACTCTGACCATTCAAAATTGCCTGGGCAGCCCCGTCGGCATACCCCGGTAGGGGCACCTCAGGCAGTAAGCAATAAACTTACTCCTCCACAAAGAGGGGAGGCGAAGCCTGGGAGGGTAGACCTCCTAGAACTGCACAGGACAGACCCATAGACCGGCGTAAATCAAGCCGCGAAGGCCAAGACAATACCAGTCTATGGAGTGCAGTATCCATCGGAACAGATACTACACTTTGATCTTGGCCAAGGAGGAGTAAGTTTATTGCTTACTGCCTGGGAATGCCGACGGGGCTGCCCAGGCAATTTTTAAACCCCACTTTCCCGACCCGACCTTGGGTCACATCTTACTTGTGGGAGTAAGATGAAAACTGGCCTTGTGCCTAACTCCTGGAGAGGAGTAAATCAATACTACAGTCATTAAAACGAAATAATTTTAAAATTGAATGTTTACAATAGTTCGATTTTATTACATTCGTCCAGTTTTACTTTCAAGTAACAAAGTACTTAATATAGAAAATTATTTTGGCCAGGTTTTAAAAGTCGGACCTAAATAGCATCTAAGCTGACAAATCGAACTTTGATTCTGACTGGTCAGTTTTCATTTGTCTTGTTTTATTATTTATTTTTGTTATTGTTGTATCATGTCATTTTCTAGAAACTAACGTACTTTTTGTTTTAAATACTTCATCCGGCAGTATGTAAATATATAGACATTTTTAAATAATCACCTGAAAAGAAGAATCATTTAAAATCTATTTCGTTTCTGAATCAGACGGTCTTTCAATTAATCCAGTGCCCATGACCTTACATTGCTTTGTCACAGCCTCCTTAACACACACACACACAAATATATATATATATATATATATATATATATATATATATATATATATATATATATATATATATATATATATATATATATATATATATATATATATATATATATGTGATTTTATGAAGGCTTACCAAAGCATTCCTTTCAGGACACCAATGATCACCATTAAAGATATTTTTTCTTACAAATATTATTTATTCAAATTAAATGTTTTTTCCTACACGTGTTTCACTACCAAGCAGTTACTTGCTTGGCAGATCATCAGGGAACATAAATGTCTGGAATACTGGTTTCAACTGCCGACAATACACAATGTGGCGTTGCAATAGTTGAGGTCACTTAAGAAGAGAAGAGGAAAAAAAAAAAATTAAAGTCAAAATTAAAAAAAGGAAGAACAACGATAAAAAAAGAAAGTCCTAGAAAAGTCTTAGAAAAGTAGCTCGTTCATTATTCATTATGTTTTTATTAGAACAACCCCGGTCTTCACTGAATGATCTATATATATATATATATATATATATATCACGGGGTAAAAAAAAATCTGGAGAATTTCAACCGGGTTTATATATCTGTGCTCAATAGTAAATAGAGCTTTTGTATCAATAAAATATTAGCACCAACACGTAATAAGCGACACTGACATTACGATGTTTCGATCGGTAGCCATAAAAACTACGATCTCCCCAGGAAAAGAAAGTTATTATTTTATCGTTGTTCATATTGAAGGGAAAAGAAAAACATCAGATTAAAAACTAAAAGGTCACATGATCAAATTTAAAATAATATTTTAAATAAACCGTTTGTATATCTTCAGTGAAGAGGTTAAGAAACCAACCTACTTTAGTTTAGACTACGTGTCGTCTTATTTTTAACTTGATCATGTGACCTTTCAATTTTGATCTAATGTTTTTATTTTTCCTTCTTCTTTCTTTAATATGAACAAAGAAAGAAAAGATCAACTTTTTTTTGCCTGGGGAAATATTAGTTTTAATGTCAGTGTCGTTTTATAAACAAATATAATATATATATATATATATATATATATATATATATATATATATATATATATATATATATATATATATATATATATGTGTGTGTGTGTGTGTGTGTGTATGTATATCTAGGCAACATCTTCTCTTGCAGGCAAGTATTGTTGAATATAAGAGACAACTCATGTCTAGATATCCTTTGGTAGATCCTTTCAATAGTCCGAATCAGGATCTCAGTTTCGGGGGGGGGGGGGGAGATTGGCTGATGAATTTGTCATAATTTAGATTTTTTGTCCCAAGTACTTTCAGACCCATCCGGGTCCATTTTTAGGGGAATTAGGTTAATCAGGTACAGATTATATATATATATATAATTTCTCTGATAAAATGATGATTTTCATCACATTTGAAAACAAAAAATAGCCTCATGGAATAAAAACGTAAATTATTCGTGTTCAGATCATTTTTAATATTTCGACAGTCCTTCGTCCTTTTTATTTATTTTTATATCAAAAAAGGAACGAAAACGAAACTTTTATGAAAAACTGGATATTTTTATGAACAACGCTTATTTCTAATGTCTTACCTGCTGCCCGACGTAAAATCGTACGTTTCAACAACAAAGAGTTTATCTTATGTCTTAAATGTACGCGCATCTATGATGTTCTTATCACCGCACAAGTCATTTGTCCATAGTCGAAATGGGGTCATTTTAATATGTATAAGTTTTTTTTACAGATTGATAAAGATCTCGTTTCGGCTTAGAAAAAATTACTTGTTCAAAGGTTTTCATAAATGTTTTATAAACATTTTTTATCAAAAAATACATTATTTGTTAAAAGATATATGAAAGTTTTTTTAATGTGTATATATATATATATATAAACCAAATTTCTTTCCAAATATGATCTAAGGTTAAGATCGGATTCTAACTCTGCCTGGTGAGATCTCCGTTTATAATAGCTGTTGATCGATACCATCGACATGCCAGTGTCGCAGATTTTGTACATGTCTGTGTAAATAAAAATAATCATATATATATATATATATATATATATATATATATATATATGTGTGTGTGTGTGTGTGTGTGTGTGTGTGTGTGTGTGTGTGTGTCTTTTTCTATGTCTTTAAAACTAATTAAAATATTTTCATTTCGAAAGAATGCTGGACAAAAATATCATTTTTTGCTTATTTTGTCAAAACTCTATCAACATTTTGCCCCCCTCCTGCTTCCATCCTCTCACTTTTTTTCAAATAAATATTTATTTCCCATTAATTAATAGAAATAGGCGTTTTCAATTAAATGGCCGACGTCTATGATGTCTCACTTCATTATATTTTGAGTGGGTGGGGAATTAAACTCTTCGGATTACGAAAGATTGAACAACACATTTTCAGATTACATATATATATATATATATATATATATATATATATATATATATATATATATATATATATATATATATAGAACAGATATTTATTATATTCCAATAACCATGGTTAGTTTTATTATTTTTATTTTTGTTTTTATTTTTTTCACATTTCCAAAAATTCCAAATTTCTGTGAGATATATTTAACGGTCCGTTTCATTTGTTTTGTGCCAAACAACATTTGTATGTCAATATCGTCTCTGCAACACTACAAAATCATCAGAAAAAGTTCACAAATAATAAGAGTTCTTAGAATTAGAGTGTCTTGAAAAAACACCCACATCATACATCAGTTTCATTTTAAGGTGAAAACAAAATATATATATATATATATATATATATATATATATATATATATATATATATATATATATATATAATTACTTTATAGTTGTATACCAATGACCACGGAAAAATCAATTTAAAATCATAATTTTCATATTCATTTACATTTCCTTTATTTTCATATTTCGGCGAATACCTGTATTTCTTTTGAATTCTTCCGACAGATCATACACCATTATTTTTTTCCAAAATTAAAACATTTTCTTACGCGCTTTTCACAGCAAAGTCAAGGGAAAATATATAGTCTTCAGTCCAACTTTGCTGATCATCAAAGCAAGGAGTTCATTTACAAGTAATAGAAAAATATATTTTTTAAACAGGAGAACGGAATATGGGAAAAATTCCAAGAAGAAAACTTGACCAAAAAAATGTGGCAAGCCGAAATACATGAGAAAAACTCACATGAAGAATGGTAAAAAAAAATCCAAGGACCACCCTCCAAAAAATAATAAACATCAGAAATTTCAAACGGCTCATCAAACGGTAGCTTCTAACTTCATATATATATATATATATATATATATATATATATATATATATATATATATATATATATATATATATATAATCACAAATTAGTAGAAAAACACCAAAGTGCTCTTCTAAAAAAAAACGAAAACATTCAATGTAAGGAAGACTTATTTCATTTGTTCTTAGGTCTTCAGAGTAAATTCCCCCACATTTTCCTTTCAAATCTCAATATAAGAATTATTTCCCTTAACCTAGCATAAGCACAAAACTAACTAATAAAAGAGAAATAATCCACAGAAAATAATCTATCCCATCAATATAATAACAACACGCGGAATAATCAATTAGAATTTTTTTTAATATAGTAATGAAATAAAAACAACAAATACAAAGCAAAGAAACAAATATTTGTTTTAGGATTTAACAGATAAGTCAAATTCTTGTCTAAAGTGTTGGGATAGCTCTCCGGTGTTCATATATTTAATCTAATAATTATAATTGACTATTTTATTATCATGAAAAATAGAGTTAAGATGAAGGAATAAAGCCTAGAAGAAAAACAGGACAAAACCTATACACTAACGGTTAGCGAAATTATTTAGCATTTATTTGAGCGGATATTTTCATCGATGCACACATGGTACGAATATAGTACGATTTGTTTATTCGGATGTAAACTAAACGTGAGCATACTTTTTCTAATCTATATAATAAGTAATGTCGATTCCATCCTGCATTCAAACATAATAGGTTAATAACCAAAACCTTCACATGATAATCTGTTCCGCAATCCAATTAGCTTAAGCCATCATGCGTGTTTCTAGAAATAATGCATTCATTTCTTAATTCAATATTTATTTTATTTTCTCCGGATTACCTGACTCTCCCAAATAAACTTTCGAAAGATAAAGTGGCCGCCATTTTTTTAATCACATCTTATTATCTACTCTCATCGCCACCAGATTCACTGTGTGATATTCTTCCAATTCTTTTTTTATTACAGTTACTTCTTTTTTCTCAGAATTGATACGTTGATATTTATTTATTTTTTAAATTAAATCAATATTGTATACTTTCACCACACAACGCTGGGACACGTTATGACTATTTGCAGAATAAAGGAATATCAGATTGGATGTCAAATATACGGACCGTTAGGCGTAGTGAGCACGACAATTCTTCCAATATTTATGTCTTCTTCGAGCATTTTTTAAAAATTATTTTATAACTATTCTTACAAACTTCTTTTGTGCATATTGCCTCAGTCGAGAAGGATTTCTCATTTTCTTGTTGAGAACAGATTACATATGTTTTTATTAACGCAAATAGGTCACAGTTGGACTTTTTACGGATACAATATTTACGTGACTAAACTAGGAAGTAATGCTGTCGTCATATATAAAATTTGGTGTAAAAAATTTTAGTGAGTTATATAAATATTTTAGTGACAAAATTTAAATATTTATATAATTATTTGTTTCACAAAGTGGATATTCAGATTTCTAGGATATAGAAATGTGAAAGAAATACAAAACTTTATTTCAGACTTTTAAATGTTTTCAGTGTTTTAAATAAACTTGTGTTGCGAAAACACAAAAAAATTAAACCAATACTTTTATTCATGCATATTTTTATTTAAATTATTTTCATATAAGTCACTAACAGACTTTATTTATTTTCATCGAACCTGATCCAATGAAACATGTCATCTAGGAAATAAGCTGATAACACTAGCATATTTACTCACTTTAAAAAAGCTTTTTCTTCAGATTTCGTATGTAATGTTAAATTAATTTTAACGAGCAGCACTTTTCATGCCCGCCACTTCCCGTCTCTAACTCTGCCCTCGATTTAAATTTTTGCCGATTTTGTGATATTTTCCTTTTCTTTTCCTTTTTTAGTTTTAAAATAGAATTACCGTTAAAGTATAGTATACTATACGTTATCTTTTCTGCCATCGGTCAGTGTTATAGAAATCCTTCTAGACTGAGAAAACAAGTTTAAATAAAATAATGTATAAATATATGTTTTTTTTTTAGAAATCAAAATATAAATGAAAAGAACAAGTTAGCTTAATACTCTCATATTCATTTTTAGTTAAATTAATCAAAACAAACTAAAATTATGGATTATTTTCACGCTCCCAATAAAAAATAGCATGAAGTACCGCCTCGCTCCTGTTTCCGTTGTGGAGCCCTTCATTGGTTTATGGAAAATATGTACTGTAAATATCCTGAATAAAAATGTGAAATTACTATTAGATTCTGGTTGAGACATACGGATTATCAACATGAATACATGGAGAAGGTTGGATAAGCCGACCATCTAAGAAGCACGAAAATAGCCAGAACGGTGACTGGTGAAAAAATTAAATTCGAGGGTGAAATTATTACCGGCATTATTTTAAACAGAACTACGAAAAAAGTAAACATGTTCGTATTAAAAATACCAACAATTTATTTGGCACAGACTTGATGCAGCGGTTCAACCTATGACATTTTTGGCCAGAAAATAAAAAATCTGACGACCGAGTCAGAAAAACAAAAGAAGGGGTTTGTTTCAACCATTAAAAATAGTATGAAATGGACTCAAGATAAATAGACGGTAGAATTTAAAGACATGAAAATGCAACGATAGATTACCGCAAAAACGCACACACGCACACACACACGCACACACACACATTCGTTGTGATCTTTAAGACTTTTAAGTTATTGTCTATATGTTCGGTCTGCTATAATGGTCAGTAGCGGTCAATAGCGGTCTACTTCTTTTAATTAGTCTTATATGCGTGTCTGTGTGTCCGCGCAGTAAAATACGAAACAATACCACAACTATCGATGACTAGTCACTGACTATTGGCTTATTCTCGTTCACAATATATGTTTTCCATGTGAATTTGACTTTGTGGTCAGCTATCAGTGATTAAAGCCTATGACCACTAGAGCGCATAGCTGTTTTCATGAATATATTATTTGCAGATTAGCATTTAATAATAAGGGATATTCATCTATCTTACATATAAAGTTATCTTATTGGATTCTCAAAATCAGACCCGAATTGCATTTAAGCTGACAAATCAAACGTTACTGGCCAATTTTCATAGTTTATTGGTCTACCGTATTATTGTGAATATAATAACGTACCCCGCTATAACTTACTAAATAATATAATGTAAAGTTACCGTCAGTTTTATTTTAAGGACACAAAATTCACGCTGCAAATAACTAACACTAAACTGAAAAAATTAAGTCACATTCTTTGGATAATCAGTTGATGGTTAAAGAAAGTGAACTCATGGTTCCAGAACTCAAAAGTTGCAACTCAAATATGTCTTAGAAGAGCTAAAGAATATGAAAGATAAGATGACTTGTTTTGAAGTTGAATGTCGAAGTTAAGAAGACATTTTTTCAAAGTTTAA
>OY744551.1:32983106-32985606 GCA_963556195.1 Sepiola atlantica
TTTTTTCTTTCTCTTTTTTTATTTTAATATTGCAATCATTGCCGTTATTTATTATTTATTTATTTGTTATGTGATTCTTATTAATCTCCGTGAATTTTTAATTTTCATATACTACTAAAATGATCTCCCTCTTGATTGGTGTGGCTTTAATTTTATGGTCAACGAAGGACTTTCTTTTTAATCTTTACTTTTTGGGTAGAAAATAATCATATTTTAGTATTTTGTAACTATCTTGTGTTTATTTTATTTTTGTTTGTTTGTTTTTGTATTTTATTTATTTTTTGTTATTTTATTTATACTTTGTTTGTTTATTATTATATTTATTGTTTATTATTATATTTTGTTTGTTTATTATTATATTTTGTTTGTTTATTATTATATTTATTGTTTATTATATTTATTGTTTATTATTATATTTATTGTTTATTATTATATTTTGTTTGTTTATTATTATATTTTGTTTGTTTATTATATTTATTGTTTATTATTATATTTTTTTTGTTTATTATTATATTTTGTTTGTTTATTATTATATTTTGTTTGTTTATTATATTTATTGTTTATTATTATATTTTGTTTGTTTATTATTATATTTTGTTTGTTTATTATTATATTTTGTTTGTTTATTATATTTATTGTTTATTATTATATTTTGTTTGTTTACTATTATATTTTGTTTGTTTATTATTATATTTTGTTTGTTTATTATATTTATTGTTTATTATTATATTTTGTTTGTTTATTATTATATTTTGTTTGTTTATTATTATATTTTGTTTGTTTATTATATTTATTGTTTATTATTATATTTTGTTTGTTTATTATTATATTTTGTTTGTTTATTATTATATTTTGTTTGTTTATTATATTTATTGTTTATTATTATATTTTGTTTGTTTATTATTATATTTTGTTTGTTTATTATTATATTTTGTTTGTTTATTATATTTATTGTTTATTATTATATTTTGTTTGTTTATTATTATATTTTGTTTGTTTATTATTATATTTTGTTTGTTTATTATATTTATTGTTTATTATTATATTTTGTTTGTTTACTATTATATTTTGTTTGTTTATTATTATATTTATTGTTTATTATTATATTTTGTTTGTTTATTATTATATTTATTGTTTATTATAATTTATTTACTTTTTTTCACAGCAAACAAGGCATATTGCAACTGAAACGTACGAGGGTAGTGTGATAGGAGTCACATTTATCGGGTCAAATATGTATGTGGGGTGTTGGTCATCAAGATGTTTGTTCACATTACATTTAGATTTCTTCATGTGGTACGGGGGAGGGAATTCCTAAGGCAAGCGGTCAGAGACAAGAAGCTATTAGAGAAGTAAAATGTCCGGCTTCTAGGGACCTCTATAGTAAAAGGTGAGATTTTGATGCTAGTTAGGTGAGGTGGTAGATATTTATCTTGAGGTGGTAGATATTTATCTTGAGGTGGTAGATATTTATCTTGAGGTGGTACAAGTGCAAGTTCGTCGAAGCACATTCCGTGGAAGTACTGGTAATCTAGTAATACTGTAAGGGGTTGATGAGGAGGATGATGAAAGGGATTATCCTTTTATCTTCTCGTAAAGAAACGAAACAACGAAAAGTATTTCTGTAACTATAACAAAAAGGGGTTTTATTAACTCAAGGTTACCTATACCGTTTGGTATAGGTAGAAGAGAGTGGGACGGTGTCCGTCTGAGGAAGAGGAAGAATATAAGAGTTCTTAGGGTCGCCCGTGGATTTCTTCATGTGAAGATGGTAGTAGTCGTCGAGTGAGACGACGGCGGCAGGAGAGAGAGCGTTTCCTCGTTCCTCGCCAGTGCTCTCTGCGATGTGTCCAAGCTGGTGCCAGGGGGTTGTCCTTTCCTTTTCCTCGAACCCTAAGGGGACATAAGTAGTCCCTTATGGAACTAACGATATTACTGCGCCCTGTGATTTGATTGGACAAGCCAGCTCACATGGACAGTGATTACGCATTCAAAAGTAGTCCCTATTGGTAACTGCTACAATATAAGCATGGAGATGCAACATTTCAACGATGTGACAGGGACTAGAGCCTAGCAGACAGTGCGTGACCTATTAGGTTAGAAATATTTCTTGCACTCTGTCTGCGAAATTTGTGCCCAAGTCTTTTACGACTTGGGCACAAATTTCGCAGCCACTCTGTGCATGTTCAAATCATCACGCAAAATTGCATGTGCGGAATCTTTAATAACTCCGACCTCTTGGGCAATCTCCCGCACGGTTGAACGACGATCTTCCATCACCAAATTTGGCACCCTCTCAACAACAGATGCACTCCGAGCAGTTTGGGGCCTGCCAGAACGCTGGTCACTCTCCACTGATGTGCGGCCATTTTTGAATCGGTTGAACTACTCCTTAATTTGTATTACACCGTCGCATCTTCTCCAACGGTGTCTCTGTGAACCGGGTTCGCGCCCTGTTGCCCTCTGAGATTGTTATTTCCCGTAAGCTCGAAATGACGTC
>OY744551.1:32993106-33170606 GCA_963556195.1 Sepiola atlantica
GATCGTAGATGTTAACAATTAAATTTTTTTTTCAAAATATTTCGTATATATTACGAAAAATGCCAGTAAATACCGTGTTAATAAAATCACTATAACTCGAAGAAAAATTAATTTTTTGAATTAGCGATATTATTATTGAATAAAGCATTGTTTAATCAATATTTTCACCAAAAAAATAATATAATTGCAAAAAATATTTCATGTGATTTTAATGATTAGAGTTTTTGGAAAAATAAAAAATGCGACATAATTATATTTCTCTTTCATAGAGGAACGTGGCATTATCAGCGCAAGAAATTTTTTTTATAATCTTGAAAATAAACCAAAAATTGACAAATTTGAGATCCAGGAACTTAACGAAAAAAAGAATTTAAAAAATTGAATAATGTCTACTAACGATGAACTTTCATTAGTATGGTAGCCCCGTTCTGTAATAACCAGGTGGGATTAGCAATCACTCACTTTTACAGCGCAAATTTTTGTTTTTTTTAGAGATTCAACAATTTCGTTCATTTCGCAATTCATCGTCAATTATTTGGAAAGATTTGTATTTGTTTTGTCTTTTTTTCATTAATAAATATTTAAGTTAAAAACAATTATTTATTAATAAATAAAGAGAATTCAAACATGACATTTTCTTTCAAAATTGAATTCTGTTTATCAATAAATAACTGTTTTAACTTTTTTTTTCAATGAATAAATTATCAGTGCAGTCATTGACTGTAATTTACTTTTTCACACTTAAAATAAAAAATAAAAACACTTTATTTTTAAAAGAATCAATGTAATTTATGGTTACGACACGTTAAGAATAAATCGAGTAACTAAAGTTTTAAATCATGTAAAACAAATTGATAAAATTGACGCAGTTCGTAACGTAAAAATATTTTTAACATTTAAAAAATAGTGTTATTTCAAATTCTAAAAAATCGAAAAACATTGGTAAACAGACGTCATCAATAATTTCAGAGTATTACTAAATTAAAAACTGAACCTTTTCAGTTAAAAATAATTGCGTACACTCACAAATAATTAAATAAGCATTTCCTTTTTTATTATAACAAAATAAGGGTACTTAAATTTGTTTATAACCTTAAAAAGAATAAAGAAATTAATGGATAATAATTTTTCAACTTCTATAAACTATTATTACATTTTTATATATAAAGTTAAAAATGATAAATTATGACATTTTTTGTCTACCATATATTTTGTTTGGCGATGTCAATTTGTAAACAACGTCCTTTTCCGATGAAGTTATGGCGGCTTTTATTCATTTATCACATTTGAAGGGCTAATTTTGCTAATTTTTAGTCAATCGTGGGATTTATTTATTTTTAATTCAGTGTCTTATGACTTTAATTTAATAATTATCTTTGAAATAGTTCCCAAAAACTTATATTTATCTTTTAAAGGATTTTTACAAGTAATTTTTTCAAAGTTCAAAATTCATTGAATTTTTGGGGGTTTTGACCGTCGTAATTACATATTTTATTATAATTTATTTTTCACACGTAAATATGCAGTTTTTTTCGTTTAGAGATTAAGTTTAGGCTTTTATCTTTCAAACACAATCAAAGTTTACACGGAAACTAATTAAATAATTAATGATAAGCGCTTTTTAATAAGCATAGTCCGTACAAGAGACGGCCATTTTTGCACGTACCTAGTATATACATATGCATATACATGCATATATATATGTGTATACATATGCATGCATATATATATGTATATATATATATGCATATACATGCATATATATATATGTATATATATATGCATATACATGCATATATATATATGTATATATATATGCATATACATGCATATATATATGTATATATATATATGTATACATGCATATATATATATGTATATATATGCATATACATGCATATATATATATGTATATATATGCATATACATGCATATATATATATGTATATATATATGCATATACATGCATATATATATATGTATATATATATGCATATACATGCATATATATATATATGTATACATGCATATATATATGTATATATATATGCATATACATGCATATATATATATGTATATATATATGCATATACATGCATATATATATATGTATATATATATGCATATACATGCATATATATATATGTATATATATGCATATACATGCATATATATATATATGTATATATATATGCATATATATATGTATATATATGCATATACATGCATATATATATGTATATATATGCATATACATGCATATATATATGTATATATATATGCATATACATGCATATATATATGTATATATATATGCATATACATGCATATATATATGTATATATATATATGCATATACATGCATATATATATATGTATATATATATATGCATATACATGCATATATATATGTATATATATATGCATATACATGCATATATATATGTATATATATATATGCATATACATGCATATATATATGTATATATATATATGCATATACATGCATATATATATATGTATATATATAGGTATATATACTTTTATATAGGTATATATATATATGTATATATATATGTATATATATATGTATATATATGTATATATATATATTTGTATATATATTTGTATATATATGTATATATATATTTGTATATATATATGTATATAGGTATATATATGTATATAGGTATATATATGTATATATAGGTATATATATATATATGTATATATATGTACATATATATGTATATATATATGTATATAGTTATACATATGTACATATATATGTATATATATGTATATAGTTATACATATGTACATATATATGTATATATATGTATATAGTTATACATATGTACATATATATATGTATATATATGTATATAGTTATACATATGTACATATATATGTATATATATGTATATAGTTATACATATGTACATATATATATATATATAATTATTTATTTGGTGTTTTGCCACTTCTACTTTATCAGCAACGTGTTGTCGCAATAGAAGTTGTCTTCAAAGTCATTTGCAGCTGCGTATAAAGCCAGAGAAATGTCGGAAGTCGGGAGAGTGGGGAATAGACCCGGATGTCGGAAGTGACGTGAGAGGGCATGGCGTCTGTGTGGGTTGGCAACGTCTTCAGATGAAGTAATAATGAGGTCATCTACATCAGAATTGGAAACTTCTGAAGAGCCTGCTGACAAAGAACTTTACGCTCTTCGTCATGGTACCCCGTCGACAGGCGATGCTACGATGCATAATCTACCAGATGGCATGTCCGGTAGTAAGAAAAGTTTTTAAAACAATGTTTTGCTGTGAACAAGATAAAATGTCTTTAATTAATTATATCAATAATTTTTATTAATATTAATTCGGAGAAAGATATTGTAAATACATATATAAATTTGAGAATAGCAATTATAAGTATATATTTGTAAATGTGAATTTATAAGAAGTTTAAAACAAATGGATTGCGTAAATTGCAAAACACGCCTGCTGTTTGAGCGAGTTTTGGTAGGGTTATATAGTACTTGAAAGACTTATATATTGAGTATACTGAACATATGGTGGGTTCGAATCGCGTTTTCATCGTGAAATTTGTTTATACTTTATTCATTTGTAATTTAATCTAAATTAAGTGATTAATAGTTTCCCAATGTAATTCGTTTATACTTTATTCATTTGTAATTTAATCTAAATTAAGTGATTAATAGTTTCCCAATGTAATTTGTTTATACTTTATTCATTTGTAATTTAATCTAAATTAAGTGATTAATAGTTTCCCAATGTAATTCGTTTATACTTTATTCATTTGTAATTTAATCTAAATTAAGTGATTAATAGTTTCCCAATGTAATTCGTTTATACTTTATTCATTTGTAATTTAATCTAAATTAAGTGATTAATAGTTTCCCAATGTAATTCGTTTATACTTTATTCATTTGTAATTTAATCTAAATTAAGTGATTAATAGTTTCCCAATGTAATTCGTTTATACTTTATTCATTTGTAATTTAATCTAAATTAAGTGATTAATAGTTTCCCAATGTAATTCGTTTATACTTTATTCATTTGTAATTTAATCTAAATTAAGTGATTAATAGTTTCCCAATGTAATTCGTTTATACTTTATTCATTTGTAATTTAATCTAAATTAAGTGATTAATAGTTTCCCAATGTAATTCGTTTATACTTTATTCATTTGTAATTTAATCTAAATTAAGTGATTAATAGTTTCCCAATGTAATTCGTTTATACTTTATTCATTTGTAATTTAATCTAAATTAAGTGATTAATAGTTTCCCAATGTAATTCGTTTATACTTTATTCATTTGTAATTTAATCTAAATTAAGTGATTAATAGTTTCCCAATGTAATTCGTTTATACTTTATTCATTTGTAATTTAATCTAAATTAAGTGATTAATAGTTTCCCAATGTAATTCGTTTATACTTTATTCATTTGTAATTTAATCTAAATTAAGTGATTAATAGTTTCCCAATGTAATTCGTTTATACTTTATTCATTTGTAATTTAATCTAAATTAAGTGATTAATAGTTTCCCAATGTAATTCGTTTATACTTTATTCATTTGTAATTTAATCTAAATTAAGTGATTAATAGTTTCCCAATGTAATTCGTTTATACTTTATTCATTTGTAATTTAATCTAAATTAAGTGATTAATAGTTTCCCAATGTAATTCGTTTATACTTTATTCATTTGTAATTTAATCTAAATTAAGTGATTAATAGTTTCCCAATGTAATTCTAGTAAAGTAAGTAAATAGTATGCCTAGAATCATATAATTGCAACAAAAAAACTGCATACAGTGCATAGTTAAAGCTGAATAAATTGTTTGGGGCTATTAAAATAATTTCCAACACTATTGATAATGTTTACCCATTTATTTATTGATATTTCATCATCGCTTATGTTTGAATTCATGTTTTTAAACATGGCGTAAATCATAAATCTATGATGTCACGCCAAAGGTATAATTATTTGTTATGGGAATATTTCAAGATCTATTTAAAAGAAAATGCAAATAGCTCAGTTGGTAGAACGTCAGACTGAATTTATTTTTTTATTTAATGGCTTGAATTAAAGTTTTAAATGCAGAAGCTAAGTATTATGATTAATGTGTGCTCCTAAAAAACATTTTCTGTTTTTTAAATCGCATCGCGTATTTTCAAACTGTCACGTGGCCCAAAATTATGAAAAGTTGGATCCATTAAAAAATGAATTCATATAAATTTTAATTTTCACTGAACGCCTCAATCTAAAATGTAATATTAGCCTATTAAAATATCGTCCCTACGGTTTCATATTTTTGCTAGGCTACCACGTCAGTCCCAAAACCCTTGTAAGAGCTTGTGATATATTTCCATTCTATGAAGGTCCGGCGCGAGCTCAAACCCCACGATACTATTATGCAATCTTTGTTCAAACTCAACCATACTTATCTAACTACTCTGGTTAATGTACTTTCTGAATATATCTGGTTATGGGGAAAAATTTGAACCGAACCAAACTGACTTTTGCTGAACTAAATCTAAAATATCGATTAAAAGTTTGGTTCAAATTATATAGAAGCACCAAAATTATATTCATTTTTTATTAATACTGGTCAAAATTTCCAATTTGTCCGAGTTAAATTTACTTTTTACGGTATTGTTTGGTCAATAAATTATAAACAGAACGAAATTGTTCAAAAGTTTGATTTCATCAGAAAAAATCAGTAATTTTAGTCGCGTTTGTTTAATATATAATAATAAAACAAAAATATATTATGTTTACGAAAATCTGATTATTTTGGGTTTTATCGATTGATGGCATTCTGTTGTTTCAACTTTTTAAACAAATATTTTAATATGTTCTGAAATAAACACAAGCATCTTTATTCATAATATAGAAAATAAGTTAACTATAATATTTGGGGATAAAAAATACAATTTAAGACTTATAATAAATTTCATCCAAAATGTGTGCGAAAATCAACCTAAATACACAATAAAATGTTAACAAAAGCTTTTTTTACATAATGAGTTTGAAATAAGAAAAATACAATTTAAGACTGATTACTAAATTTCATCCAAAATGTGTGCGAAAATCAACGAAATACACAATAAAATGTTAACAAAAGCTTTTTTTACATAATGAGTTTGAAATAAGAAAAATACAATTTAAGACTTATAATAAATTTCATCCAAAATGTGTGCGAAAATCAACGAAATACACAATAAAATGTTAACAAAAGCTTTTTTTACATGAGTTTGAAATAAGAAAAATACAATTTAAGACTTATAATAAATTTCATCCAAAATGTGTGCGAAAATCAAACTAAATAAACGAGATTGAACGGCAAGGGACTTACATTAATTGTGTGCATGTATTTGTTCGACAGAGAGTGGGGGAGAAGGGGAGAGAGAGGGAGATAATAGCCTCGTTTCCGATTCCGCTGTGTACGAAAGTCAAACGAAATAAACGAGAAATTTTTATTATCGCCTAGGTTTAGAATTCAAAATATTAAATTGTTTTTAACATAAAAATAAAAGAAAGTAACGCTGAGCAAATTGGTGTCGCCTTCATCAGTGAATTGTGAAACGCTGGAAATCATTTTTGCATAAGTAAGTTTATTTTATTGTTGTGTTATCATTTCTGCCGGTTAACTCAGATGGTAAGGACAGCGACTAGAGATCTGAAGTGGGCGGTTTCGATTCCCAGTCTCACCGTCAAATTTATTTATTGTTTGTTTATGTATTATTTACTCGCAAATAAGTGGTTAAGATGTGCCCTAATGTATTTGTTACGTTTACAAAAATTCTCAACGACGGACAGACAGACAGAAATCCTGACATCATGACAGAGAATGTGCTCCTTATATTATACTGGAAAATTGTTGCAAAACCGACCCTTCCGCCAGGCGACCCCCAAAGTTGACCCCAAAAGAATGAATAATTTTTATTTTTATTTTAGATGTTATTTATCCAGGGCAACACCAATCAAGAATATACCAACTTTGTGGGTGTTTGTTTTGGAGTTTTTTACTTTTAGCTGGATATACATACATAAATACATACAGACAACTGCCCTTTATATAATAGACGAATTGAGTTCTCTTAGGGTACCAGTAATATAGTATGTAAACAATGGAATAATACATAAAGCATAACTGTTACAATATATACATATAAATGTGTACTAAAAGCCCTCGTGAGCGAATTGTGCATTTTGTATGTTTAACCAAGTTTGATAGCCGAATTGAACTTGCTAATTTATTTTTTTTAACGTAGTTCACCCCAAACAAGGCAGGCCGCCACTGTAGACGTAAGGGGCTACTGAGAATTAATGGTGATCATATTCTAAGGCCTTTTAGTACATCATCGGCGGTTCCCACTCGTGTCCAGGTATCGGGTTCTGTCATCTGTCTGCTATCCTCTTTGTTAATGTTTATGAGTGATGTGGCTTCGAAGGCCCAGTCTATCGTGGAAGAACTGCAGACAGTGTTCACACAGAAGGGTGGTCCAGTGGTGCTCTATTATGTCCTGACCCACAGTTTTGTGCAAGCTGTGGGTTGTAGAGATTGTTACAGTCAAAGTGTCGGTGGTGTTGTATGCTGTCGGGTGCAATTCTAGGTGGCCGAAGGGTCATCATGGTAAGTCGGAGATCAGTAGTCTGTGGTCAGTCCAGCAGTGGTCCGCTCCCGGCATGGATCGGGTGATGCAAACGTCTCCTTGGTCTCTGGTTCTGGTTAAGACATAATCCAGGATGTGCCAGTGTTTGGATCAGGCATGTCTTCACGTTGTCTGCTGTTATTTTGGTAGCTGAAAGATGGTGTTGGTTACTACGAGTTTGTGTTCTGCACATAGACCCAATAGGAGTTGACTATTGCCGTTGCAGTTCCCGATATTGTGGCGGCCAATGATCCCCTCCCACAGGCGATGATCCTTGCCAAATCGAGCATTAAAGTCACCCAGCACAACGAGGTTGCCATTAGCAAGCACTGCCTAGATGGTGTGATCGAGCTGGGTGTAGATAGATTAGAGTTATGTGTCTGTCCTACATGATGAGAATACGGATAGTCATCATGCGCTCACTGATGGCTGTAGGAGTGAGATTGTGTTGTTGCACAAGCTGAAGCCGATGCCATATGTGCGTGGCTCCTTGGGGTTCTTCCCTTTTCAGAATATAGTATATCCCATTCCAGATTCCCTTATGTTGCCCTCTTCAGGTAGTGTGGTCTCGCTAAGCGCTGCAACATCGACATTGAAGTGGACAGGCTCCTTGCAGATGAGAGCTGTTGGCGTTGACCACATCTTGAAGAGTGCTGATGTTCCATGCACATATAGTTAAAAGCTTCTTCTTGTTGCAACTGCATTGATGGGATGTCCGCCAGACACGGTAGGCTGGCCAGACGGGTTTGCCGTGATTGAGGTTTGCACTATCTTTTCTATGGGCCTCACCGTGTCGGGTAAGCAGTGGTTGTCCTTAATAGGCCAGTCCAATCACAGGTCCAACTGCCGAACTCTGGTGTCATGGCACGGTCACCAAAGAGCAACCATCTTAGACCCGCCGCCTGAGTGCAGTTGCCAGCATTCCAGGCCTGCCCCCAACACCTGCAACACTGTCGCCACAGGACATTTTAGTGTGGTGATGATGAGAATGAAGGATGAATAGGGGTGGAGAAAACAACAGAATGCCAGTCGCTGGGTAGATTGTTTCGGGTGGTTGTGACTGTCGCGCAGCCATTCACACTCACTTAGCCAACATCGTTCGTTCACACTAATTTTAAAGATAATAAACTAAGAAAATGTTGATACATTATAACTATAAAATAGTTTCACTGTAATTTTAACGACATATAAATACAGCTATTGCTAGAATAGTCCGCATTGGTATCCATTAGAACTGTCAAATATTGAACGACCTTGTGCCAGTCTTGGGTGATCCGATTGTATGATCGTATTAGAAATGTTATTAATTTTTATGGAGAGCTCTTCGCCTCCTTTTTACCCCCTTTGCATAAAATTAAACTAAATATAGCCCACATTACGACCCCTAACATCTACTGTGTTTGAAAATTCATAATGATCGGTTAATTAATTTAATTGAATCAAGCATATGAACATGTACACATACCTAACTATATATAAATAGAGATATAGTCTGCCAGTTTGATGGGCCCAAATTTGGAGTTTCTGCTTTGCAGAATAATTCATTAAACTTGAAATAAAATTTCATATATATATATGTATATATATATGTATATATATATATATATATATATATATATATATATATATATATATATAGAGAGAGAGAGAGAGAGAGAGAGAGAGAGAGAGAGTTACATTGTTGTTATTGTTTTTTTTTTAACGTATGCAGTTGCCTCCCTTATACATACGCACGAGTGTTCTCCCCTACATATGCTTTATCGACCCACTTTAAGGGGCATGTACATATATATATATCAATAAAAATATATATATATATATATATTGTATTATTTATTTACTTATATTTATTTATAGATAAAATAATTATCCACGGACACGTGTTTCGCCGGTACTGCGGCTCATCAGCGTGGTTGACTATAATTGGGCTCGAACATCAGTCACTGGGGCTGTGACCGAGTGTGCTAACAATTACGCTAAGAGACCCGTCTGAAATTATGCGACAATTTATCGTTTATAAAGTTACATTTTGTTGTTATTGTTTAATAAATAAATAGAGATATTGATAGAATAGTCAGCATTGGTATCCATTAGAATTGTCAAATATTGAATGACCTTGTACCAGTCTTGAGTGATCTGATTATATGAACGCATCAGCAGTGTAGGTGTTGTGTCCCTTCTTTTGACAACCACTAATTACGGGCCTGGAGGCATTTCCTTCTAATTTGAAACGTCTAATCAAAAGATGGAACTCATCTCAGCACATCTGACAGATTCTTTTACGCCCAGACTGCCTGAGACGTTTGCATTTATCAAACAAGTTCTTATATTACCATCTGACAAACCTGCCGAACAAGAGATGACTTAATTCAGAGGCTAACTAGAAGAAGAATTATTTTCCTCAAACAAAACAGTTTTGCACCACTTTGTGTCCCCTTAAAAAGATTAAAATCAAGATATCATGCTACTAAACCTTATGTATAGAATCCTTATTCCAATTTTGATCAAAATTCATTACATGATTTTGATTCTAGAAAATGCCTCACATTGAAAGATTAAGCTTAATGAGTTTTAAGAAGAAATTAGAATTCTGTGAATCTTGCTTAATCGGTGTCTAATGACTATAGAAGATAACATTCAATGTAAATCTGAAATATTTTAATCTTGCGCTCATATCATTCCCCCTAAAACCCCTTAAAATACTGTAAAAAAATGAAATTTAGAGAATATTTATTAATTGATGTCTAACACAAACAATTTGGCACCACTTTTATTTCCCCTTACAGAGATTAAAAACAAAGATATAATTCTACAAAACCTTATGTCTAGAATCCGTATTCTGATTTTGATCAAAATTCATTACATGATTTTCATTCTAGAAAATGTCTAAAATTCAAGGCTTAAGCTTAAGAGGTCTATGAAGAAATTGAAATTTAGGGAATCTTGCTTAATTGGTGTCTAATGATTATGGATAAAATTTCATGCAAATCTGAAATATTTGAATTTTCCAAGGTGAGGTTGTGCTTATATTGTGCTCCCTAAAAACCCTTTAAAATAAGCCAAAAAAATTGAAATTTGGGGAATATTTATCAATTGATGTCTAATATCTATTGTTAAAATTTCATAAAAATTAGTGGTACCTGAATTTTTACCGAAGGGCTTCCACCCACTTTTTACCCTCTTTACATAAAACTAAATTAAACTAAATATAGCCCATATTACCCACCCTTACACCTAGCAGCTGTGCTCCAAAATTCATAACGATCAGTTAATTAGTTTAGGAGTGAATCCTATACATACAAGCATATAAACATGTACACATATTTAAGTTTATATAAAAAGAGATATAACCAGCCACCTAGGATACCCTGGTGGGCCCAAATTTGGAGTCTCTGCATTGTTGAATAATTCATTTAACTTAAAATAAAATCTTAACCTTAAAAAGGACATTCAGTAGAAAATAATAATGTTTTTAGCCATTTTTTAGATAAGGATTAATAATTTGCAGTATTCGGACTACTGTTCTCATCTTGATTGTTATTTTCACAACGTTTCGGCCGATATAACCTCCGACCTTCTTTAGAGTCATCTTTTCGAATTTGAAAACTTTCTAATCGAATTCGGGAACCTGTACGGAATTTCGAACTGAACTCTTTATTTGATCAAAGTGGGTAGATTGTTCTCGTTCCGTCAACCATGACTGGGTAGAAGTTTTAATTTGTATGTTATACTTAGTTATTATCGCCTGTAGTAAGGATTGAACCTTCAACCTCCATACGACTGTCACTTGAACTAATTGTTAATCAACGATTTTAACTCCGTTGTTCCATGTGTGCATGTAGAAAGAAAGACGGTCATTTATCCATTTTAGATGAATACGAGTGGTGTTTAGAGCTTTTTGGCAAGAGAGAGAGAGAGAGAACGTGTGTGTGTGAGAGAGAAAGAGAGAGAGAGAAAAAACGTATGTGTGAGAGAGAGAGAGAACGTGTGTGTGTGAGAGAAAGAGAGAGAACGTGTGTGTGTGAGAGAGAGAGAGAAAACGTGTGTGTGAGAGAGACAGAGAGAAAACGTGTGTGTGAGAGAGAGAGAAAGAACGTGTGTGTGTGTGTGAGAGAGAGAGAGAGAAAACGTATGTGTGTGAGAGAGAGAGAACGTGTGTGTGAGAGAGAGAGAGAAAACGTGTGTGTGAGAGAGAAAGAACGTGTGTGTGTGTGAGAGAGAGAGAGAGAGAACGTGTGTGTGAGAGAGAGAGAGAAAACGTGTGTGTGAGAGAGAAAGAACGTGTGTGTGAGAGAGACAGAGAAAACATGTGTGTGTAAGAGAGAGAGAGATAAAACGTGTGTGTGTGTGAGAGAGAGAGAGAGATAGAGAAAACGTGTGTGTGAGAGAGTGATAGAGATGAAAGAGATTGAGAGAGTGAAGGAGGGAGAGAGTGAGATAGATAGATAGAGGGTGAGAGGGTGAGAGACAAAGTGAGAGAGAGTGAAAGAGAGAAAATGAGAGAGAAAGAGATTGAGTGAGAGGGAGGGAGAGAATGGCGTATAAATCTTTATCGGTTCGGGCCGCTGCACCGTGGAACAAGTTGCTGGAAGCCGTGGTCATACATACCTTTCGAGAAGTTTCTACATCAGCGCCAAGTTGTGCTCTCCACGGGACCCAGCAAAAGAAGTACAATAGTCGCTTTCTTCTCGCTAGAAGAAAGGCAGCACGTTCTGTCTGTGATTCTGCTTCCTGGAACAGCCGACCAAATGTAGTAACTATCATATCCAGGATTAAAGTTGCCTTATACAAACCATTCATACAGTATATAGATATAAACACTTTCTAACTGTCCTTTTACATGGCTTATTGCACTTTGCTATTTTTTGCCAATAAATTTGATTTGAAATTTTATAGGAATTTATGTAATTTATTTAAAGCTCGTTAAGAAAATCTCACTTGGAGTTATTCATACGAATTTATACAACTTGGAGAGAAGAGGAAAAGCTCAATATTTTTTATGGGATAAAATAGAGTTTAATTTATCAAAGCGAAGAGAGAGAAGCTGAAAGGGAAATATCTTCTGAAGCCCTAAATGGAATGTGTCAATGAAAGAAACACTGAAACATGTTTAACAATAACATCTATAGAATGTGTGAGGTGCGAGATAAGATGCTGTAAACTTGGATAAAGAATTGAAAGAGAGAATTTGTTAAAAATATTGATGTTGAGCTGATTGTTCAAAAATGCAAGAGAAGATGTATATGTGTGCATGTGACAGAATCGATACATTAAAAGAAGTGGCGACCCACAAGCAGACCATGATAGCTCTTATCATGGTCTGCTTGTGGGTCGCCACTTCTTTTAGTAACAAAATCAAATGTTGTCAAACAGGCAGGTGACCTTCACCCTGTTGAACGGAAGTTCGACCTTCACCTTCCATTTGTAGTTGGTTTCTTATTAAACACTCATTTCGACATCAAGTCAACATGCAGAGAGATAACATAACACTCCATCATACTTACTGTTTTAGTGTACGTTAGCTTGGCCTAATAATTAATTACTATCATTTTTATCTCTGGCTGGCCCTTCTTCACTAGCTTGCCTGATTTCAGATGTAATCAGTGATTAGTGCTGAGAAAAAAAGCACCTGATTCAGTAGATCTGCCTGCGTCTGGCTGTCGACTTCCTATCTGTCTAGCCGTCGACTCAACCAGCCCAACAACTGACGTCCCTCATTCCAGACACTGGTGTTTCATTTTCTTGTCTCAGGATAACTGACTTTCTACGCTTCTGAGCAAATCAACCTATCCTTTTCAGAGCAACTTACATTCTATGCTTCTGTGCAAATCAACCTATCCTTTTCAGAGCAACTTACATTCTACGCTTCTGTGCAAATCAACCTATCCTTTTCAGAGCAACTTACATTTTACACTTCTGGGCAAATCAACCTATCCTTTTCAGAGCAACTTACATTTTACACTTCTGGACAAATCAACCTATCCTTTTCAGAGCAACTTACATTTTACACTTCTGTGCAAACCAACCTATCCTTTTCAGAGTAACTTGCCTACCACACTTTCAATGTGTTAACTGTCTTTCTCAGGACAACTTCCGCTTCAGTCTGCCCAATAGTCATCAAACCTTGGTGCGATGCTCACACCCGACCAGAATCGATTGTTTCTCTGACCTGTGATGTCCATGTTCGACAACACTGTTGGAGAAGTAATCCGACTAGACACTCCTCGTAAACCATTCCTGTGATGCCGACATCTGAAACAATCCTTTTTTATTACCTGTACCAGATCAATTATACTTGAAGCACCCCAGAATGAGCAACGACCAAAAGGACACATTTTGCCTTGACACCGATTTGTTACACTTTTACTTCCGGTTTTATAATAAACAAAACAATACGTACATTTATTATTTTGCCTTTGCAGATTTGTTATTTACAAAAGGTTTTACTAATAGCCTAAAAATAGTTTTATTTACAAGGATGCACATTTTTAATAAAAAAAATAGTTTTATTTACAAGGATGCATATTTTTTTTTTTTTTTTTTATTTACAAGGATGCACATTTTTAATAAGAAAAATAGTTTTATTTACCAGGATGCACATTTTTAATAAAAAAAAATAGTTTTATTTACAAGGATGCACATTTTTAATAAAAAAAATAGTTTTATTTACAAGGATGCATATTTTTAATAAAAAAAATAGTTTTATTTACAAGGATGCACATTTTTAATAAAAAAAAATAGTTTTATTTACAAGGATGCACATTTTTAATAAAAAAAAATAGTTTTATTTACAAGGATGCACATTTTTAATAAAAAAAATAGTTTTATTTACAAGGATGCACATTTTTAATTAAAAAAATAGTTTTATTTACAAGGATGCACATTTTTAATAAGAAAAATAGTTTTATTTACCAGGATGCACATTTTTAATAAAAAAAAATAGTTTTATTTACAAGGATGCACATTTTTAATAAAAAGTTTTTTTTTTACAAAACGTTATTTTGTGAATCCGAACAATAACGTCAAAACACAGACAATAGAACGCTATTGGAATCGCCATAAACGGCTGAATAAAAGTAAAAACAAAAGATGGTGCCGCCAAGAATAGCTTTTCTAGAGTTTCCTTTTTAATGTCTTTGACTCTCTGCTGTGTGAAACCCTTCGGTATTTTAACAGTATTTTAACGCTATGGTTAGTAATCCGCGTTTGCCTCACGTTGCATCTGTCAAGGTCCTACGGCTCCACAAGGTCTAGGCAGGATGTGCGCCTTTTGGCTAAGATCAAAGTGTAGTATCTGTTCCGATGGATACTGCACGCCTGTCCTGTGCAGTTCTAGGAGGTCCACCCTCCCAGGCTTTGCCTCCCCTCTTTGGGGAGGAGTAAGTTTATTGCTTACTGTCTGAGGCGCCCCTACCGGGGAATGCCGACGGGGCTGCCCAAGCAATTTTTAAATGGCCAGAGTGCTCACCTCTCGAGCGCTGGCTTTTAACCCCACTTGCTCGACCCGATCTTGGGTCACATCTTACTTGTGGGAGTAAGATAAAACTGGCCTTGTGCCTAACTCCGCAAGGAGTAAATAAACATGTTTTGTCACAGAAACAAATAACAGAAGAAGAAAACGCGGTGTTTGGTTTTTTATATTACACCTGATTTTTCGGCCATGAATATCCTTGCTTCTGTGGTTGGCTGAAAGAAACTGTTGATTGATGATTTTGTCCAATCGAGAGTCGATACGTGAAAATAACATTCACTGCTGCTGCTGCTTCCAAAAATAAATGAATAGTTCGTGTAAAATAATATCCTTAAAATAATTGTTTGACTTTATACAAATAAATATTCAATAAGTACACCACTCTTTTACATTAAAATAAATATTTTTTATAAATATTATACTTACAAAAATTACTTTAAAGAATTTAAATAACTGTTTTGAACTTTTTTACTTTAGTTAAAACGTGTAATTCTTTTACAAATCATATTAAAAAAGAAATTATTTACGAATTGAAAACACATAAAAAGTTGGTAGAATACGAAAGTTCAAGGAGGTTTAGAATGCTGCAAGTTATAAAAAGAAGTTTTGTCTATTAGGAGAATCTGAGTAGACATGTTCATTTCGGCTGGTGCCATGCGAGTTTACATGTGACAGTGTGTGTAAAATCAGTAGGCATTGTTGAGAATAGAGCGTGATGTTATCAGCAAATATACCCATCTCGAGCGCGATTGCATAAGGGAAGTTGTTTATGAAGATTAGAAATAATAACGGTTCAAGTATCGGCCTCTGGAGAACATTCACATTAATCTAATGTTGGACTCTCGGGAAGGGTTCTATCATCCATGGGAATTAATGGTTGGAAAGGTTTCTTATTATTGTTAAAGGAAAGGAGCTTTGTGTTGGTAGCATTGAATGTAACCATCTATTTTATTTATCTTCCTCCCACAAGGTAAGATGTGACACAAGGTCTGGAAAGTGGGATTTGAAAAGTCAGCGCCCGAGAAGGTGAGCACTCTGGCCTACAAAAAATGCCTGGGCAGCCCCGTCGGCATTCCCCGGTAGGGGCGCCTCAGACAGTAAGCAATAAACTTACTCCTCCCCAAAGTCTGGGAGGGTGGACCTCCTAGAACTGCACAGGACAAACCCACAAACAGGCGTCATCAAGCCCCGAAGGCCAAGACGACACCGGTCTATAGGGTGCAGTATCCATCGGAACAGATACTACACTTTGATCTTGGCCAAAAGGCCAATTGGGCGCCATTCTACTACAGACTGCGGGTCATTTTCTAAGGAGTCACCCATTGTCTTAGATATGTGTGTGTTCGATTTGGCTGTATGTTGAGAATAAAACATGGTATCATCAGCAAATATACCCATCTCAGGCGCAATTGCATCAGGGAGTTGTTTATGAAGATCAGGAATAATAAAAATCCAAGTATCGGCCACAGGGGAACAACTTGCATTAATGCGATGTTTATATGTACGGTTATCAGCGTCTGATTTATGGGTCCCATAAACTCTAACCTGGGTATTATATTGTCGCGGACCCTGAAAAGCTGGTTTCAAATACAACAAACACAAAGAAGAGAACAATGGTCATCAATTAACACGATTTATTTCCAAGAAAGAAAGTGTTGGGAAATGCTGTGTTTGTGTCTATTAGCTTACCTCTGGTGTGTCAGTGAATATTTGCGTGTGGCAGTGTGTGTAAAATCAGTAGGCATTGTAAATGTGTGTGTTTATTAGTTTGGCTCTGTTTTGCTAGTGCAAGAGTGCCTGTAGGAACTTGTGCATTCAGTGAGTAGCGTGTATGTACTGTCGCTGTGCATACTATAGTTCATGAATGTCTCTCATCATGTGTGTGCTACTTGTCCTCGACACAGGTTTTTTTGTTTGTTTTTTTAACTGAGTTAACCCCAAAGAAAGCAAGTTGCCACTGTAGACGTAAGGGGCTACTGAGAATTAGGGTGAAATTTTATCGGATCATCCTAAATTGGGAGCTGTGCAGCCAGGTGCTTGTTCACATTAGTTTTAAATTTCTGTATGTCGGTACATTCGGGAAACAGGGAGCAGGGAGGGAGTTCCAAGGGCCGGCAGCTCGAGGAAAGAAACGATTGAAGTAGAAGGCTCTCCGGCATCTGGGGAATCCACAGTAAATGGATGGAACTTCGATAATTGTCGGGTTGGTCGAGTGTATTTACATCGAGGGGGCACTAAAGCAGCAAGTTCATCGGAGCACATTCCATTGAAGTACTTGTAAAACAAGCACAAGGATGCAACATTGCCGTGATGGGACAGGGGATGGAGCCGGGTGGAAAGTAAGAGACCTATCAGATTAGAGACTCTTTTTTTAACCTTGTCTAAGAGGGAGAGACTAGTGGATGGTGTACCAGCCCAGATGTGGCAACAATACTCCATGCATGAGCGGATGGTGGCATTGTAGAGATATGGGATACTGTCAGGTGTGAGAAGTTTTCTAGCACGGTAGAGGGAGCCCACTTTTTTTGCAGCAGCCTTGGCAATGACTTCTCTGTATTTGTTCCAACTCATGTTACCTGTGAATGTTAGACCAAGGAGTTTGAACGTTGGACTCTCAGGTAGGGTGTTATTTGCCATGGCAATCGGTGGTTGAAGAGGTTTCTTGTAGTTGTTGAAGGAAAGTAGCTTTGTCTTTGCAGTATTAAATGTTACCATCCATTTATGACCCCATTCCACTACAGAATGATGGTCACTTTCTATTGCCTCGGATATGTGCGCATCTGTCAAGTGCAGAGGCTATTTTGAAGGACTTTCTAACGTGTGTCAGGTCTGTAAGAAAAATATCAGAAAAGAGGAAGATGTGTTTAGGTTTTTATAGTATGCACAAATTTTCGGCTGTGAATATTCTTCGCTTCTGCAGTTGGCTGAAATAAACTGTTGATTAAAGATTTTGTCCAATCGAGAGTCGATACGTAAAAACAACATTCACTGCTACTGCTACTAACAAAGTTAATAGAAATGTGTTAAATAGTAATGGGACGTTGCTTGTATATATCTGATGATTTAGGTTCCCAGGGTGGTGTTCACACGTGCACAAGATATCGGGGTCATGGGGTCAGCGGATAAATTAGGGGACCAGGGAAGGCAGTGATGACAACAATAAAAGGTTCTTTCTTTAAACTTCTTTTTTTTTTTGTGTTGTTATGTCCAACTTTGATTCCCACGAGAATTCACCCCTGGAGACGATCGTTAAATGACTGCCTCAGTCATGGAAGATTGCTAAGTTGACCGTGGCAGATACGAGGTATGTTTTGAACGTCCACCTATTTTATTTGGTTGTGACTATGAACATTAGACCTCCGCTGAGAGGGGAGGTAATATTACAAATGTAGATTAAGGGAGAGGTTTGTTGCGGGACCGACCGTTGGGGTTGATCGGCCTCACAGCTAAGAAAGGAGACACAGGCAAGTTACGGCAATGACAAAGAAGAGAGGACAAACACTGGTGATCAGTTCAAAGATGAGTATGTTTATTTACCATAGGAAATGGTAATAACAAGAAGTGATGGGATTTGAGATGACGTCACTGGAAATGAAGAAAAGGAAAATATTAGCTGGCCAGTTTTTTTCGCAAAGTCATCGCACAGAAAATGGCGACCACAGCTGCTGCTGCTGGTTTTATCAAAAAAGAAATGGCGTCTGTTAAGTCATTGCGACTCCTGCTACTGCTGCTGTTTTTCAAGATGGCGTCTTTTCCAAAAGTAAACACACGTCGCGATGTGTTGCACCCTGACAGGTTTCATTTTTCTTCTGCTAAAATGACTTTTCACCAAGAAATCAATTGATGATTTCGTTTTTCAAGATGGCGTCTTTTCCAAAAGTAAACACACGTCGCGATGTGTTGAACCCTGACAGGTTTCATTTTTCTTCTGCTAAAATGACTTTTCACCAAGAAATCAATTGATGATTTTCGTCTTGTGTCGACATGTGCGGAAGAGAAACAATGACAAAGTCGAGGACAAACAAATATACAATTTTTTTGTCGTATCATGTAGACATAGACTAGATAAGATAACATTAGTTACTTACCTTGATTTTGCAGTCAGTTGTAAACCGATTAAAAATATCAAAGTTTTGTTACCTTGGTGATATCATTGGAGCTCAGAGTAGAGCAGGTGCTAGTATGACATATTTACTGAACCGGCTTCCTCAACTGTTCTACTAACCCAAGAACTCTCATCAATTCTTTCAACGTGGCAATACTGTCAAAGTCTCCTGTTCTGCACACATCTCCCTATACTGTCCAGATATAATCTTCCTCCGAGGTCATCAGAACTAAGCCTGTCTTTAAGACTCACATTACACATCTATCGTATCATTCTCATATCATTTCTCTCCATGCAACGCATGTCCTCAACCCTCAATGGCCAAGTATCATTTCCATACATTATCACACTGTGTACACATGCGTGATAGACTCTTCCCTTTGGTTGCAGCCGTAATGCCGCTGAGTGTAGACCTGTCCACCATGGATGGCTCTGCCCAGAACCATAATTCTAGACAGCATAATTCTGGCGCTACCACGTTCCTACCACCTCTATAACGGTGAGGAAGGGTTAGATTTGGGAGGGAGGGGGAATGACAGAATTTCTAGTAAAACCTTATCTTGTTTAGATGTGTCGTTTTTTTTTTTGCAAACAAGTTACTACTTATCAAGACTCAAAATTCACTCGAGGATAAGGTTTATTGGGTTGGACAGGATCACGGTGAGACACCGAGGCGATTTGTAACGATGGTTGTAATTGGTAGATAAATTGATTGTTTAAGAGGACGTCTCAGCAAGAATTTCTTTTACATTGGACTTGAAAACGCCAATGTTATAATCAGCTGGGAAGCATCTCCGTAGTACTGTGTTCCACGGACGGGCAGTTCTAGGGAAAAAAAAACTTTGCTTATGAAAGTTTCGCTTACTTTTAGGTACACAGAGGGCGAAGAGAAAATTATTTACAGTGGTTGTAGCTAGACGAGTTTTTGTTGTGAATGTTTTACGGGGGGGGGGGGGGAACAATGGAATGAAGCTCGGTCGAGCATCTGCTATTAAAATAACGATGGAGTAGAAAAAGACTAGTAACGTCTCTTTTGTGAGAAAGAGGCTGTCGGATGGAGAAGAGGACATCGCTCACTAGATTTGGAAGTCGGTTTTGTACTCTGTCAAGGTAAGAAAGGGTGCTCTGAGCGGCACCTCCCCAGATGTGGCAACAGTAATCCCATCCATTCACTGTGGAGGTCCCCAGATGCCGGAGAGCTTTCTACTCAAATAGCTTCTTTCCTCGTGCTGCTGGCCTCTGGAACTCCCTCCCTGCCCCCTGTGTCCCCGACAGTACTGACATGCAGACATTTAAAATTAATGTAAACAGACATCTCGCTGCGCAGATCCCAATTTAGGTTGACCCCCCCCCCCAACCTTCTCCCCTTTTCTTTCTTCTCAGTAGCCCCTTATGTCTACAGTGGTGGCCTGCCTTGTTTGGGGTGAACTACGTTAAAAAAAAAAAATTTTTAAACAGGACATATTTGACTCTTATACAGGTAGAAGATTGTGCCAGGAGTGAGACTGGACAGAGTAACTAATCTTCCTTCCCAACAAAAAGGACAATTTATGCTTGGAACATTTGTGTGTCTACATAATAATATGCTAAAGCAATTTCATATTCGTACGTACGTTATCACCATCCATTCCTTTTTTTAATAGATAGGATCGCCTGATCAACAAAGATGCAATGCATGAAAAGAATTTTTTTTTTTTTAATTTCATTTGATGTCGCTCTTGTGTCAGACATGAAATATGAACACACTTTCTTAGCCGTCGAGCTACGATCAAAGTGAGTATCTGTTCTGCCCAAAGATGGTATAATAATACTGTGGGGTCTGCGTTAACGCCAAACATTCATTGAATAAAAATATATAAAAAACTCCTACAAGAATTTTGGAAATAGACCCCCATAACCAGATATATTTTGAAACTACTTTAACCAGAGTACTTGGCCTTTTGGCTAAGATCAAAGTGTTCCGATGGATACTGCACCCCATAGACTGGTATTGTCTTGGCCTTCGGGGCTTGATTTACGCCGGTCTATGGGTCTGTCCTGTGCAGTTCTAGGAGGTCCACCCTCCCAGGCTTTGCCTCCCCTCTTTGGGGAGGAGTAAGTTTATTGCTTACTGCCTGAGGCGCCCCTACCGGGGAATACCGACGGGGCTGCCCAGGCAATTTTTAAACCCCACTTTCCTGACCCGACCTTGTGTCACATCTTACTTGTGGGAGTAAGATAAAAACTGGCCTTGTGTCTAACTCCTGGAGAGGAGTAAATCAATACTTTAACCAGAGTACTTAGATAAATATGTTTGAGTTTGAACAAAGATGCTACAATAATATTGTGGGGTCTGCATACGCACCGGACGTCTATAGAATGGAAATAGTTTTAAGCATTACAGCAGTATACAACAGATGAAGGATACATCTGTGGAATTTTCACAGGTCCCGCTATTTCTAAAGTAATGTTAAAATATTTATTAATAATTTCACACGTGTATTTTTACAAATGTTTTTTTTGTTATTTCTTTTCCATGCATATTAATTAAATGGCGGGTCTTCTCATTAACACCAAGATTACTATTTATATTAAGTTAGATATTTGTAGATCTATATCTCTATATATAAAACTCAATGTATGTGTGTATATGTGTGATGTTTGTGTATTCCCTATAGAAAGAAAGGTTAGAGAAACTATATAAAATTTTAAAGTGTACTCTTATGTAAAATTTACCAGGAAAAACAATGGATGTGTTCCTGAATCGTTAACTGCACCCCTATTTTTATGAAATTTATATATGTATAAAATTTTCTGGGGAAGACAATGGAAGGGGTTCCGAATCTCTACATTACCGTCTACGTGCTGAATAGTTACATGGCCTCCACCTCTAGGTGACTTATGGATACAGAACCCCCTTAAAACTTAAAATACATATATCCGATTTTAATGAAATTTAACCTGTATGTATAAGACACTAATTCAGAGAGTTTTCCCACATTTCAGCTTCTTATGAGAATATTAGGGGGTGAAACGAAAAAAAAAAAAAGCATAGTGAAAAAATACATAGTAGTGATCCTCATTCAATCCCGAGCAACGTCGGGTCTTCCTGCTAGTATGTACAGGATTCACTTCTAAACTAATTAACTGATCATTATGAATTTTGGAGCACAGCTGTTAGGTGTAAGGGTGGGTAATTTGTAATTTAGTTTCATGCAAAGGGGGTAAAAAGGAGGTGGAAGTTTTTTGTTAAAATTCAGATAACTCTGATTTTTGTGAAATTTTTACAATAGATATTAGACGTCAATTAATAAATATTCCCCAAATTTCAATTCTTTTGGAGTATTTTAAAGGGTTTTTAGGGAGCATAATATAAGCACAACCTCACCTAGGAAAATTCAAATATTTCAGATTTGCATGAAATTTTATCCATAGTCATTTGAAACCAATTAAGCAAGATTCCCTGAATTTCAATTTCTTCATAGACCTCTTAAGCTTAAGCCTTGAATTTTAGACATTTTCTAGAATGAAAATCATGTAATGAATTTTGATCAAAATTAGAATACGGATTCTAGACATACGGTTTAGTAGAATTATATCTCTGTTTTTAATCTCTGTAAGGGAAAATAAAAGTGGTGCCAAATTGTTTTGTTCGGAGAATTAATTTTACTTGTCCTTGGACCAGGTATTCTTCTAATTACTATATATATATGTTATTTCATTTATCTCTCCACCTATCACGTTGACACGCTAGTTCTCGTTAGATCACCAAAGTTAAGCGACGTTGACCCTGGTCAGTATCAGATGGGTGACCAGGCACTGTATGGGGGAGGACATCGACACCTCTATGCAAAAACAGCAAAATCTTACATCACCATCTCCCTAGACCGGGATATACATGCAACTGGGGCCGCATATGAATTTAATATTCCCTAGAAACTTCCGCCTTTGTAGAGAGCCGGCTCAACTTGTGTGAGTCAAGCCCTCTAGGGAAAAATTCATGACTAAGAAATGTGTGTATGCGATTCCATGTAAGTGTGGAAAAATATACAAAGGTGAGACATGTCGCCCACTAAAAGTAGGGGTGGGACGTAATGGGTCAAAATTTCAGATTCATACGAGTAGTATTTTTTGTGTTCATTTATACATAAATAACACTAAACAATCAAACATTTTGAAAATTTTGCAAAATTCAGAAGGTGCAGGCCAAAAATAGCCGTTAGGGCTCCACGGGACTCAAAATCCATAATTTTTCGGTGAAAAAGTGGTTTCATGCAACATTGCAGGTCCTAAAACATCCTCAAAAGCTATGAATGGATATAGATGGTTAAATCTGATATAGTACTTTAATTTAGGACTATTTTCAGGCTGTGAAAGGGTTTTCATGAATGTAAAATAGCCAAAAACTATTGGCCTGCACCTTCTGAATGTTTGATTTTTTAGTGTTATTTATGTATAAATGAACACAAAAAAATACTACTCGCATGAATCTGAAATTTTCACCCATTACGTCTCACCCCTACTAAAAGTAAGGCTAGAAGAACACTGGAAAGCCGTAATACGTGGAGATATCGAAAAGTCGGGTATGGCTGACCACATATAGAGGGAAAAGGGAAATCATCTACCCTTATGGGACGAAGTAAAAATTGTAGACAGAGAAGAACGATGGAAAGTAAGACGACTCAAAGAAGCAGCACATATGTTGGGCGACGATGATCTACTAAGCAGACGTAGTATAGAATTTAATACAATATGGCAGGGGCGGGCAACTTCCGGCCCGCGGGCCACATCCGGCCCGCGAAGGCTTAGCGTCCAGACCGCCACCCGGCTATGCTTTATTATTGCAATCCGGCCCGCGGACCTCCCAGTAAAACTCATATCATTTTGTGACATAAATGTAAAAGTAGGTTTCGATTAAGATTTACAGTGGGATGAAAATGTATAAATATCAGCGAGCGATGATGCATGTATATTTCATTTTTCTTTAACTATTAATTTCAAATCCTTGGCCTGAGATGAAAATAGAAAAAAAGAAAGAGAGAGGCAAAGAGGAAACGAGAGACGAGGAAAGGGCATAAAACAGAGAACTTATGTGAGGTGTGTCAATGCTGGATCAACTTGCTACTTCCCCTGTCATTATTTTTCATGATTCCAAAATGGCTCTTCGTCGGCACCTTTTATAACATCACATACAGAAGTCTCTTGAGAAAAAAATATCAGATTTGTAGAGTGTTCAATGCAATTTTTGTACAATTTATTCATGTAAACAAAATATAATAATTCTAAGATTTCCTTTTTCACTCCGGCCCGCGATCGCCTTCCAAAAGTCTCATCTGGCCCTCACTCTGAAAAGGTTTCCCGCCCCTGCAATATGGGAACCATTCATTATAATTAATCGAAAAGGTCACCATTAAAAAAAAAAAGACACTCATCCCATTTCATTAAGGCATTACACATTTTGAATTTTAACGGCTAGGGTTCGTTCGAAATAACAAAAAACATTCTTTTCTATAGTGATAAGTAGTAAGAATAGGTTTATGGCTCCCAAAATTCATATCACAATTGTCCGAAAGGATGCGTGGCGTAACGGATAAAGTATTAAGTAACATTCAGTTTTAAGTGACACTCTTCTACAATTGCGAATTACTTAGAACTGCCGATTCAGTTCGTTTTTTTACTACCTGGACGTCACCAAGTAGCCTTGCTAGTGTAATTTTTTTTTAAAACTACTTGTTTGTTTCCGCTACAAGTTTAAACATTACTTTTCGACACAATAAGAAATGTGTATAAGATTAAAATCAGTAGTGACAAATTTTTACCCAAAACTTACAAACAACAGTTAAAGGGAAATAACTCTGTAAAGGAAAACATGGGAGGAAGCGATAAAAATTGACTTGAAAGAAAGATGGATAAATAAAGACCTGGTCAGAGATAGGTTAGTTTGGAAGTCAATTTTTTAAAGCAGCCCAATGCATGCCAGTATGTAAAACAGACATTTTACAGAATATAATGATGATGATAACTGAATGATCTCTTCTGTTACCGGCAGCTTTCTCACGGAAGTGACATTACTAGTCTTTCTCTACTCCATCGTTATTTCCATGGAAGGTGTTCGACTGAGCTTCAATCTCAGGTTTCTCTTTATAAAACATTCACAGCAAGAACTCGTCACTCTGTGGCAATATTACTTGCTTTGGTCGAAGGGGTATCTCTTGGGACCGGCACCAATGTGGCAACATCGTTTGCTTTGGACGGCTGGACGATCCTTGCCGGACTTTGTGTGACAACATGTGCACGTATGTGCAATGTCTCGTCTTGTTATGGCTAGTGAGCAATCATCCTCTGACAATAGTCACTGTCGTCTGCTTCTGGGACTGGCTAGCCGGCTGTTTGGTCAGGACCATCGTGCTGCAAATCAAACATTATGTAATAATGGAACAAACCATTTTACTTTTAATATAAAAATATATATTTATTTTCTTCCGAAGCACATTTTTATAACCAGTCTCTCGATTTTCAATCTCTTTACCAGAGAGAGAGAGAAAGAGAAGGGGGGAAAGTGAGAGAGGAGAGAGAGACAGAGGGATAGAGAAAGAGAGAGAGAGAGGGAATATAGCCGTCATGAGTGTTTCAACAAATCTCGGTGACAGGTTGTCTGACCTCTTGCACTTGGCTGGTGTCTCCAACATTGTTGATATTTTAGCTGGCATCGAATTACACCGAATACCCCGATCAGTGAGCTGACATTTGTAGTGCAGCGAATTCACTTTATTTGCAACTCAAGTCTGGCGCAAGGGTTACAAATATAACGGGAAGCACTTAACTCCCCAAAAGATTACGCATTGTGCCACATCTCTACCACCACTGCAAATAACTTTCCTTTCTTCCTCCGTGGTCCTCACATCAAATGGAATTTCCAAGAACAGAGTTTATTTCCAAGAACTTCCAATCTGTGGAACACTGTTCCACAAGATTGCTTCTCTGCGGACTACAACATGGCAATCTTCAAATCCAATGTCAACAAATACTTGCCGTAAACCGTCCTAAAGATTAATCAAATTTTATTTATTCTATTCATTATTTTCAATCTTCTCATAATATTCTTCATCATTCATTACTAAACAGCAGTGTTACAACTCTCAAACCTTGGTGCTACCAAATCACGCTGTCTGAAGATACCGGCTTCCTGACTAATAATGCACCAAACATTGATGTCATTGTTTTTTATCCTTTCCCTTTGAAAAACATAATCATGTTCTGCAAAGCAAAAAACAAAAACATTTTTCCTCTACAAAACAACTAAAGCAAACATCATGAATAAATATTTGAAGATATAAAGAACTTGAAGCATAAAAACTTGCACTAAAATGACCGTATTCGACATTAAATAACCCGAAAAGGGTTGATATGCCGTAAAACAAAACAACCAAACCACTCTCAACCAAGGAAAGTCTATTAAACATGTGTACAGTGTGATGATGTATGGAAGTGAAACCTGACCAGTGAGGATTGAGGACAGGTGTTGCATGGATAGATGATATGAGAATGATATGATAGATGTGTAATGTGAGTTTTAAAGACAGGCTTAGATCTGATGAGCTCAGAGGAAGATTGAACCTGGACAGTATAGGGAGATGTGTGCAGAACAGGAGAGTTCGATGGTATGGCCATGTTGAAATGAATGGATGAGAGTTCTTGGGTTAGTAGATGTAGAACAGTTGATGTAGCAGGGTCAGTTGGCAGGGTAAAACCAAGGAAAACATAAGAGCAAGGACTTGAGAGAAAGAGGAATAATTAAAGACCTGGACAGAGATAGGTTAATTTGGAAATCAATTTCTACAAATTGTCCACCACATGTCAGCATGTAAAACAGACATTAAACCGAATATGTTGATGGTGATGATTTTTCAACTATCAGTTCTTATCCTCGAGTGGCTTTTAACCTAGATAAATGGTGACACATTGGTAAACATGCAAAAAATACAGATTGACTGTTAGTTGACACTTTAATTATTCACATGATTTGTTTGCTGTCGAATAACAGAAAACACACCCATTAATTCAATGACTATGGGATATTTAAACTGACAAAGGATCAAAGATTGGAATAATGTGTATAAACATGCACTAAACTGCATGCGAATGGCAGACGTTGCAAATGATAGATGCTCCGCTAAAGGAAAAGGGGGGAGGGAGGGCACAGAAGAAATTGAAAATATCTCTGATTGTGAGTTGGGCCACCCAGAAATTGTCTTTTGTTTGAAATAAAATAAGTGCCTCATTAAACAAGGAATCCTGCTGAGACCGGCCTAATTGAGAAAAGTAATGTTCTTAGATGGGCTACAGATAAACCCCTGTGAGTGGACACTGTCTAGATATTATCTATAATGGATATCTCAAGTAGCCAGTCCTTGCTTGGTCGAATCGTGACCACTGAGAAAGATCAGAATCTAAGATTACCGGTCAGGAATGAAAGTATTCTAGGAGAGGGGAAGGGGAGAAGTCGGAGCCGGTCCTCTGGGCATGACACAGGCAGTTTTGTTTTTCTGAGGGCTAGCAGCAAGTTGGGCCAGCGTGTCTCTCCAGGCAATGGGAGCCCTTGGGGCTTTTAACAAAAGGATAGTGTTGATTGAACTCATGTTTTTTTATTTGGCCAAGATAAAGAATCTCATTATGCAAGTCTGCTATTCAACCTAAGAAAACGAGTATCATTTTAACTTCCAAAGGAAAATAAACCTCTTGTAAACGTAGGAGTTTCACATGTTGGCCGGTCATAATTCAGGAAGGGGACATTTTGTATTCAGCACCATCCTCTTCCAGAAGACATGCGCACGGGGTAAGTGCCGTGCCTCTACACCGCCTGCTTGCCCAGAGGCGGTCTTTTCGAATCAGTCAACATGAGAGTCGGACTTTGTTCCACTTGTGATGGACGTTGGCTCTGGGGCAAGTAGCTTGGCAAAAATAGAGGTAAGCAACGCATAGTTCTCTAAACCTATTTGAATTTTTACTCTTTTATAATTTGCTTTGTTTTGTCTTAGAACATGTTTGTAAGACTTGTTTATTTTCATGTATTTCAAGTTTTACGGTGAAAAGATGTTATAGTTCAGCGTTGGCCATGTGCGCACAAATAAATACATATTCATCAGTATAATTCGTGTCCGAGATTTTTGCTCCAGTTTGCTTGCTGTTACACCTCTGTTAATTGTTTTAAACTGAAATTGTGGTTTTTGTTTGTAAGGAGAATTCCTTTGTTGCTACACTTACTAAATCGAACAACAACCTTGGACCGGCACGACGAGTGGGACGATCGCGACCAGTGCAGTGAACGCACTCGTTGATGTTCATATGTGTTCCAACAAGTACTTTTCTAGATAAGAATTTTTTCAAAACCTAACATGTTGTTATGAAGTAGATTTGTGAGTGGCAAGACACAAATATGAAATAATAATTGGATGAAAACGATTCTATATAGATCAACAATAATAAATTATTTATTAAGCAATTTACAAAAATGAATTACTTTGAAAAATGAGGAGTGTTAGCTAAACCGATGTCGGTAGCGTACATTGAATTATTCCCCGTTTCTGTTAGTTGTTCTCTGGTCAAAAATTAGGGCAGATAACTCTGCTTCAAAATGTCTTTGGGCAAGGGAGATAAATTTTGGGTACAAAGTTATTTCTCTTTAAATATAAAACATTTAAAAGTCTTATTAGGTTGTTTTTAGATGGAATTTGTCATTCCTCTAACACACCTTAAGAGGTTTTCTGTTTTTATTTTTTAAATTTATTTTAGGTCAGTTAGTTATCAGAGATCAAGTGGGCCCCCTCCTGAGGCTAACACTAGATTTCTTTATGAGTAACATAGATATCAAAGTTCTCATTTAAGGATCTCTCCTACTTCTCAAACCTTGAGTTAGTAAAGCAGCGAAGAATAATTTTCTTATCCTCCATTGTTATAGTTTAGTTTTCTTGTGTTTGGTTTTGCCGGATTCCGAAACCAGAATTGGTCCAGTCTGGTGGAGATAATAAGAGGTCAAGTTGAACCAATGACCTTCAGGCCATGTTGATCCGTTTATATGAAAGAAGTGGCAAAACTTTTAGCAAAATTTACGATGAATTCAGACCAACCGTAAACATATTGTACGACTTTAATTAACATTTCTCTAAAATGTGTATTTTATTTCACTTTGATTACCTCTCGAAGATCAAGGACCCCATCCCGGTGCTAACACTTGATTTCTTTAAAAGATACATAGGTATCCTAGTGTTTATTTAAAGTTTTTCTCTTCTACTCTCTATACTTTGAGTAAATAAAGCTGAAGTGACCGTGTTCGGTTAACTGAGTGTGGGTAACCTTGAATATGCAAATGTGAGTTAACAAACAAAAATATGAGAAAGGATTTGACTGAAGAAACTTAGTATGGTCAACAATGAATTATTTATTTACTTTTTAGAATTGGAAGAAGAGGATTTACTAATAAATCGACATTTATAGTGGGAGCTGATAACGATAACATCTTTACAAAATGTCTGTTTCTTGTTGGAAGACAAGAGGACATAACTCTCATAACTTTGCAAGAAACTCTGACAAGTTATCTCCCTTTAATATGTCCATTCTGAATGTCTCATTTTTCTAGCTAGAAATAGTTCATAGTTCTAGCTAATAAAAGTATTGAAGAATAATAAATTCTTTCCTCTCCACAATGGATCAATTAATTTAAAGTTTATTTTTCTTGTGGTCTTTGTATGTTTTTGCTGGATTCCAGGACTAGAATTCATCTTGTCTGGTGGAGTATCTAACTTAGTGTTGTTACTTGTGGTAGTATTACAAGGAGAAGGTGCACCATTAATCATATGAGCCAGTGTGCAGCAATGCCTAGTGGATAAATTTTACAGCAAGAACTCGTCTACCTACCACCACTGCAAAGAACTTTCCTTTCTTCCTTTGTGTACCTAACATCAAACAGCTTTGAATACTATGTTATTTGAATTTAATATTTGGTCATGGTTTACTTCTAAGAGGGGAAGTATCTTCATGCCAGGATGTCCTGACAAACCCCTGTACAGACCGACCTAAAACATTCGAGGTCGTATGTAGTCGAGTTCATTTTCAATTACACGGTCTTTAAACACTTATCTGAAATCGATTTATCGATTTAAAACGTGATAAAGGTGTCCGTATTTTATAAAGTATAAAAGCCATGTATCATAGTGTCCGAAAGTATCAATATTATAACTGCACACGTCTGTCTGTCTGTCTGTCTGTCTGTCAGACACCTTGTGGCTCTAAAACTAGTCTGGAAAATTGCAACAAATATGGCTTGAAGCATCCTTGAGATACCGAGTGTGTTTTAGGCTGCGACATTTTATTTTAACATTGCTTCTACTACTATTACTCGTATAGTTGATACTAAGAATTAAACACGTATAATCTTCTCTTTCTCTCTATTTTTTAATTATTTACGTCATTCGCCCCATTGCTTCTCTTGTCATTCTTCCTTTATTTTTTTGTGACGTCATCTATTGTCCACGGTGACAAGGAAGCAAGCAAGAAACAAATAAGCAAACAAGCAAGCAAGTTCCACAGACTTTTAGTAGTACGAGATAGACAGACAGACAGACATACAGATAGATTGGAACAGAGAATAGGTTATTTATGATTATACCTTTGTAATCATTGAATAATGTGTTCCGACAGGTGTTTTTCCAGATAAGATTATTGCAAAACTCACATTTTAAAAGTTTGGCTTTTTTTTTTTTTTTACTTCAGTTAGATCTCAGAGATCAAGGATCCCCTTTTCCTGGGGTTAACACTTGATTTCTTTATGAGATACATAAATACCCGAGTATTTATTTAAGGTTCTTTTCTACTTCCCAAACCTTGAAAAATAATCTTCTCTTCAATGGACCACTTCAGGAATTTACAGTTTCTTTTCTTCTTGGTTTTTGCTTGCTGAATTTTAGGATCAGAATTGGTCCAGTCTGGTGGAGTATCCAGCTTAGCATCACTAGGAGGAGGCGCACCATTATTTGAAGAGATTTTCCGTATTTCTCTCTCTTTTTTTTTCCAATTTTCTTTACTCTTTGTTTTTGCTGAGGATGTGGAATCCTACTGGATGTCAGACATTCAACCACTATTTCAGAGACTCCAACCGCAAGATCTTTTTCGGATTCTAACCATCTCTTTCAATGCAATTGTTTGGATCTCTCTTGCACTTGGTACACCAGAGAGTTTTTTCATTTCTTTTTCATGGGCCCAGTGGCTCCTATAATCACTGGAATGATGTAAAGTTCCAGTTTCTTTTCATGTTGTACATAAGACCTTCGTATTTAGTTCTTGTCTCCCTCTCAGCTTTGTTTAGGCCGATATCATTGGGGACACTAGCTTCAACTAGAGTTGCTACTCTTTCCCTCTTGTCCTATATCACTATGTCAGGTTTAACAGCTGCGTTTTTGAAGTATGTAGCTGTATGGATTGCATAGTCAGAGTAGATGGTGTATGACTTATTTGCCACAGTTCCGTAGTGTGAATCCTCATATGTTTCTTCAAATTGGATTTTTGTGTGAACCTAGAATTGCAAACTGTACAAGGAAATGGTTTCTCCCCGGTGTGTATCCGCACGTGCTGTGTTAAACTTGAATTTTGAGAAAATCTAGCACTACAAATGTCACATTTGAATGGTTTTTCACCGGTGTGTGTTTGCATGTGGCCTTTAAGATAATCCCGGCGGGAAAATGTTGATCCACAAACCTGACAATGAAATGGTTTCTCTCCAGTGTGTATTTGGATGTGCTTTTTCAGTGTGGACTTGTCGGAAAATTTCAACTCGCAACTGTCACAGTGAAATGGTTTTTCACCTGTATGAGTTCGCAAATGTGTTTCTAAGTTTGCTTTCACTGTGAAATTTGCTCCACATGTGACACAATGAAAAGGTTTTTCTCCTGTGTGTGTTCGCATATGTTTTCGCAAATTTGAATTTTCCGAAAACTTGGACCCACAAATGTCACAATGGAATGGTTTTTCACCGGTGTGGGTTTTTACGTGGCTCTTAAGAATTCCTCGGCGGGAAAATCTTGATCCACAAAACTCACAAGTGAAAGGTTTTTCTCCAGTGTGTGTTTGCATGTGTGTTCTCAAGTTTGAGGCAATTGCAAATGTTGTCCCGCAAATTTCACAGTGATATGGTTTTTCTCCGGTGTGAGTTCTCGTATGTCGAGTTAAATCAGAATTGGATAAAAATAGCTTTTTGCACACTGTGCAAGTAAAACACCTTTTTCCAGTCTTAGTTGCATCATAGGAATTTTCAGAATTATATTCCATTGTTTTGGATTTGCATGAAAATAATAATAAAGGGACGCAGATTCTTAGTTGAAAGTATCAGGTGTTAAGCTGAGAAAAAGTTAGAAATCCAGTCAAGTATCCAGGGGTGTCAAATATCCAAATGTTAAAATCTGGCAATAAAGAAAAATTCAGATTTATAATTTTTAAATTATCTTTGTCTTTTTTATGAATTTTCAATTGTAAAACTTCTACACTTTTTAAATCAATAATCTTATTTCAATTGTGAATGAAAAAAAATTATATCTATCTATATATATATATATATATATATATATATATATAGTAATCCAGGTAGAGTAAAAATCCACAGGGTAGAAATCCAAAGGGAATAAAATCGGGCTTACAAAAGAGTGCTCAATAAAGATATAGAGCTGTATTGTGAATGCTTTGATTCGAACATGTATAAGGTCTGCTACACTGGCATGTCGATGTTATCGATCTACAGCTATCGAGAGCTGACGTCTCATCAGGCAGAAAGTTTTTCCTTGATCTGACCCGATAGCTGTAGATCGATAACATCGACATGCCAGTGTAGCAGACCTTGAATAAAAGCATTCACTATATATATATATATATATATACTAATACCCATCCCAGGACGGTATAAGCAATAAATATATAATTAGTTTTAAATTTTAATGTTATTTTTCTTTGAAGTGAGAGTTTTGGTACGGTTTTGGTGGCACACTCCTAAATGGTAAAGTTTACAAAAAAACAAAAATAATGTGCTCACGTTACTAACTCTGTTGCCTTGAATACATATTTCATAATTAATAATAAGTTCAATAGTTTATGATTTCACCAAGCACATACATATTATTGATGCTCATGTATTACTTAATATAACTCAAAATTTGATGTAGAGCAATTCTTTTTTTTATTAAATTGTTTGTATCTAACTTATTTTAAAAGTGTTTTTTAGGAGGGTGCAAGTTTGGGTGGATGCACCTTCTAAATGGTAAAGTTTACAAAAAATAGAATGTGCCAATTTTGTTCACCGTTTTGTTGAGAATATATATTCTAAAATTCATAATGTTCAGTTCATAAAAAATAAATAAATAAAAAGTTGATGTAGTTTTCTTGAAGCATTGTTTAGTGTGTGTGTATATAAAGGTAATTTATAGACGGCAACACAATGCAGAGGTGTAATGGATAAACACGAACTGAAAAAAATTAAGGCATATAATGGTGGAATGAATTTTGCAGCTCCAACCTTTTTTATTAATACAATATATATTTTTTTTTATAGATTATATTACAATCTTACTTGTGTCAGTGTGGTTTGATGGAAGTTCCGTATAATACGATATTTCGGGGAAAAAAATTCCCTTCTTCAGATATGTGTTCGACCTTAATTCAAACGTGCATAGGAAGGCTGTTGCCAGTGAGTGCTATACGTCAGAAAATGAAATGGATTTGAAATCAAATTTAAAAAAAAAAATTATTTTTTAAATCTAAATAAATAAATTAAATAAATAAAAACTTATGTATATGCACGCCCCAAATCTTAACTTCAATTCAAACGTGCATGGGAAGGTTGTTGCCGGTGAGTGCTATACGTCAGAAAATGAAATGGATTTGAAATCAAATTTTTTTTTTTTTAATTCATTTTTTAAATCTAAATAAATAAATTAAATAAATAAAAACTTTTATATATGCACCCCCTAAATGTTAACATTTTAAAAGAAATAATCTGTCCATGTTACTCACCATATTTTTTTAGAATATATATTCAAAAATTTATAATGATCAATAGTTCACAAAGGAGTCACTATTCTAGAGAAGAATTAAATTTCACATTATTTTTGAACTATTACAATTAATTATAACCATGTGAAATTCAAGGAATTAAAAATTATTTATATATAGAAAACATGGCGTTGGCGTCAATTTAATTCTGGTTGGAGGAATTTCAAAAGTTATTTTAAAATATGTAAACTGTCGGGAAAATAATTTGTAGGTTAGAATTAACGTCTAAAATGTTAAAGTCAAGTATTATGGTTCATTTGTGTTCCCAGTCATAAACCAATGAAAATCAGTATTTTCCGGAGGAGTCACTATTCTAGAAAAGAACTAAATGTAACATTATGTTTAAACTATTACAATTACAACCATTTAATTGTGTGATAAATTTAGTTTTTGAAATCTTTCTTGCCAATAAATTTCCGTAATATTAAAAAACTTATTCCTGTTTTAGTGAAAGTGCAACTCTTCAGACAAGACATCTTGTTTAATATTGAATGAGGGAGGGGTACATCTACTAGTATCTATTAGCTAATACCTATTGTTGAGATATATGTTGGAAAACAGGAAACGTTTGAGACAAGGGGTCGCGAATATTGAAGAGAGTCAGATATATATTTAATCTGATTCTGTTTAATAAATGCTTATTCTTGACAAAGTTTCTTAACTGAAACTAAATATCAAATCAATAAAAGCATGACTTAATTTTTACTGTTTTATTCAGTATGTTGGTAAACAGGAAACGTTTAAGACAAGGGGTCAAGGGATCGATACTGCTGAGTGTGTGAGAACCAGAAGCCGATGAAGTAGCCGGGTTTGACATCAGACATGATCAACAGAGAGGGTGGTGAGCACTCTGGCCATTTAAAAATTGCCTGGGCAGCCCCGTCGGCATTCCCCGGTAGGGGCGCCTCAGACAGTAAGCAATAAACTTACTCCTCCCCAAAGAGGGGAGGCAAAGCCTGGGAGGGTGGACCTCCTAGAACTGCACAGGACAGACCCATAGACCGGTGTAAATCAAGCCCCGAAGGCCAAGACAATACCAGTTTATGGGGTGCAGTATCCATCGGAACAGATACTACACTTTGAAAAATTTATTTGCAGAAAATATAAAAGATTTACATTCAAAACAAATTAGGCACAAGGCCATCAAAAGTGTGGGGGTTGTCGTTGGTCATACTTTGTCTAAGGTAATAAAATTGTCTATCCTACTCTTAACTAGAATCATCTCAGTCACCACAATACCACATTTGCTTTAGGGGCCGTCCTACTTAGGCTATTATAAAATAAGTTGGCAATCTTAAAATTTTCCTTATAAATAAATAAATAAATAAATAAATAAATATGGTTATATTTACAGAACTTTGATCTTGGCCAAAAGGCTGAAAGTTTTATTTACTCCTCTCCAGGAGTTAGGCACAAGGCCAGTTTTATCCTACTCCCACAAGTAAGATGTGACCCAAGGTCGGGTCGGAAAGTGGTGGTTGAAAAGCCAACGCCCGAGAGGTGAGCACTCTGACCATTAAAAATTGCCTGGGCAGCCCCGTCGGCATTCCCCGGTAGGGGCGCCTCAGGCAGTAAGCAATAAACTTACTAACTCAAGTGTAATTTACTCCTCTCCAGGAGTTAGGCACAAGGCCAGTTTTTATCCTACTCCCACAAGTAAGATGTGACCCAAGCTCGGGTCGGAAAGTGGGGGTTGAAAAGCCAGCGCCCGAGAGGTGAGTACTAACTCAAGTTATCACAACACAAGCGTCAGACAGCTGTCTCAAGCAAAGCCTATGACTGAAAGGAGCCAACAACGGCTTGAAGGCCTAAAGCATGCGCACTTGCGAACAGAACATTTCTTCACATAGAATAACTTCGGCAGATGCTTGGCCGTTCGGCGTTTGTTTGGTAGTGCAGTCAACCATTAACCGATTCCTACAAGTAGCCAATGGCAAGAAAAGCTGAAATCAAGATGAATTTCCCAACTTGGAAGATTGGAGAGAGGGCAGCACAAAATCAACAACTTTCTTTCTAAACAACTCAAATCAGTTTCAACTAAGAAAGTCAAAATTAAGAGAAAGGCACCAAATGCGTATATGAGGGAAAGGAGCGGGAAGTCATTCTTTGACGAAGCAAAAGTCATTTCACACTCCTACTCCGTCATGAATTGCTTGAAGTGTTAGCCTTCACGACAATATTAACAGTTTCAATTTTCAGAGGGAAAATCAGTTTTTTTTTTTGTTTTTTTTTCTTATTTAAAAGAAAAAGCGGATTTGAACCAAAAAGCCATCCACGAGAGGCTCTAGCGGTCTAAACAGAATACGATTAAAAATTTAAAAAATTGTGTATAGGCGATAAAAATAGTTTTATGTTGTTTTTTTTTTGTTGTTGTTGTTTTTAATATTATTAAATGAGGAACCATTTCGAATTAAAATCTATATCTTCAGATTAAATGCGTAATACTAAAAACATGCTTGAAATATCTAAATATGCTAGAAAAGGCGAGATTTTAACAAAATGGATTCTTACGGTACCGGAAGCGTTGTTGTATTTCTCATGGAGCCATGTTTTTGTTTTTTGTATCGCTCAAAACGAAAACAATTTTAAAACGTCTTTTCTCCCCGTAATACTAGATTGATTTTTAACTCTAAAACGTTCTTAATGCCATAATCTTTAATAATATATATATATATATATATATATATATATATATATACTAATTTTATTCAAATTTTTGAAGAAACTGTTTATACCATCGATCTTTATATTTACTTCGCATATTTAGTGTCGTCTGCTTTTTTAGATTTTTTTCGCGGTTGTAAAATACTAAACTGCTCCGGCCATTCCTAGGACTGTCTTAGGATTCTCCGTCAATACTCGGAACTGACTCCATAAGAACTGAAATCCTTTGGGTACACATTCCTTACAAGTGCGTTATATTTTTTTTACAGAAAGATTTATATTCGAATTGTTACGGAATACGAATAAAACAAAATAAAATTAAATTCTTACCTTATTCGAATTTCTATTTTTTTTCTCTTTAACACCGACTAAACTCAGATCGTAAAAAAATATTCAACGTGTATACTCAAATTTTAAAGAAATTTCACAATAAATTCACTTTTACCTACAAAATTAATAATATTAAAAAAAATGAAATCAAATAAATTAAATGTGCGTAAATTCACGGAATTTCTTTATGGATTGTTGGAAATTTCAAAAGCGTTACTACAACAAAGAATAAATTAGAACAAGCGGTGAATGTGGTACAAAGTCCCTTCTAAAATAATGGCCCAAACATTCAAATCAACTTTGGTTAAAATTTAAATATATTTGCATAAATATTGCCAATATGTTTGGATGCAAAGATATGTTCGCGTGTTATCTTGATCTATATATAAAGTTAAATATATGTTTATGTATTTGTATATACAAGATTCACTCCTAAACTAATTAACCAATCATTGTGAATTTTGAAACACGGCTGCAAGGCGTAAGGGGTCCAAATGTAGGCTATACTTAGTTTAATTTAGTTTTATGCAAAGAGGATAAAAAGGGGATAAAAGCCCTTCGCGAAAATTCAGATACATCCGCTTTTTGTGAAATATTAACAATAGGTATTAGACATCAATTAATAAATTTAAGTTGTTTTTTTTTAGTATTTTCAAAGCTTTTTAAGGGGCATAATACGGCCACAACCCTCCTTTTGTAAATTAAAATATTTCAGATTTACATTATATTTGATCCATAGTTATTACACACCAATGAAGCAAGACTCCCTAAATTTCAATTTATTCTTAAGACCCGTTATTAGGATTTGTCTCACCTGACTCAAATTAACCAAGCAATGATAACCATTTAAAATTGAAATAAAACTGTCTGCTTTTAAAATTTTTGAATGAAAAACCATAATTTATTTTTACGTCTGCTCTGAATATTTGCCGGTTTTACAATGTTTTTTTCTTTTCGGTTTATTCTTATTTTTTTTATTTTTTTGTACTTTTCAAAATAGAATTAACGTTAAAGTGTAGTATCTGTTTTGATACTATACTTCCACTATTCTGTCCTCGGTAAGTGGAAGAGAAATCCTTCTAGACTGAGACAATTTTTATTCTTGTCCCAATCCAGAGTGCCCTTTTTGAGTAAATGGATTTCCCCCACATTAAAAACCGACTTTGACGTTGTTACCGTTAATTCTATTTTGAAAATTAAAAAGAAAATTTGTTTTCTTAAAAAATAATTATAATAATTAATGGGCATAAAGAAAGAATAGGTAGACCGTGGATTTGAGACCATTTTTCGATTGTGGTAAAGGTGATTAAATTATTACAATGGAATCGTATTAATTACTATAATTACTGCACAGATCTTTAAATAAAAAACAAACGAAATATAAGATTAGTCTAGTCGAATTTAAATGTCATTTTAATTAATTTAATAGTCTCAATTGGACATTTAACCCTAACCCTATTTCCAAAAAAACATTTTTCGTATTTTTGGAAAAACACATATTTTCACTATTAGTTGAAAAAAAAACATTATTTCTTGAAAAAAAAAAGATTATTCTATTTTGTTTATTTTTTTTCAATGAAATTTTTTTTTTAAGTTTTGAAAACAATCAAATAAATTATTTTTCAAATAGTCTGTATTATGTTAATTATTTGAATATGATTAAAAAAAAGTCTCAAATTAATATGAATTAAAAAAAAATGTTGTGTCACTTTCAGGCATCCATACACGATTTTTTCACCGGAAGCCAGAAGTCCTCCCCAAAATTCCCTTCTGTCCTCAAATCTACGATCTATGTCTTTTCCATTGTGATAATATAATTTTGTAACACGGCTGCTAAGTTTAAGGGGTCCGAATGTAGGCTATATTTAGTTTAATTTAGTTTTATGCAAAGAGGGTAACACGGTGAAAAGTGAAAAAATTCCTTTTCAAATAATGGTCAGCAAAGTAATTTTTAAAGATAAGTGCAAATGGGACTGCACTGTTGTCAAAACGCATTGTTGGAAATTGATGTGTCCTTTCATAAAGGAGTTAATAAACGAATGTTTGATTGTCAAGATTGCAAGTGGGTTCACACAGTTGTCGCTGCACGATATTTGCAAGCAAGTCTGCAAATTCAAAGAGACTGGTGCAAGTGGGCCTGCACTGTAGTTAACACACTGTAATGACAAGAACAGTCGTAACTTAAGAAAGCTTTATTCGGCATAAACCCTATTTATTTACTTCCCATAAGGTAGAATGTGACACAAGGTCGGAAAGTGGGAATTTGCACTCCAGAGGAAGAGTACTTAGGGTTTTTTTTAAAATTGCCTGGGCAGCCCGTCGGCATTCCCCGGTAGGGGCGTCTCAGACAGTAAGCAATAAACTTACTCCTCCCCAAAGAGGGGAGACAAAACCTGGGAGGGTGGACCTCCTAGTACTGCACAGGACAGACCCAGTGACCGGCATAAATCAAGCCCCGAAGGACAAGACAATACCAGTATGGGATGCAGTATCCATCGGAACAGATACTACACTTTGATCTTGGCCTGTCAGTACAATATTTGTGCTGCTATTTATATTGTTAAGACGAACAGGAGAGTTCTCCAAAGGGGAGATAATTTAGAATAGGGAAATTATTTGTAATTGTTCAATACACACACATCATTTTAAGTTGATCAATCCTTCGTCAAGATGATAATCAATGAACATTCAGTTGATCAGTGGTGCAAGGGGATCTGCACGACTGTTGGAGCACAATGCTTACAAGCGGAACTTTGAAGGACTACTTTCAGACCTCTTGGGATTTAGACAGCAGCTCCAGAGAGCTTCCCAACACCAACGAAGAAAGACGTCTTCTCTCCTCTCTCTGGACAGCCGAGCAAGACTATTCTCCACAGGAAGAAATACAGCTCGAAGAAAAGCAGCAGCCGAACTTTCTTACTTCCTTCACTGTGGCACTGTCTAAACTTTCGGCAATCTACACCCAACGGTGTAGGTCACTCAAATAAATATATTGTTGTAAGTTCGTAATCCGAGGCAGGAGCAATGCGATATAGGTGCCGGAAGGTGGAACAGATGAACAAAAATAAAAGAGAAGAGAAAATATGAATGGAATCTCAAATCAATTTATTAATATTTCACGGTTTAAATACCAAAACAGTAAATAGAAAGAAAGGTTTACTGTCAAGCAATTTAAAAGGTTCGGAATAAACTTTAATTTTCGAGAGTAGAACCTCTAATTATCAAAAGTAACAGATCAAAAATATGACCGAGTGGTTGAAAAGGCGAGATGGACACAACTGTTGACGAAATGCCGCAGAGAATAGGTGGCAGATTCGCAGAAAATGAGTTTAGATAAGCTGATTGGATATTAATATTAATTATTCTTATCATAATTTATATTGTTGTTGTTTATAAAAGGGCTTTGTCTTCCTTTTGTTTGACAACTGTTTTGTTGCAAAATATTATAGGAGTTGGTCTTATAGTCCCTGCAAAGATAAGCTCCTCTACAAGTGGGTCTGTGCTGTTGTCGGAACGCATCGTTCAAAGTTGATGAGTCCTTATAAGAGCTGATCTTATCATTGGGTGTTAAGACCAACTCCTATATATTATTTGTAAGTAACGAAAACCGTCGCACGACAGGAAAAACAAAACCTTTTTTATAACAAGGAAAGGGTTTATTCAATTACCTATACCGTTTGATATAGGTTGGAGAAAGTTGGACAATGTCCGAGTGAGAAATGAGCAGCTTAACTTTTGAGTGAAGATAGTTGATGCTCGGGAATCCGGAGGATGAAGGCAGGAGAGATGAAGGGGAGCGTCGTTCTTGGTTGCTTTCAGGAATCTCTCTCTGACCGACCGTGATTCCCAATGGGATAAAATAGTTCTGATTGGTCAGTTTGTGACCAAATTGCATAAAAGGGACATTTCTCCGAGAGAGAAAATAAGTCATTATTTATGACCGCTACATTAAAGAGTTAATCAATGAATTCCAGTTGCGGAAAACTGGAGGGACTTCTTCCAATGGTGTTTTTGGTGAATCTATGGCCCCGGTGGGGTTATTATTAATTATGGCCAGAGGGAAGAACAAAGGATTAACCACAGTGGCGAAGGATTGCCGGACAAATGGTTATGCGTGAATGAATCCCCCGACCAAAGGTTGTGAGAGAGATGCCTTTGTAGCGGCATGTCATCCCACTGTTTTAGGAACGTCGCCGGACCACGTGTAGATTAAATTAAGAGGTTAAGACAAACAAAGAGAAAAGAAAAACATTATTATTATCTAAAACTTATATTAGAAGGAAAGCAAAGGACTGAGAAAGATAATAAGAATGATATTTTATAAAATTAATAAAGAGGAAAACATTTATATGAAACAAAAACAATTTACTTAAAACATTTTGTAGAGTTCTTAGGTTCGTAATTGTAAGCGTATATATGCGAGCGTGTGAATGTCTTTTGTGTGGCAAATTGTAAATGGTGTATGTGTGAAGAAAAGTTCGTCAAATTGAAAGATTACTTTTTTCCTCTTCCCCCCCCCCCCCTCACCTTCTCGCCCGAGGCCGCCGGTGGAGGGGTGGGGGTTTGTCGACGAGAGTTCTTTGTGTGCCTTCGCCCAGAACGCTGAAGGCAAAAAAGAGAGAGAGAGAGGTTGTGCGTTCTTTTTTATAGACTTCAAACCACGCGTGGTTAAGCTGACCTGTTGGTCCCTCATTGGCCGGAATCCTTTGGCAAACGTGATTCTGAGAGATTCTCTACCTCAGAGACGAAGAAGGACTGAGCAAACAAAGAAAGAAGTTGTGGCGTCTGCCACAAATCCTCGTCTTATCCTAATAATGTTACATTGTATCAGATGATGAATAGATTGTTCCCAATTGTTATTTTATTTTTCCTCAATGTAATCGTTTACTTAAATCCTCATGAACTTCATGATTTCATGTACACAGCATGCCTAAACTTCAGTACCATGTTATTTTCTTGTTTGTTATGCCCAACGTTTAAACCTGCGCCATAGTGCTGGGCGGCATGTTTTTTTATGATTCCCCTAAAGTTAATGTTAACCTGCCTAACTTTACCTTCATGGAGAGGGAAGTAAATAGTTACACTTACGTGGCAAACTGAACCCTTTTTTTTTATAAAAAAGGAATAAAAGATTTTGGTGCTTGTAGATATAAATACGCAGATGAAATATGGCAGTTCAAAATAAATTAAAAGGAAAACTCTTTGATATACTTACGTATCAGACAAAAGTAGGTATCTACACCAAAAATTAAGGAAAATTATCGAGTAGAATTTTAATTAAAAATATAAATCAGTTTTATCGTATTTTTTCGATCTCTATTGATGCTCCATTGGCACGAACGCAACAGGGGAGATAAGTCAGTGAAATGCACTTGTGCCAAGTAATAATCAATGCCGATCGGAAATATACGATAAAACTGATTTATTTTTTTAATTCTTGAAATAGGGATCCACCCACAGAGTGAATGCGATATTTTGGTGCAAGGATCTAGTTTAGAGTCAGCAAATGTTTTTATGTTTTTCTGTTTTTTGTCATTTTTATTTTTTAATAAAAAATGTCTTCATTTTTTGAAAATTGTTGCAAATAAAAAATGTCAAAAGCTTGTCTCAGTTGTCCGCCCCCCCCCCCATTCCTCCCCTTTCTATAGCGGGCGTCATGCCTAAGGTAAATACATCCAAAGGATGTAATTTTTATTTAATATAGAAATAAATGTTCCCTAGGAATGTATTTTCCTAAATAAATAAGATCCAAGTGTAGTATCTGTTCCGATGGATACTGCACCCCATAGACTGGTATTGTCTTGGCCTTCGGGGCTTGATTCACGCCGGTCTATGGGTCTGTCCTATGCAGTTCTAGGAGGTCCACCCTCCCAGGCTTCGTCTCCCCTCTTTGGGGAGGAGTAAGTTTATTGCTTACTACCTGAGGTGCCCCTACCGGGGAATGCCGACGGAGCTGCCCAGGCAATTTTTAATGGCCAGGGTGCTCACCTCTCGGGCGCTGGCTTTTCAAACCCCACTTTCCCGACCCGACCTTGGGTCACATCTTACTTGTTGGAGTAAGATAAAACTAGCTTTGTGCCTAACTCCTGGAGAGGAGTAAATAAATACAAGCACCAAAATGTTCGGTGCTTCTGCAGTTTCACAATGACATTAAAATATTTAAAGAAATGTATAAACATTGTTATGTACTTACGTGGTAGCTGAAAATAAGATTGTACAGAAAAAATTATGCAAATTCATCCAGTATTTATTAAATTATAAAAAAAGAAAGAAAAAAAAAGATATTGCATATCGGTAGACAGTTCAGCTTACTAAGTAGGCAAGGAAGATAACTTTTGGAAAAAGTCAAAATATGAGAATTGCGACATATAGATAAAATCGTTTTTAATTTAATAAATACTGGATGAATTTGCGTAATTTTTGGTGTACAGTCTTCTTTTTAGCTACCACGTAAATACATAACTAAGTTTATTTCTTTAGCTATTTTTTTAAAAGATGCCTAACATGCCATTGTGAAACTGCAGAAGCACCAGATTGTTTTTCCTAAACTTTTGTTAAGAATTTTCTAATTTAGTATTTAATTTTTAATCAAAGCAAAAAAACATTTAAATCTCAAAAATATAAATTTTCGAAGGAGGAATGTTATTCGTTGGCTTCGTGTTTTTTTGTTTTTTTTTCGCTCTTCACTGTCTGAAGAAAGGGAGTACCTGTTTCTCATTTACAGCAAGGTAACGTTAGTTTAACGTGGGAAGAGGGAATCCAGTTCCTCCGAAATGCCCCTATGGAAGAGTACAAAAATAGCCGAGAACGGATCCGTCAGCATTCCTCAGTAGGGTGCGTCAGGCGATCGGTAATAAACAAACACCAGGGGGCGGTAATGTAAGAAAGGGGATATGTTATCCCCTATCTTATATTCAACTCACGAAATGAAATAAAGAAACATTTTTACAACAACAACGAAATGGGTTTATTCAGATAAAAGGTTACCTATACCGTTTGGGTTAGGTAGAAGAACATTAGACAGTGTCCGAGAGAAGGAGAGAAAACTAAGTTCTTATGATTCAGCAAATATCTTCAGGCGAAGATATTGGGTGTTGTGAGCGTCCAGTGGACAAAGAGACAGGAGAGGTTAGGGTTTCTTCGTTGTTTGCCAGAGTCTTTGAGGCGATCCTTCTTAGCTGATGCCAGGGTACCGTCTGCTCATCGTCTGAAATATCCTAAGGGAGCTCGGGAATCTTTTACAATAATCAGCAGAGTCGCAAACGGGGTCCAAAAAAAGAACGAGAAAGGGTTTAAAAACATAAATTTGCAACAAGTAAAGTTGACTTATGTCTAGAATAGACATTTTTCTACTTACCTATGTAATTTGTTTGTATTTTTACGTAGTATAAATAGGTTTTTATTAGATATAAAAAAAAAATTCTTCCTTTTTTTTTACATCTAATTTGGCAAAAAAAGGAAATGGCCGCCCGCTCTCTATAGCATTACGTAGCCCCCCTTAAATCAGTCATCTTGTTTCGTGCGATGTTCGTGTGCCGAATACTTAAATTTCTAATAAATAGCAATTGAAACGGGTTAAAAATCTTTTTAATAGTTGGAAAAGACACAGGTAAGTTTGAAAATAACTTTTATCGCCTACAGTTACTTTTATTTGTTGAATTTTTTTTTTTTAGCGTTTTTACTCTGCTGATTATTGTAAAAGATTCCCGAGAGCTCAAATACCCCCTTAGGGAACTAATGATATCAATGCGCCCTGTGAGCTGATTGGCTAAACCAGTTCACAGGGACACTGATACGCATTACAAAGTAAATCTAATCTATGACTGCTACAGTAATACTTGGGACAATGGACTGTATCTATCTACCCACTTCCTGATTAACATGTTTGGGGATATAAACTCTAGGCCCCTGAGAGGACACTCTGACCTGGTTTTAAAAAATAGCCGAGAACTGACCCGTCGATATTCCTCGATAGGGGCGTCTCAGGCTACTGGTGATAACTCAATCCCACCCTTCTCAAGGAGGGGGTAATGCCCGGGAAAATGGTTTCTCACTTTAACAAAGTTAGACATGAGGTCAGTTTAACGTGTTGAGAAGTAAACTATAGTTCCCCTATAAGGACACTCTGGCTGGATGCAAAAATAGCCGAGGATTAACCCGTCTACATTCCTCAGTATGAGCGCCTCAGGCAACCGGCAATAACACCCCACACCACACACACACACACACACCAACTAAACTGGAACACGCGAAGACGATCTGGTCTCGTGACAAGGGAGATAATTACGAACTGACCGGAAGTAATTAATTTGGTTTCTTCTTCAACGGCTGATGTCAAGGGAGATAATTACGTATTGAGCGGAAGTGAATTACTTCCCTTGCCACGTGCCATTTTCCACGTCGCTAGAGAAAGAAGAACTTTTTAAGAATCCCTAAAAAGCAGAAAGCCTAAAATCAAATTTGAAAAAAACATATTTTGTTGTTATGTTTCTGAGTCGAAAGCGAAGTTTCTTTTTCAAGGAAAACCCCGTACCATTCTCTTTGATGTGTTGCAGTTCGTGTTAAAACGAAAACCAGGAGATTTAGATGGAATTAAATACTTATTTACACACAAATAATATATCAGCTGGGTGTGTTATTTAAAAAGAAAGAAAAATCCCTACTCGACATTTTTTTTTTTTTGAAAGAAGAGAAAAACATTGTTTAATTTAAGAAATTGTAGACTTTAAAATAAATTATTATTTTCTCAAATTAATAATTGATTTTATAACAAAAGTTTAATCGACTTTTCATTGAAGTTTGAATAAAAACCAAACTTTTCGAAGCTGTTTCCAAAAAAACCGGCTTCAAGATGATGGAAATTACCGATTGTCAAAGTAAGTAAAATATTTTTTAATTCATTTGTTTGAAAAATAAAAAATGAATTAAATAATATATATATTTTTTTTTACTTTAATGATATCTGTAATGATATAACCGAAGTATTACGATACATAGTGTTCGTTCGTTAAATTATTAACTGAACCAAATTGTTATAAAACTAGAACTCATTAATGTAAGATAAAGTTGTATCAATGGCAGTACTTTTAAAGCTGAAAAGTTCAAGATAACCGTTTGTTTATATTTGAAGATTTCAGCTTTAAAATGACTGCCATTGAAATAACATTATCTTAACGAAATTTGTTTTGTTTTATAACAATTTGGTTCAATTAATAATTTTGTCTCGACATAAATTATTAGTCATCTTTTTTTTTATTCAATCGGTTTTTGTATTTTTATTTTTTGTGTACCTTAAAAAATAAATTATATTTTTAAACTTTGATAAAATCGAATTTTAAAAAATCATCTTCGTTCGATTGTCGATTAAAACTGTTTTAAAAATCTCTCATTTTGGATGAAATTTATTTTTGCTTGTAAATTGTATTTCTTGTTCTCAAATAAAATTTTAATTTACTTTTGAAAGTTTATAAATTTTATTTTAATCGCTGGCGGCCATTTGTTTTTGACAATTGGTATTAATTAAATTTAATTGTTTTGACCTCTTCATTTTTTTTTTTTTAACAATTATTTTATTTATTCTTAGCCACTCAATGTATACAATAATTGTTTTTATTAGACATTAAGGTACTTTTCAGGAATGGGCACCCAGAGGAGTTCATTTTTTAAAGTCAATCAGGAGTATTGACGGAGAATCTCGAGTTAGTCCCGGAAATGGTCGAAGCAGTATACGATTTGAAACCCGCAAAAAAATGTAAAAAGGCAGACGACACTAAGCATTCGAAAGGTTAGGTTAGGGTTAAAAGATTTTTAGAAAATAAAACTCAAAAGAAAATAGGGTGGCTTTAAAATTTTAAACTGTTTCGGTCATTTCCGGGACTACCTCGAGATTCTCCGTCAATACACGGAACTGACTCCATAATAACTGAAATCCTTAGGGTGGCCATTCCTTACAAGTACCCTAATCGAAATACGAGTACTAATAAGTGAATGACTAAAAAAGGGCTGTCAACATAAAAATGAGATTTTATGTTTGTTGTTGTGGCTGTTGTTCATACGATTACACACCAACATGTTGTAAATACCTGAATTTTTTTTTTAATAAATGAAATATGACAATGATGTTTTTATTTACTTGCGGTTATCTTTACGATTCGTGACTGAATTTCACTTCCGGTTGCTGGTTCGTTTTTCATTTATTTTTTACGATATCTTTTTAGGTGAAAATACAGAATAGTTAGACCCCCCCCCTCCCCTCCCCATGTTAAGAACGGCTGTTCTAAATAATGTTATTTAGAAAAGCCATTCTTAACGTGGGGACGGACAACCGGAAGTGAAAGTAAGCCACTAATCGTAAAGATAACATGACTTGCCTCCCCACGAGGACAATTGGGTAAATTTATAGAAGTGCACCGTTCGTATTTCGACCCCTAAAAAAAAAGTATCCTACTTTTTTGGGCAAATTACATGTAAACAGCCTCAACAAATATCCGCTATGAAAAAAAATTATGAAAATTTTTATTATTTTAGATTTTAGGAGGGGGGGGGGTCACTTTCCTATATAAGTTATACGTAAAGTGAGCACCCATTTCTTGGCCACCGAATCTCACCTCTCGTGTTTCGAAAGGTGCACTTCTATAAATTTACCGGACAGTTAAACACAAAGGTCGGTTTTTAATGTGGGGGAAATCTAGCTCCCTAAAAAAAAGGTACTTTGGATTAGAACAAACATTTTAATTGCCTCAGTCTTGAAGGATTTCTTCATCACTGACCGATGACATAAAAGGTGAAATGTAGTATCAGAACAGATATTACACTTTGCTCCTAACCAAAAGGCCAAGGGCAAAAATGGGGGTAAACACATGCATAACAAATAACTGTTACCAAACACAGTAACATTTACTTTTCTACCTACCTGCATAGTTTTAATCTTCTGAAAGGGGGTTTAAGTTGTTTTTTTATAGAGTGTAGAGTCGGGGTTCACTTTACAATATAACTTTAACGTAAAATGATCATTCATTAACTTCAAAGAAAGGATAATCTAACTCTTTACCGCATAATCTAGGACAGAACGGGTAACCATGTTTTTGTATTTCCAAAATGGTCTTTTTAAAATATATATATATATATATATATATATATATGACTAGATTTAAGATTTATTTCCAATTTCGGTTGCCAAAAAGTCCTATAAGTATGCCCCCAACACTAACCCTAAATCTGACAATACCAAAGAAAATAAAGGGGGTATTTATACGAAAAAAAGGATGCTTCTACAGAACAAGACCATATCCACATAAATGGTTACGATTTACGGAATAGACCGGAAATGTCCGAAGCCGTTTACGATTTGCAAAAAGCAGACGACACTCAGCATACAACTGCAAACCCATAATAATTTAACCGCAATGACAGCAGCTGTTCAGTCCCCCACCCCCATCGAAGAACTGATTGCATCCTGCTAAAAAAAAAAACACATGCAAACAGAAATGCGCCCTTTAGGTTAGGGTTTTAAAAAATGGTGCTTCTAAACAATAGAAACCAAACTAAACTTAAAACTTGGGTTAGATTCCCTTTTTTAAAAAAACAGTTTGGTTCGTATTGCGTAGAAGTACTAAAAAATTTTTTAGCGCCCTTCAAAAAATAAAGTTGTAAAAACTTCCTTGAAAATAAGGTAAAAACGCATAACAAGGGCCGGTTGACTGGCTAGTGGGCCGTGTGCAAAACCAGTTTGGCCTTTTTAGGGCCAAATGTCACGAATTTGGTGTGTTTTGGCCTTTTTTGTGTGAATATTCTGGAGTTCACTTATGCGGGGCCAGGCGTATCGCAGAATTGAAAACAAACACAAATACTTCGCTAAAAATGAAGAACAAACAGAAAAAAAAATTTTAAAATAAAAACAAAAAGTAAAAATGAAAAGGTGCCCATTTCTCGCAAAAAAACTTTCATAAATACTCGTGTCACTTCGCTAAAAATGAAAAACAAACACAAAAAAGAAAATTAAAAATATAACCAAGTATTCTGAAGTTTACAATTTTCTGTGTTTGTTTTCAATTCTGCGATACGCCTAACCCCGCATAAGTGAACTCCAGAATATTCACACAAAAAGGCCACCAAATTCGTGACATATGGTCCTAAAAAGGCCAAACTGGTTTTGCGCACGGCCCACTAGCCAGTCAGCCGGTCCTTATGCGTTTTTACCGAAAATAAAATGAATTTGATTCACTACTGGTTTGAGGAAAATTATTAAACCAATTCTTAACACAGATGTGTGTGTGTGTGTGGGGGGGGGGTAATCGACCCTAACCTTAAGTCAGGGGAAAAAATGAAAAGGTTTTCATTTAATATTAGTACTAATTGACTGTTCGACGACGGCACGATCGTTTCCGGTCTGATTCGTAAATCGCAATCGGAAACATGCATGTTAATATGGGACCTGTTCTGTGGAAGTACCAAAGAAAAATCTAAAATATAATCGTTGTTCTGAAGAGGGGGGGGTCGAAAAGGGAGATAATTAAATTGCATTTCCTGTTTATGAAACTACAACTTTGACATGGACACCATTTTTCTACATGTAAACGATGTTTTAATGTATCTTACAGACAAGTCAACTAACTCTAAATTACTTATTTAAATCTAATGTCTTGCTAAAACAATGCTTTGAGAATAGTGCCAAAACGCATTTAACTCTGAATAAATTATGTGATTAAAATAGGGATTTATATATCATTTCTTTTAGTCACTTAAAAGTTTGTAACTTTTAAAAATATTTTTCTGAGCAATATTTTTTCTTAAACATTTAATCTGATTGTTAAACTTTCAACAGTGAATCTTCGGTGCTTCTCCAGATTAACCCCTATGTGTAAAACTTCTCTAACTGTTCGTAAAAAAAAAAAAATAGAACAAAAAGGTGATGTTATTATGTACTTACTTGTTAGGTTAAAAAAAAGACAGTACACCAAAAATTACGCAAATTCATCCAGTATTTTTTTTTTTTTTTTTAAATAAAATTAAATTTTATCGGTGGAGGCTGTCGGTTGCAATTTTATTCAAAAAATGTTTAAATCATCACTGGTTAACCCCCCCCCCCCCTTTAGTTTAAATCTCACGTAACCATCGTGGTAATATCTGCTAAAAGCGTTTACCGATAAAACTTGAATTTATTTTATAAAAACAAAAATACTGGATGAATTTACGTAAATTTTGGTGTAATGTATTTTTTTAACCCAACAGGTACGTACATAAGATTTTTGTGCAATTTTCTTTTTTACGTATTGGATATAACCGGGAGAATCACCGAACCTTCTCTTCATTTAACATCACCTTCCCTTGTTCAGGTGTCAGACGTTTTCTGATATTTCGCAAGCTCACACTACAGTTTCCATGGTTCAACGGGTCAACTGTCTCCAAATTCCACTCTGTGCGGTCCTGTCCAATCACTTGCTTCCAAGTTTTCTATGGCTGGCCAAGCTTCCTGCGATTCAAGACATCCATGCTTCTGCAACTTTTTATCCAGGAGGAAGAACGCTCCACATGACCATACTAGCGTAACCGATTTGTCCTTAGGATAACCTTTATGCTAGGCAAGTGTAGTGCTTTCAGCAAATCGTCCGCCCTGATGCGTTGGGTGTGGTCAGATTTCACATTACACCTCCATCTAACCATGGATGTGTCATCGAGTGAGGGTGCAGCATTCATTGTTATATAACATGACGCTTCTGAAAAAGCTGCCATACAACTTACCAACTAAATAAAAAAATTAAAAAATACTGAGTAAATAGCATAAATAAATAAAACTCTGACAGTCCTTGTGTCTGACTCAACATGACGAAGCTATTACACAAGGGTCATCTTCTCGACCTGTCAAGTTCGGCAAAATTTGAAGTAGGACTGACTAAACAAGAACAAAACCGAAGTCATCGGTTCTGAACTAACTCGTCCGAAAGAGGCTCTTTAAATTCTTAAATTGTGAGTCGCAGAAATTGGTGCTTTTTAGAAATAGGTATCTAGAGAATTGCAATCGTGACATAAGCAGTTCCGACTACGAACGTAGAAAGTCAAATTGAGTTTTGACTTTTACCGAAATATACAAATAAAAAAGGCGATTATTTTTTGAGTTCCGACTTTTACGTAATTTTTTGGACACCCTTATTACTTTTAGAATTTTTTGGACACCCTTATTACTTTTGGAATTTTTTGGACACCTTTATTACTTTTGGAATTTTTTGGACACCTTTATTACTTTGGGAATTTTTTGGACACCCTTATTACTTTTGGAATTTTTTGGACACCCTTATTACTTTTGGAATTTTTTGGACACCCTTATTACTTTGGGAATTTTTTGGACACCCTTATTACTTTGGGAATTTTTTGGACACCCTTATTACTTTGGGAATTTTTTGGACACCCTTATTACTTTGGGAATTTTTTGGACACCCTTATTACTTTGGGAATTTTTTGGACACCCTTATTACTTTGGGAATTTTTTGGACACCTTTATTACTTTGGGAATTTTTTGGACACCTTTATTACTTTGGGAATTTTTTGGACACCCTTATTACTTTGGGAATTTTTTGGACACCCTTATTACTTTGGGAATTTTTTGGACACCCTTATTACTTTGGGAATTTTTTGGACACCCTTATTACTTTGGGAATTTTTTGGACACCCTTATTACTTTGGGAATTTTTTGGACACCCTTATTACTTTGGGAATTTTTTGGACACCCTTATTACTTTGGGAATTTTTTGGACACCCTTATTACTTTGGGAATTTTTTGGACACCCTTATTACTTTGGGAATTTTTTGGACACCCTTATTACTTTGGGAATTTTTTGGACACCCTTATTACTTTGGAAATTTTTTGGACACCCTTATTACTTTTGGAATTTTTGGGCACCCTTATTACTTTGGAAATTTTTTGGGCACCCTTATTATTTTGGGAATTTTTTGGGCACCTTTTCATTTACCTCTGTTAAAAGGGTTAAGGTTAGGTTCGAGGTTAGTTAAGGTTTAGGGTTAAAAAAAATAGTTCAGTTCGTATTGTGTAGAAGTGTCAGAACATTACATAATATACTTAAATACAAGATAAATTAACAATTTTTTTCGTTAAATAACTTGACAAAAAAAAAAAATTTTTTAAATACATTCGGTGAAGTTTGTTAACATTCGCCAGTCTCTGCCGAAACTTAGAATTGATGACGTAAGTACTGAAATTTTCTTGGATACCTATTCTTAAAAAGTATCCAGAATGTAAGTGGCCCTTTTTTTCTTTTTTTTTAAGGAAAGTAACACTTTGACATATTTTCTACGTCCACTCTTGAAGAAGATCGTACGTTACATTGGTCGAAATGTTGTAAATATAAAAATCAAGATGTGAATTAAAACTTATTTCTAAACTTTGATAAAAAAAAAATTTCTTTCTCTTTCTCCCCTCCCATTCTCTTTCAGCCATTATAATTACAGTGTTTATCTCCCATTTTGGGGGATGACCATTTTTTTTTTTTTTTTTCTTCATTTCACTTGTAGAAATCGGTGTCGGCCTTGCAGGATTTGGCGTTATGTTTCTTTTCCTTGGAGTACTCTTCTTCTTCGATAAAGGACTCCTGGCTTTCGGAAATGTAAGTTTAACGGCACCAACTCCTCCTTCCTACAACCTTTCCTTGTTTGCTTTTGTTTTTTTGTCTGTTATCAATATTATCTCAGATGGGTCGGACACTTGGAGAGAATGATACTTGAACACTACCAAGGCAACTACGGTATTCCCAACTGTGTGAAAGAAGGGAGAACCAGGGACGGCCTTAACTAAGCTTCAATAAAGACACAACGGAAAGTAATTTGGAAACAGAGGTATATCAACACCAGCAATTGGCAAGATGGAACAAAGTAAAGAAGTGTAATACTGACAACATGGAACAATCATTATCACTTCGATGAACTGCATATATGATGAACTGCATATATATGTAATTTTTTTTTTTTTTGTCTATTATTGTCTCAGATAGGTTGGACACCTGGAGAAAATGGAATGGACTACCAAGGCAAATGCTATATTATCAACTGTGTGAAAGAGGAAATCAGGGAAGGCCCTGACTAGGCTTCAATGATACAGTGAAAAGTAACTTAGAAATGGAGAAGTCTCAGCACCAGCGATTAGCAAGGTTACACCAAAGAGAGAACCAAGTGGAAGAATTTGATCGTGACTTGGTGACGTTCATGAAACGGTCACGATCGTGACCTGGTGACGTTCATGAAACGGTCACGATCGTGACCTGGTGACGTTCATGAAACGGTCACGATCGTGACCTGGTGACGTTCATGAAACGGTCACGATCGTGACCTGGTGACGTTCATGAAACGGTCACGATCGTGACCTGGTGACGTTCATGAAACGGCCACGATCGTGACCTGGTGACGTTCATGAAACGGCCACGATCGTGACCTGGTGACGTTCATGAAACGGTCACCTTGGTGACGTTCATGAAACGGTCACGATCGTTTTGACAAACTACATATTACAAAAGTCTATCTTTGTTGGTTTGTAATGGAGTTAAGAAATATTTGCTGTCCGTGGAATACGGTGAAAGAATATTCAAATACAGTATACCGAAAATAAACTGATCTTTGTTTGTGTCGATATATTGCCCTCATAGTGTCAGGATCTTGAAAATAAGAACACAACTTGTTCTTATCATCCGGTTTTGGTATTTAAGGTGCTGCGAGTGTCTCGAACTTCGGGGTGGGCAACACCAGGCAATGATTTATATCTGCTCATAATACGGTGTGATCCATATGGTGTATACAAGTCATGTTGCAAGCAGTCAAGTCACTTCTAATGCACTCAAGCCAGGTTTTCTTTTATCTTCCACGCACCCTCGTTCCTGGGGTATCCATACATGTTATTGAGTTGATGCAGGAGATGGAACGCTGTACATGGCCAAATCACCTAAGATGCCGAGCACATAAAGAATCCAAAATTCTACCAATACGAAGATTCTGATAGAGTATGGCAGAAGGGATTCTTTCCTCTAGTTTGCTGCCACATATCCACCTGATCATGGCACGGTCGTTATGCTGAAGCCGTTGCAAATCGGAAGCATTTGGGGTCCATGTCTCACTGCCATGCAAGATGGTGAAGCGAACACAAGCCAAAAAGACCTTGCCCCGAGTCAGAAATAAATCTGTCTAGATTTAAGGATTGCCAGCAGCTTCTTGTATCTTCCCGAAGCAAAAAAAAAAAAAAAAAAAAAAAAAAAAAAGGTGGAAATCGAGGAATATCAGCACCAATAATTGGCAAGATCTTGCGAAAGACAAAACCAAGTGGTACGGTGAAAAATATAATCATGGCTTTCATGAAATGGTCATCGTCACTACATTTGATGATGATCAATATTATCGGTGATTTTTCATGTAATTCAAACCTCCAGCATTATAGAGAAGAGTTTGATATCACTCTTGCGTTCCATTAGACAACAGCTGACTGAACGGTGCAACAAGCTTCACGTAACGTCATGGATTTATGATTAATATTAATAGCCATTATACCAAACAGAAATATCTATCAAATCAACCCACTAATAATAATATTAGAAACAAAAATAATAAAAATGAAATATAATCTGGTTCAACATGTTTTGTAACACACCACACCAAGTCCTGGGCCTAACATATAGATGGCGCCACTAATAAAAAGATTCATGATTTTTATAAAGTACTAACCTTCAATTGGCGCATCTCAAACTTTGAGCCTTATCAGATTATTAGCTTGCAAATTACAGTTATTTAAGTGAAGCTACTGTTGCAACTTTTCAAAACAATGGAAAAGTCTAAATTTTGTGTGTTGATAAAGCATTGCTTTCTGATGGGAAAAATACTGTTGAAGCAAAGCAGTGGCTTTTCTCGATCGGAAACAACAGTTAAGAGGTGGTACGCTGACTTTAAACGCGGTCGTAAAAATACACCTGTGGGGGTGGGGGGGGGTCTATAGATTTTAATTTTACTGGTAGTTTAAAATCAATAAATATTTATCATTAGTACCAGCAATGGAAAATTAAGTTTGAAACAAATAAAAAAAACAATTAAAAGAGCCGTTTTTGACATCGGAAATAGGCACAAATTTTTTTGATTTCGATACCCCAAAAATTCTGATTTTTTTTTTAATTCTGATTAATTGTCCCAACACTAGTTTAGATAACACTTTTTTACCATATGCATGTGTGTATATATATATATATATATGTATATATATATATGAGAGTATCTGACCGTTATTTTTTTCTTGCGAAATAGACGATAGGGCGACGCCACTCTACACAGTGAAAGAAGACATCTTCATGCGCGTGTGTGAATTTTTATCACTGCCTTCCTGCGCATTAGTCGCTGCCTGTCGGTCGCTGAGTGAGGTGCTACACAACGTGTTCATCGGATTACCGATTCTCTCGAGATGACTGAACGTGTTGAGCAAAGGTACTGCATCAAATTTTGTCAAAAGTTTGGTGGTTCTCAAAGCAAAACAGGTCGTAAGATTCAGCAGGTGTTTGGAGATGTTTGGATAAGATGCGATGGGTGTAATACAAATTAAGGAGTGGTTCAACTGATTCAAAAATGGCCGCACATCAACAGAGAGTGACCAGCGTTCTGGCAGGCCTCAAACTGCTCAGAGTGCATATGTTGTTGAGAGGGTGAGAAATTAGGTGATGATGGAAAATCATCATTCAACCGCGCGAGAGATTGCCCAAGAGGTCGGAGTGATTAAAGATTCTGCACATGCAATTTTGCGTGATGATTTAAACATGCAGAGAGTGGTTGCGAAATTTGTGCCCAAGTTGTTGTTGCAGGAACAAAAGGACCTCCATTTTCAAGTTGAACAGGACCTTCTGGAAACCGACAACACTGATCCTGGGTTTCTGAACACCGTGATAACTGGAGATGAGTCATGGGTGTACGAGTACGACGCAGAAACAAAAAGACAGTCGCGCAATGGAAGCATCCCGAGTCTCTAAGGCCAAAAAAACGCGACAGGTGTGAAGCAAAATCAAGGTGATGCTGACTGTCTTCTTTGATATCCGTGGAATTGTGCATCACGAATACGCACCGGAAGGACAAACAATGACAAAGGAGTACTATCAATATGTTCTCGGGCGTCTCCGTGACGAAGTTCGGCGCAAAAGACCAGACATGTGGACGGCGAAAAACTGGCAACTGCATCACGACAACGCCCCCGCACATTCATCCCAATTGATCTAACATTTCTTGGCCAAACATTGAATTCCAGTCGTTCGCCAACCTCCCTACTCTCCAGACATGGCTCCTTGCAACTTCTGGTTGTTTTGAAAATTGAAAACGCCACTGAAAGGTTTCAGTTTTGAGACTAGAGAAGAGATAATGCGGAACGTGACAGCAGAGATAAACACCATTCCAAAAGAAGACTTCCAGAGGTGTTTCCGGCAGTGGATGGATCGGTGGGATTAGTGTGCGCAAGTACAAGATGCCTACTTTAAAGGGGATTAGGATCCAAACCCTGTAAGGTATTTGAAATATTTTTTTCTGGCCTAAGGTCAGATACTTTTTAGACAGGCCTCATATATATATATATATAATTAACTTGTTACAAATATCCAGGGGGTATGAATCCGAAGGAAGTTGAAACCGGGTTTATGAGAGTGCTCAATGAAAATTCAGAGCAAAATATATATTTTTTGATTTTATTCCATTAGTTGCGACAAAACAAGTTTTGTTTCATTGGTGCGAATAGCGACCAACTCATCGGGCCGGCGAAAGGTTTGAATTCCTTTCGCCGGCCCGATGAGTTGGTCGCTATTCGCACCAATGAAACAAAACTTGTTTTGTCGCAACTAATGGAATAAAATCAAAAAATATATATATATATATATATATATTTTTTATTATTAATATTCATATGTATTTTTTGCTAAGGACGGATAATGTGTGTTTTGTCGGGCTTCTATTTGTGATGTTATGGAATCGGTACTAAGGAAGAAACTTATTGGAATTAATAAAAAAAAATTTAAAAAAACATTTTCATCTGAGAAACGATTTTGCACCAGAAGATTTTGTTGCTATTGAATTCACAGAACTGATGTTATAAATATATTTATTTCAATTATCTCTTTCTCTCTCCTTTCTCTTTCTCTCTCCTTTCTCTCTCTTTCTCTCTCTTTCTCTCTCTGCTCTCTCTCTGCTCTCTCTTTCTCTCTGCTCTCTCTTTCTCTCTGCTCTCTCTTTCTCTCTCTCTCTTTACTCTCTCTCTCTATCTCTCTCTCTCTATATATATATATATTACTAATGATCACTACTTATCAAGTTACTCTTGGCCTTTTGGCTAAGATCAAAGTGTAGTATCTGTTCTGATGGATACTCGCCCCATAGACTGGTATTGTCTTGGCATTTGGGGCTTGATTTACACCGGTCTATGGGTCTGTCCTGTGCAGTTCTAGGAGGTCCACCCTCCCAGGCTTCGCCTCCCCTCTTTGGGGAGGAGTAAGTTTATTGCTTACTGCCTGAGGTGCCCCTACCGGGGAATGCCGACAGGGCTGCCCAGGCAATTTTTAAACCCCACTTTCCCGACCCGACCTTGGGTCACATCTTACTTGTGGGAGTAAGATAAAAACTGGCCTTGTGCCTAACTCCTGGAGAGGAGTAAATCAATACTCAATCATAAAGGTTAATGAGATGACTAGATTAACAGTTGAGGTAGCAGGTTCAGTTCGTAGGGGAAGGCCAAGGAAAACATGGGAGGAAGTGATGAGGATGAACTTGAAAGAAAGAGGGATAAATAAAGACTTGGTCAGAGATAGGTTAATTTCTAAAACCCATCCAACGCATGCCAGCGTGTAAAATGGAAGTTAAACCGATGATGATGATATGAGCTGGGATGTGAGTTCTCGGCTTTTTTCTTAAATAAAAATAAAAAGCTGATTTTTCCCTCTTATGACAGTTCTAACTGAAAATGTTAATTTTACCATAAGACCTATGACTTCAAACAATTCATGAATGGCATAGAGGAGTTAGATGATTTTCGTTTCATCAAAGAATGACTTCCTGTTCCTTTCCCCTCATATATGTACTCAGTGTCTTTCTCTTAATTTTGACTTTCTTAGTTGAAACTGAGTTCGTTTTTTTTTGTGCTACCCTCTTTCTCGTGGCCCCCAGGTTGGGAAATTCATCTCAATTTTTTTTTTATTTATTATTTTATTTTTTGCCATTAGCTACTTATATCCCTGATGAGAGGATTGAAAATCTCTCCATTCCATCCACTCTGAAAAGGGCAATTCTTTCCCCTTTGTCAGAAACATTGTGGAATGTGAGGACTGAAGGACAAAATGGGGGGGGGGGGGTGACAAACCTTTTAATTAGTGTGCTCACCAGTTAAAAACTGTTATTAGATCCCATTGGCTCCTGACAGTGACTGCCACATAAGCCTGCTGGGACTCTAATTGCACCTCGACTTCAGTAAAGGATGTCCTTTCTTACAACCAGCCATTCACAAAATGTTTGTGAATTCTATGAAAGTTGTTCGACTTTCTATAATTCATCTGTGTCGAAATTACAAATGAAACTTTGATTTTGTTTATGAGCAAAAGAATGAGAAAACGTAATTGTTAGTAAGCCTTGAATGAAAAAAAAAAGCAAGTAAGGAGAAATAATTCTTACTAACAGAATAATAGTTATTCTACTTACCTGATTTTTCTTTTAAGGTGATTATTTAAGAATTTTTTCATTTCTTCATATTATAAAAATTCCTAATCGGATTTCTTTTCTAAATAAATGGTAGCGAAATATTTAGTCCATATCAAATAACATGTTCAAACAATAGCAAATGAAAATTGGCTACGCAGAAACAGTTTGATTCGTAAGCTTAAATGCTATTTGGGTCCAACTTTTCAAAATCCAGCCAACATTATTTTATATATTAGATGGATAAGAACCTGAGAGAGAGAGATAGAGAGAGAGAGATATAGAGAGAGAGATAGATATAGAGAGAGAGATAGATATAGAGAGAGAGATAGAGATAGATATAGAGAGAGATATAGAGAGAGAGATAGATATAGAGAGAGAGATAGATATAGAGAGAGAGATAGATATATAGAGAGAGGGATAGATATATAGAGAGAGAGATAGATATATAGAGAGAGATAGATATATAGAGAGAGGGATAGATATATAGAGAGAGGGATAGATATATAGAGAGAGGGATAGATATATAGAGAGGGATAGATATAGAGAGAGAGAGATAGATATAGAGAGAGAGAGATAGATATAGAGAGAGAGGGATAGATATAGAGAGAGAGATAGATATAGAGAGAGAGAGATAGATATAGAGAGAGAGAGATAGATATAGAGAGAGATAGATATATATAGAGAGAGATAGAGATATATATATATATATGAGAGAGAGATAGATATATATATATATAGAGAGAGAGAGATAGATATATATATATATAGAGAGAGAGATAGAGAGATATATAGAGAGAGATAGATATATATATATATATAGAGAGAGATAGATAGAGAGAGAGAGATATATAGATATCAGTTCTGTGAATTCAATAGCAACAAAATCTTCTGGTGCAAAATCGTTTCTCAGATGAAAATGTTTTTGTTTTTTTATTAATTCCAATAAGTGTCTTCCTTAGTACCGATTCCATAACATCACAAATAGAAGCCCGACAAAACACATTATCCTGTACAATATTTTTTTGTAGCCTGACATTTCACATATTGATGATTGTTTTGTTTTCTGGCATATCAACCCTTTTGCCATTATTTAATTTCGAATCCAGTCATTTTAGTGAATGTTTTTACGCTTCAAATTCTTAATATTTTTAAATATTTAATAATCATGGTGTTTGGTTCGATGGTTTTGTTTTCTGGCATATCAACCCTTTTTTTCTGGGGTTCAAGAATAAGTGTTTAAATTTAATTTTAAACTGTCCTAAAATCAAGCCTCATTTATTAGATATTTAAAAAGAGAGGGAAAAGGATGAGGATTTTTTAGCTTTAACGTAATATAAACAAATAATCTATTTGAAGAATATGAACAAACTAACGGGGCCCGAGGAAATTCCACGCAACTAACGGGGCCCGAGGAAATTCCACGCAACTAACGGGGCCCGAGGAAATTCCACGCAACTAACGGGGCCCGAGGAAATTCCACGCAACTAACGGGGCCCGAGGAAATTCCACGCAACTAACGGGGCCCGAGGAAATTCCACGCAACTAACGGGGCCCGAGGAAATTCCACGCAACTAACGGGGCCCGAGGAAATTCCACGCAACTACCGGGGCCCGAGGAAATTCCACGCAACTACCGGGGCCCGAGGAAATTCCACGCAACTAACGGGGCCCGAGGAAATTCCACGCAACTAACGGGGCCCGAGGAAATTCCACGCAACTAACGGGGCCCGAGGAAATTCCACGCAACTAACGGGGCCCGAGGAAATTCCACGCAACTAACGGGGCCCGAGGAAATTCCACGCAACTAACGGGGCCCGAGGAAATTCCACGCAACTAACGGGGCCCGAGGAAATTCCACGCAACTAACGGGGCCCGAGGAAATTCCACGCAACTAACGGGGCCCGAGGAAATTCCACGCAACTACCGGGGCCCGAGGAAATTCCACGCAACTACCGGGGCCCGAGGAAATTCCACGCAACTAACGGGGCCCGAGGAAATTCCACGCAACTAACGGGGCTCGAGGAAATTCCACGCAACTAACGGGGCCCGAGGAAATTCCACGCAACTAACGGGGCTCGAGGAAATTCCACGCAACTAACGGGGCCCGAGGAAATTCCAAGCAACTAATGGGGCCCGAGGAAATTCCACGCAACTAACGGGGCCGAGGAAATTCCACGCAACTAACGGGGCTCGAGGAAATTCCACGCAACTAACGGGGCCCGAGGAAATTCCACGCAACTAACGGGGCCCGAGGAAATTCCACGCAACTAACGGGGCCCGAGGAAATTCCACGCAACTACCGGGGCCCGAGGAAATTCCACGCAACTAACGGGGCCCGAGGAAATTCCACGCAACTACCGGGGCCCGAGGAAATTCCACGCAACTACCGGGGCCCGAGGAAATTCCACGCAACTACCGGGGCCCGAGGAAATTCCACGCAACTAACGGGGCCCGAGGAAATTCCACGCAACTAACGGGACCCGAGGAAATTCCACGCAACTAACGGGGCCCCGAGGAAATTCCACGCAATTAACGGGGCCCGAGGAAATTCCACGCAATTAACGGGGCCCGAGGAAATTCCACGCAACTAACGGGACCCGAGGAAATTCCACGCTTGCTTTTTTCATCTATCTGCATTATTTACAGTTTCATTTTAAATACATTTATGAAAGGTTTAATAATATTAAAAGAAAAATTCTCGTTCTTCTCCCGTGAAAATAATTGCAATTGTCAATTAAATATCCTTTAAATAAATAAAACGAATATATTTATTCTTATTTATTGAAAATTGTAACAATTTATATCTTTTTAAAACAATATTCTCTTTCATCTAATCGTAAAAATAATTGTCTAAATATTTTCTTCAAAACAAATAAAACAAAAATTTTGACCGTTTTATTTAATTAATTGTTACATTTTAAATTATTTTAAAATAAATACTCTTGTCCTTATTACCTTAAAAATAATTGTCAGCCAAATATTTTTTAAATAAACAAATCTTCGGCAATCGGGGGATCTCATTTTTTTTTTTTTTTAAGTAGGTGACGAGTGATAATGTATGTACAAACATAAAATTGCCTTAGCGTATAGATATTATTTAAAACGGTAAATGAAAGAATGACATTAATTTACCCTTGTTTATTTAACTACAAAACGCAAAAATGTTGCCCCCCCTCCTCCCAAAAGGAAAAGAATGAATATTTTGTTAAATTAGTAATAATACACATGAAAAATTTTGAATTACTTAAAATATCTCAATAATGGCACACATAGAAAAAGCTTGATCATCCAAGAAAGAATCTTTTTACATTTTTTAAATCCGACTAAAAATAAGGAAGTTATGACTATTTTTGTGTCTTACACGATTGGATTTTTTTCTTTTTCGTTATTTTTTGCACTACTTTTTCAGTAAAAATGTTATATTTTTGTTAAAACACAAGATTAAGCAATGAAATTTACCATATTAGTGTATTTTTGTACAAGGAATAAGAATATGCCACTGAAAATCTCCAGAAATTAATGGTTTCCAAGTAATCTGCAGTAAATACACATAAATCTGCTGCAATACCTTAAAAATACCATGTATCCATTTATTTTATGTGCAAGAAACTGAAATTTAATACAAGGACTGTCTTAAAATGAATACGTTAGAAATATTTCCAAATAATTTGCATAAATTATTGATTCTGCACAATTCTATTGCAAGATTTCTAAAAAAACAGTTTAACGTTCATAATTACTGGCTGATTTTGAAAATGTTTAGGCATTAGTTAAATGCAAGGAGAGATAACTAAAATATCATTAATAATAGACGACTTCTAAAAAAAGAAATCTTTATTTCATTGTTACATAAGAAATGAAAGAAGAGTCGGCCGTGGTATCATCATCATCATCATCATCATCAACCGGTTTATTTGTTGAATCAGGCCACAATTAATCCTCTGATGAGGGTGGGGCCTGATTGTCTAGTCTCGAAATCTAAGTCTTCCTCTCCACTCCTGTCTTTGGCAAGGTTTGATGGAATCCATACCCATGGCCTTCCTATCACGTTTGACTACGTCCTCCCAAGTCAACTTGGGTCTGCCAGTGGTGATGTTCTCTGCTGGCACATTCAACTTTCGGACTTTAGCAATCCAGCCATCGCTACGCTCAATGTGACCCAACCAACGCAGTCTGTTCTTCCGCATGATGTCCGTAAGGCTTTTCAAGTCGACCTGTGAGAGCAGGGATTCAAAAGAAACGTACTGTTCAGGCCTCACCAAACAGATCCATCTGACCATTGCCCTGTCATTACGGCGCAGCTTCTTTAGTATGCCAGCAGAGACAGCCCAAGTTTCTGAGCCATACAACAGCACACTTCTGACACATGAGGAGTATACACGCCCTCTCGTAGTTGTTGGCAGGTGTTTGTTTGTCAGGATTGGTAGCAGCTCTCTAAATTTTTTCCAGGCACACTTGCAACGTGTAGCTGCCGCGAGTTCACAGCCTCCACCTGATGACAGCACATCTCCAAGATAACAAAAGTCTGTCACTACTTCCAGCTTGTTTTCACCAGTATCCATCTCCGTCAGTGGTCTGCCATCTATTGGTCTTGCCGTGCCGGTGCAACGAAAGCATATAAAGTGAGGATCTGCTTTGAGAGAGCCCTTTATGCCACTGCACCTTTTGTGGACCCAACCTGAACAGTGAGTGCAGATGATTGAGTTGCTGCCAGTTCCTTTCAGACATACAGCACACGGGTATTTTCCTGTTTTCTGTAGTAAGCTGAGGTTTGGACCTGCGATCATGACCTTAGTTTTACCCATGTTGACTCTGAGACCTTTCTCCTCCATGCTGCTCTTCCATCTATCCAGACGTTCCTTGAGTGACTGCAGTGAAGTATCAATGATCGCTAGGTCATCGGCATATAGCAGCTCCCACGGGCAGCCAGTATGGAATTCCAGTGATAGAGCCTCGAGTACAATGATGAATAGAAGGGGACTTAAGACAGATCCCTGATGGACACCTACTCTAACCTCAAATTCGTCGCTGTAGCTGTTACCGACTCGTACCCGACTACGTACATTGGTGTACATAGACGTTATCACCTGAACCAACCACTCAGTAACACCCAGCTTTCGCAGGGCCCACCAGATGACCCTTCTGGGGACACGGTCAAAAGCTTTCTCCAAATCTACAAATGCCATGTACAGTGGTTTGTTTGCTGCTAGATGTTTCTCCATGACTTGGCGTATGATGAAAATTGCATCTGTGGTGCTCCTACCGGGCATGAAGCCAAATTGCATATCAGCAATCTGTATTTGTTGTCTGATCAGCTGTTCAACAATTCTTTCCAGGACTTTCATGACCTGATCAATGAGCTTGAGTCCACGGTAGTTACCTCTGTTTAATGCATCGCCTTTACCTTTGTACAGACTTACTATAATGCTGTCTTCCCATTCCTTAGGTATGCATTCTTCTCTGATGATGGCTTCAATCAGTTCATGCACCAAACTGGCCCCTAGTTCACCGGTTGGTTTGAGCATCTCAGCAACTATACCAGATGGCCCAGCTGCTTTATCAGCTCCCATTTTACGGATTGCTTCAGTGATCATCTCCTGGGTAATGGGGGTACTAGGACCTTCTATAGGAGGTTCATAAGTCAGCTCATCGGGGTTCCATGGAAATTCAACGTTCAGCAAGCGTTCGTAGTGCTGTTTCCATGACTGTTTTTTCGCTTCATCATCCAATGAGAGTTCACCAGAGTCGTTCCTTATAGGTTTTTCACCCAAGACATCTTGATTGTCACGGCGCATCTGTTTTGCGAGCTTGTAAATGTCACTTGACTTGGGATTTATTTTGAGAAAAATCTCTTTATCGGCCTCTGACTTAGCGTGGTGTACAGCAGCTTTAGCAGCACGCTTGGCTCCATTGTATGCTTCCCTACTACCTCCTGTTTTCCATGCTCTGTAGCATCGCCTCTTCTCTCTAACAGCTTGATCAACAATCTCATTCCACCACCAGGTTTGTTTCCTCCAATTGTGCTTGGATGACACTCCACACACCTCCGTCGCTGCATCATTCAATCCATCCTTGAGCCTCTTCCAGTGCTCTTCAACACTCACTGCCCGTGTATCCCGATGTGAAGAAGCAAATCTCTCAGCAAATTTAGCCTGAATGATTGGATCCTTCAGCTTCCACAGTTTTATGCGTGGTGTAAACTTGTGTTTGCATTTGCGGGAAGCTTCTGCCTTGAGATCACATAATAGCAGATTGTGTTGAGATACACATTCTTCACCCAGGCTGACTCTGACATTTGTGACATGTCTCCTGAAGCTGCGCCGGAATAGTATGTAGTCTATCTGGGTCATGATTCTTCCAGATTGGTATGTAACTAGGTGTTTAGGCCTCTTTTCGAACACCGAGTTGCCAATCACTAGATTATTAGCAACAGCAAACTCGAGTAGTCTTTCTCCTCCAACATTCCTCATACCAATAGCATGTCCACCATGTACTTCTTCATAACCGCAAGGAGTGGAACCAATATGTCCATTCCAGTCACCACACACAAACAGTTCCTCAGTACTAGGTACAGTCGCCACTAGGCTCTGCAGCTGCTCGTAGAAGTTGTCCTTTGCTTCCTCGCTGAGTCCAACTTGTGGAGCGTAGATGCAAACAATGGCAAACACTAACTTTCCAACAACAAGACGAACAAATATTATCCTGTCGGATATTCGCTTCACCTCAAAAACTTTCTCCCACCACTTCTCTGCCACCAATATTCCCACTCCACCTGTCCCTTTATCATTCCCAGACCAGTAAAACTTGCAGTTGGTATCCCTCCCGACTATTTTTCTCACACCTTCATTTCTCCATCTCGTCTCTTGTAAACAACACAAGTCAATCTTCTTTCTGGATATTGTCTCCACCACCTCATTTGCCTTTCCTCGCATGGTTCCAACATTCAGAGATCCAATGCGAAAAAGTTCTGGATGTTTGTATGATTTGCCATAGCCAGGCACTGAAGATCCACGCATCCTGGGATCTACGAAGCCCAAGACACTACCAGCAGCATTAGTGTTACTGGCACTGCCTTTCTTTTTTCCTGTTGTATTTCGACTAGACATTGTATTTAAGGCAATTTTACGGCTGGATGCCTATCCTTTACCAACTTGAACACTTTTGGCAGTCCAAGACCTCCACCGTTCCCATCTAACTAGGGCTGATGTCGTTTCCACTTAAGCATGTACACATGTCATACATTACCAATGAGTTGCTTATCAAGATGTTGTTGGTGAAGTATAAAACAAGAATTCCACTTGTATGAACAAAATAGTGACACATTTAGTTTCAATTTTGTTTTCAAATCTTCGACGCAACCGTTTGAATTGAAATTATCTGATGTTATTGAAAATATTTCCTTCTTAGTTTTGATTTCGTTTTCAAATCTTCGACGCAACCGTTTGAATTGAAATTATCTGATGTTATTGAAAATATTTCCTTCTTAGTTTTGATTTCGTTTTCAAATCTTCGACACGACCGTTTGAATTGAAATTATCTGATGTTATTGAAAATATTTCCTTCTTAGTTTTGATTTCGTTTTCAAATCTTCGACGCTACCGTTTGAATTGAAATTATCTGATGTTATTGAAAATATTTCCTTAGTTTTGATTTCGTTTTCAAATCTTCGACGCGACCGTTTGGATTGAAATTATCTGATGTTATTGAAAATATTTCCTTCTTAGTTTTGATTTCGTTTTCAAATCTTCGACGCGACCGTTTGAATTGAAATTATCTGATGTTATTGAAAATATTTCCTTAGTTTTGATTTCGTTTTCAAATCTTCGACGCGACCGTTTGGATTGAAATTATCTGATGTTATTGAAAATATTTCCTTCTTAGTTTTGATTTCGTTTTCAAATCTTCGACGCGACCGTTTGAATTGAAAAATTATCTGATGATATTGAAAATATTTCCTTCTTAGTTTTGATTTCGTTTTCAAATCTTCGACGCGACCGTTTCGATTGAAATTATCTGATGTTATTAAAAATATTTCCTTCTTAGTTTATATTATTATAAATTATGAAATCGAGAATTTAAAAATAATTTATGTAACTGAAATAAGAAATCCCTCAAAAGAAGTATGTTTTATTTAAAATATCGACAATCATGAAAAGAAGGAGACTAAAAATAAAATTTAAAGAACTAAAAAAAAAAAAAAGTATTAAAAATAATAAATCATTGAAGAAGTTAAAAAAAAAAAAAAAAATAACAGAATTTCTAGAATAATTTAATTTGAACGCACTTTATGCACAGACACATACAGTTTGAATTGTCGTTAGAAGTTTTTTTTCTTGTTTTGTATCTTTCTGGAGAGAAATGATATGAGAATGATACAATCAGGGCCGGCGGGACAGTTATGAATGTGTGTGTGGGGGGGGGGGCGGTTAAACACATGCATATCAATTTAATTATTGATGACCGTAAAGTGGGGGGAGGGGGGCTTGAGCCCCTGCCCCCCGGTGCCGCCGTCCATGACAATGGATGTTTAATGCGAGTCTGATAGTTATGGACAGGCTTAGTTCTGATGACCTCAGAGAGAAGATGTATATGGAGATGTGTGCAGAACAGGAGACTTTGATGGCATGGCCACGTCGAAAGAATGTATGAGAGTTCGAACTCTCATACCTCTCATAACTAGTTCTTGGGTTAGTAAATGTAGAACAATCAAAATAGCAGGTTCAGTTCACAGTTGAAGGCCAAGGAACACATGGACGGGAGAGAAAATGGGATAAATAAATACCTGGCCAGAGATAGGTTAGTTTGGAAGTCAATTTTTTAAAGCTGTCCAACACATGCCAGCATGTAAAATGGGAGTTAAACCGAGTTATTTATTTACCTCCCACAGCGGTAAGATGTGACACAAGGTCAGGAAAGTGGGATTTGAAAAGCCAGCGCCCGAGAAGGTGAGCACTCTGGCCTACAAAAAATGCCTGTGCAGCCCCGTCGGCATTCCCCGGTAGGGGCGCCTCAGGCGATTAGCAATAAACTAACCCCTTCTCAAAGGGTGAGAAGGCAAAGCCTGGGAGGGTGGACCTCCTAAAACTGCACAGGATAGACCCATAGACCGGTGTAAATCAAGCCCCGAAGGCCAAGACAATACCGGTCTATAGGGTGCAGTATCCATGGAAGTTAAACCGAATATGATGATGATGAATTGATGTATGTTTAAACAATATTTATTTTTTTCAAATATTGTGAGTGCGTGTGTGTGTGCAAACGCAAAGCCAGGCATTGTGTTGGAAAAGTGTTTATTTTGTTATCTTAATCTTACTATGTTATATTAATTATTATTTGTAACGGAAATAAAGTAATTTATAACCGTAGAAAGAAGTATCAGTTTAAATGATGTCAATTGTGGCAGCCATTTGAAAAATTGCGTATTTATGAGACACTAAGCAATATCATTGGTCAATTGTATCTGTTGCTTTTCCAATGAAAATAAATGGCGGATCTTCTGTAAGTTTATGCTATTGAAAAAAGTATCAGGTCGGATAGAATATGTAATCGATGAAATAGATTGGAATTCATTTTTCATTATGTGAATACTCAGATTGTAAAGTTTCCTAATTTACTGGTTAGGCAGAATCAATAATGAAACAAACAAATAAAATATATTAAGCAGTAACAACCCCCTATGAATCAAAATTATGAAGTTTTTATTATTTTTCTAAGGATTCGTTTGACTAACAACCCTTTTTTTTCTTTTTTTTTTAAGTTCTCGTAATACAAATAAACAAGAAACTTAGTTCGCACAACCCAAGCATTGAAATATTTATCGTCCCATTCATTTAAAAGTGTTCACCATACTAATATTTATAACATAAAAGGTTTTTAGGTATCCATATCTTTGAACAAATAAAATTATAAAATTATATTTTATGTGCAAGAAGTGTAAAACAATGGAGATGGATGAGAACTCAGATGTGTACAAAGTATATTTGGATAGTAAAGCTATTGAGGTTGCCGAAATTTTGTTACCGTAGTTATAGCATAGGGTGAATCAGGTGCTTGTGTTATTGCAAGAGTTAGGAGTGGATGGAGTAAGTTCAGGAAACTTATGCCATTACTAACCAGCAGAGCATTACCACTGTCAACCAAGTTAAAAGTCTATCAGTCATGTGTATGCAGTGTGATGATGTATGGAAGTGAAACCTGACCAGTGAGGGTTGTGGACATGCGTTGCATGGAGAGAAATGAAAGGATGAATGTGTAATTATGACCTCAGAGGAAGATTAAATCTGGACAGTGTAGGGAGATGTGTGCAGAACAGGAGCCTGCAATGGTATGGCCACGTTGAAAGAATGGACAAGAGTTCTTGGCTGAATAGATGTAGAACAGTTAAGGTAGCAGGTCCAGTTCACAGGGGAAGATCAACGAAAACATAGGAGGAAGTGATAAAAATGGAGTTAAAAGAAAGAGGGATAAATAAAGACCTGACCATCAGAGATAGGTTAGTTTGGAAGTCAATTTCTTAAAGCTGTCCAACACATGCCGGCATGTAAAACAGATATTAAACTAAACTAGCAAAAAATATGCTTCGTCCGGTCGCATATTTTTTGTTAGTTGTTTTATTTAATCGCTCAGTAAAATGTGTTTGTTACTTTTGTTTTTTTTACACAAAAAAAAGAAAAGAAAATCACCCCATCTTTTATTTTAATAAATAAAACACGGAATATTAAAAAGATAGTTTTTAAACAAAATTTACCCTTTGCGGCGTAAAATGTAAAACAAAAAATCCTAAACTCACTTATGGTCGTAAAAAGATAATAATATTTTAAGTTTTTCAAATCAAAAAATAAAGGTGTACCAAAAATAAAATCAAAAAAATAAAGGTATACCAAAAATAAAATCAACAATTAAAAAAATAAAATACAGTGAAAACGATTCTAAATTCAATTATTTAATTGCTCAGTAAAAATGTTTTGTTTTTTTTTTTACAAAAAAAATAATAATTTTTAAATCAATTATTTTTTAAATTAAACAATTTGATTCAATAAATTTGTGCTTTAAAAGATAATTTCTAATAAGATTTAGAAAAAAACAAACATGCATTTCTTAACACTATATATAATTATTGGTCCCTCGATTTATAAAATCGGGGGACTTATGTTTTGAGGCATGTCCGTCTGTCCGGATTTTTCTCCGCAACCATCCATTGAATTTCTCTGAAATTTTGCATGAAGTTGTAACTTTGGTCAGGTTAGAAAGTGACTTTCTCAGATTTTTGAAAAAATCTGGTTAGCCCCCCAGGGGTCAAAAGGCCCCGAAATGGCAAAAAATGACATTTTTTGCCCCATAACTTTTCATCCATCCATTCAATTTCTCTGAAACTTGGCCAAAATGTGGAGGCAATTGTTCCTAATAGAAAATAAGTATCGCTGACCTTGGAAAAAATCTGGTTCGCGCCCCCAGGGGGTCAAAAGCCCCCAAAATGGCAAAAAATTACCCTTTTCTCCCATAACGTTTGATTCATCCATTCAATTTTTCTGAAACTTGGCCAAAATGTAGAGGCAATTGTTCTGGATATAAAAGGAACATCTTTGACCTCAGAAAAATTCTGGTTCGCGCCCCCAGAAGGTCAAAGGGGGGGGGGGGTCAAAAATGCCCCAAATTTATTGCATTTTACACTCGCCACATCGAGTCACGTACAGAGGGGGAGCACGCACGCGCGGCTTGTTATTATTAGCAGGGGCGTTGAAATACCTGGCATAGTACTAAGGCGCGATGCTACCCTACTCGGCAAGATGGACCCGTAGATCTTGTTAGACCGTCCATCTAAAAGATGGAAACTGATATAAACCTGTGCTCTACATCATCTCTCAGGAAAGATGAAGTGCACTATCAGAACAGATACTACACTTTTATCTCAGCCAATTGTTTCCCCATGTTTGGAATTTAAAAAAGTTTTTGTTGGTAAATAAAAAAAAAATTGCAAATATAAAAAATTAAAAAAAATTTTTTTTTAATTGCAAGTATAAAAAATTTAAAAATTGCAAGTATAAAAAAAAATTGCAAGTATAAAAAATAAAAAAAAAATTTTTTTTAATTGCAAGTATAAATAAAAAAAATTTTTTTTTAAAATTGCAAGTATAGAAAAAAATTGCCAGTATAAAAAATAAAAATAAAAATTTAATATCAAACAATGCCGGGTAGGTACATGTATTTTAAAATCTATTATTTCCATACGTTTAAATTTCTTTGTTTATTTTTGTTGTTGTCAGATCCTTTTCATCTGCGGTCTCGGCTGCGTTATCGGACTTGAGCGGACGTTTCGTTTCTTCTTCCAACGGCACAAATTCAAAGCGACAGGATTCTTTGTGGGCGGCATACTTGTGGTTCTTATTGGCTGGCCAGTCGTTGGCATGTGCTTAGAAATGTATGGATTCTTCTTGCTTTTTAGGTAAGTATGAACCCCTCTACCCCTACTGTGTTTGTGGTTGGTCCAATGGATCCCGTTGCAGACTATGGAAACGTTAACATCCTATTGGATCTGTTTGGAGTCTTTGCACATTAGAATAATGATGAAAACATGATGTATGAATTATTGCTATCCTTCTCTTTCTCGTTATCTTTCTCTCCCCCTCTCTCTCTTCCCCCTCTCTCTCTTCCCCCTCCCCCTCTCTCTCTCTCTCCCTCTCTCTCTCCCTCCCTCCCCCCTCAAAATTCATAATGATTAATTAGTTTAAGAGTGAATCCTGTACACAAATATATAAACATAACTAACTTATATATATATATATATATATTAGTCATTTGTAACTTTTTTTTCCCTTTGTTGATCTTTTGTTTGTTAAAAAAAGATAATTTTTCTTTTCCTCTTACCCAGTGGCTTCTTCCCTGTAGCAGTTAACTTTCTACGCCGCGTACCTGTGATAGGAACTATTCTTAATCTACCGGGCATCAGTTCTGTAAGTATTGTTACCCTGCTTTCCATAAACACACACCTGCTCCTCCCTCAAACTCTTATAATTAATGCATGCGCAAAAGAAAGCACTCGAGGTATTGGAGCAAATACAAACAAAAAATGAAACAATATAAGATTGACCTTTGACCTTCAACCTTATCAAGACCAGAGCATAGAAAACGCCTTGCCGTTTTATCAACCTCAGCACGATGTGTCCGCTCTAGCTCAATAAAATATACTTTTTATCGCACTCTGGTCTTGGGTAGGGTAAAATACTGACTAACCCCAAAAATGCTACTCATTGAACCGTTAATAAAATTCAAAATCCTTTCAGCAATCCAACCATATTTGGTACTAATAAACTTTAGTCTATGATTGACTTGTCCACGAAGTTTCAGTCATGAATACCCAACAGGTTTTGTTTTATCGTTGTTTAAGAAAAACTATTAAAACCAAAAAGATAAAAAAATATATACGTGTTTTCTTTTGTTTCCTGTGTGAGCTAACAATTATTGGATCAGATTGTGAAGTACAGAGAAAAACTACCACCCATGTAATCGTTAATTAAATTGACAATCCTTTCTGCAATCCGACGATATTTGGTGAAAAAATAAACTTCAGTCTGTGCCTGACTTGTCCACCGAGTTTAAATCAGTCTGTTTTATCGCTGTCCAATGATAAGCAGACCCAAATATAACATGCAAAATTGTCAATAACTCTGACACGCTGTCTCTTGGCACTGCCCTGGTTTCGGCTGTAATGGCCCTCTTCAGTTTAGGAATGGTCTAGGAATTCTTTTTATGGATATAATCCTTGAGATAACTCCGCAGATAAAAATCGGGGGGGGGGGGTATGGTCCTGTCAGGTTGTAAGACCATGTGCATCCCTCTCGACAATCGCTGACCCCAACACGGTGTGTTCTGTGGTTTTCATTCGTCTTCGTTCTAGCCGTATCATCTTGGCGATTGGTTTACAAGTTGAGAAAAACAAAACAATACAAACTCACAAGAAAAACACAAACTCAAATAGTGTGAAGTCGCTTGAGGATTACACCTACTGCTGAGGCAATTACCAAAGTGCCCCCCCACACATATCATTGAACGGCAATAAAACAAAGATTGTTGGATATTTTTAATTGAAACATTTTTAATTGAAACTTGGTGGACAAGTCAGTCATAGACTGAAGTTTATTTGTACCAAAGATGATTGAATTGCAGAAAGGATTGCAGATTTTATTAATGGTTTATGGGTGGAATCTTTTGAGATCACCCTATATAATATGAACATAAAAGTCATAGTGTACACAAGTAAAATAACAAACAGATGTAAAGGTCAAATGATCATGGTTGGAATGCATACATGATAGGGGGAGGGCTAAAAAATTAGAATCTGTCTCTTTTCACCCATCTACTACAGGCCAGGCTCAATGTCGCTTAACTTCAGTGATCTCACGAGAACTGGTGCGTCGACATGATTTTGCCAATTTCACTAAATGATATCCAAGAAGAAACATTTTGAATGTAAATAAATGTTTATGATGTAAAAATGTTAGACATTTCGGTGCTTGTGCATATCAACCCTGACATGTTGGACCGCTCTTAAAAATAAAATAGCTAAAGAAATGTATAAACTTCGTTATGTACTTAAGTGGTAGATGAGAAAAAGACTGTACACCAAAGATTATGCAAATTCATCCAGTATTTATTCAATTATAAATAAAAAACGATTTTATCACTCGGTAGATATTTCCACCATTTTCCAGTGGTCAAGGACAATAACTCATATTTTCACGATTTCGGTTTGGGGGGGGGGGGGTCTCCATTGTTTACAAAAATGTCAAAATGTACGTAAAATCATTTTTTTTCTTATAATTTAATAAATACTGGATGAATTTGCATAATTTTTTCTGCACAATCTTATTTTCAGCTAACACGTAAGTACATAATAAAGTTTATACATTCTTGAAATATTTCAATGTCAGGGTTGATATGCACAAGCACCGACATTTCTTTTAAGGCTTGAATTCAATTTGATCGAAAAAATGTAACATTTCCTCCGTCATTTTTTACAGAACAATGGATACTCTAGTCTTAAAACGAGGAAGGGAAGGAATATCATTGTTTCCCTGTTTTCGTTAAACTCGATTCGGTGATGCTTGAGGTATCATCATAATTTGGTTTTGGTATTTAAAGTGCTGTGAGTGTCCCGGACTCCGGGTGGGGAACACCAGGCAACGTCTCATGCCTGCTCTCCATGTGGTCTTATCCAAAGGCTTAACATCAGTCAGGTTGTAAGACCATGTGCATCTCTCTCGACAATCGCTGACCCCAACATGGTGTGTGCTGTGGTTTTCGTTCTAGCCGTGGCATCGTCTTGGCAATTGCCGAGGGCACAAGCACTGGTTTACAAGTTGAGAAAAACAAAACACGGCAAACTCACAAGAAAAACACAAACTCAGATACATTGTGTATGAGTCAGCTGTACCGTTGCGAATGGTCGAGGCCCTCATTGTCAGTACTTGAAGTCAGCTCATCTCAGATCTGCTAAGGCTCTGCCTGATATGATCATGTTTTCTCCGAGCCGTCAACTGTCGCAATGTTGTAATTTTTTTATCAAAAATCTGCACAATTTCAAAGGAGTAAATACGAGGGGCATTCAATGAGTAATGCGCCTGACCCATTTCTCATAGTAGATTAATGAAACTTGGCACAGTTATTAGTCTTTCTCTACATAGGAACCACCCAAAGTTATGCATTTCTCCCATCGTTTGATGCAGCTCTGGACACCGTTTTGTAGAACACCCCAGGTTGGTCCTCCAACCACGTCGTAACTTCAGAAATCAAGGCTGCATCATCTGGGAAATGCTTTCCTTTCAAAAACAACTTCATGGCTGGAAAGAGGTGAAAGTCAGAGGGTGCAAGGTCAGTATTGTAAGGGGGATGGGGGAGGATTTCCTAGCAACACGCCCATGCTTCTGATCTGGCGACATGTGACTTGTGGACCGGAGCGTTGTTCTGCAGGAGGAGGATAACTTTGCTGATCTTGCCCCGCCTCTTGATTTTCATCAAAAGTGAAGCGTAATAGGCTCTTGTAATTGTGGTACCCTTTGCCAGGAAATCTGTCATCACTATTCCGTCCTGGTCCCAGAAGACTGTGAGCATGTCCTTGCCAGCGGAGGGCTGCACCCTTGTCTTCTTTGGAGGTGGTGAGTCCAAGTGCTTCCACTGCATTGACTGGACTTTGGTCTCTGGATCATAATGATGGACCCAAGTTTCATCCTGTGTAATCAGTCTTTTGAAAAACTTTGACTCATCTTCTTGGCACATCTTCAAATTCATTCTCGAGCACTCGACGCGTTCTTGCTTTTAGAAAGGTTTGAGCAACCTGGGAATCCATCTGGCAGACACCTTATGCAAATGGTCATGAATGATAGTTTCCACAGACCCTGTACTAATCTTGACCTCTTGGACTATTTGGCGAATAGTAATGCGTCGATCTTCCAAAATGACAGTCTCAAATTAACGGACAGATGCCTCATCAATGGCAGAAGAGGGACGACCAGGTCTTGAAGCTGTTTCCACAAACTTCTGGCCATGTTTGAATTCACGATGCCAGCGTTTTACAAGGTCATATGATGGGCCATCATCACCATAAGTTTCTTTCATTTCATCTCCTTTAGTATGCGTCCTTTCAAATACAAAAACCGGATCACTGCGCGACACTCAACTAGCTCCATTTCACACCTGACTCAGTTCAAACACCTATAAATCAGAAACCACCACAATTAGTTCAGAGCTGTTTTTTGCAACACCCATACAGATATAAATCATTACACATGCAAAATTTCATCTAGATCAGATAATTGGAAGTCGGTTAGGGCATTACTTATTGAACACCCCTCGTACAGACAACAAACAAAAACTTGATTTGTGACTATTTAAAGTATCAAAATTAAACCAAACCCCAAGCTAACATAAACTTAAAATAGTGTGAATCAAGTTAAGCATTATGATATCAAAATGTGCAATATTTTTTCCATAATTTTTAATTTGATTCATTTATTGGAAAATTGCAATAATTCTCTCTGCCATTTAAAAAAAAAATGTAATGGTTTCTTTTAACACAACAGAACAATGAGTTGTCTACTCTGCAATGAGGCATTGTTACTTACCATATTTAATGGTTTCAAATTGTTTTCTTCATCTTGATTGTTGCCATTTTCACAAAAGTTGAGACGCGTCGCTAAAACTTTTTATGCTCAGTAGACCCTGCGAAATGGTTTTGTCTGTAAACTTTCATTTTCCTACGGGATCATAGCGCAGGGTTAAGACTAGATGAGAAAAACTGGCTTAAGCGTGTGAATGTCAACCTCTGAACATGTTGCACCCTTTCTTAAAAAAAAAAAAATGATCTGTCGCTTTAACCCCCCCCCCCCCTCTCTTTCTGCTTTTATTTTGCGTCAATTGTTTAAATTTGGTTCAAAACTCCAGTCATTTTTTGTTTTTTTTGTTCTCTTTTCAGGTTGCGGACAGACTTGGGGAATCAAACTCTATGGTATAGTTAAGCATCTGCATTTTCTCATCAAATACCTACCCCCCCTCCCCTACCCCATGCCTGCCCTCCTTGTTTTGCCATCTCTCATTTGTTCGACAACAACGCAGCAACAACCAAAAAAAAAAAAACTTCCTCAGCCCCCTCCCCTCCAAAAATACATGCATCATTCCTAGAAATGTTCTTTGTAATATTCATTGGCCTAATTGCAGGTTTGATTACCGCCCCGCCCCTCCCCCTCTTTTCGGGTGGAGGGGGGGGGGTGCTTTGTTTCATGATGTATGACATTCCCTGGTGTCTGAGACCTAAACAACAAAAAAAAGAAGGTAACAATGACAAACAAAATAAAAACAATATTCCAGATTCCTGATTGTTTACTATGGTTGTTCACAAAATGACAGATTTAAAACTGTTTGCTTATGACTCATCATGAATAAACCTGTTGGTAAATCTCTAAACTTTTTGAGGTAACTATATATATATATATATATATATATATATATATATATATATATATATGACCATGTGTAACAAAAGCAACAATGAAGAAGAGATGTACATAGGTGCTACCGACAACACATTCAAGGCTAGATACACCAACCATATAATGACCCTAAGAAATGCACCATACAAAACAGTACAACTCTGTCTAACTATGGGAGCCGAAAAGCAGTAACATCTGCACTTGCACAAAATGGGAGATCATCAAGATAGCACCAGCTTAAAACATAACTAGCCAAAAATGTAGGTTGTGCTTGGAGGAAAAGTACCGTATAATAATCTCCAAATAAAACCTAAGCTACCCAATAAAAGAAACACAAATTCATGACTAAATGTAGACATTTAAATAAAAAATTTTTTTGCCATCTGAGCCCTGATTAGATTATAGAACTACAAATAAAGATTGCGCAAACAAATATAAACCCCCGACACAGACCCGCAAATCAGCACATAAGTAGCAAAATAATAACATGGAGAGAAATGATGTATATGATGGATGTGTAATGTGAATCTTAAAAAGCAGACTTAGATCTGATGACCTCAGAGGAAGATTAAATCTGGATAATATAGGGAGATGTGTGTAGAACAAGAGGCTACGATTGTATGGCCACGTTGAAAGAATGGATAAGAGTTCTTGAATTAGTAGATGTAGAACAGTTGAGGTAGCAGGGTCGGTTCACAGGGGAAAACATGGGAAGAAGTGATAAAAACGAACTTGAAAGAGGAATAAATAAAGACCTGGCCAGAGATAGGTTAATTTGGAAGTCAATTCTAAAAGCCGTCCAACACATGCCAGCATGTAAAACGGACAATAAACTGAATATGATGATGATCTAGTTTGAGTCCGTTAAATCGCCTTAGTCTTTTGGTTAGGAGCCAAGTGTAGTATCTGTTCTGATATGACACTTTATCTTTTCTGTCATCGGTCAATGAAAGAGAAATTTTTCTAGACTGAGGCCATTTTTATTTTTGTCCCAATCAAGGTTACCCCTTTTTGGGAAGTTGGTTTAAAAACACATTAAAAAATGATCTTGTGTCTTACTCTGCCCTCGTGGGGAGACAAGTAAATAGGAACCTTTATCATGCCCTCCCCGCCAAATATTGAGTAGCCTTGTACCTGAATAGTTTTATCAATGTTTTAAAGGTGATTTCCGGATGAGTAATTATCATGCCAGATAGGAGGGATCTGTCAGGGGGTTACAAGATGATGGGGGTAGTTACGCAACAAGAGATACGAGTCAGAAGGACAAACAAGATAAGAGATGACTGCTAAGTTCGTCCCGTCACTACATTCTCTGCATCTCTATATTTCCGTTTACATGAAGAACGTACTTGTATATAAATAAAAATAAAAAACTATACTTTGAAATGAAAATATTGTCACTTATTTTAATCAACAGGCATAAACGACAAAGATACATCGGACGAAGAAAAGTCTAGAGAGAAAGCACCGAATGTCCAAAGAACAACCGCACATAGAAGAGAGATTGAACCGTTCTACGCCTCCACCCCATATCCCCCCACTGATGATAATACATCTCTCCCCACTGATCGTTAGACTTGGTATGAGTGATGTAATGGATGCGGCTTGACCTATCGAATTGACTAAGCAGAGTTAAAATCCCGTTGGATTTATTGCGTTCAGTTTGGGGAAAGTTATGAACAACTCTTCACATATAGGTGTGAAAGGGTTTATTCATACAAATTAAAATTAGCTACTTTTTTTTCAATGAACTGTTTACAATAAATCATTCCCTATTAATATTATATATGTGAAGAGTTGTTTATATCATCTTCACCCTATATTTCAGCATTAAATAACTCCAAAAGCCACAAAACGGACGAATCAAGCTTGAGTTTTGTAGGAAGTTCAATATTCAATAAGTTTTGGGACAATGTGTAATTTTAGATATTTTTTAACGATAATCCTCGCCACGATATCCCTCAATTGAAAACCGATATCTAAGCCATACAACACCCCCCCCCTCCTTTTCTTTTTTTGCTCTCCTAAGATATAAGCCTTGTGCCAGTCCATGGAAAGTGTTCGACTGAGCTTCAATCTCTGGTTTCTTTTTGTAAGAGACATTCACAGCAAGAACTCGTCTCTCTATCACAACTGTAAAGAACTTTCTTTTATTCTTCCGGTGTGGCTAACATCAAATGGAATTTCCACGAACGGTCTATTTCCGAGAACTTCTCATCTATGGAACATGTTGTCACAAGATTGCTTCACAAGATTGCTTACCTGAGAGCTACAACATGATCATCTTAAAATCTAATGTCAATAAAAACACTCGTCATAAACCATCCTCATTATTTTCAATCTTATGTACACCATCATTTAACTGACAATCTATCCATTTCATTAACTTTTATCCTCGAGTGGCTTTTAGCCTTTATAAGTAGTGACTCGTTAGTAAAAAAAGGTCCTTATTTTTGTGGATGTGACCAAGCCTCAAAAAATTTATTGCTCAATATATATATATTTTAATTCATTTTTTTTATTTATTTTTTTTTTTTTTTTTTATTTATTTATTTATTTATTTATTTTTTTTTTTTTTAGATCATTAATTGTTTAAAATACTTTTCTGATGGTACGTGTACAATTGTCGAGATGTTTGACTGGGTCGTATTTTGAATGAATTATATACAAATTCGAAATAATCTATGGGTGCTTATTTTTATTGACGCTCAAGTGAAATATGGCAGTTCAAAATAAATAAAAAGGGAAATGGACATTTTTTAACAAGAACCAACAGAACAAAAAAAGGGGTAAAAAAAAACAAACAAATATGCAACAAATAAGTGTTACCAAAGGCAAGATAAGTTACTCTTCTACCTACCTGAATAATCTTTTTTGTGTTTTAACTAATTTTGAAGCGTTTTTTAGTTCAATACAAAACTAGTGTCAATTCTGTTAAGTTAGAACGACAACAACAACAAAAAATGGCTGACATTAGACGGTCACGTGGAGTCTCGATAATCGCTCAAATATCGAAAATTAAACAATCACAGCTAATAACTGTCACCAATCGTGCAAAAATGTAATGTTCAACCAAACTGTACATTTTTATTACCGGAATTTTTGTGTAATTTTCGATTTTTGAGCGATTATCGAGACTGCATGTGACCGTGTAATGTCAGACATTTTTTTTTCGTTCTAACTCAATAGAGTTGAACCGAGTTTTGTATTGAACTAAAAACGCTTTAAGTTAAAACACAAAAAAACTTATCCAGGTAGGTAGAAGAGTAACTTGTCTTGCCTTTGGTAACATTTATTTGTTGTATATTTGTGGGGGGGGGTTTTTTTCGCCCCTGTTTTTTTTGTTTTGTTGGCTCTCGTTAAAAATGACCGGGAAATCTTAATCGAACGCGTCTCGCAACATTTTTTTTCATAGCTTCTAAGAAGACTGGCATTATGAAGAATTGTGGATCTAATCATTTGTCCGTCCATCCTTCCCTCCTGACTCTCACTCGGTTTTTAATTCTCCATCGATCTCTCTCGTTTATTTTCTACCTTGTCATCGCTGACAGAATGAGAATAAATTAAATAAAGGGTTTGGTTCAAAATCCGTAGCCGGTTCCCGAATTCGACATTAAGATTCTCATGGTGGAAAAGTTGCACCTGAAGGTCAGAGGTTACATCGGCCGACGAGACTTTGTGAAAATAACAACTAAGATGAGAATACTAAATTATCCGAATTACCTTGAATTTCTATTATTTATTCTCACGTCTTCTCATTTTAAGACGTTATATTTATATTATTCGGACTACTGTTCTCATCTCGGATGTTATTCTCACGTTTTGGCCGATTACGGTATTTTGAACGGGGGTAGCTTGCCTTCATTCGATCAGCCATGAACAGGTAAACGTAATTACTAATTGTATTCTTAGTATCGCCATTAGTGAGGATTGAACCTTCAACCTCCAGAAAACTGTCACTTAGTACTGATTATTACTTAGCACTTTTATCCATTGTGCCAGGTTCTTCCGGAGTTGTAGATTCCTGAGTTTGACAAGACACACCTGAAGAAGGTCAGAGGTTACATCGGGCAAAACTTTGTGAAAATAACATCCCAGATGAGAAGAAATTATCAATCCTCATCTCAAAAAATTCAAAAATATAGCGTTTTATTTAGTTTAAATTATCAATCCTCATCTCAAAAAATTCAAAAATATGATAGCGTTTTATTTAGTTTGAATTATCAATCCTCATCTCAAAAAATTCAAAAATATGATAGCGTTTTATTTAGTTTGAATTATCAATCCTCATCTCAAAAAATTCAAAAATATGATAGCGTTTTATTTAGTTTGAATTATCAATCCTCATCTCAAAAAATTCAAAAATATGATAGCGTTTTATTTAGTTTAAATTATCAATCCTCATCTCAAAAAATTCAAAAATATGATAGCGTTTTATTTAGTTTGAATTATCAATCCTCATCTCAAAAAATTCAAAAATATGATAGCGTTTTATTTAGTTTAAATTATCAATCCTCATCTCAAAAATTCAAAAATATGATAGCGTTTTATTTAGTTTAAATTATCAATCCTCATCTCAAAAATTCCAAAATATGATAGCGTTTTATTTAGTTTAAATTATCAATCCTCATCTCAAAAAATTCAAAAATATGATAGCGTTTTATTTAGTTTGAATTATCAATCCTCATCTCAAAAAATTCAAAAATATGATAGCGTTTTATTTAGTTTGAATTATCAATCCTCATCTCAAAAAATTCAAAAATATGATAGCGTTTTATTTAGTTTGAATTATCAATCCTCATCTCAAAAAATTCAAAAATATGATAGCGTTTTATTTAGTTTGAATTATCAATCCTCATCTCAAAAAATTCAAAAATATGATAGCGTTTTATTTAGTTTAAATTATCAATCCTCATCTCAAAAATTCAAAAATATGATAGCGTTTTATTTAGTTTAAATTATCAATCCTCATCTCAAAAATTCCAAAATATGATAGCGTTTTATTTAGTTTGAATTATCAATCCTCATCTCAAAAATTCAAAAATATGATAGCGTTTTATTTAGTTTGAATTATCAATCCTCATCTCAAAAATTCAAAAATATGATAGCGTTTTATTTAGTTTAAATTATCAATCCTCATCTCAAAAAATTCAAAAATATGATAGCGTTTTATTTAGTTTAAATTATCAATCCTCATCTCAAAAATTCAAAAATATGATAGCGTTTTATTTAGTTTGAATTATCAATCCTCATCTCAAAAATTCAAAAATATGATAGCGTTTTATTTAGTTTAAATTATCAATCCTCATCTCAAAAATTCAAAAATATGATAGCGTTTTATTTAGTTTAAATTATCAATCCTCATCTCAAAAATTCAAAAAATATGATAGCGTTTTATTTAGTTTAAATTATCAATCCTCATCTCAAAAATTCAAAAATATGATAGCGTTTTATTTAGTTTAAATTATCAATCCTCATCTCAAAAATTCTAAAATATGATAGCGTTTTATTTAGTTTAAATTATCAATCCTCATCTCAAAAATTCAAAAATATGATAGCGTTTTATTTAGTTTAAATTATCAATCCTCATCTCAAAAATTCAAAAATATGATAGCGTTTTATTTAGTTTCAATTCCTTTTTACCTTCTTCTCTTTAAGGATTTTTTTCTTGGTTGTTTCCGAGAAAGTGTTTTTTGGGGATTTTTTTTACTTTTATTCTTTCAATGGCGATGCTTACCATTTCTCATAGTTTAATGTTATTTGATTCGGATGAGTAATAGGATTTTGAGGTTTAGAAAAACTTAAACGGGATAAGTTATATAACTAGCGGGGTAGTCATCGTTGGGGGGGGGGGGTACAACACATGTATGAGTTTCGGTGATTGTGTAGAATTCCCAACAGAGAAAAAAAAGTCAACAAATAACTGTTACCAAAGACAAGAATAGTTACTTTTATACTTATCTGCCTATTTTTTTTTTTTTTGCACGTTTTAAATTATTTTTAAGCGATTTTATTTACAATTTTTATCGATGCCTTCTGAGTCTTGTAAACCCACTTTTACATTATGTGAAATCTCCATGTCGTAGACTTAACAGCTCAAAAATGTAATTTTCAACCGATTGTTATCGCTGTTATACAGTTATTAGCTGTATTTTTGTTTAATTTTCGATTTTTGAGTTGTTAAGTCTACGACATTGAGGTTTAATTTAATTTGAGTTTTTGGTGCTTACATGCACATATGAAAAACGCATTTCCAAATAAACTCTTGTTTTTACTTACGTATCAGGCAAAAATAAGTATCTTCACCAAAAAAAAATTAGGAAAAATTATCAAGTCGATTTTTAATAAACAAAAATCAATTTTATCGTATTTTTCTGATTCCATGGGCCCCAACATAGCGCAAATGATTCTGAAGAGTAAGGTAAAACAAGGGAGATAAATCGGTCTAATTTCGGCACAGGTCACAACTTCGTCGAAAGTCCGATTGCCCAATGCAAAATTATTTCGGAGTTTTTCTTTGGCTTTTAGATTCGCTAAACATCAAAACAGAAGTTGAGAATGGTGTTATCAAAGTAAAACCTGATCGTCCGCCATAATATTATTTCAGAGTTTTTTGTTTTTTTCGAAGCAGCCAAACATGAAAGATAATAAGAAAATTTCTTAAACTCGTAATGTTATCAGGATAGCATTTACAAGTTAAAAATAAAAACTTGTTGTTATTTATCAAAATACACCGATATTTTAAGGATTTGGGAATCACACAATCATTAAAATCGAGATATAATGCTACTGAACCTTATGTCTAGAATTCTTATTCCAATTTTGATCAAAATCGATTACATGATTTTGACTCTCGAAAATGCTTAAAGCTTAAGGGGTCTTAAGAAGAAATTGAAATTCAGAGAATTTTTTATTACAATGTCAAAATGTGTAACACAAAGCTATCAAAGCGACGACTTGAACCATCCAATCTCAAGTTGGGGTAGTTGCTGGAGCTGATATGATGCAGAAGTTCCCAAAATCGGCAATGAAGGCAGTGCATTGATCCGCCTTGATGCTTTGAAAGACTTTCTTTTAGGACTATTAGAATTTACTTCGTCGAATTTCAACTTTTGCCGAATCTATCGCACATCGATGATATGTGTACAACTTGTTTGATAGAATAGCACTGTTCTCTGCAGAAATTGAGGATGCCGTTATCAAAGTAAGACCTGATCATCCGCCATGATATTATTTTAGAGTTTTCCTTTGGCTTTTAGATTCACAGAACAGCCAAACAGCAAAACATTACTGATAAAAAGAAAATGTCTGAAACTGATGATGTTATCAAGATAGCTGTAACAGCAAGCAAACTGGAGCAAAATTCTCGGACACGAATTATACTGAAGAATATGTATTTATTTGCACTCACATGGCCAACGCTGAACTAAAACATCTTTTCACCATAAAACTGGAAATACATGAAAATAAACAAGTCTTACAAACATGTTCTAAGACAAAACAAAGCAAATTATAAAAGAGTAAAAATTCAAATAGGTTTAGAGAACTATGCGTTGCTTACCTCTATTTTTGCCAAGCTACTTGCCCCAGAGCCAACGTCCATAACAAGCGGAACAAATGTCCGACTGCTATGTTGACTGATTCGGAAAAACCGCCTCTGGGCAAGCAGGCGGTGTAGAGGCACGACAGTTACCCCGTGCGCATGTCTTCCGGAAGAGGGTGGTGCTGAATACAAAATGTCCCCTCCCTGAATTATGACCGGCCAATATGTGAAATTCCTACGTTTACAATAGCAAGTTTTAAAGTAAAAACTGTACCAAAATGAAAAAAAGTGCCAAATTTTTTTAAAATTGTTCAATATTTTAAGGATTTCGGACTATTGGAGCTATAACTCACGCCCCCCACACACACACACACATATTGAACTATTTAAAAAAAAGAATTTGGCACTTTTCTTTAAGAAGACTTAGTACAGGGTGCAAGAATTCCAATAATACCGAGAACACTTTGTTTTTATTAATTTTTGTTTTGTTTGTTATTGTTTTGTATTTTTTTTTTATTCGCTTTCAAATCTCAAACATTTTGATGGGATCAAATTTTTCAATCTGATTTTTTTTTTTTAATAAAATTTCTTTTCCTATGGTTGATGAAACGTCAACCCTGTCGCAAGAAGCGTCTGCGATCTTGGTTTTCCATAATTCTCCTTAAAAATCATTCCTTGTGATTTGCCATTACCGTTGCCTCCTGCATAACCCATATTTAAGGTAGATGGTGTTCTTCCAGAGTTTTCCTCCTCTGAGACTAGTTGCTCTACCAAGACTTGAGAGTCTAGTCTACCCTATTATTTTACCCGTCAGGGGTATATATGGATTCATACCTTAATGAATGGTAGAAGAGAAAGTGATTTTACAGCCATCTCCACTCCGCTCATCTGATAACCGACCAGGCTCAACATTGCTTAAAGTTGGAGTGTATTAATCACTGCTACAAGTCTATCCTACTATTTCACCCATTGCTGGAGAGATGGGTTCATACCTTTCCCCATGAATATTAGTGAAAGTGCTGCAATAACCCGACAGAATTCGAACCTGGCATGGCAAATTTACATTCTGCGCCAGTGACTACTGCAGCACTTTGAGGCATTTTTAACAAGAGCCAACAAAACAAAAAAGAGGGGAAAGAAAGAAATATACAACAAATAAATGTTACCAAAGGCAAGATAAGTTACTCTTCTACCTACCTGGATAAGATCTTTTGGTGCTTATATAGATGAGGGCACATACGAAAAACGCAATTCCAAATAAAAACTCTTGTTTATACTTACGTAATAGGCAAAAATAAGTATCCTTAACTTTATGTGTGTGTAGACTGACCCTTCCGAGATTTTTTGAAATAAACAAAACAAATTTTAGCCGAAAAACACTTCTTAAAACTTACAAAAACTAAAGTATTGTTTTTTACACTGTTTTGAGTTTTTTAAGCAAAAATAATGTTTTCTAAATGAGGGTACGTTCCTTAGGGCTAATACGGCTCATGCTTGCTTCGGAAGGGGTCCTTTACTTATTCTAAAAAAAAAAAAAATAAATAAATCAATAAATAAAAAAGTTATGAATTTTAAAAAATAGGACCCTTATTTTTGCCCACCCTGTACTTACGTATCAGGCAAAAATAAGTATCCTCACAAGAAATTAGGAAAAATGATTGAATAAAATTTTAATTAAAAATAAACATCAGGTTTATCGTATTTTGCCGACTGCCATTGTCATTAAGCCGCCATTTTTTTTTTCGTTCTAACTTAACAGACTTGACACTACTTTTGTATTTAAATAAAAACGCTTTAAAATTAATTAAAACAAAATAAACATATCCAGGTAGATAGAAGAGTAACTTATCTTGCCTTTGGTAACATTTATTTGTTGTATATTTTTCTTTTACCCCTGTTTTGTTTTGTTGGCTCTTGTTAAAAATGTACACACTTTGTATTTCTTCATATATATATATATATATATATATATATGAAGTTATGAAAATCTATTCATGGCAATTAAGCTATACAGAGGTTTCCGTGTTTTATCTCCGTAGTAACTCGTCAGGCTAAACTTTTAGATAGTAAAGATTCTGAGAGTATTTTTGTCTGACGATTCCCTGTGGGGATGAAACACGGAAGCCTCTGTGTAGCTTAATTGCCATAAATATATTTTCATAACTTACTACCTAGCTCTACTAACGTATTGAGCACTGTTGAAGTAAATACTGAAAATGAACACAATCTATTATATCTACTTATAAAATTTTATGTGGATACATGAAATGATATATATATATTATTATTATTATTATTAAGTTCAAATATATTAACTTAAAATTAATATTTTTTTCAAAAGTGCTCAATACAAAGTAGATATTTATAAATCTCTACTTTGTTATTTCTAAAACTTATATTAACATTAGAATAACCGACGTGAATTAAGCTCCCGTAGAGATGTACTAACATCGAAACGCAGGTAATTTCGCATAAGATGTTTTTGTTTATATAATTTTATTTATTTATACAGGGTGGGCCAAAATAAGGGTCCTATCTTTAAATTTGAATAACTTGAATTTGAATAACTTCCACAAAATAAAAGTTAAACTCACCAAACTTTATGTGTGTGTAGACTGACCCTTCCGAGATTTTTTGAAATAAACAAAACAAATTTTAGCCGAAAAACACTCCTTAAAACTTACAAAAACTAAAGTATTGTTTTTTACACTGTTTTGAGTTTTTTAAGCAAAAATAATGTTTTCTAAATGAGGGTACGTTCCTTAGGGCTAATACGGCTCATGCTTGCTTCGGAAGGGGTCCTTTACTTATTCTAAAAAAAAAATATTTTTAAATCAATAAATAAAAAAGTTATGAATTTTTAAAAATAGAACCCTTATTTTTGCCCACCCTGTATATATATATATTTCATTTTGATTATGCAATCAATCTTTAACAAGGTAACCTCTCATACAAGTAAACTCCATAGGTTTTCCAAAATATATACAAGAGATTTTTTTGTCGATAATGAAAATTCCGAAAGCAATATATTTATAAGTCCAGCAACCTTGGTATGTTACATTTTTTATTATTAAATCGTGAATAATAAATGTCACATATAAAGGTCATTGGACTTATATATATGATAATGTGATTTACTTTTTAAAAACATTTTTATTCATACGATCGTTTTTGCCCATTTCAAAACACATTTGTCTTGATGTTGATAAATTCAAAGTATGTTTCAAAGGCTTCCTTAGTGAATTTTTATCCAACAAATAAAACCTAGAAAAAGTCAAAAACCGTCAACCGAAGCGTTACCATAAAACTCATCTCAAACTAACATCTTTGATGTTTACGTATTTTTTCAAAAAAACTTATTAATATCAAGACAAATGTGTTTTGGGCAGAAACGTTCGTATGAATAAAAATGTTTTTGTTTTTTTAAATAAACTCAGAACGTTATTACATTGGTATATACTTAGAGCTCTAGTTATATAAGCAATTGAGCTCTCAACCCAGTTTTTGTGTGAACCTATAGGAATTTAAATATATATATATATGTGTGTGTGTAATTACAAAAGATTAAGTCAACATCGGTACCAGATCCAAACAAAGGGGACTCTCTTCAACCTCTTTTTATGTATGTTTCCGAGGAGACAGATATAAACAGAGGCGTAGTTGAGTTGTTTGGAGTTGAAACCGATGGTACTGATGTTGTCTTCATTTTCTGTAATTACATATATAAATAAATATTACGCTCTTATTATTGGATTTTTCTTAATCGAGCACTCTGCTGGGGTTCTCTCCCACTAACCTGACATATATATATATTATCATTAAAGACAAACTTTAAAAACATGCACAACCTCTCTCCTCTTTCCCTCACATCTCCTTTCATTTATATTCATTCCGGAGGGACAAAAAAGAAAAAAAATAGCCCCCCCAAAAAATGTGTAACTTCAAAAATCCAGGGGCCAAAATAAACAAATCCACCTTTTCAACTTGGAACTGCATTTTATGTTGCCAAACAAATGCGTGTGACGTCTTGTCAAAGAGGAAAAAAAAATCACTTGTTCTGTGGAACTGAGAAAATTTGGACAAAAAATTGTTGCCTGCAATAACTTTTTTGTAAATATTAAAAAAAAAAATTTTAAAAAATGCAAAAGGAATTTTTTGAATTAAAACAGGCAAAAATATTCTGGAAAAAAAGATTTTTATTCATTTTATTTTTGTTTCGGTATCTTTTGATAATTTGGATTCTTCAGACGACTATCTCCATCCTGATTGTTATTTTCACAACGTTTCAGCCGATGTAACCTCTGACCTTCTTACGGTAAGGGGCATCTTTTTTAACTTGAAAATCTTTGAATTCTGGAACTTATATGGAATTTCAAACTGAACCCGGGGGTAGATCGTTCTCATCCGATCAGCCATGACCGGATAGAATTGGGTTAATTTATCTTATTTTTAGTTAGTATTGTCTAAAGTAAGGATTGAATCTTCAACCAGCAGAAGGTCGTCACTTAAAATCGATTGTTTATCAACGCTTGTGGCCAATTCTAGTATTAATACACCTGAAGAAGGTCAAAGGTTACATCGGCTGAAATGTGAATATGACAACGAATGCGAATGAATTTTTAAAATTATTTTGCATTGAATTTATTTGTATTTTTAAAGGTTTTGTTTTGTTTTCATTTCTGACCTAAGAGAGATTGTGAGCCTGTACAATGTGATCCGTGATCAGCTATTCGCAGACATTGCCTCAACAGAAGAAACTCACAAACCTGTAGATCACATTTTTTCTGTCTGTCAGCACTTTCCGACGGACAATGTTTACCGTAGCATCCCCCCCCCCCACAATCTATATTTTTTATGATTGTGTAGAAACATGTTTAATTACAAAAGAAATCTAACATAAAATTATCTTGTCGGATTTTCAAATTCAGACCCAAATAGCAAATCAAACTTATTTTCTGTTTGAATTTCTCTCATTTTTTTATTGGTTAATCAGAGCGGACGATTTATTTCGCCCTAGTGGTATTACGTCATATCTGTCTGGCGGTGAATTAAGTAGTTAATATATAAGCGTGATTGGGATAGCTAGCTAATATACTGACCAACGAAGTTGAAATATTTTATTTACTCCATGAACTGGAAATTGCATTCGTTACTTAATCCAATCGAAAGAATATTACGTTAAATAAAAAACAATGGCAATGAATATTGAAACATTAAAGTTTTTTTTATTAATAAAGAAAAGTTTAAAATTATTCTTGTTCAATTGTCTTATTAGTGAAATATGGTTGCCAAATTAAAAAAAAAAATTCAATGTAACTCTTGATAATTGTTGATAATTGTTTCGCACAGAAACAAACAACCAGGAATAAACATAAAGTTACCAGATCTTTTGCTACTGGAGCTCAAAAGATCACCATATCATTTCCGTATCATTTCCGTATCATTTCCATATCATTTCCGTATCATTTCCATATCATTTCCATATCATTTCCGTATCATTTCCATAGCGTTTCCGTGTCATTTCCGTATCGTTTCCGTATCATTTCCATATCGTTTCCGTATCATTTCCGTATCATTTCCATATCATTTCCGATGAGCTGCAGTAGTGAAAGATCCTGGTAACTATATGTTTATTCCTGCTTGTTCGTTTAGTCACAAAAAAACTGTCAAGAGTTACATTGAATTTGTGTTTTGAAATTCGGCAAGTAAAAAATATCAATAAAGACTTGGTCATTGGAACTTAAAATATCATTGTTTACTTATATGTGCTCTGTTGTTAAATGTTAACAGTCATTGAGCTTTTACCTTGAACAGTTCTGGTAAATTTTCTTATAATATATAGACACAAATATATATATATATATATATATATATATATATAATATATATATATACTAATGATAATAGAATTAACGATAAGTGAAGTATCGTAAAGTGATCTATCGTGATAAAGTAAAGCTCAATACGTTGAGTAGAGCAATCAATTTTAAAGAAGGAAAGATGAAAATAAAAAAATTGCATAAAATTGATACAAATTTTATTACATCGAAAGTTCAGATGCAAGAAGAGTTACATTAATCCTTAAACCATGGTTTTTCAAAGATAAAACTTCTCATCAGAGGATAAAATTTGGTAATGTGGTATTTATAATAAATAAATATTATATAGTTCCATGAACTTTCGATGTAATAAAATTTGTATCAATTTTATGCAATTTTTTATCTTCGTCTTTCCTTCTTTAAAATATATATATATACATATACAGGATACGGATGATGTTTGTTTGCAATTTTCAGCTGCTAATTTAGCTGCACGTTGTTGCAACATTAAGCACCTTGGCACACTAACCAGAAGATCCAGTACTTTACTTCTGGCATAATCACGTTGAACACCAGTTCCTGTTTTATATATATATATATATATATATATATATATATATATATATACACACAGGATGCAGACGATATTTGTTTGCAATTTTCAACTGCTAATTTTATGCATATGTTTTTAGTTTTGTTGTCAGTCTTGTCTTCAGGAAAAGTGACGATATTTCCATTTTTTTTTTTTTTTTTTTGCATAAAATTGATTACGGACAATTTTGAACCATCATATTTGTGGAATAGATTCAGAGTTTTCTTTAGTACAAATAAGGAGATTTCAGATTTCCTCAGTGTCAGCAAGAGGATGGTAGAAAAGAGGCAGAAAGGAATTCAAAGATTCAGAATTCGACTATGAAGCGACATTAGAGAGAAAAACGTATTGGCTGAGTTCTAACGCCGTTAGAACAGTGTTTTCATCAGTGGAGTGTTGTCGATGAAGTTCAGGAGATCATTGACAATGAACCCAGCAAAAGCCTCAGATTCAACACCGATGGCTACATCCACGTTCTGGGTGAGGTAGTAAAACCCTGGATCGACCAGGTTTAACAGTTAGGATCAATCAGGTAGCTGCAGATAGGCCATACATGTGACAGCAAGACTCAGCATCTTGACACACCAAATGGAAGAACAAGGCCTGACTGTCAGAGAACTTTGTTGACCACACAGCACCTGACATCTGTCCTCCCAGTTCGTTTTACTGCAACCCCTCTGACTTTTTTGCACGTTGCAAGATGAAATGAAACAACAACAGATCCAGCTGCAAGACGAAGGACAGTGATGCAGGCCCAGAGCAAGTTCTGTGGCCACCTCAAAGCGGGTTCATCAAGTGAAATAGACAGAACAATTCAGGAAGACAAAACTGACTCGAGTTTGATGAAGAAATCTCAAAAATTGAAACTGTTATTTTTTTCCCACACAGTAATCTTGCAAACAAATATTCTCCATACCGTGTATAAACACATTTCGGGGGTCAATTTTACAAGACCTGGCAAACTGAACGTCCTGGTAAGTATGGCAAAAAATTTTTTTTTGTAAATTGTTATTTAGTTCTTAATCATTAGTAATGAAAGAAATTTTTAATTTTTTAGATTTTAGACAAATAGGATGAGGTGGTATATGTTGGCATTTTTGGCTACAGAATATGTTGGTGTTTTGGGCTATGGTATATGTTGGTGTGTTGGGCTACGGTATATGTTGGTGTTTTGGGCTATGATATATGTTGGTGTTTTGGGCTACGGTATATGTTGGTGTTTTGGGCTACGGTATATATTGGTGTTTTGGGCAGTGGTATATGTTCGTGTTTTGAGCTACGAAGTATGTTGGTGTTTTGGGCTACGGAATATGTTGGTGTTTTGGGCTACGGTATATGTTGGTGTTTTGGGCTATGGTATATGTTCGTGTTTTTGGCGATGGTATATGTTCGTGTTTTGAGCTACGAAATATGTTGGTGTTTTGGGCTACGGAATATGTTGGTGTTTTGGGCTACGGTATATGTTGGTGTTTTGGGCTACGGAATATGTTGGTGTTTTGGGCTACGGTATATGTTGGTGTGTTGGGCTACGGTATATGTTGGTGTGTTGGGCTACGGTATATGTTGGTGTGTTGGGCTACGGTATATATTGGTGTTTTTGGGCTACGGTATATGTTGGTGTGTTGGGCTACGGTATATGTTGGCGTTTTCGGCTACATTATATGTTGCCATTTTGGGCTACCTTATACGTTAGCGTTTTGCATTTGGGGGTACGGTATATGTTGGTGTTTATCGGCTACATTATATGTTGGCGTCTTGGGCTACGGTGTATGTTGGTGTTTTGGGCTGCATTATATATTGACATCTTGGGCTACATTATATGTTGGCCTTTTGGGTTAGGGTATATGTTGACGTTTTGAGCTACAGAATATGTCGGCATTTTGGGCTACGAAATATGTTGAGTTTTAGGATGATCATCGGCATAAAGAAGACTTAGTTAAAGTACAAAATAGTTAACAATTGAGAACTCATAAACAAAAAATAAAAGCAAATAATTTATAGCAAACAGAGTAGAATTAAATTCTCTACCGACCTGTATACTTTAAATGTGTGCAAACTAAGAAATTTTATTTTGATGAAACATCTTATTAACATACGAAATACAATAATTTGAACTGAGATTATTGTTTAACTTCACTAAACTTAGACAATTACGTGTGGCTTTACAAGGGCTTTTGTTTTGGGGCTTACCACTTGGACTTAGGGTTAGTGGTAGAATAAGTAATTTTTTTTTTTACTATCTTTTCATCATGAAGGTAACTGTTTTTTTAATTATTTTGTTTTTTACGAGTTCCCAATTGTTAATTATTCTGTACTTTTACCAAAGACTGAAGTTGTCCATCAAACGGCATCCACACTAAAAACCACAAGTTGACCAATCCATATCTACCGCAATTCAATTTGAAGGAAAGAGTCCGAAACATGTAAATTCCTTTACATATCTAAGCAGCAAGGTCGACCAAAATGCATCCCTCGATCACAAAATTGTTTATAGAATCCCCAAAGCTCTCAGCAAACTCTGTCCCTATTTACTTACCTCCCCACGAGGGCAGAATTAGTTTGCGGATAAAATCCAGCTCTCCAAAAAGGGACACTCTGAATTGGGACAAAAATTTTAATTCGCCTCAGTCTAGAAGGATGTCTCCTTCGCTGACCAAGGACGAAAAAAAGATGTAGTGTAGTATTAGAACAGATACTACACTTTGCTCCTAACCAAAAGACCAAAGGAGTGAAACTTTCAGCAAACTCTGTCGTCGAGAGGAGGATACAAGGCTTTCGTCCTCGCCGTTCTTTTCGATGGATCTGATTACTGGACGTACGTATCGCACCCAACTCGGGTTGGCGTCATTCAATCTGGGGTTACACACTCAAAGACAAAATCTCAAATGCAAAGGCATCATCATCTTCATCATCATCATCTTCATCATCATCATCGTCATCATCATCATCGTCGTCATCATCTTCATCATCTTCATCATCATCATCGTCGTCATCATCATCGTCATCATCATCTTCATCATCATCGTCGTCATCATCTTCATCATCATCGTCGTCATCATCTTCGTCATCATCATCTTCATCATCATCATCATCATCTTCATCATCATCATCATCGTCATCATCATCATCTTCATCATCATCATCATCTTTGTCATCATCTTCATCATCATCGTCGTCATCATCATCATCATCATCGTCGTCATCATCATCATCATCTTCGTCATCATCATCATCTTCATCATCATCATCATCATCGTCGTCGTCATCATCTTCATCTTCGTCATCATCATCATCATCATCGTCGTCGTCATCATCTTCATCTTCGTCATCATCATCATCATCTTCATCATCATCTTCGTCATCATCATCATCGTCGTCATCATCTTCGTCATCGTCATCATCATCATCATCATCATCATCTTCAGCTTAATGTCCATTGTACATGCTGGCATTGGACGGCTTTTATAAATTGACTTCCAAACTAACCTATTTCTGCTAGGGCTTATTTATCCTTTTTTTCTCACAAATCCATACTTATCACTTCCTCCCATCCTTGGCCTTCTCCTATGAACTAACTCTGTTACCTCAACTGTTCTACATCTACTAACCCCTAAACTTTCATCCATTCTTTTCATGTGACCAAACCATCAGAGTCTCCTGTTCTGCACACACACCTCCCCATACTGTCCAGATGAATCTTCCTTTGAGATTATCAAAGTAAGACTCACACTACACATCCATCGTATCATTCTCATATCATTTCTCTCCATGAGACACATATCTTCAGCCTTCATTAGCCAGGTCTCACTTCCATACATCATCACACTGCGTACGCATTTAAAAAAATTTTCTCGTTTTTATTCACCCCAAACAATCCACATTGCCATTGAGACGTAAGGGGCTACATATGAATTAGGGACCATATCTACAGTGACATCCTGAGTGGGGAGTTATGCAACGAGGTGTCTGTTCACATTAAATTTAAATCTCTGCATGTGAATACAGGCAGAGAACACGGAAGGAAATTACAAAGGCTAGCAGTTTGAGAGAAGAAACTATTCGAGTAAAAAGAAGCTTTCCGGCATCTGGGGAAGTTTTACAGTGAAGGGGTGGGATTTTGCTGCTGGTCGGGGGTATACGTGATAGACTCTTTCTTTAGTTGACAGCGGTAATGCTCTGCTGGTTAGTAATGGCAAAAGATCCTCAACTTACTCCATCCACTCCTAACTCTTGCTATCATATCAGCACCAGCTCCTCCCTGTGCTTCAATCATTATCACCAAGGTAACAAAACTTTTGAACAACCTCAATAGTCTCACCATCCAAATATACTTTGTTCGCATCTGAGTTTTCATCCGACTTCCATTGTCTTACACTTCTTGCACACAAACTGGTTATCAAGTGCAAAATTGAAAGCATTGAGTCGTTCGACGTGGCAATCCAGAATAAGATGGGCTTGCTATGTTATGACGTAGAGTGACAATAGAATGCAGAGACTCCTTATGTACAAATGATAATGTACAAAATATAAACAAAAAAAATATGTTGTTTTTTTTTTAATAATGAGTCATCGCTTATCAAGGCCAAAAGCCACTCGAGGGTGGGGATTAACGAGATGGATAGATTTTCAGTTGAATGATGAAAAATATTATGAGAGGATTGAAAATGATGAACGAAATGAACAAAATTTGATCAATTATGGGGACGGTTTATGACAAGTATTTGTTGACATTGGATTTCAAGACGACCATGTTGTAATCTGCAGGGAAGCAGTCTCGTGATAATGTGTTCCAAAGTTTTTAGAAAGAAACTCTGCTCATGGAAATTCTGTAGACACACGGAAGAAGAAAGAGAATGTTCCTTTCAGTTGTGGTAGGTAGTAAGACGAGTTCTTGCTGTGAATGTCTTACAAGAAGGAACCAAAGATTCGAGCTCAGTCGAGCACCTTCGATGGGAATTTTACTATAGAGTAAACTAAGTAAAATGTCTCTTCTGTGAGAAAAGGGCTTTAGAAAACAGAGGAGATATTCACCCTCTATATTTGCGAAGTCGACTGTCGAGGCAAGAAAGAGGGCTCCGAGCGGCACCTCCCCATACGTGCCAGCTGTACTCCATCTTAGAACGTGTCTGACTCTTATTTTGTCCTTTAGTCCTCACATTACCTGAGCGATGTTTCTGACAAAGGGGGAAGAATTGCTGTTTTATCGGTCCTATTTGACCTTGAAGTAGTATTTTTTTTTTAGCTCCTTACATCAAGTGGCTTTATGCCTTGTCTGGAGCGATTTTCATAAAAAAATAAATTAATAAATACAGGTAGAGGGTTGCATCAAGAGTCGCGTAAACGTGTACTTTATAAACAAAACGGTGCTAGTGCAGATTAGGACCCAAGCTAACCTTTACGCTAACCCTAATGATGCCAAGTCTATTTTAGCTTGAGTCTTAATCTGCACCACAACGATTAAGTATCAAGTTGTTACGTTTCAACCTTGTGTCATACATGAATGAAAGTTCATAATCAGACCTGTTGGTTGCTCCTTCTTGTACACATCCTTCTGTGATCCTTCCCGACCGGGGGCGGGGGGAAACACCGCTTTCAAACAAGTTCTTTCATACATCGAAAAAGAACTAAGTAAAGACAAAACTTGTTGGAAGACAAAGGAGGTTTATTTGACTTGATCTTCGTTCCAAAACATTGACCAGTATGGGGGGGGGACACAGAGATATCGATAATCACCGTTTAATCATATCTTAGCGAATTTTTTTTTTAAACCACATGTTCACACATGTAGTGCTTCCAAGGAACTGATGACTTCTCCCACTCACTCTCTCTTTGAGCCATCCGTTTCTATCAACTCCCACAGCCGCAGTAATTCTAACCTCGAGTTCACCAAGTTGACCCCGACTGAACTTTCATTCCCTGTTATTCTCAACTAACCATCTTATATACTAGTGAGTTTACTAGCCCAATATTTAACAAAATCAGAAATGTGCACTGTACCATTTTTGTTAAGAAACAAACTCAAATATGAACGCACGACTTGAGCCGGTCATAATTATCCTGTAACAGAACAAACAGACTAGGTCTCATCTCTAGTCGTAGTGGGAAAACGAAACGCCCTTCGAGTATACTTTGATCCGTGAAACTCGAACAAGACGATAAAGCATGAATATTATTACTTACTCAGTGGAACGAGACGTAGTTGAAATGTCAGATCCAACGAATTGCAGCAAAATTGTTTACAAAGGGACTAAATAGTACAAACGACATCGCAACAACATGTATATATGTAAATTGCAACCAAATCCGCCCCGCTCCCTTTTCTCTCGCTCTGAATTGCAATCATATTCCAAATCGAACAGTCATATCACCCCCCCTCCTCCTTCACCTCCTCTTCTCAGTAATCAGAGCAAAAGCTGCAAGTAAACAAAGCCGCACGTTTGTTGTCAACAAAATAATGTCTTTCTCTCTCTTTCTCTCTCTCTCTCTCTCTCTCTCTCTCTCTCTCTCTCTCTTGTTTATTAGTTCCCAACGATTTTGATTTATCACCTCGGAAAATAAAAACAATACACCGTCTGGCTCAGCATGTTGTAAAATCAAAGAAAGATCTCCCCTGCTCATTCGCCATAGAAGACTGTTGCCTTCCTGTCTGCGTGATGCTGCTGCCGGGACACGTAACTTTACTCGAATTCTAATTGGAAATTTCCACTCTACCTAATTTTTAACCTTACGTGTAAACTTACCATACTAACCCTGGTTATGGTAAAGATTATGTACTGAAATTCAGTTCGGGTTGCCTCTTTTTGGGTGAGTTGGTTTTTCTCCACATTAAAAACTGAACTTATGTCTAACTCTTCCCTCGTGGGGAGGCAAGTAAATAGGAACACGCTTCAGGTGTATGATATCGTTTTTCTTTTTTTGAAGTCGCTCCAGACAAGGCATGAAGCCACTCGATATAAAAAGCTAAAAAGAACGAAATATGATTATCATGAATTGTTGCTGATAACTAGTAACAAATATACTTAATCCCAGAATTAAGGTATATTTAAGCATGCATTTTGTGTTAAGAAAAGATAAAGGGAAAAATCTGAGTTTCAAGATGTTCAGAAATAATTATGAATTTCTGAGGTAGCCAATCTTATTGTGTACATTCGAAAAAAGAGGTCGCCACTGAAAAATAGATATATTTTTTGTGTCTTACTCATGAGTGATAGCTAATGAAAGCCAATAGCTGATGTGTCCATCGTATTCCCTTTGCTTTGCGAGGGGTAACAAATGTACAGCTCATAAATATTTTACGTCCGAGCTTTTGCGTTTTTAGCATCTACATGTTCGGGTATATCGTTCCCTAACATGAGACAGCCATTTTGTGTGTTCTGTTCAGACAATAGTAAAGAAATAGTTGGATTTACATACATTCACATTTATTCTCACATAAACAGTTTGTCAAAGACAAACGTAAAAGGTGTTACAAAACATGTAAGGTGATATACAAAAACCACATACAGGAAGTTTGGGGGATTCGCTTACTTTCCCCGGCAACACTGGGACATGGGTTCGCTAGTTTCAAATAAACTAAAACAGGATCAATATCATTAACTCCCCAATTTGCTGTGATAACTTTATCTTCTTTTTTGTTTCCTAGAAACTTTTTTACTTGCCCAAGTAAAATTGTTCAATTATATACACGGTTGTTGTTTCTTCTCTCCAAAAGCTGTCACTCTCAATTCAAATTTCAGTGTTTATCCATGAGGATTATTCCTACTTTGATCTAAACATTTTTTTTTTATTATTATTCTTTTCTTCTTTTTTATTGCTTCCTTTTATTTTACCTTGTCCCAACTTCATGTCGTCTCAATAAGTATTAGGATGGGTTTCCAATATGGTGGCGCGTAAAAAATAGAGAGAAACAAAAACGAATGTTTAATAAAATGGCAGCCGAACAGAAAAAAGGACACCTAGCAGAAAGTTTAAATGACACAGCAAATATTGAGTCGTTAATGGACACTAATGACGCTATCAAATTCGAGATGGTGCGATCGATTGGTCAATAGGTGTTCTGTTTGAGGCTTTACATTATAACATTTGCGGGGATGACGAGAGCAAAAGTGTGTATGTCTTGCATATGCGTGATGAATTAGATTAAGAGTTACTTATATCGATCTTGACCCAGTTTCCGTGAGTTTCTGGTCAGAAGCGTTCGGCTATCCTACACAAACGCCCAAGAGATGACGAGCTGATTTGTACCAGACAACAATTTTGATACGGTGCTGCTTCCTATGATTTTAATGTTTTGCTTGTTTTGTTTTTTTTGTTGGTAGGGTTAGGGTTAAAAATATTTATTTGATAACAGTAACTTCGCTCTGTTTTGCTTGTTTTATTTGTTTTGTTTAAAAAATTTCTTGCAAATATAACTAAAAATTATAGGACGCAGCAACGTATCAAAATAACAAAAAATATTTATTTGATAACAGTAACTGCGCTATGTTTTGCTTGTTTTATTTTTGTTGTTGTTTCTTTTAGAAAATTTCTTGAAAATATAACTTAAAATCATAGGACGCAGCACCGTATCAAAATTGTCGTCTGGTACAAATCGGTTCGTCATCTCTCGGGCGTTTGCGTAGGATAGCCGAACGCTTCCGACCAGAAACTCGCGAAAACTGGGTCAAGATCGATATAAGTACCGATTAAGAAAACTCATCAAACCGAAATTATATATAACTAGATGTCCTTACCCGGTGTTGCCCGGGAGTCTTTTTACTTTCTTGTGCTTGTTTTACAAATACTTCAATGGATTATGCTCCGATGAATTGGCTACTCTGGTGCCCCCTCGACGTAAATTCACTAGACTAACTCGACAATCAACTAAATCTCATTCATTCACTGTGGAGGTCCCCAGATGTCGGAGAGCCTTCTACTCAAATAGCTTCTTTCCTCGTACTGCTGGCTTCTGGAACTCCCTCCCTGCCCCCTGTTTCCCCAACAGCACAGACATGCAGAAATTTAAAACTAATGTAAACAGACACCTCGCTGCGCTGATCCCAATCTAGGTTTACCGCCCCCTACCTTCTCCCCTTTTCTTTTTCTCAGTAGCCCCTTACGTCTACAGTGGCGGCCCGCCTTGTTTGGGGTGAACTATGTTAAAAAAAAAATTAAATAAAATTGTTGTTTCACTTGGATATTTTCTACTAATGGCGATTTTGTTACCAAAACCTTAGGTAATCTTAGCTAATCCTAAACACTGATCTTCTTTCGCTTCCTGATGCTCTGAGCTTGTCAACATAAGTTAACAATGAGCTTTATCTTTCAATATCTACACAGTAAACGTTTGAGACTTGGGAAAAAAATTCACTACGCAAAAAAAGAATATCAAAAGTTATCAAAGCATTTTTTAAGTATAAAAACTGATAGGAGAAATATTATTAAGAAAGAGCTTCACATTCAGTGGCATGCAGAGGGGAGAAGGCAACGGGGCATCGGCACCAGGGCATCGGCACCAGGCATATATTGGAAGATGCATCTAATAGAAAAGAAAAGATGATGATTCTAAAATTTCAGCACTGATGAATCAAATGAAAGGATGTTCCAATTACAATCAAAAAGACACATTTGGCTGAGGTCAGGGAGAGAAAATAAGCATGAGCAATGAAAGTAAATTTACTCACTTTGTGTGGTGAGTATCTGGGGTCTATGCGACTGCTATCAGAATATGTGACCTTAAAGCCAAAGCCTGCTAGGGTTTGGGAAGGCATGCTCTTTGAATAAACTGGATAAATTGCCTTGAATAAACAGCCAAAAAGAAGGGTGAGATCTCGTTCATTCATGCATATGCATGGAATTAATTTTATTCACTTCCAGACTCTAACATTAAGCAGAATAAATCCAAGGGAAATAACTCGAATAATTCTGCCCTTACAATTCCATAGGTTGCTCAGAAAATATTGGCCGATTGTTTGACTCACTTTAAAAAAAAATAATTTACTATTTTTGCTGCGTTATATACAAAAATGTTATGTGCTTAATAATTGATGTTCACTCCTTAATACATTTTCGATTTCAGTCTAAATTTTTATTTATACAAACATTTCGGCTACATATGTACATACATTTTTCAGCTACGACCTTATTCCAGGTCTAGCATCATTAGGCCACTGACAGCATTCCAATTTATGATAGAGGAAAGTTTTGGTAGAAGGTCAAGCAAGTTGGGAAAATGTATAAAGAGAGAGAAAAATATTAGAAGGAAATAATTTTGAAGCAAATAATTTTGAAGTATATAATTTTTAAGCAAATAATTTTTAAGCAAATAATTTTTAAGCATATAATTTTGAAGCAAATAATTTTGAAGCATAAGTTTGAAGCAAATAATTGTGAGCATATAATTTTGAAGCATATAATTTTGAAGCAAATAATTGTGAGCATATAATTTTGAAGCAAATAATTTTGAAGCATATAATTTTGAAGCATATAATTTTTAAGCAAATAATTTTGAAGCAAATAATTTTGAAGCAAATAATTTTGAAGCATGTAAGTTTGAAGCATATAATTGTGAAGCAAATAATTTTGAAGCATATAATTTTGAAGCAAATAATTTTTAAGCATATAATTTTGTAGCAAATAATTCTTAAGCATATAATTTTGAAGCAAATCATTTTTAAGCATATGAGCCCTTATTAACAAAGATGAAAAAAGAAGGTAAATCCTGGGAGGGTGGACTTCCTAGGATTGAACAGCCTGACAGCAACAAAGCCACTGTCGGACTGATTGTCGAGGACGTGTCTTCGACTGTGCATGTATTTATAAAATGTTATTAAATAAAGATATATTGAAGTAATTGAGAAAGGTAGAGAAAAATATTTTAAAAGAATTTGATGTTTAATTTACAATTTACTTAAAAACTACTAATTTACTGCAAAATAAATAAATTTATTTTTAATTATGAAAAGGAATAGACTTCATTTTTTTATTATTTTTCAGATGTTTAAGAAATTTAATAATTTAATAGACCAAAAAATTATTTTACTTAGACTTTATTTTATGAGTTCAAATGTTGTCGTAATGTTTCCCAAACAACCACGAATACCATCAGAGCATGGGGGAGAAAGGTCCACAAATGATCGGACAGTACGAAGATGGTTTCAGAAATTCCATGGTGGTAATGATAAATCTTGATGACGACTATGCACTTTTGACGATGCAAATTTGAAAGCAACTGTTGAACAAAAACCCGTGTGAAAGTGTCAGAGAAATGTCTAAGGCACTTGATGTCAGTATTACAAGTGTTCGACCATCTGAAACAAATTGGTAAGATTAAAAAAGAACCTGTATCTTGCCTTTGTAGATCTGGAGAAAGCTTTTGACAGAGTGCCAAGAGAGGTTGTCTGGTCGGCATTGCGTAAAATGATAATGATGATTGCAATAGCGTTCGACCATCTGAAACAAATTGGTAAGATTAAAAAGCTCAATGAATGAGTCCCAAATGACCTGAATCAATTTTCCGAGATATTGTTTTGTTTAATTTTATAGGGAGATGTATGCAGAAGAGTAGACTTCGATAGTATGGCCATGTCGAAAGAATGGATGAGTTCTTAGGTTAGTAAATGTAGAACAGTTGAGGTAGCAAGTTCAATTCACAGGGGAAAGCCAAGCAAAACCTGGGAGGAAGTGATGATAAAAATGGACCTGAGGGAAGGAGGGATAAATAAAACCTGGTCAGAGATAGGTTAGTTTGGAAGTCAATTTCTTAAAGCCGTCCACCACATGCCAGTATGTAAAACAGACATTAAACAGAAGATGATGATGATGATGATGATGATGATGACGCATAACAAAATTGATTTTTTCTTTGGTTTAGAAACACAAAATAACCTAACACTTGACTTTTGCATTTCAACTTCAAGCCAGACATTATTTTCTGTTTTAGAGCTGAAAGGCTTCAAAGTTTTTTTCAGATTTCGAAGGGTCACGACAGTAAACAAGCCATTTTGAAACCTATTAACCGATTAAAAAATAACTGACGTGTGTCATGAAACTTTTCTTATATCGATTTTGAATAAAGCTGGCCGTTTTTGTTTTTTTTAGTTTGTGTTCTTTTCATGTACAACTTGTCTAAAACCAAAAAAGCATACAGCCAAATATTTGGACGATTGGAACTCGGCTAAGATTTAAACTGATTTTGTCATTCCTATCTCAATTTTCAATACCTGTTTGCCTTTCTTTATTGACAAAGATTCACAAAAGAACCAATGTTTAGGTTCTTTTTTGCGACAGGGGCACTTGAGAAATTTACTGTTCCTTTTGTTTAGGACAACAAAAGAATAATAATAACTGACCTTTGCCTTTAATTCAAGCCAGAAATTAATTTCTATTTGTGAATTTAAAGGTTCTAAAATTACATAAAACTTTAAAAGTCACATAATAGTAAACCAGGTCAGACATTTTTTAATCTAACATATAAAATTATATTGTCGATAAAGTCAGACTCAAATAGCAATCCGTCTGACACATCGATATTTGATTCATGCTAGCCTATTTATTTGCTTGTTTATCCCACTATATTATTGGTACAAATGTATTTTATTTCTCTTTAATTTTTTTTTTCTGAAAATACTTATTCTGGCTAATAAAATTGCTAGTGAAGACATTTTCCCTTACTCACCGAAACAGATAAAGAGAAGTTATCATGTGCAATTATACTGAGTTCTCTCCCTTGAGCCCTTAAAAAATTAATATGTATATTAATTAAATTAGGCAACTTCAAGTGTGTCTGTGTTTCTCTCCTTTTAAAAAAATTTTTTTTAATGATATTTCACCCCAAACAAGGCAGGACGCCACTGTAGACGTAAGGGGCTACTGAGAATTAGGGAGTAGGTTATGGGTGTCATTCTAAGTTGGGAGCTGTGCAGCGAGATGTCTGTTTACATTAGTTTTAAACCCCTGCATGTAGGGGGAGAAGGGAGAGAGTTCCAGGGGTCAGCAGCACGAGGAAAGAAGCTATTGGAGTAGAAGGCTCTCCGGCATCTGGGGACTTCCACAGTGAATGGATGGGATTTAGCTGATTGTCGAGTTGGTCTAGTGAATTTACGTCGAGGGGGCACCAGAGTATTTATTTACTCCTCTCCAGGAGTTAGGCACAAGGCCAGTTTTATCTTACTCCCACAAGTAAGATGTGACCCAAGGTCGGGTCGGGAAAGTGGGGCTTGAAAAGCCAGCACCTGAGAGGTGAGCACTCTGGCCATTAAAAATTGCCTGGGCAGCCCTGTCGGCATTCCCTGGTAGGGGCGCCTCAGGCAGTAAGCAATAAACTTACTTCTCCCCAAAGAGGGAAGGCGAAGCCTGGGAGGGTGGACCACCTAGAACTGCACAGGACAGACCCATAAACCGGCATAAATTTAGCCCCGAAGAACAAGACAATACCAGTCTATGGGGTGCAGTATCCATCGGAACAGATACTACACTTTCTTAGCCAAAAGGCCAAGATGCTACATTGCGACGATGGGACAGGGACTGGAGCTTGGTTGACAGTGAGGGACCTATTAGGTTGGCAACTCTTTTTTGGACTTTGTCAAGGAGGGAGAGACTAGTAGATGATGCACTAGACATTATTTGTTCTTTACTATTGAGCGATTAGTATCATGTACTAAAAGATAGCGATTAGTATCATGTACTAAAAGATAGCGATTAGTATCATGTACTAAAAGATAGCGATTAGTATCATGTACTAAAAGATAGCGATTAGTATCATGTACTAAAAGATAGCGATTAGTATCACGTACTAAAAGATAGCGATTAGTATCATGTACTAAAAGATAGCGATTAGTATCATGTACTAAAAGATAGCGATTAGTATCACGTACTAAAAGATAGCGATTAGTATCATGTACTAAAAGATAGCGATTAGTATCATGTACTAAAAGATAGCGATTAGTATCATGTACTAAAAGATAGCGATTAGTATCATGTACTAAAAGAACTTTTAAAAAATTCCTATTTCAGAAAATACTTGGATTACAAAATTCAAGTCACCAAAATTGATTTGCGTCTCTTCGTAAATAAGTCATTTTCTCTTTTACTCCTGGACAACACCGGGCAGGTAAAAATAGATTAAAAAATGACATGCATGTGTTTTCTATAATTACACTTATTCGAAAGTGATTTTGAAGCCTTTAAACTGCCGAATGATACCTAATTTTGGCTTGATTTTTTAAGTTTAAAAACAAAAGTCAAGTATTATTATTCTTTTGTGCCCCTTAAACCAAAGTAAAGCAGTAATTTTCACAGGCGCCCCTATCATAATAAAGAACTCAAACTTGCAGTAGACAATAATAGTAACTTTATTTTAAATCAATTTGGCATTTTTCTTTTTCTGATATTTTTTTTTTTTTGCTCTTTCTTTTTTGCAGACAAGAAAAAGTGTTTGAATTGAGGAAAGATGTCCGACAAAAGTTCTCGAGAAACTTGTGAGTTGATTTTTAGATTTCATTTATGTAGGCAAACGAAAGAGCATCAAACATATTTATCAACCCTCGTTATTTTTTTTGGGGGGGGGGGGGAGGAAGGAGCATCTCTCCTTTTTATCAATAATCTCATTTCGACTTCTAAAAATAAAAATTACACATATTGAAACGTTCTCACCAACAGATTCAAAATTGAACACAGTTGCATAAAAGTAAATTTGACTCCACATAGTTGGTCACCAGAAATCAATTTCACACTGCCCTTTTCTTCTCTTCCTTCTTTCCTCTTTTTATTTATTCCTTTGTAATGATATCGCCGATGTGAAAACATAGTTTGCATATCTGAAGGAGACCTGTAATATACCGATAATATCTCAGTCCAATATTTGTTTTTGTATATCTGAAGATGTATAACATACCAAAACGTCATATTGAATAAATAATGGGACAAAAAATCTTTTTTTAATCATCTTTATATTATATATAGATACGTCGTATAATAGAATCTGCAGAAATAGCCCTCTCTACAAACAAAATCAAACAAAGAATGGGTTTCTACTGTATCTCCCCCAACCTCTCTAAAACAATCATAAACGAAAATAAGATACATCTAGACACTGGATGATTCCATGAATATTATTTTCTTTTTTTTTCCTTTTTTTTTCCCTTTTTTTTTTGCCCCCTGTCTTCTCTTTAGTTTCTCCTTCTTTTTTATATTACCTTGTACATTTGAAATTGCAGGTTTACTTATGCATACATATATGTATTTTAAATACAAAAATTTTTTTTTTTTAAATATGTATGTATAATTATATGCTGACATTTTGCACACTTATTTCTGACACTTTACATATTTTCATATATTTCCCTCCATTCAAACACTACCACTATATATATTTCCCAATTATATGACCTTCCCGTCTTTTATCATTCTTAGCACACTTTTTATCCGCTCTTGATAAAGCCCACATCACATCGGGCGAAACGGTGAGCTTATGGATCTTCCACTGTTCCATTTTTTATTTCATATATAGATATATATGGCAAACCAGAAGAATATCCGGTTCAAAGTCAGCAGCAAATGGTGTTCGGTCAGATTTGATTCCTGATATTAAAGACTTCCTTTTTTGGATAAAAATAAGTAATTAAATAGACGGTTTGGTTTTTTTTTCCAGAAAATACGATAAAATGTTTTTGTTTTCTATTTTAAATAAATTATATTTTAGAAAAATGAGTAATCAAATATATAATAATTTATTACTTGCTACCAGTTAAATATAGGGAAACTAAAACTCTCGCCGGAAGTTATATTACTGATGAAGTTTAATATCAGGAACCAAATCTGACCAGACACCGTTTGCTGCTGACACTGAGTCGGGTATTCTTCTGGTTTGCTGATATATATAACTAGCTGTCCCGACCCAACGTTGCCCCAGAGTATTTATACTTTCATTTTTATTTCGCATTTGTTTTTAAAATCTGTCGTTTATTCTTGTACCAAAATATATTGTTCATAAATCTATCAGGCATATTTGCAATATTACATTCAACGATGTTTTTTTTAACTCTGAAGTTTATAAATAATAAGAGGTTATCTGCCTGAGTTTCATTAGAAAGAATTTATGTAAAAATTATTCGTCACACCAGAAAATAACTTATGGGAACCCTTTTTACCCCCTTTGCATAAAACTAAATATAGCTCAAATTACGATCCCTTACACATAGCAGCTGCGCCCCCAAAATGCATAATGATCTGTTGATTAGTTTAGGAGTGAATCATGTACAGAGAAATATATAAACATATACACATACCTAACTTTATATAAATAGATATAAATGATAATAAGATTCACTTAGCTTTATAGCTCTATCCAATAGGATATTGAGCTTTTTATTTCTTTTTCAAGATTTGCTGTTTCAGTTCGATTCTATTCTTTTTAATTCTGAAGTTTATAAATAATAAGAGGCTACGAGTCGGACTCTCATAGCTGTTTTATTTTTTTTATTAATTGAACCAAATTTTGTATTAAAAAAAAATTGTGTAAACATTATTGCAGTCAGTGTAAACCTAACGCCGGTGCTATTTTATAAATAACTTGCTGTAATGACCCGGCTTTGCCCAGGATCCATTGTAAGACCATATGCCAGTCCTCAACAATCACTAACCCCAACATTTGTGGGCCATGTCGTCTTGTGACCGTTGAGTGCAAACACTGGTTTACAAGTATACAAAAAAGCAACGCAGACTCACAAGAAAAAACACAAACTCAAATACATTATGTATAAGTCAGTTGTGCTCTGAGTGTGTGTGACACCGGCACAGAAAAGCACTTCCAAATGCTAGTGTCCACATCTTAGTTAAGTTTCAGTGTATCAGCTAAGATCCAACTGAGATAATTTGTTTGTCAAAGCATCGTTGTCGTTTGGTTGAAGTCAGCTCATCTCATCGTCTGCTCAGCCTGATCTAAATTTCTGCCAAGCTTTCACAGCAATTTGCTCTAAGCTGAATTCTTTGCTAAATATATTTAGTTTCAACCGGAAATCCTAAATGTCTCTGTCTTTGTCTCAGTCATCTCCAGCCGATCAGCGGAAATGACTACTTTCTGCTTGCTCTCTCAACCACTCCCAGCTGACTACCCGGAAACTATCAAACGACCTGTCAGGCGCCATCATGTCTAGAGAGTTAAATAGATTCGTCCAGTCTTCCTATCGCTTGTCCACATATACCACTTCTGATCACTGAGTCATTTCCCAAGTCAACATTCTTGGTTGTGTGTGCATGGGGTCTTGGATCGAGGAATGGGGGTAGGGGTCAATAGTATCACACCTTTACATTCAAATTTGTTTTGTAAACATTTATGGTCTATAGTAACTAGTGTTGGGACGTTTAATCAGAATCGGGAATCATAAAAATCAGAACTTTTTGGGTATCGGAATCAGAAAAATGTGTGCCTATTTTCCAATGCCAAAAACGATTCTTTTAATTGTTTGTTTGTTTGTTTGTTTTTGTTTAAAACAAAATTTTTCATTGCTGGTACTAATACTAAATTGATTTTAAACTACCAGTAAAACTACAATCTATAGATGACCCCCTTCTCCTCAAGTGTATTTTTACATTTGTGAAAATATATGCACATATTACATGGGTTTTTACAGTAATCTGAAAATTTAAAAAAAACGCACAACAACTCTATGGCTAAATATGTAGAGATTCTAAAAGAATCAGAATCAGGAATTAAGAACAGATTTGGTAATTATATCAGAATCAGGGAAAATATTGGAATCGTCCCATCACTAATAGTAACGCCTTTTTCTGTTAGGTTTAGTATCTAAACAAAAGAAATCAAATCAGGATACTAACTCTTACTAAAGGAATAAAAAAAAAAATGAGAGTATTAACCACTTAGCGTTGACCATTTTATGGTTTATGAGAATAATTAATTAAAATGTGATTATCTCCCTTGAACCGCTTAGCGTTGACCATTTCTGGTTTATGAGAATAATTAATTAAAATGTGATTATCTCCCTTGAACCGCTTAGCGTTGACCATTTCTGGTTTATGAGAATAATTAATTAAAATGTGATTATCTCCCTTGAACCGCTTAGCGTTGACCATTTCATGGTTTATAAGAATAATTAATTAAAATGTGATTATCTCCCTTGAACCGCTTAGCGTTGACCATTTCATGGTTTATAAGAATAATTAATTAAAATGTGATTATCTCTCTTGCACCACTTAGCGTTGACCATTTCATGGTTTATGAGAATAATTAATTAAAATGTGATTATCTCCCTTGAACCACTTAGCGTTGACCATTTTATGGTTTATGAGAATAATTAATTAAAATGTGATTATCTTTCTTGAACCACTTAGCGTTGACCATTTCATGGTTTATGAGAATAATTAATTAAAATGTGATTATCTCCCTTGAACCACTTAGTGTTGACCATTTCATGGTTTATGAGAATAATTAATTAAAATGTGATTATCTCTCTTGAACCGCTTAGCGTTGACCATTTCATGGTTTATAAGAATAATTAATTAAAATGTGATTATCTCTCTTGAACCACTTAGCGTTGACCATTTCATGGTTTATGAGAATAATTAATTAAAATGTGATTATCTTTCTTGAACCACTTAGCGTTGACCATTTCATGGTTTATTAAAATAATTAATTAAAATGTGATTATCTCCCTTGAATAATACATTTCTTTTCTCTTTTTTTCTATTTTTATTTTCAGATATTTTCCCTTGAAATGAGCGACATAACCCAGCGGGAAATGGAAACGAGAGAGAGGCTGTGTGAGCGTGTGTCTGTCAGTGAACATTTTTTGGTTCATTTTTTTGTACAAAAAAAAATAATCCACATGAAAAATCCGACCATTTTCTTTTTTAACCTCATTATTTGTCAATATTCTGCCAAGATCTGAAAAATAAAATATTTTATATTTTGCTAAATTGATTTCTAAATAATAATAATAATAATAATAATAATAATGATAATAATAATAATAATAACTGATAATACGGCTTTTAGTTTTTTCTCTCCGAGACATCTTTACAAAAAGGGGGAGTTACCTTTGGATTAAGTCCGACAAATTTACTTCCCACTGCTTTCATAAAAAAAGGAATCTTGTATAAGGACATAATGTAAATTTCATTTCTTACAACACACAAAAATAAAATATCAACAAAAAGTCATTTAATTTGTTTAAAAAGAAATCTTCACCCCAAACTTTTACATTTCAGGAATTGAAGGCAAAGAGTGGATATGGAACGATGGGAGGGCGAGAAAGGGATGAAGCTGTGTGTTACATATTACCTAGCAACACTTTTAGAGTTTAATGTAGAAGAAGATAGCCAGAAGAAACTCATAGATAAGGAAAGTGATCCATGCTTAAGTGAAACATTGTCTTCACCCTCTTTCATATAATATCCAACAATGTGTCCAAGAGAAAATTTATCGAGACCCACATCGCACCCCCCCCCCTTCATTATCTAAAGAAAATTTGTCACACTGTCCATTTGTAAGTGTCAGGCTAAAAATCAAAAACTACACAGGACACACCCACAAAGCTGATATATCTTTTTCAGTATTGCCTCAGACACCATATAGTCATGTTTCATTTTTAGTCATTTTTTGGGGGTCAACAGGAACACAATTAGTCAGGGGGGTCATTATTTAGAGCGATTTTTAATGGTATTATGTAGTAATTCGTCAACGATTTTTTTTCAATTGCCAGAGAAAGCGATAGATGGGGTGATAAGTTTAGAGGAGGAGTGATAGAGAGAGAGAGCGGGAAGAGGTGGAGGGAGAAAAAAGAGAGACGTTAAAAAAAAAAAAATGTTAAACACTTTTCAATTATTTTGTTGTACATGCCCCCGGGCAACGCCAGCTAATCGTGCTAGTAGGGTTATTTAACACATGGAGTAATATGATTTTCAAGGTGCATCGAATCATTAGGTATAATTAACATGTGATGACCTTTGAGGTCAGCAGTTCCATATGATTAGTCAGTTCTATCACATCACATAGAAAGGATTTGAAGCTGACTAAATAGTTGCTGAGGAATTCACTTAGTGAAGATGCATATAATAATGCGAGATGATGGTAGATAGAGATATTGAGCATCGTACAGTCATAAGAAACTCTAAGCGAAGGAAAAAAGGATATCCATACTTAAAATGAATAAAGTATATTTAAAGCTAAAAACCTTGTTGTCTCCTTCTTTGTGCATATACGAGCATGCCCAATATCAGTTTCCAGAAAGAAAACATTCTCACTCCGGATCAGTGAGAAATGGACAAGAGGGAGAGGATATATAACACAGGGTTGGAAACAGCAAATATTTTGACATTTGTTTTTCATAAAAAACAAACAGCAAATATTTTGACATTTGTTTTTCATAAAAAACGCAGCTGTCAACATACTGCAGTAATGTATATATATATATATATATATATATATATATATATATATATATATATATATATATATATATTATATATATATATATACAGGGTGGCGCAAAAGTCACGCATTAGTTTGAATCAGTAACAACTGATTCAAACTAATGCGTGACTTTTGCAGGATTGTTTGGCGAGCGCTTAATTAGCAGATTTTCTGATTTTAACTGGCCTTCACGTTCACCGGATTTAACAGCCCCTGACTTTTTCCATTTGGGGTTATCTTAAGGAAAGGGTATATGTGAACAAGCCTATAACGATTCAAGAGCTTAAAAACAATATCAGACATGAAATCCATCGTACAGTCATAAGTAACTCTAAGCAAAGGAAAAAAGAGTATCCATACTTAAAATGAATAAAGTATATTTTTATTATTAACTGCAACTGAATAATGAATACAATAATAAACTGCAACTGAATAATGAATACAATAATAAACTGCAACCGAATAATGAATACAATAATAAACTGCAACCGAATAATGAATACAATAATAAACTGCAACTGAATAATTAATACAATAATAAACTGCAACCGAATAATGAATACAATAATAAACTGCAACTGAATAATTAATACAATAATAAACTGCAACTGAATAATTAATACAATAATAAACTGCAAATGAATAATGAATACAATAATAAACTGCAACTGAATAATGAATACAATAATAAACTGCAACTGAATAATGAATACAATTATAAACTGCAACCGAATAATGAATACAATAATAAAATGCAACTGAATAATGAATAAAATAATAAACTGCAACTGAATAATGAATACAATTATAAACTGCAACCGAATAATGAATACAATAATAAACTGCAACTGAATAATGAATATAATTATAAACTGCAACCGAATAATGAATACAATAATAAAATGCAACTGAATAATGAATACAATAATAAACTGCTTCTGAATAATGAATACAATAATAAACTGCAACTGAATAATGAATACAATAATAAACTGCAACTGAATAATGAATACAACAATAAACTGCAACTGAATAATGAATACAATAATAAACTGCAACTGAATAATGAATACAATAATAAACTGCAACCGAATAATGAATACAATAATAAACTGCAACCGAATAATGAATACAATAATAAACTTGTAAATGAATAATGAATACAATAATAAACTGCAACCGAATAATGAATACAATAATAAACTGCAACTGAATAATGAATACAATAATAAACTGCAACTGAATAATGAATACAATAAACTGCAACCGAATAATGAATACAATAATAAACTGCAACCGAATAATGAATACAATAATAAACTGCAACTGATTTATAATATGAGCAACATTAGTAACATAAATTGAAAGGGCATGTATGAAAAACTTCAGATATGTTATTGAACCATGCAGCTATGTTTAATATAATTTTACCAGAGCCCCATTAGCCAGAGGTATTAAGATTGAAGCGGGTTTTAAATCACATCCAATTACAGGATACCCACCAATTCAACATTTTTACCCTGTTACCACCTCCCAGGACGTGGACCTGAGGTTGGATTTTGGGAGGCATAAACATTTGGTGGGTTTAGCTTGTTAAGCAGTTAAAATCCCCAGTAGAAAATATGTTTTCTGTCAGTCAAGAATGATTTTAAAACAGATGAGATTGTGAAATCTGATCAAACCCAACACATCAAATCAGACGATTTGCTGGAAGCACTACATTTGCCTAGTATAGAGGTTATCCTTAGGACGAATCGGTTACGCTATGGTTATGTGGAGCGTTCATCTTCCCGGAGAAACCGCTGCAGAAGTGTGGATGTCTTAAATTGCAAAACTTAGAAGCAAATGATCGAACAAGACCGTACAGAGTGGAATTTAGAAAGAACAAAAAAAAAGAACACAAAACAAAAGTTTATATTACTCAAACTACTTTCCTCATTGTTTCGGCCAATGTAACCTCTGATGTTCTTCAGATGAATCTTTTTGAAGTTAGGTATCTTAATGTAAAACTTGGATGGAATTTCGAACTGGTCCCCTTATTTAATCTATAGGGTAGATTGTTCTCATTCTGTCAGCCATGATTGGGTAGAATTGTTAATTTATGTTACTCTAAATTATTATTACTTGTAGTAAGGTTTGAACCATATGAACCACTTGTCTTACGATTAACTGCTTTGATTAACAATCAGTTCTAAGGTTCGAACCATATGAACTACTTGTCTTACGATTAACAGCTTTGATTAACAATCAGTTCTAAGGTTCGAACAATATGAACCACTTGTCTTACGATTAACAGCTTTGGTTAACAATCAGTTCTAAGGTTCTAACCATATGAACCACTTGTCTTACGATACACAGCTTTGGTTAACAATCAGTTCTAAGTTTCGAATCATATGAACCACTTGTCTTACGATTAACAGCTTTGGTTAACAATCAGTTTAAAGGTTTGAATCATATGAACCACTTGTCTTTCGATTAACAGTTTTGGTCAACAATCAGTTCTATGGTCCGTACCAAATGAACCACTTGTCTTACGATTAACAGCTTTGATTAACAATCAGTTCAAAGGTGCGAACAATATGAACCACTTGTCTTACGATTAAGAGCTTTGATTAACAATCAGTTCTAAGGTTCGAACCATATGAACCACTTGTCTTACGATTAAGAGCTTTGATTAACTATCAGTTCAAAGGTGCAAACCATATGAACCACTTGTCTTACGATTAAGAGCTTTGATTAACAATCAGTTCTAAGGTTCTGACCATATGAACCACTTGTCTTACGATTAACAGCTTTGATTAACAATCAGTTCAAAGGTGCGAACCATATGAACCACTTGTCTTACGATTAAGAGCTTTGATTAACAATCAGTTCTAAGGTTCAAACCATATGAACCACTTGTCTTACGATTAATAGCTTTGATTAACAATCATTTCTAAGGTTCGAACCATATGAACCACTTGTCTTACGATTAACAGCTTTGATTTACAATCAGTTCTAAGGTTCGAATCATATGAACCACTTGTCGTATGATTAACAGCTTTGATTTACAATCAGTTCTACGTTTCGAATCATATGAACCACTTGTCTTACGATTAACAGCTTTGGTTAACAATCAGTTCTAAGATTCGAACCATATGAACCACTTGTCGTACGATTAACAGCTTTGATTAACAATCAGTTCTAAGTTTCGAACCATATGAACCACTTGTCTTACGATTAACAGCTTTGATTAACAATCAGTTCTAAGGTTCGAACCATATGAACCACTTGTCGTACGATTAACAGCTTTGATTAACAATCAGTTCTAAGGTTCGAACCATATGAACCACTTGTCTTACGATTAACAGCTTTGGTTAACAATCAGTTCTAAGGTTCGAACCATATGAACCACTTGTCTTACGATTAACAGCTTTGATTAACAATCAGTTCTAAGTTTCGAATCATATGAACCACTTGTCTTACGATTAACAGCTTTGGTTAACAATCAGTTCTAAGGTTCGAACCATATGAACCACTTGTCTTACGATTAACAGCTTTGGTTAACAATCAGTTCTAAGGTTCGAACCATATGAACCACATGTCTTACGATTAAGAGCTTTGATTAACAATCAGTTCTAAGTTTCGAATCATATGAACCACTTGTTTTACGATTAACAGCTTTGGTTAACAATCAGTTCTAAGGTTCGAACCATATGAACCACTTGTCGTACGATTAACAGCTTCGATTAACAATCAGTTCTAAGTTTCGAACCATATGAACCACTTGTCTTACGATTAACAGCTTTGGTTAACAATCAGTTTAAAGGTTTGAATCATATGAACCACTTGTCTTACGATTAACAGTTTTGGTCAACAATCAGTTCTAAGGTCCAAACCATATGAACCACTTGTTTTACGATTAACAGCTTTGGTTAATAATCAGTTCTAAGGTTCCAACCATATGAACCACTTGTCTTACGATTAACAGCTTAGGTCAACATTCAGTTCCAAGTGAGAGTTGTCTGGTGGTTGAAGGTTCAATCCTTACTACAGGCGATAATAACTAAGGATAATACACATTAACACTTATACCCGATCATAACTGACGTGAAATGAGATCACTCTAGTCGCATTAATTAAATAAAGAGTTTCTCGCTTAACCGCGAGAATTGGAGAGTGAGCTTGCGTAATATCAGAAAACATCTGACGCTTTAACAAGAGAAAAGTGACGTTAAATGAATAGAAAAAGAAAAAGTTCAGTTCGAAATTCTGCCTCGGTTCCAGAGTTCAACTAGAAACTACCAGAGTTTGAAAAACAAATGCACCTGAAGAAAGTCGGAGGTTGCATTGGCTAAAATGTTGTGATGTGGCAGCCAAGATGAGAATGGGAGTATGAATAATCAAAATTAGCAATCCTCATCTAAAAAATTCCGAAACAAATTTTTTATAAAATCTGACCCTGAACAAGGGAAAGTGACATTAAATGAATAAAAGAGATACTGTAGCATGGCCATCCTTGTCTATAGCAATTATAGTTTTAGCCATTAAGTGGAGAGAGAGAGAGAGAGAGAGAGACGTGGAACCAATGCAATCGATGAAGAGCTGTGGCAATGCATAAAGTGGGGAGCAATTGTGAATGATGAAGGTTTGGAACAGTCTCAGAGTTGTTGACCAAAATGCCTCCTGAAGAAACGGAAACACACCACCAGACCCTTGAGATCGGACTGTGAATTACAAAAATTAAGTTTTTTTTTTGTGGACATGAAAATCTGTCAAAAGAAAAATAAGGAGGGGGGGGAAAGAAAAACACTGAATAAAGACAAGTTGAGCCTTGTAAAGAAGGGCCGGTGGTCAGAAGGATACACATCCATTTTATAAAATCCAAGAATGTGTACATTTTATGCTCACGATAAAACATTTCACCTAAGCTCTAAACGTGCACTGCAATCAAAAGTACACATCACGCTGGTTGTTGTTGGTAGCGGTGGTGTGTGTGGAACGAATGAAACAGGACAAGTGCCCTGAAGTGTTAGGTTATCGGTGTTTTAATAATTCAGTAAATTTAATAAATTCAAAAGATTCTTATTAATTAAAATAATTTAGTAACAAAGTTGTGTGCTCATATGTCCATATGTGTTGCTGTGATGATTTAGTACCTGCCTGTTAAACAATGGATGACCTACTTGTTAAGTTAAAGACTTGGAGGAATGTTATGGAAAGTAAAGGTCTGAGAGTGAATGTTAAAAAGACCAAAGTGATGATCAGTGGTTGTAGTGTGGAAAAGCTCTCAGAAAGACGTTTCACTGCTCAGTTTGCGGAAAGGAAGTCGGGTGCCATTCAATCTTTTGCGTTACTTGTAAGCATTGGGTACATAAGAAATGCAGTGGAATTACTAGTAGATTGAGAGAGGATAACCAGTTTGTGTGCAAGGAGTGTAAGACAATGGAGACTTACTTCTTTTTACTACTAACTGGCTTCTCGATTTAATTCCTATTCACTACTTAAAATCATTGAAACGAAAACTAATTGATGAGACAAAACTAATCGATAAGAAAAAGAAGATAAAACTAATCGATAAGAAAACGAAGGCAAAACTAATGTTATTGCTACCCCAAACTTACACGCCTCTTTCTATTCTCCTTTCTGATGCCTTGAAGCCGCCAGATACGCGTACATTTACTTTTATTATAAATATAATACTCATACTACTATTACTAATCTTAGTACTAATAATAATGAAATGTTTGTCTTTATTAAAAATGAAGGAAATTCTTTCCTTTTTATTATTATCAAGATTAAGCCTCTCCTTTGCTAATGAAATTAAATTTGCATATGTGATTATTGAAGTGAACCAAACACACTTTTTTAATAAAGAAAAGAAAACGAAAAAAAAAATCGGTTTCGATTTAATGTTTCTCTTTTTTTTTTTATGGAAAAAAAAAAAAATTGATATCGCATCTTAATGCTTATAAAGGTATTTGTTTTACCTGTTCCTTCTTAAATTTAACAATAGATGCCTTTTAAAACAAAAAATATGAACTTTAAACACTTATACAAATCACGTGTTGCATCACGTTCTTCATATTTGATGATGGGAAACTACATCTTGCCCATTCGGCTGTATAACAACAAGCCGTTAAGAGATAAAAAAAAAATACAAATCCGATGACATCAGGATATATTTACACACCGATGATGCCAGGTCCTTGGCGAAATATCTGTATCACTTTAAACTAACAAAAAATGCTAGTTTTAATAAAGAAAAGAAAACGAAAAAAAAATCGGTTTCGATTTAATGTTTCTCTTTTTTTTATGGAAAAAAAAAAAAATTGATATCGCATCTTAATGCTTATAAAGGTATTTGTTTTACCTGTTCCCTCTTATATATATATATATATATATATATATATATATATATATATATATATATATATAGTAAAGTATGAAAATATATTAATGTCCTTGTGCTACCAGATCAGGCTGTCTGAAAATACTGGCTTCTTGACCCAAAATGCACTAAACATTGATGTTATTATTTTGTCCTTTCCTTTTACAAAACTCACTCATATTCTCCAAAGCCAAAAACAATTTTCCTCTACAAAACAACCAAACCAAACACCATGAATAAATATTTGAAGATATAAAGAACTTGAAGCATAAAAACTTTGGCCAAAATGATTATGTTTTGCATTAAATAACCCAAAACAGGTTGATATGCCGTAAAACAAAACAACCAAACCAAACTATATTAATGTATTGTAAAAAATCAATGCTGAAAGGAAAAATAGGAAATAATGAAATATCGATGTGTCAGATGCAATCAAATTTAGGCCTCAAGTCTAAAATCCGGCTGACATAATTTTATGGAGTAGAAGTTTCATCTTATTTCAGAATACACAACACTTCCAGTTTTCAACTCGGATACCGTCGCCCAGGATGTGGATTTTTGGAACACATAAATATTATGCTGGTTTAGATTGTTAAGCAGTCCAAACCCAAAATCCGAGTGCTCAAATACATTTATTTGGGAATTTAAATGTCCACCATCTTGACTGGCTTGGATTCTCGAACTATAGACGCAGCTGGTAACTGCACGTATAGTTTCTCCATTGCACACTCCCTCTCACAGACTGTCACTTTCCCGACCCGCCTCCTAGATTGTGATGACCAGCAGTTTATTGAATGTTGTAAGTTATTGTATTATTGGGGTGGGTAGGTAAAAGAAGATTCTGTTTATAATACAAATGTTTGGTGTATATGATTTTTGGGTGCTTGTATAATAAAAAGCCGAAAAAAAAGTTTTTTTTGTCTTTTAGTGTTGGAGAGATAAATAAGGGGCAGGTAACTGTTCACAACAGCTCTAGCTTTCGAACAATATTTTTCTAACCCTAACCTTTTATGTCTAATCGACGTTATCCTTGCACAGTAGCCACATGTGCAACGCCAATTAAAGCCATCAGTTCGTGGTAAGAGTTACCTGCCCCTTATTTACCTCCTCGACACTAAAAGACAAAAAAAACTTTTTTTCGGCTTTTTATTATACAAGCACCGATTTTTGTTTAATGCTTTTGGAAAATATTTGTAGGGTATTTTTCTTTGCATTATATATGAACTATGTGGGGTATTGCAATGTTTTGAGTGAATTTGTGGTGTATTTGAATTCTTCATCTCGATATTATGGACTACAAATTCCGAATGCACGTCAGAAGAAACCGATTATCATGCCTGTTTTGATTGTAAAAATGTATGTAATCATTTTTCTGTGTAGTTTTGCGATATACTGTGAAGGTTAGATTATTGTTGTTATTATAATAAGTGTGTTCAGGAATGGTACTGTGTTATTTTTCTCTGTTCATTGCCAACTTTATGGAGGGTTCGACTGTGTTTAATTTGATTTTAAGATTTTCTATTTGTTTGTTTTCGGGAAAAAAAATTAAAATATTTTAATTGTGTCAGAGTTTTATAAAGTTGTCAATTAAACATTGTAACGGCTTCTACAATTTATCTCCTTTAATCAGCAAACTCATTCTATCCGAACAGAACTTAGATCCATGCTAGCTATTTTATACTAGATTCCCAAAATCACTTTGTAAATAATATTGATATTAATAATTAAAAATAAATTGAAAAAATAACACTCATTCCATTCCATAAACGCACCACATATTTTGAATTCTATGGTTTGTTCGAAAAATAAATAAAAAACATTCTTTAAACATCATAGTCACACTACATATTTTGAATTCTAAAGTCTATGGTTTGTTCGAAAAATAAATAAAAACATTCTTTAAACATCATAGTCACACTACATATTTTGAATTCTAAAGTCTATGGTTTGTTCGTAAAATAAATAAAAACATTCTGTAAACATCATAGTCACACTACATATTTTGAATTCTAAAGTCTATGGTTTGTTCGAAAAATAAATAAAAACATTCTTTAAACATCATAGTCACACTACATATTTTGAATTCTAAAGTCTATGGTTTGTTCGAAAAATAAATAAAAACATTCTTTAAACATCATAGTCACACTACATATTTTGAATTCTAAAGTCTATGGTTTGTTCGTAAAATAAATAAAGACATTCTTTAAACATCATAGTCGCACCACATATTTTTAATTTTAACAGTTATATTTCGTTTGAAAAAAACAAACAAACAGTAATTACCATTTTTTATCCTTAGCTCAATCTCAAAATGCATACAGGATTACGTCAAAACCTTTGGATACAGAGTGTTTGAGGTTTTACCTTCTATAAACGGTTTCTACTGATTTCATATTTGAAACTGCCAAATAGAAAATTTAATTCCGAAAAAAATAGAAAAGTAAAACTCCTATTCGCTGCAATGTCTATATAAATAAAAAGATATGAAAATTGAAATCACAAGGAGTTTTAAATAGACGTGTATGTACGCAAGTCCTGTTTGTGATGGTGTTAGGAAATTGGATATACATAAAAAAATCTTTTTTAATTTAATTATTAAAAACACACCTTAAAAAAAAACAAAGATTGTAAAATGAAAAAACAAAATTAAGACATGAAAACCAGAAAGTGATTGAAGACATTGCCAAGGCCGCAGCAAAGAAGGTGGGCTCCCTCTACCGTGTTAGTAAACTCCTCACACCTGACATTATCCTGTATCTCTACAAAGCCACTATCCACCCATGGATAGAGTATTGTTGCCACATCTGGGCTGGTCCATCATCTACTAGTCTCTCCTTCCTTGACAAGGTCCAAAAAAGAGTCGCCAGCCTAATAGGTCCCTCACTGTCAACCAAGCTCCAGTCCCTGTCCCATCCCCGTGCTTGTTTTACAAATACTTCAATGGATTATGCTCCGATGAACTGGCTACTCTGGTGCCCTCTCGACGTAAATTCACTAGACAAACTTGACAATCAGCTAAATCCCATTTATTCACTGTGGAGGTCCCCAGATGCCGGAGAGCTTTCTACTCCAATAGCTTCTTTCCTCGTGCTGCTGGACTCTAGAACTCCCACCCTGCCCCCTGTTTCCCTGACGATACTGACATGCAGAAATTTAAAACTAATGTAAACAGACATCTCGCTGCGCAGCTCCCAATTTAGGTTGACCCCCCAAACCTTCTCCCTTTTTTCTCAGTAGCCCCTTACGTCTACAGTGGCGGCCTGCCTTGTTTGGGGTGAACTATGTTAAAAAAAAAAAAAAAAATAAATATAACTTGCAATCTTCGAAAAGTCTATGATGAATACGAAGAAGATATGAAACGTATAAAATTCTAAGATTTGGGGGTAGGGGTGCAGTGGCATGTTTAGTGGTGCATGCAAATAGCTAACTTCCTGCAGATGAAAGATGTTTGGCCAAGAGAAGGAGGTGGAGGTCACAGAAGAAATTTAAAATATCTCTGATTATGAGTTTGACCACCCAGAAATCTTTTTTCTTTGAAATAAAACAAGTGCCTCATCAATGGGGGTTCCTGCTGAGACAAACCTACTCGAGAAAAGTAATGTTCCTAGATTGTCTAGAGATAAGCCGTTATCTCTAGTGGATGTCGGAGTAGTCAGTCTTTGGATGGTATAATGGGGGATAACTAAGATCAAGATCGGATGTTTAGGATTTCTGGCATGTTTAGTGGTGCACGCAAATAGCAGACTTCCTGCAGATGAAAGATGTTTGGCCTAGAGAAGGAAGTGGGGGCCACAGAAGAAATTTAAAATATCTCTGATTATGAGTTTGACCACCCAGAAATGTTTTTTCTTTGAAATAAAACAAGTGCCTCATCAATGGGGGTTCCTGCTAAGACAAACCTACTAGAGAAAAGTAATGTTCCTAAATTGTCTAGAGATAAGCCGTTTTGAGTGGATACTGTCTAGCCGTTATCTCTAATGGATGTCCGAGTAGTCAGTCTCTGGATGGTATAATGGGGATAACTGAGATCGAGACCGGATGTTTAGGATTTCCGGTCGAAGGTGCATATATTTCAGGAGATGGGAAGGGGAGCCTAGTTAGAGTCGGCCCACTGGGCATGAGACGGCTATTTGGATTTTCTAGAGGCTGGCTGTCAGTTGGATTTGTGTGAATCTCAGAGAGAAGTTGGCTCTTAGGCTCCCCACGGAAAATAAACTTTGTAAGCTGTTTTTCAACTGGAGTTATGGTTTTATTTGGAGCGAGAATTCTTGTTGCAGCACTGACTGAATCGAACAATAAATTTGGACCGACGCAGCAAGCTAACGCTAACTGCCTGTGCAGCATATGCACACATGCAGGTTTATAGCAAGATTGGCATAATGGATCCCAGCACTAACTGTGAGATCTATGTTTAGTTAGGAGGGGAGGTAGTAACTTTTCAATTAATGATACCCAATAAACCATTTAAAATAAGCATTGTGCTTTGGCAAAAGGGGTTGATATATCGTAAAACAGACAAAAACCAAACGAATCTAACAAATAAAGTTATCTTGGGAGATCTAAATAGCATTTAAGCTGACATATCAAACTTTGATCCAGAGTATCAAATTTTCATTTGTTATTGTTGTACCATGTTATTGGCACTAGAATAACATACTTTGTTAGTTTATTCAAAAAATTATGTAGTCATGTACAAACAAATAGTAGTATGGAAACTTTTTTTTCAATTATGACCGAAAAAAATCAGCAAGGGGAATAACATATATTTATTGAAAAATATTTACAACTAAAATTTTATTTCTTTTTTTGTATAAGTTTAAAAAATGTTCATACAAATAAAAAAATTAAATGTATCCCGGACAACTCTGGGCAAATACAGCTAGTAATATCATAAATATGAGATTTCCCGTCACGAACGTGAACATCTGATCATCAGACGACCCCTATCAAAACCACCGATTGCCAGGGCAAATAACACCCTACCTGAGAGTTCAGCATTCAAACTACTCGGCCTGACATTCACAGGTAGCATGAATTGGAACAAATACATTGGCGACATTGCCAAGGCTGCTGCCTGCAAAGAAGGTGGGCTCCCTCTACCGTGCTAGTAAACTCCTCACACCTGACATTATCCTGTATTTCTACACAGCCACCATCCGCCCATTTATGGAGTATTGTTATCACATCTGGGCTGATGCGCCATCCACTAATCTCTCCCTCTTAGACAAGGTCCAAAAAAAGAGTCGCCGACTTAATAGGTCCCTCACTATCCACCAAGCTCCAGCCCCTGTCCCATCGCCACAATGTTGCTTCCTTGTGCCTGGGTTACAAGTACTTCAATGGATTGTGCTCTGATGAACTTGCCGCTCTGGTACCCCACAACGTAAATTCACCAGACCAACCCGACAATCTGTCAAATCCCATCCATTCACTGTGGAAGTCCCCAGATACCGTAGAGCTTTCTGCTCCAAAAGCTTCTTTTATCGTGCTGCTGGACTCTGGAACTCCCTTCCTGCTCTCTGTTTCCCCGACTGTACTGACATGCAGAGGTTTAAAACTAATGTAAACAGACATCTCGCTGCATAGCTCTCAACTTAGGATGACACCCAAAACCTACTACCTAATTCTCAGTAGCCCCTTACATCTACAGTGGCGACCTGCCTTGTTCTGGGTGAAATATCATAAAAAAATAAATTTGATTATAGAGGATCATGCATAGTGAAGGACAACACCCACTCTTTCCAACTGGTAGATGATGTATAGGTGTAAGGTGAGCTACATTTTAAGGAAGTACTTGATCACAGGTGTTTTTCGTCCTGATTAGTTGCTCTATCTAGGCTTAAGAGTCTAGTCTAACCTACTACTTCACCCATAGCTTAGAAGTCGGGAGAGAGACACAGACTACATTTTCCTAAGAGATTAGTAAAATTGTTGAAATAGGCCAAAGAGAATTCAAACAGAACATAGTGTTGCCACTAATATATATATATATATGAATATAGACAATAGAAAAAAACAGATTTCAGCAACTATATCTTTATTTTCCAGTAGATTCATTTTTGACAGCCGTTTCTTCATTTATCCAGACAATCAAGGTTTTATGAGCATATCTTGAATCTTCTAGAACAAATGCTTCATCGGAAAAAAACCCAGAAAATTATTCCCCAAAAATCAAAAACATACTTCGGAAAACATTACATATCGATTTTTTTCCACACATGGTTTTATTCCAAAACGACATTATATATATATATATATATATATATATATATATATATATATATATAATTATTATTAATGACAATATATGTATTAGCATATACTATCAGTTCCTTTTACTTTGTAGTCTTCTTAAAAGATTCAGGTCAATGATTGTCAATTATTGATAACAGAGCAAATATAAGTCAGTTCATATTATATTCCAATAACCATGGTTTTATTTTATTATTGGCATAAAAATATTGTCTGGCACAAGACAAATGAAACGGACCGTAAACAATATATCTCACAGAAATGTTATGTTTTTTGGAAATGTGAAAAAATAAAAATAATAAAATAAAACCATGATTATTGGAATATAATATGAACTGACTTTATATATATATATATATATATAGAAAAGAGGGTAGTGCAGTATTAGTGCAGTTCCAACGAGAGAAATGTATATATGTAAAGGAGTAAGGCTACCAACATTTGTAGAATGTTTTTTTCAACATTTATTTATTATTTTGTTGTTTTACCATTTTATATGACGCGTTTCAAGCGGTGGTCCGCTTTCATCAGATATGAAAATCCATTTGAAGAAATGTCTTTCGATTTGAGTAAATGTTGTTTCATTTGAGGAATTTGTTATTGTTTTTGCGCATGCGTGGGTTTGCGGGTGTGTGGGTATCTTTTATTTTTAATTTTTTGTTTGCCATTTTTCCTGCTTCTCTTGGTCAAGTGCGTGTTACCCATCCATGATCCATCGGTCATCCCAGCCTCCTAGGGTGCGCCTGATTTCTTTTGAAATTTAATACTTTTTATTGCTTTTTGTCGTCTCCAAGAACGAAGTCGTGTCTGCGTGTGTGTGTGCGTCCGTATGCGTGTGGTCTAATCTTGAGTCTTGATGAAAGCGGACCACCGCTTGAAACGCGTCATATAAAATTATAAAATGGTAAAACAACAAAATAATAAATAAATGTTGAAAAAAACATTCTACAAATGTTGGTAGCCTTACTCCTTTACATATATATATATATGAGAGAGAGAGAGAGAGACCTGACACACCATGTGTGTGTGTATATATATATATATATATATATATATATATATATACATATATATATATGTACACAGGGTGCATACGTTATTTTTACTATTGTAGAAATATTATTTGACTTTAGATTTTCTAGATTTCAGAATTATAATCAAACAAATGAAGTGGCACAGTTATCATGATTATAAAGACTGAATATAAAAAATTAGAAATAAAACCATTTTAAAATGTCGCCCGATCTTTTGTTTACAAAGTTCGCAGATGGAAATGCATCACCATTGTCAAATCGTAGGAGACATTCTAGACACGCTGATTGCATTAGAACATCTGAATTATATTCAGCAAGTACAGCACACCGTTGGTGGTAATCATAGAAGATTGATGAGGTCGATTACACAAGAACACTGTGTGTCAGAAGGAACAATCTGAAATGCTGTCCACAAAGACATCGGATAGAAGTCTTAAAGGTCATGGAAGGTCAAGAAAGATTAAAGAAAATCACTTAATCAGACCCAATACTTCCAAACAAATTTTTAAACTTTCAAGATCACATGACCCCTAACTTTTGGCCTCCTAGCTCACCAGATCTCAATCTACTATGTATGGAGTGGAGTTGAGAGAGATCCCTAAATGTCTTCATAGTTAGAGTAATGTCCAATATTCACACGGACCTAGTCGTATGTGATGAGTAAAAGTAATTTTATGTTTGATAAGATAATGGAAACTCGCTTAATCAGAGCTGATAGGCTCATGAAACGCAAAAACGAATGGCAGAAAATGTTCATGATAACATGACCCCTAACATTTGCCTTCCTTGCTCCCCAGCTCTAAAACATTTGAACTACAAAGTTGTTTACAAAGTTCGTAAAGTCTTAAGATGGAAATATACTACCATTATTAAAACGTAAGAGACATTCTAGACACACTGATAGCATTAGAACACCGGAATTTATTCAGAAAGTGCAGCACACCGTTGGTGGTAATCCTAGAAGATCTGAGGTTGATTACACAAGAACACTGTGTCAGTGTCACAGTATGACGTAGTTACCTCCCCTTAGAAGTAACTCTCTGGCAAATAAAGATAGGGAAACCACTTCTCAAGATGGCAACCCAATAGAACCATACACGTGTGTCTGTTCTGTTACACATACTAACCAAGCATGTTGTATTAACAATAAATGCATCTAACATTTACAGTCAGAAAGAACAATCTGAAATGTTGTCCACAAAGACATTGAATACAAATCTTGTGTGAAAGTCATTTTATGGCAGAAATGATAAAGGAACCACCAGACAAGGTTCACGGAATGCAGAAATAGATGTTTGAAAAAATGTACGATCACATGGATCCTAACATTTGACCTCCTAGCTCTTTAGATCTGTCTTTTGAACTACTATGTATGGAACATAGTTGAGGAAAAGGTTAACAAGCACTCTCACAACAGTAAATAATCTCTAAAAGTCTCCCTATGAACAAGGACCACCTGATCCGTGCACGAGGCGATTCATACTTGGCATAAAATCCGTTATCGTATCGTTATGTAGAACACTTCACTAAATAACGTTATAAAAAAATACGTTATTCTTAAAGATTTTTTTTTCCATATAAAAGCATCGCTTTGGTTCATTGTTGCATAAGAATAAAAATGTCCTAAAATATCTTACGCACACTGTATACACAGATAGAAACGCACGTGTGTATACATGGTTAAAATGCGTTCAATATGAACCATTTTTTTGATCAAGAGTACAATAAGGACCCCAGTTCATTAACACAACACGCGGAACATGTTCCGGAAGTCACCGGCGTCTTCCGGTTGACCTCGCAATACATATGGTCGCTATTTACAAAACAACTTGTAAATAAAATAAACGAAATATATATGCTTTTTTAAAAATCGGCTGACTTGTAATCTTTCGTTTTGCAATAAACAAAACAATTTATCGTTTTTTTTTTGTTTTACTTTTATTTATTAAAAAAAACAAATTTTAAACGCAGAACATTCTATATTTCGTGTTGTGTATTTTAAGAAAAAGTGGAGGGCTATATGAAAATACTTTTTTTCTTTTTGTAGGGAGGCAAGTAGATTACACAAATTCCGAAATATAGAATGTACTACATTTATTAAAGTACATAAAAGGTTTATTTACAAGTTGTTTTGTAAATAGCGACCACGTGTATTGCGATGTCAACCGGAAGACGAACCGGAACATGTTCCGCGTGTTGTGTTAATGAACTGGGGTCCTTATTGTACTCTTGCTCCCATTTTTGTTATTTAATGCCGAAATATAATCTGTAAGCAATTCATTGAACACAAGTTTTTAATTATAGAGTCTATTTGGATGGCGAAGCTATCGAGAAGTTTACTTTGGTGAAACCACTGGAGCACAGGTAGAAGCGTTAATTATGATGTTCTTCTTAATTAGAAGTAAGGATTGAACCCTAAACCCACAGAAGTATGTCACTTAGAACTGATTGCTAATCAACACCTTTATCCATTGTACCACGAGTTCAATTCTAGTAAGAATTTCGGGAGCGTTACACCTAATAATAATTAATTAACACTTTTACTTGGTCATGACTGACGGAACGAGAACAATCTATCCCTGTGAATTGAATAATGGGTTCAGTTCGCTATATTGTATAGGTACCCCGAGTTTAAAAAAAAATGCACATTTGTTGAATTGTCATCAAAATAATTGTTAAACCGGCCGTTCTTACACAGGAGAAACTGCACCGGTTGTCACTATAAATAGTGCAAGTCACCAGAGACACAGAGAAGACAAAGCACAGTCTTGTAACTGTCTAGCCAAGTGCTAGTCACTTTCTTACTTTGTTAATACACTTGTTAAACCAACCTTCGACTTGACTTCCTTTATTTATTATTTACTGTTGGACAACTTCACAACAGATTGGCGACGAGGAATCGAAACGATTTCACTGCAAAAAAATCACCCAAAGTGGTTCGCAAGATCTTCACGGAAAAAAACCCATCTTCGTCAGATATTTGGATTCGCAAGGATTAACAGCAAATTAACTACTGAGTAGTTAAGCGAAAAAAACAACAAAAAAACACAAACTCAAAACTTGCTACCAAAAATCGAAAACTAGAAAACGCGAAAGACATTTTCAATTATTGAAATAATTGAATACACTGATACCTTTATTTTTTTGCTCTTCAAGTTTCACTGACTCGTTAAGATAAATGTTATCCGCGTCAATTATTACAGATATTGTGTAAGTTTGTCGTTATTATTAGGACAACATATTAAAACGGTCTACCACAGAATTGTCGAGAGCAAAGGACGGACAGTGAAAAAATATATTCGCGTAAGTCATTTGTGCTTCTAACAAAGAACTGTTAAATAAGCAAGTCGCATTTTTGCAAAATGAAAAGGGGTTAAAAAGATTTCCCATAAAACTAGTCTTATTAGGCTTATAGCGACGGACTTGGTTTTGTAAAACTATGTACACATATATATAAAAAAAAAAAAAAAAATTTTCTTAGTTTTGTTTTTCAAACAAAAGAACTGGGATTGAATTTTTTTATTAAGGAATAATATATTTTCTTGTTTTGTGTATTAGTTGAGCAAACTAATTATATTAAGCACGTTGTGGGGAAAACTGATTTATTTTTTACAAGTGTAAATTGTGTGGTGCATAATTTGAATTCGTGAATGATGGACACTGAATTCAAAGATTCTCTTTTTCAATTAGTTAAATTCCAAACGGAACAAAATGTTGCGTTACAAAGACAGCAAGTTGAACAACAAATGGAACTTCAAAGAAAACAAGTTGAAATTGAGGAGAAATTTAAAAGAGAGTTGTTGGAACAGCAAAAAGCCCAAAGAAAAATGCATGCTGAACAAAAAGAGCTGGCGACAACACGAGAAGAAAGATTCCAAGAAAGACTGCTACAACAGCAGAAACACTTCGAAGAACTCTTGATAAAAACACAGGAGGAACAGAGAAAATTTCTGGGGGCAACACAGTTAACGAAAGCAAACGAGAATCATAATGCATTCTCCCAGACGGCTGTGTGGAGCGCTATCGAAATTTTCAATTATAATCCAAAAGACGATGTCACTTTTGCTCACTTCTATAGAAGATATGAGGATATTTTTGTATCGGACTGCAGTACATGGACAGACATGGAAGAAGCTTGGGAGACCCACTATGATCAAATCACAAAAAACGGCGAGAAGCGTCAGTGGTGAAAAAATAACCTTCGAAGGGGAATTATTGACGAATATTTCTTTCCAGAATAAGACCGTAAAAGCCAAAATTTTTGTTATGCGAAAATCGAATAACCTTTTTGGAACTGATCTGATTGAAAAGTTTAGCCTATGGGATCTGCCTTTAAGCTCCTTTTGCCAAAAGGTTGAGGATTCGAATGTGGAGGCAGAAAAACTCAAGAGGGAATTAAAAGAAAATTTTCCAGACGTATTTTCAGGCGGTCTTGGAAGGTGTACAAAAGTGGTAGCAAAGTTTGAAGTTAAAACAAATGAACTACCTGTGTTCAGAAAGAAAAGAAATGTTCCATACGCCGCTATAGAGCAAATAGACGGTGAATTAGAAAGACTCGAGAACATGGCTGTCATTTCAAAAATTGATCACAGTGAGTGCGCTTCACCTACAGTTTATGTTAAGAAAAAGAACAAAGAGATTTGGGTTTGTGCCGACTTTTCCACAGGCTTGAACAAGGCATTAAAAGATCACCATTACCCTCTTCCAAGCCCTGAAGAAATATTTGCGAAACTGAGTGGAGGAAAATATTTTTCTAAAATCGATCTCAGCGACGCTTATCTTCAAATCCCTGTCGATGAAGAGTGTTCAAAACTGCTATGTATCAATACCCATAAGGGATTATACAAATTTAACCGACTTCCTTTTAGGGTGAAGGTCGCCCCTGCGATTTTTCAACAAATTATGGACATGATGTTAAATGGGATGGATTTCGCAGTAGGGTACCTGGACGATGTGTTAATAAACAGCATTAGCAAAGAACAACACAAGACTCATGTAAACCAAGTATTCAAAAACATTCAGGATTATGGGTTTAAAATCAAAGATGAGAAATGTACTTTTTTCATGGAAAAAATAAAATACTTAGGGCAAATCATTGATGAGCAAGGAAGAAGGCCAGATCCAGATAGGGCAATGGCGATAAGGAACATGCCTGCTCCAGAAAATACTGCATCCCTACAAAGCTTCTTAGGGTTGGCGAATTACTACAATATTTTCGTACCAAACATGCATAAACTAAGATCACCCTTAAATGAACTGTTAAAGAAGGACCAAAAATGGGTCTGGACGCAAGAGTGCGAAGAAGCGTTTCAGAAAATTAAAGATATCTTAACGTTTGACTTGTTTCTGGCACATTATAATCCCAAGCGTGATATTGTAGTTGCAAGCGATGCCAGTAACTATGGTATAGGAACATGCATATTGCACAAAATGGATGATGGAAATTAAAACCCATAGCCCATGTATACCGAACACTTCTACCAGCCGAAAAAAAATACTCTCAAATTGAGAAAGAGGCTCTAAGCATTATATTCGCGGTAAAGAAATTTCATCATTTCCTGCACGGTAGACAATTTCTGTTACAAACAGACCACAAACCCTTATTAACGATTTTCGGATCGAAAAAGGGACTACCACAACACACTGTGAATAGACTCCAAAGATGGGGTACCATTCTTCTTAACTACAATTTTCAAATGGAGTATGTACCATCTAAGAAATTTGGTCATGCAGACGGGTTATCAAGGTTGATACCTAAGCAGACAGAACCATTGGAGGATATGGTGATAGCAGCTATTCAAGCGGAAGCTGAAGTAAAAAATACGTTATGTGATACAATAAGAGAACTTCCAGTAACGCTTGATGAGATTAAGAGTAAGGCAGAGGTGGATGAATTTATCATAAGAACGAAAGAAAAAAATCAACAATAGCCAACTAGATGATGGAATTTATTCAATTTGCGACAACGTCCTGTTATATAGCGACAGGGTTGTAATTCCTATGACATTACAGAAAAGAATGCTCAAGGAATTCCATGTAGGACATCCAGGCATATCGAGAATGAAAAGCCTTATGCGCTTTCGTTTACTGGCCTAACATGGATAAGCATATCGAAGAAAAAGTCAGGGAGTGTAGAGGATGCGCCTTAGCTATGAAAGCTCCTCCAACTCAATTCGGATTGTGGACTAAACCGGACCGACCTTGGTCTAGAATTCACTTAGACTTTGCGGGACCACCATTGTTGTAGACAGCCTAGCTAAGTGGCCGGAAGTACTAAAATGCAAGAACCCCATATCCGAGGCAGCTATCAACTTCCTATACGAACTATTCGCTAGGTTATGAGTAGTAGACTGCATTGTCACCGACAATGGTACTCAATTCACGTCTACTGAATTTAAACACCTTTGCGAGGATCATCTCATCGAGCATATAACAATCCCTCCATACCATCCAAGAAGCAATGGACTGGCGGAGAGATTCGTTGACACATTCAAGAGAGCTCTGTAAAAAGCTAGTGGATCACCGACGGATAAGTCAATCCAACAGTTTCTGCAGGTTTACAGAGTCACTCCGAATGCAAACATCGAAACGTCGAAGACACCTGCTGAGGTCATGTTTGGACGCAAGGTTAGATCGATTTTCCACAAGTTGTTACCAAACCAGGATAGGGCAAATATAAAAAGAACGATAACAAAAAAACGGTATAAAGTTGGCGAAAAAGTTTTTTATAAGATCTACAGAAACAATAGGACTTTCTGGGAGTCCGGCACTGTAGATAAACAAATAGGCAACATGGTCTATATGATTAAGGGACCAGATTTTGTGCACAAACGTCACACTAACCAAATCCGGAAAAGATACTCGAACAGTGAGGTGACCAGATCGCCTGAGAAGGACATCATGGATGCAGTGTTTGATACTTTTCAGGTGCCCATACCAGAGACTGCTCCTGAGATTAGGAGATCAAAAAGAAAACGGAAATCGACTGAGTTGATGATGGTGATTCCCAAACAAAAACGTTATTAATCCCCAGAGGGGATATTTTCAAAGGGGGGTGTTACACTGGCCGTTCTTACACAGGAGAAACTACACCGGTTGTCACTATAAATAGTGCGAGTCACCAGAGACACAGAGAAGACAAAGCAGTCTTGTAACTGTCTAGCCAAGTGCTAGTCACTTTCTTACTTTGTTAATACACTTGTTAAACCAACCTTCGACTTGACTTCCTTTATTTATTATTTACTGTTGGACAACTTCACAACAATAATTATGAGAATAGTAACCCAAATAATGGTCATCTCAAAAACTCTAAAAAATAAATTTAACTTTGTTATTAAAAAAAAATCTGTTTTTTTCTTTTAGTCTTACAATCTATAGGATAAAAGTGAACGTACGTGTGTCCAGTTCACTTCAAATTTAATTTTTATGAGCAAAGAAGGAGAGGCTTAATTGCAATATCTGAAAACAATTTATTTCACTTTTAATACAGACACAAAAATATTATCTTATTATTAAAACAGAACAAAGGAAGAGAGGAATTTTTTTCTTCTTTTTCTTATCAATAGATAGAGAAAAAGAGAGGGAGTTTTATCTTTTTCTTATCGATTAGTTTCGTTTCAATGATTTCAAGTAGTGAATAGGAATTGAATGGCGAAGTGACATTTTGCGGACAAAGCCTGCTGGCTAAGAATATTTTCTATCAGCTTATATTGAGAAATTATTTTTCATCAGTGAAAACAACAAAAATAAAAATATCTTATTCTACTGTAACGGAGATTACATCGGTTGAAACCTCGTTAAAATAACCAAGATGAGAATAGTAATACAAATTATCAATCCTCATCTAAAAAAATTCTGAAACATAAATTTAACTTAGTAATTAAAAAAAAAGAAAAAAAAAAACTTTTCTTTTTTATTGTTTCGGAATTTTTTAGATGAGGATTGATAATTCGTATTATTCGGACTACTGTTCTCATCTTGGATGTTATTCACACAATGTTTCACTCGATGTAATCTCCGACCTTCTTCAGGTGCGTTTTGGCGAATTCGGGAATCTGTAAAACTGACGGAACGTTGATTAAACAAAGAGTTCTGTTCGTTCAAAATTCAGTATAGATTCCAGAGTTTAACAAAACATACCTGAAGAAGGTTACATCGGCCGAAACGTTGTGAGAATAACATCCAAGATGAGAACAGTAGTTTGAATAATCCAAATATTGTTTTTTGTTATTTCAGTCTGACAAATAAAAAACTTTCTACCAGTTTAAATTGGCGATTACATTTCATTAGAAAAAATAATTTAAAAAAACAAAACTTATTCAACAGAACGTTTGACGTGCTCGGTATAAATAAGTTACAGGGGCCATCATCAACCGTAGCAAGTCCAATGGACTGTGGTTGGGGGCCTGGAGCAGAGAGGCTACACTTCCATGTATTTTCAGCTGGCCTGATCGCCTGGTTCAGATCCTTGATATTTGGTTCGGACAGGGTCCCGAGCAGGTTAACAATTGGTCGGAAGTACAGTCAAAGGTCGAATCGTCTGTGCGGACTTGAATTTGAAGGAAACTTTCCTTAAAGGGTAGAGCTGAAGCGTGCGCCACTTACGTCTTTCCTCTCATCCTTGTCTCTGCTTAATGGTTTTCATGCGTTTGCTCTTCCCGCTTCTTTGAGAGAGAGGAAATTGTATGTTAGCAGACAGGTCTGTACTCAACGTACGAGCGAGGGAAACTTGGGAATGCCAGATTTGGCAAGTCATAGACATGCCAAAAAATTAGCTTTTCTGGATGGCACTTTGTTAGAGGATACTCCGTGGGTCCCTGCGGTTGAGAGAGCTTTTCCCAACTCATACCAGACCCCTCGGTTGAAGGCCATCATAGGCCGAGGAGAGATACGTAGTTCTTCGCCGAATGCTGAGCTTAGACCGTTGCCGGGGATCATGGCCCTTGCACAACATAGAAAGAAACTATATAGGGAATTAGTTGTGGGTATCTGCTTGTGGAGCGGCTGAGATGGTTGGAAGAGGAGGTCTGCTATAAGTGTAGTTGGATGGCAGGTCAGGATTATCTCAACTTTGAATAATCCCTGACAACTGGTCTGGAACGCACTGCCTCTCTACGCAGAGATGGCTTAAAGAACGATCCCTTACGCCCGCGCTGTGAGGACCACGAAGAAAAAAACAACCGAGCACACTTTCTTCACTCGCAGCAAAGTTTGGCGACTCTGGAAGTACGTTAGAGAGGTGGCGACTCACATCGACGCCGAGTATCCAATATTAACAATGTAGGCCCACTGTGGTCTAGGGAGAAAAGAATGTTTTTTCTAGCTATCCTAACCGTAGCGTGACTAGTCACGAGGGTTACATGCCTTGATGAGCTTCATGGGGTTGGAACTGTTTCCGATCAGGATCTGGTTGTTTACTTTAAACATCAGCTTAAAGTGAAGATTAGATGCAATTGGAAAAGATTACATCGCATGGAGTACAATAGGAAGTGGGTACATAACACTAGTTTAGGCATCCGACGAGATCTTGATATTTTTGTATATAAATTAACTGCTTTTAAAAAGTACATCAGCTACTAATAGACATAAATTTATAGAGTCTAGAAATAATTGCAAGGCCGTGATAGGCGAAGCAAAGAGAAGATATAATGAGTTAACAAAAAAACGCATTCAGTCACAGAAACTAGGTACTCGTGATTTCTGGAAAATCTACAATCGTGTAGTGAACTCTACCTTATATTTTTAAACAGTTCCTTCATTGTACTTGCTTTGTAAAACGTTTCTCATATATTGTTGCAAAGCAAGAAATTTGACAATCCATTAATAATCAAATTACTATGCAAAATTTGTCAGGATCTAATGCAATAGAACTATTTTGGATTCCAACTCATACAGGAATCAGTAGAAAACGACTAAGCAGCCAAGTCTACTTGAGGCATGGCTCTGGAAACCAATTTTAAGATTCCTTATATAGATTTAAAAAGGAAGATAAAAAATATATCCAACAACGAAGTTGGAGTATTTATTTACCTCCTCTCCAGGAGGTTAGGCACAAGGCCAGTTTTATCTTACTCCCATAAGGTAAGATGTGACCCAAGGTCGGGTCGGGAAAGTGAGACTTGAAAAGCCAGCACTCTGGCCATTAAAAATTGCCTGGGCAGCCCGTCGGCATTCCCCGGTAAGGGCGCCTCAGGCAGTAAGCAATAAACTTACTCCTCCCCAAAGAGGGGAGGTAAAGCCTGGGAGGGTGGACCTCCTAGAACTGCACAGGACAGACCCATAGACCAGCGTAAATCAAGCCCCGAAGGCCAAGACAATACTGGTCTATGGGGTGCAGTATCTATCAGAACAGATAAAAATAAGTATTTATTTACTCCTCTCCAGGAGTTAGGCACAAGGCCAAAATTGCCTGGGCATCACCTGGTAGGGGCACCCCAGACAGTAAGCAATAAACTTACTCCTTCCCAAAGAGGGGAAGGGCGAAGCCCGGGAGGGTGAACCTCCTAGAACTGCACAGACCCATACACCGTCATAAATCAAGCCCCGAAGGCCAAGAAAATACCAATCTATGGGGTGCAGTATCCATCGGAACAGATACTACACTTTGATCTTAGCCAAAGGCCAAGAAACAGTAAAAAAAAAAGTATTGATTTACTCCTCTCCAGGAGTTAGGCACAAGGCTAGTTTTTATCTTACTCCCACAAGTAAGATGTGACCCTAAGTCGGGTCGGGAAAGTGGGGTTTAAAAATTGCCTGGGCAGCCCCGTCGACATTCCCCGGTAGAGGCGCCTCAGGCAGTAAGAAATAAACTTACTCCTCCTCAAAGAGGCGAGGCGAAGCCTGGGAGGGTGGACCTCCTAGAACTGCACAGGACAGACCCATAGACCGGCGTAAATCAAGCCCCGAAGGCCAAGACAATACCAGTCTATGGGGTGCAGTATCCATCGGAACAGATACTACACTTTGATCTTAACCAAAAGGCCAAGAAACAGTAAAAAAAAGTATTTATTTACTCCTCTCCAGGAGTTAGACACAAGGCTAAAATTGCCTGGGCATCACCTGGTAGGGGCACCCCAGACAGTGAGCAATAAACTTAATCCTTCCCAAAGAGGGGAAGGGCGAACCTTTTTCCTAGAACTGCACAAACCCATACACCGTCGTAAATCAAGCCCCGAAGGCCAAGAAAATACCAATCTATGGGGTGCAGTATCCATCGGAACAGATACTACACTTTGATCTTAGCCAAAAGGCCAAGAAACAGTAAAAAAAAAAGTATTGATTTACTCCTCTCCAGGAGTTAGGCACAAGGCTAGTTTTTATCTTACTCCCACAAGTAAGATGTGACCCTAAGTCGGGTCGGGAAAGTGGGGTTTAAAAATTGCCTGGGCAGCCCCGTCGACATTCCCCGGTAGAGGCGCCTCAGGCAGTAAGAAATAAACTTACTCCTCCTCAAAGAGGCGAGGCGAAGCCTGGGAGGACAGACCCATAGACCGGCGTAAATCAAGCCCCGAAGGCCAAGACAATACCAGTCTATGGGGTGCAGTATCCATCGGAACAGATACTACACTTTGATCTTAACCAAAAGGCGTTATTCAACCCCTACCCACAATAGGAATATGTGACACAAGGTCGGAAAGTGGGATTTGAAAAGCCAGTGCTCGAGAAGGTGAGCACTGTGGCCATTAAAAATTGCCTGGGCAGCCCCGTCGGCATTCCCCGGTAGGGGCGCCTCAGACAGTAAGCAATTAACTTACTCCTCCCCAAAGAGGGGAGGTAAAGCCTGGGAGGGTGGACCTCCTAGAACTGCACAGGACAGATCAGACCCATAGACCGGCGGAAATCAAGCCCCGAAGGCCAAGACAATACCGATCTATGAAGTGCAGTATCCATCGGAACAGATACTACACTTTGATCTTAGCCAAAAGGCCAAGAAACAGTAAAAAAAAAGTAAACAAAGTTGAAGTAGCAATACAAATAAACTCAGAGATCAAAACTACAATAGAATGGAAAGAAAGGCCATGAAAAAACGAGAGAAAGTAGTGTTATCCAGACTTTGCATAGGTCACACAAATATTACACATTCCTACTGGCTTGAAGGCCAGCAACAACCATTGTGCCATGCTACATGCACAAACACATTCATATTGAATGCATTGATCTGGCTTCTATAAAAAACTCACTTTTTTATGATTCAACAAGCTAACAAGCAAAATAACTCTGCAAACCCGATTTAAACGTCATCCGTATTTTAAATTTTATTAGATACAATATCGCGAATGTCAAATAGTTTTGGATCATTTAAGGGTTTATTGCTGTTTTATTTAATGGTGACTCTTCCATAACACATTTTTTGTCTTGACGACTTCATGCCAAATTTGGTGTAATACTTTTGACCTATAAGTGTTTATTAATAGTAGCAGTAGTAGAATATTGACATCCCCCCTTAACAGAACCAGTATAGCAAGGGTGCTTCATGCCAATTTTAGTGCACTTCTGTCAAATAGGATTGGAGCTTATAAGTGTTTATTTCTAGTATTACAATTACCATTTGGCCATAATTAAACAAGACCAATTAACTATTTGAAGATACGCTGTTGTTTTCCTCTTTTTTTCCTTTTCATACGAACCTTGAGAGATCAGTGTTTGAGGTAAAACATGACTTCCGGGATTAGTTTGATGATCCTCCTGTCGCTGTGGGTGATGACGGATCGAAGAATGTTTAGAACAAAAGAGTCTCTTGATTGGAATGTTCTTTTTAGATTATTGCTGCACTCGTGTTCGCCTTTTAAGGGCTCTCATTGGATATTTAGAGCCACCGTAGAGAGAATGGAAATTATTCTGAAAACAAGAGACAACAAAGGAAAAAAAAAAAAATTCAACCCAACAGAGGCAACTGTTATTTTACGATCACATGACGCGGTGAAAAATTCTTCCGATGTTCAACAAGACACAAATGGTCAAAACAAACTTGACATAAAGAGAGAGAGAGGGGAGGGGGAAGGAGTGGTTACAATGAACAGGTTTTTCAGAACATTTTTGTTGTTTTTTTTTCTTACATGCTCAAGTTAGATATATATAAATCATACATCAATATATATATATATATATATATATATATATATATATATATATATATATGTATATCTTCCATAGATATATAATTCATACACGGACACACATAGTTAATCACACTATCAAAACATCGACCGAAAATTCGGTTACATTCGGTAGCTTTAGCCATGCGGGCTGAGTTTCCAGTGCTTCCGTCAAACCAAAGGTATGGATGAAAAATAATACTAATGTATAGTGTCAATTTAATTTTTTTTTAATATATACACAAGTAATTGAGCACTCTAGTTTTTTCTACTATAACACAAAAGTACACTAATATATATATATATACATATATATTATATATAAAATGTATATATACATATATATATAAAATGTATATATATATATATATAAAATGTATATATATATAAAAAAAAAATATATATATATATAAAAAATATATATATATATATAAAATGTATATATATATATATAAAAAATGTATATATATATATATATAAAATGTATATATATATATATAATGTATATATATATATAAAATGTATATATATATAAAATGTATATATATATAAAATGTATGTATATATATATATATAAAATGTATGTATATATATATATATATATATATATATATATATATATATATAATGTATATCATACGTATGTTTGTGCTCAAAGCAGAGTATAGATATGTATGTTTTTCTTGTCTATTTCGTATCAACGATAAATAAAAAAGACGTACCCCAAAAATTGAATGATGCAAAAATCACTGAAGGTTAATTTTGAAAAAAAATGCAAAAGATTAACTCAATTAAAAAACAAAACAAAAAGAACATAAGAAAAATATAGGTAATACACACATATACAAATAGATTTATATATGTATGAATATTACAGTTAAGTATACGTTATTTAGAATCCGACAAGCAGAAAATGATAAAAGGTTTAAATAGTTTTATTACAAAATAATAAAAAATAATCTCCATTGGTTTTTATATCTATATACATTATATACATAATATGAAATAGTTTACGAATAACTGCACATTGCACCGATATGTTTGGTTCTTGATAATGATCAACTCGCATAGAAATGAATTCAAGACATTCCTAAAACGCATTCACAAAAAAAAAAAGAAAAGAAGAAAAATCATCCAATTATTATAGCATAAAAAAATAAATAAATCGAAACGATTGATTATGTCAATTTTCAGGAATGGATTTGAAAAATGGATATTTTTGTCTTGTAAACCTATAAATTTAGACAGGTTTGTTTTATTTATTTTATTAAAGAAAACTTTAACTCTACCTCAATACCTTCCTAAAACGCATTCACAAAAAAAAAAAGAAAAGAAGAAAAATCATCCAATTATTATAGCATAAAAAAATAAATAAATCGAAACGATTGATTATAATGTCAATTTTCAGGAATGGATTTGAAAAATGGATATTTTTATCTTGTAAACCTATAAATTTAGACAGGTTTGTTTTATTTATTTTATTAAAGAAAACTTTAACTCTACCTCAATACCTTCCTAAAACGCATTCACAAAAGCAAAAAAGAAAAGAAGAAAAATCATCCAATTATTATAGCATAAAAAAATAAATAAATCGAAACGATTGATTATAATGTCAATTTTCAGGAATGGATCTGAAAAATGGATATTTTTATCTTGTAAACCTATAAATTTAGACAGGTTTGTTTTATTTATTTTATTAAAGAAAATTTTAACTCTACCTCAATACCGACAAAAAGAGCTTATCAGTATGGAAAGAGATGATTATAGACGTGTTTATTTCAATATTATACGTTATTTAATGATTGGACATTCCATATCTCGGGTTTCATGGGTGAGCCATAACTGAAAAGCTACAGGATGCCATCAAATTGTCTGACCCATGAAACTATAGATATGGAACATCCAATAATGTATAATATTGAAATAAACACACATATGTCCTTATTTACTTACTTGAGGATTCTGTCTTAATTCTTTCATATTATATGTACACTATTATATATATATATATATATATATATATATATATATATATATATATATATATAAAGTGAAATAATAAAATAAGGTGCAAATCAAATTTTATTAGAATTCAATGTTCAGGCAAATTACCTTAAAGTCCTTAACTCATGAGTTTTCAAAGAAAATTCTTCTCATATATATATATATATATATATATATATATGAATTACAATTTAACATTTCCCCCATTTTTCATATTGAAAGTTCATATGCAAATCTTCAAGCAGAAACATATTACGACAATAATTTCAGTATAAAAAAATGTACCTAAAGATGACTTAAAGTTTGCATTTAAATAATTAAAAAACTTTTAACTATGTACTAAAAAAAACTAAAAACAACATCCCGATACCGATTTTTCCTATTATATACACATATATATATATTAGCAGATTCCAGTGACTATATCTTATTTTCAAGTAAAGTTTTTGATTAAATTTTTTTTTTAAATACTTGTTTTGTTTTTTTTGGTCCTAGAAGATTCAAGATATGCTTGTAAAACGTTGATTATATGGACAAATGGAGAAACGGATGTTAAAAATGAATCTCTCTACGGGAAAATAAGAGATATAGTCGCTGAAATCGGCTTTATTTATAAATGCTCTGAAATTATGAATTAATATCTATTGAGCTTAACACACACAGAGGGAATACAAAAAAATAAATATATACATATATATATTTACAGGCTGTTGTGAAATATATCATTCAGATGCTCTAGGCTACTTTGTCAGTCTCAGATTATTAAAGGTTTTGTGTCACACGGGTAACCCAGCTGATATCGATCAAATACCAGATTGCGACTCAGTGACTAGCTAAAAAAAAAAAAGCATGCCAATGAAAAATAACAAAAAAATAAAAGAATAGAATAAATAAATTAAAAAGATGGCTGACAAAAAATAGCTCAGCATAAAATTCTACAAAATAATATTTTATGAAAATTTGATGACTTCTTCTTTAGCAGTAAAGAAGAATCTGACGTAGTACATTCGTGCTTAAATTTGTTTATGCTTTTATATATATATTCATATTTTAAAATTAAAAGCAATCTTTTTTAAAAAATATATTTAATTAAGAGTCAATTTGAGAATTAAACTGATTTTAAGACTGTATTATTTGGACCACTTTTGTTTTGAATTAAATTAATAATTTTTTTTTAAATCGCTTATTTATTGAAATAAAAAATAGCATAAAATAAAACGAAATTTAAAAAAAATAATTATAAAATTAAATACATCAGTATGTTTCTGAATTTTTTAGATGAGGATTGATAATTTGTATTATTCGGACTACTGTTCTCATCTTAGGTGATATTATCACGTTTCGACCAATGTAAACTCTGACCTTCAAGGACTTGTGGCACAATGGATAAAAGTGTTAAGTAATAATCAGTTCTAAGTGACAATCTCCTGGAGGCTGATGGTTAAATCTTTAGTACAAACGATACTAGTACAATTATGAATTTAAGACTACGACCCGGTCATGGCTGACGGAACGAGAGCAAGTTACTCCCGTGGATTAAATAAAGAGTTTTGTTCAAAATTCCATAGATTCCCGAGTTAGACAAAACGCAACTGAAGGTCGGAGGTTACATCGGTCGAAACGTTGTGAGAATAACATCCAAGATGAGAACAGTAATCCGAATGATGCAAATAATACAAAATATCGATCCTCATCTAACAAATTCCGAAACAACACAATTTATTTTTTATATGGGTTTGATATCGAAGATACTGTGTGTGCTGATGCAACATCATACTAATACCTACTCACACTTGCCAACAGGCTCATTGCAGATGTGAGACAAGTTGCAGTTATATTAAATAGGCATTTTGTTGGAATGTGTTATATTTGAAAGAAAAGGCATTTAAGGGTGAAGACATTGATAATTTAAAAAAGAAAAAGGTTTTTTTTTTTTTGGTTTTTTTAAATGGGTCCGTCCGATAATCAAGTATTTGCGGTTACACCAGACATTATAATAGTCATGCACACTTAACTAAAAAGAAACAAAGGATACAGACATTGAATAGAAATTTGAAAACAAAAAAAGAAATAGAAAGCTGAAAAAGAGATTGGCAGCAGCTGAACATTTTTAAAAAAAGATATTTGTCGATTTGACATTTTAATAAAATTAAAACAAAAAAAAAACGGATGAAAAAGAAGCCCTTCCTGTCTAATAAAAAATTTATTTTTTAAATCTATGTATGTACACATATAGAACACTGTACAAAATAGTTATAAAATTAGAAATTAATTGTTTCGGAATTTTTTAGATAGAGATTGATAATTTGTATCTGTATTATTCGGACTACTCCCGAGATCGACAAGATACACCTGAAGAAGGTCGGAGGTTACATTGGCCGAAACGTTATGAGAATAACATCCAAGATGAGAATAGTAGTCCAAATTATCCAAAATTGATTTATGTCTGTATTATCCTGTTCTACGTGCCATCCCAATCATTACCAGGGGTAAGGTCTATGATAGCTGCGTAAGAAGCGTGATGTATGATAGTGAGTGTTGGGCCCTCACTGGCTCGACTCCAGAGAAATGACAGGGCAATGATTAGGTGGATATGCAATGTAAAGCCGGACCAGATTCAGAAAATTAGGTCAGATACTCTACTTGAGAAATTGGCCATTCCAAAACTTGATGCTTTGATTCAGGCATATTGAGAGAAGCAAGGGGTATATCAGCAAATGCTGGACAGCAAAAAGAAAGCTGGGCGCCTTAGGAAGACATGGAAAGAAACCATCAGGCAAAACCGTAAACAGTGGCAAATGGACACAGTCAATCCCCACAACCGTGAGCACTAGAGACTTAGCATAAGGACAGCCTGACAACATCGAACCTCTTGTTAAAGGGAACATAGACGATAAACCTGGATAGTAAGTGTGACAGTTCCAGGGCTTTACGCGCTCCACTACTTTTGGAGCTGCTCCTGCTCCCGCTCCAAAATTGGAGCTGGCTCCTCTCACGCTCCCCATTTTCAAAAAGGAGCTGCTCCTGCTCCAACTCCTATTAAAAAGGGAGCGGCTCTTTTTCAGCGCTCCATAATGAAAATGTACCTTCTTTCATAAACGTTCCATTCTGCCAATGAGTGGTCAAAGGATAGGGGTGGGCGTCAAAGGATCTCATCAATATGGGTTGGGATGTCACTTTAAGTGTAAGATCGTAAGATAATATTTGACAAAATCTAGCTAATATTTTTATGTAAAAATCTGAGAACTTCAAATGTTCTGCTTTCGTTCTTTCTCCCTCTCCCTTCCTCTCCCCCTATCTCATATACATTTACCAGATATATAATTTTAAAAAATAACTCAAGAGTAAACTCTGAAACTTTCTTTTCTTTTCCTTTTTATTGCTGAATAAAAAACTAATGTTTAAAAGAAAAAAATATCAAATAATTTTGGAGTGAGGAGCGATAAAACCACAGCTCTTTAGTCCCAAATGGAGTTGCTCCCGCTGAATATAAAATGAGCCCTCCTCTCCTCTGCTCCTTTTTGGAGGGCTCCGTAACGCCCTGGACAGTTCTCATCTAGGATGTTATTCTAACAACGTTTCGGCCGATGTAACCTCCAACCGCTTTCAGATGCCTTTCGCATAACTTGGGAATGGAATAAGTGAAAATAACATCCAAGATTAGATTAATAGCAAAAATAATAATCAAAATGATAAATCCTCATCTAAAAAAAATTTCAGAAACATGATTTAAGTGTTCGGTGGGACTCTCTTTCTTTTCAGAAAATTGTTATATCAGATTGTCCTGATAGTTTGTGTTCAATTTTAAATGAAATGCAAAACTATATTCCATTAAATATTTAATCAAACAATTATGAATGGTGGATTTTGATATGTTACGTCTTTCTGTTAGTTCTTGTGTAATGTGGATTATTCTCGATTAATGTCTTCATCTATAAAGGATTGTCTGCCTGAGCTTTCTTCATCATTGGCTAAAATATCCACCTCTAAACTTTGCAAACCACTTCTGTAAATATAAGGGGTCCGTTCAAAATTCCATTCCGTCAGCTAAAACATCTTCGCTGTACATTGCACATATCATTTTTGTTGTGGGACATTTTTGCCTTTATGGAAATAGAAAAACATCAAGTGCCTAAAACAGGTCTTACAATTTTCCATTTTGAAACGGCTCCAAAATTAACCCAAGTTAAATAATTCTCAACTTTCTCAAGAGAGAGCTTGAGTATGCTCTAAGCGGAAATGTAAGTATACAACATGTGTGAATAATTTGACATGTTCTAACGTGTCGAAACCTTAACTACTAATAATCACTAGACTTTCCAGACAATCTGATAAAATTAGAAATGATTCAAATCTGTTCAATTTTCACTCATGCGAGTATTGATTTACTCCTCTCCAGGAGTTAGGCACAAGGCCAGTTTTTATCTTACTCCACAAAAATAAGATGTGACCCAAGGTCGGGTCGGGAAAGTAGGGTTTAAAAATTGCCTGGGCAGCCCCGTCGGCATTCCCCGGTAGGGGCACCTCAGGCAGTAAGCAATAAACTTACTCCTCCCCAAAGAGGGGAGACGAAGCCTGGGAGGGTGGACCTCCTAGAACTGCACAGGACAGACCCATAGACCGGCGTAAATCAAGCCCCGAAGGCCAAGACAATACCAGTATGGGGTGCAGTATCCATCGGAACAGATACTACACTTTGATCTTAGCCAAAAGGTCAAGTTTTATTTATCTACCTCCCACAAGGTAAGATGTGACACAAGGTCGGAAAGTGGGATTTGAAAAGCCAGCGCTCGAGAGGTGAGCACCCTGGCCATTTAAAAATTGCCTGGGCAGCCCTGTCGGCATTCCCCGGTAGGGGCGCCTCAGGCAGTAAGCAATAAACTTACTCCTCCTCAAAGAGGGGAGGCGAAGCCTGGGAGGGTGGACCTCTTAGAACTGCACAGGACAGACCCATAGACCAACGTAAATCAAGCCCCGACGGCCAAGACAATACCAGTCTATGGGGTGCAGTATCTATCGGAACGGATACTACACTTTGATCTTAGCCAAAAGGCCAAGTATTATTTACTCCTCTCCAGGAGATAGGCAGAAGGCCAGTTTTATCCTACTCCCACAAGTAAGATGTGACCCAAGGTTAGGTCGGAAAGTGGGGCTTGAAAAGCCAGCGCCAGAGAGGTGAGCACTCTGACCATCAAAAATTGCCTGGGCAGCGCCGTCGGCATTCCCCGGTAGGGGCGCCTCAAGCAGTAAGCAATTAACTTACTCCTCCCCAAAGAGGGGAGGCAAAGCCTGGGAGGGTGGACCTCCTAGAACTGCACAGGACAATCCCATAGACCGGCGTAAATCAAGTCCCGAAGGACAAGACAATACCAGTCTATGGGGTGCAGATACTACACTTTGATCTTAAGGCCAAGTAGTGTGTGTGCAATCCCTGCTCAATAAGCATTTCATAATATTGGAAACGTTTTAGCAAAGAATCAAAGATAGATGGTGATTGTCATACCTATGAAGACGAGACATTGTCTTTCTGGAAGACCAGCTTCTCATTTCTAATTAAACATTTAAGGAATAATTTCAAACTGTGTCAATGGAGTCTTCATTGCCGGATATAATTTAAAATCCACCAATCTGATACATATAAACTAGTTGTACCTACTTGGCGTTATTCAGGATGCAATGAAATCATTTTACTTTTTTTATTATTTGTTTTCACATTTTTTAAATTTATACAGAAAAAGAAATAAAATGTTAGTTAAAAGGGAGACAATTACTTTTTATATTCTTTAAGAAATTTCTTTTTAGTTATTCCCCTTGCTGAATTTTATTTTTCAGTGATAGGTTAAAAATGTTTCATATCAAATTGTAATTAAAATAATAAATTGTAGCCAAATAACATGGTACAGCAATAACAAATGAAAATTGGTTAACCAAAAAAAAAATGTAATTTGTCAGTTTAAAGGCTATTTGGGCCTGACTTTGAAAATCTGACGAAATAACTTTTTGTTAGATTTCAATCTTAAAGAAGGCAAGTTGTCTAAATTAATAAATGCAAATTTATTTTTTTCATTTATCACTCCTATCAAAACGGCTTACTGTTATTTGAACCAATAATACAACATATTTTGAAATACTCTATATATAGTACAGACAAAAGATCAAAGACATCCATTTCAATGCTGAGTTTGCATAACTAATTTTTAAACAGTTCATAATAAATTAATGTTTGGTGTTATTCATTTATAATTATATTGTCCTATTTTTATATATATGTATGAAATAGTTTAAAGTGATTTAATAAAAAAGGATAAATTACTAAAAAAACCTTTCTTCAATTAAACTAACGTCGCTCGTTATAAAGAAAGATATTGACAAGGCCTAAGAGGGAAGAGAAAAGGGAGGGAGAGCGTGACTGACTAGTTGACTTGCTCGCTCGCTCGCTCTCTCTCTCTCCATCAATCCTGTTAGAGATTCACATATTTTTAATGTTTTTTTTTAAAAATTCAATGATTGTTTTGATCCTGTAGACAAAACGTTTCACATGTGTTTAAATGTTCTTTTCCTGTTTTTAGGGGGACTGGCTTGATTTTCAGCAAGTTGCCACTCGTTTCTAATTTGTAAGTTCACTCAGGCGAATTGATTTATTATTTCTTTTGATTCCATTACGATCTTTAAAAAAAAGATACGTTTGCACAAAAATTACAAAATGTTAATTTATGAACAGTTTTAGTCTTGTTTTTTTACAAGACACTTGTGAATATACAGTAAAGAGCAAAGACCCAAACAGTTATTTGTATGCTTAATTTGCATAACTGTTTTTTTAAAACAATTTTTGGTGTTATTCATTTGTAATTTTATTGTCCTATTTTTCTATATATCTGCACTAGTTTTGTCAATATTAACAATAATTAAAGTGATTTAATAATAATAAAAAAAAGATAAATTAACAAAACCGTTCTTAAAATATTAGATTCATTAATTTTCAAGGGAGGTAATTTAAATAAAAACTATTAGTTTTTAAAATTACAATAGATTTATCTTAAAGATATATAATGTAAATTATACATTTTAAAAAGAATAATAGGAGCTAGATTAATAGCTGTCAGATAAGATGTAGTTTTTTGAATTGTACTATAATATTTACCAGAAATAATGACGATAATAAATGAGCGGAATCTCTATATTTCCAAATATGACATCTGGCAAACGTTGACGACATGATGAAAAGAGATCATTCCTTGGTATTTGATAAGACACCAAGACAAAGTTCCTTTCCTTTAACAATTATAAGAAACCTATCCAACCACTGATTGCATGGCTAACAGCACCCTTCCTGAGAGTCAAACTCCTTGGCAACATGAATTGGAACAAATACATAGAAGATACTGTAAATCTGCCGCAAAGAAGGTGGGCTCCCTATATCAGGCTAGAAAACTTCTCACATCTGCAAGTATCCTATATCTCTAAAAAGCAAACATTCTTCCATGCACGGAGTATTGTTGCCACATCTGGACTGGGTTTATCCCTCTTAGACAGGGTGCAAAAAAACATTCTCTAACCTAATAGGTCCAACACTGTCTACCAAGCTCCCGCATCATCGTCGCATCTCTGTGCTTAACGTAATGTGCTCCAACGAACTTACTGCACCTGTACCACCCTCAAGGTAAACACTCCCGATCAACCCAACTAGCAGCAAAATCCCACCTCTTCACTATAGAGGTCCCCAGGTGCCAGAAAACTTTCTACTCTAATAGCTTCTTTCCTCGGATTGCTTGCGTTTGGAATTTCCTTCCTGCTCCCTGTTTCTCCGACTGCACCAACATGCAGAAATTTACATGTAATGTGAACAGACATCTTGCTGCACAAATCCCCACTTAGGATTCCCCTATAAATCTTGCCCTAATCACAGTAACATCTTACGTCTCAGTGGAAATATGCCTTGTTTGGTGTGAAACAACTAGGAAAATATAAGATACATTTATTTTTTTAAATATTACAATTTTTCCTAGTTATCTTACTAAAGCGACAATACCATTTTGAACTGCCATTTCTTTTCACCCAACAATAAATTCTCATCCAGATTTTTTCCGTTTCTCGACTTTAAATTCTAAATAATCAATGGAAACGAAAATACATTTTTTGGTTGTCTAAGATTATCACCTCATAGAGATAACTACCAGGTGTTAAAGTATAAACATGACGTCCCATTTAATAACTCCGCCAATATTAATATTTTGTATTTTTCAAGGGTTGATAGTAGTGTTGGGACGATTATTCAGAATCATAACTTTTGGGAGTATCGGATAAAGTTGTGCCTATTTTCCAATGCCAAAAAACGATTCTTTTATTTGTTTTTATTTAAAACTTAATTTTCTATTACTGGTACTAATGATAAAAGGATTAATATTTACTGATTGGAAACTACCAGTGAAATTAAGAGCTCTAGATCCATCCTCCTCTTCCCACAGAGTATTTTGTACGTTTGCAAAAATATATACACATATTACATCGGTTTTTACAGTAATCCGTTAAAAAAAAAAAAAAGAAGAAGCAACTCTACGACTAAAATGTGTTCTTCAGAATTGTGTGATCTATTCCCCGCTCGTTTGTCTAGTGGTCTCCATCAGTTCACTGTTTTGATACCTCATTGTAATAGTTTCCTATTCCAGTAGCTTCTTTCCAAAAACTGCAGGATTGTGGAACTCTCTTCCTGCTGACTGTTTTCCTCTTACCTATAACTTTGGTCTTTTCAAAACTAAGGCCAATAGGCATCTCCTGTCTTTGCGATAATCATATTTCGTTCTTGTTAGATCCTTACATCAAGTGGCTTCATGCCTTGTCTCGAGCGATTTCCATAAAAAAAATATTTAAAGGTTTTAAAAGACTCAAAATCATTAATTGTATCAGAATCGTCCCATCACTAGTTAATAGAATTTTTTTTTTTTTTATATATATAGTCGTTAAAAAGAATGAAAGATAATTAATGCAAAAACAGGGGATGCCTATTGACCTTAATCATGAAAAGAACAAAGCTATAGGTAGGAGGAAAACAGTCAGCAGGAAAAAGAGTTCCAAAACCCTGCAGTTCTTAGGAAAGAAGGTACTGGAATAGGAAGCTGTATTATAACGAGTTATAAAAACAGCAAATTGATGAAGACCACCAGAGCAACAAGTCAAACGAGCTAGAACAAAGGAAGCATGGGATAGATCAGACAATTCTGAAGAACACATACAGAACAAGCTGCGCGTGCGTGGTCCCCCCTGTATGTGACTCGATGTGGCGAGTGTAAAATGCAATGAATTTGGTGCATTTTTTACCCTCCTTTGACCCCCTGGGGGCGCCAACCAGAATTTTTCTGAGGTCAAGGATGCTCATTTTATATCCAGAACAATTGCCTCTACATTTTGGCCAAGTTTCAGAAAAATTGAATGGATGGATCAAATGTTATGGGAGAAAAGGGTCATTTTTTGCCATTTTGGGGGCTTTTGACCCCCTGGGGGCGCGAACCAGATTTTTTCCAAGGTCAGTGATACTTATTTTCTATTAGGAACAATTGCCTCCACATTTTGGCCAAGTTTCAGAGAAATTGAATAGATGGATGAAAAGTTATGGGGCAAAAAAAGGCATTTTTTGCCATTTCGGAGCCTTTTGACGCCCTGGGGGACTAACCAGATTTTTTTTCAAAAATCGGAGAATGTCACTTTCTAACCTGACCAAAGTTACAACTTCATGCAAAATTTCAGAGAAATTCAATGGATGGTTGCGGAGAAAAATCCGGAGACGGACATGCCTCAAAACATAAGTCCCCCATTTCAAAATCATCCAAGGGAATGGCACTATCATTAATATTGGCAGAGTTATTAACCTCCAAATGGTGTGGTTCACTGATGAAGTCTATTTATCTTCATCCGGTTATATCAACAGCAAGAACTCTGTGTTTTGAGAATCTGAAATGCCAGATGAAGTCCTTCAGTGGTCATTGTGCTCTTAAGTGCACCCTGTGGGTTGCCATTTCGAAACATGACACGATCGAACCATTTTGGTTCGAGAATAATGTTGGGAAACCACTGTCAGCCACGAGTGCACCTTTAGAACACACCTTGTCAAATTTTTATTTCATAACAACAGATACCGAATGAAGACTCATTTTAAATGTTATTAAACTTTTAGGACATCCAGAGTTTTCTTGTCTCGTTCACGTTTATACTGAAACTACACATAAAATTCAGTAAAAGTACAGAATAGTTAACATTCAAGAACTTTTAACCTCTCCCAAAATAAATTACACATAATTCATATAAAACATATTAGAAGGAAATCCTCTATCGAACTTCGCTAGTTTTAACATGTAGAAATGATTGGTAAGTGTTTTTTTTTGTTGAAAGATTAAAATACAGAATAGTTAACACTAGAGAACTCGTAAAAAAAAATTAAAATGAAATGGCAGATTCTGACTTCAATTTTAATATGTGCAAACAATTTGTAAGATTTTTAAACGGTAAAAGATCTTAAAAGATTCCACACTTAAAAAATATTGGTTTCTGAGATTTTTTGTTCAGTTTACGGGTGTTAACTTTTTTTGTAATTTTACTTTTTTTTTCTAAATCTTTCCATACATTAAAATTAGCTGAGTACAGTAGAGAATTTCATTCTAATGTGTTTTATATAAATTATGTGTTTTTAAAAAAAATTTTGTTTACAAGTTCTTGAGTGTTAAGTATTTTGGACTTTTATCTAAAATTCATTTCCTCTAATTACTGTCTTCATTCAATTTCAATGCTAATAATAGCATTGAACATTTATCAACTGTAGAAGTTGAAACTCAGAAAATTGGTAAAAAAAAAAAAATACACAAATGAAAAAAAAGTAACATTTTTTTTTGGTTATTACATGCTACAAAGATAAATGTCAATTGTTTATATATTCATCTACAGTTTGTGTTTATTGTTTAAAGACTTTCTTTCAGTGACTGATGTGATGAAAAAAAATAGAAGTTAAAATTTGAAATACGTGATGAGTCTATAATGTAGAAAGTGTATGTATGTATATATATATATATATGTCAGTTTATATTATATTCCAATAACCATGGTTTTATTTTATTATTTTTATTTTTTCACATTTCCAAAAATATAAAATTTCTGAGATATATTTTTTACAGTCCATTTCATTTGTCTTGTGCCAAACAACATTTTTATGTCAATATCGTCTCTGCAACATTACAAAATCATCAGAAAAATTCACAAAGAGTAAAAAGTTATTGAATTAAAGTGTCTTGAAAACACCTACACTATACAGTAGTTTCATTTTAGGGTGAAATACAAAAAGCGAGAGCAAAAACTCACACGTGTGAGATCACGCTATTACACCATTTTTAATTTATCGTTCAAAGCTAGTATATCCTAAAAATGTAGTGCGAAAAATTTTAAAATTTTAATTCAGTTATATTCCTAAAATAGTTAATAAGTTCTATATATATATATATATATATATAAAATTTTAACATGTAAAAATAGCTCGCCTGGGTCTAAATTTAGGGTTTTGTTCATTTGGTATTATTTGCTGATTAAAGGAGATCAATTTTATAATTAAATAACGTAACAGCATTTTATCTACTTTAATCAACAAAATAAAACTAAATTAACAAAACCTAAATTCAGATTGAGGCTAGCAATTTTTACACATTTCCAACAAAATTGTACCCTTTCAACTTATTAACATCGATAAAAAAAAAAAAAAAAAAAAATTCTTTCCACTTCCAATGTATTTCAAATGTTTTTTTTTTTCTTCAAATAAGTCATCTTGAGAAAGTTTTTGAACAATAAAGACTATAATATAGAGGTTTTCCTATTTTCATTAGGTTGGATTATTAATTTCATAACTGTCAAATATACATTGTACATAAATAATGTTTGGATTATTTGGACTACTGCTCTCATCTTGAGTGTGAAATAACAACAAAGATGAGAACAGTAGTCCGAATAATCAATCCTCATCAAAAAAAAAAATTCATCAACATAAAAACCCTAACTTTCTTACCTGAATTATGTGGTCAATCTAAAAAAATGCCTCTGGGTGGGGTTTTGAAATATGATGTAGAAACATTAAAGCATTTGTTTTCGACAAGCATTGACGTAGAATTAAATTATTACTGTAACGTATTATTTGGATTATCCGGACTACTTTTCTCATCTTGAGTGTTATTCTCTCCGCAAGGATCCGTGGTGTAACGGATAAAGTACTAAAGTACTGGTCCAGGATTAGGACCCAAGCTAAAATCGACTTACGTCAGTAGTTTCCGGATGTTTACGTAGACGAACAGAAACTCTCAAAGTGCTTATCCAATCAGAATAAAAGAAAATAAGCAGACAAGTTAACATTTTAATTGATTATTTCGCCATTTTTTTAGTGATATTTATCTTAAGAAAACAATCTTTTTCATAATCCTAACACCATTTTAACACTTGTTCAGTGATATTTTTCAAAAAATATTTTTGTTAAAAATAAACATTTTATCAATCTGTTTAGTTTTATTTTACACAAAAAATATATTTTTATTTGTTAAAAAAAATTATATTTCTTTCATACAATTTGACTAATTGCATTATTTGATTAAAACCAATATTTGTTTTGGACGCAAGCAACCGACTTTTCATTCAGATTTTTCGTCCGTCTACGTAAACATCCAAAAACTATCACTGTCAAGTTGATTTTAGTTTGGGTCCTAATCTGGACCACCACCAGTACCAAGTAAAATTCAGTTCTAAGTGACACTCTTCTGGAGGTTGAATGGTTCAATCCACAGAGCAGTACTAAGAATAGAATTTCGAATTACTTAAGACTTCTACCTGGTGATGACTGACAAAATGAGATTAAATGAAAGGTTCTGTTCGAAATTCTGTACAGATTCCCAAGTTCAACAAGATACACTTGAAGGTTACATCGGCCGAAACGTTGAGAATAACACTCAAAATGAGAACAGTAGTCGAAATAATCAAAAATAATCCAAATTATTAATTCTCATTTTAAAAATTCAGAAACATTGTTATTTGTCTACCCTACTGTGTCACTAAACGGACTCTTCCCGACACAATGAATAGTGATAATGGCGAAAACAGATAGTTGCTATGACTAATCCAGAAGGATTCTCTGGCAACCCATTACTTCTGTACTTACTGTAAATACATACTCTTGTTAACTACCTCCTTGTTGTCTTATTTTTTCCGGCCCTTTAAGGCCACAACAATTACTAACTTCAGTTTGAAATCATTTTGGAAAAAAAAAAAAAATTAAATCAAAGTATGAGGACTGAATAAATGTGAAAGATGGGCTCATTTCTCACATTAACAGCAAAGTCAAAACACCCGTTTTCAAGTTACTGCGTCTTTTGTGTAAAGTTGAACTATTTTTTTTATACTGCTTATGTATATGCAATATCAGGCGCAGGATTAACTAATTTACATATCGTTTTGAAAAAGGACATTTTATTAATTACCTATTATTAGTTATTGATTTTTTTTAATTCAATGCTGGTTTTGAATTAAAAAGAAATATGGTTTTATTTCCTAGACAAATATTTAGCTTTTGTGTTCAAATGTTCCTTCCTCTAGAAAGGTCGACTTGATTTTCAATCAGCTTCACAAGTGAAAAGACAAAATGATGTCTTCTTTGTTTTCCTTTCTTTACGGTCATATTAAAAGAGATAAATAAATCTGTATCGAAATTACCAAAATGTAAATGCTTATCTATATGAACAAATGATAAAGTTTGTTTCGGGTTTAGAACAAGGTTATACATGATATGTTTATTATTTTTAAATTAAGTTATTGAAGTTATATAGGTTTAAGGTATTAAGGTTGTCCAGAAGTTTAGTTACCTTGGTGATACCATTGAAGAACAGTGTAGAGCAGGTGCTAGCAAGAATTAGAAGGAGTAAGTTCATGGAACTTCTGCCATTATTAACCAGCAGAGCGTTACACAGAAATGCAAGTGGCCAATGGCAAAAAAAAAATCTGAAATGGAGATGAATTTCACATTTCCAAATCGAGCCAATCACAAAAAAAAAAAAAGAAAGATGTAAAGCTCTTGCAATCCAGCAGAAATCGGTCTTTGCTTAAAAAAAAAAACGCGATCCGTGCTTACCGTTGTTGACCAAGCAAAGAGTCTATCAGGCATATGTACGCAGTGTGATGATGTATGGAAGCAAAATCTGGCCAATGAGAAATTATGAGAATGATACAACGGATGTGTAATGCGAGTCTTAAAGACAGGCTTAGATCTGATGACCTCAGAGGAAGATTAAATCTGGACAGTATAGGGAGATGTGTGCAGGACAGGAAACTTTGATAGTATGGTCATGTTGAAAGAATGACTGAATGAGAGTTCTGGTTTAGATGTAAAACAGTCAAGATAACAGGTTCGGTTCACAGGCCAAGGAAAACATGGGAGGAAGTGATAAGAATGGACTTAAGAGAAAGAGGGATAAAGATCTGGCCAGAGATAGATTTGTTTGAAAGTAAATTTGTTAAAGCATGTAAAATTGACGTTAAACCGAATATGATGATGATGATAATGTTTCAAGTAATGAACCTTGCAAAGCAATAGCAAGCCAGAAAAGCCTATTAATATGAAATTAGTTAGCCTGTGGGTTTACAGCCTTGTGTCAGACACAAGAAGAGAATGACTTTAAGAACGTTACAGTTTAGAATGCTACCGAGATTTTGAAAGATCAAATGAGTACAGGTAGGAACACAAAGAAGTTTCCTGTTTTATATTCCTCTGAGGTCATCAGATCTAAGGCTGTCTAAGACTCACATTACACATCCATCACATTCCTCTCCAGGCAACGAATGTCTTCAACCCTCACTGGCTAGGTTTCACACTAAAAAAAATTTTTTTTATTTTTTTTAATTTAAAAAAAAAAAACTCCCCCCCAAAAAAAACTATTCTACTCATGAAAACCGGGAAAAATTTAATAAGACAAACCTTTAAAGATTCACCTGTGAAAAAGAAATCTTGATTTTCCCTTTTGCTTTCTTTCTCTCCTTGTTCAGTCAGTCTTGGTAAACATTGGTCCATGTTGTTAAAATTAAACTTTATTTCCAATTGACTTCAATGATTTCAAACTTGATCAATATTTTATTTTGCCATTAATAAAGGAAGAGGTAGGGTTTTCACTCTCTAACTCAAATGTACTCCTACTCTACTCTTGAATACTGGGAAAAAATTAATAAGACAAATCTTTAAAGATTCAGTCATTTATCCTTTTTGCTTGCTATGGAGAAAGAATGCTGCCTTTTCTGGCGATAGATAGATAGAGAATTGATTTGGTGGCTCAATCGGTTAACACATCATACTTAGAGGTAGAGGTTATGAGTTCAAACCACATCCGGGCATAAGTATTTTTTACTCTGATTTTATCCTGAACTTAAACATTTAAAATTACAATATTACGCAGATTGTTTCGGTTTATTTTTTTATTTATTTCTGTAATGTAGTTTACGAATGTTAGGACCCTGGGCGATGCTGGGTAGCCTTGCTAGTTTATTATAAAGATAAAAATTAAAAAATATTTTACACTTTTAGAAAATGATCATTGGTTTGTAGATTAAAACTTATTCTGCACCCAGAGGCAAAAATGTAAGACAAGACAGAATACGAATCGAAGCAGCAGTGATGGAGGGGAGAAAAAAAAAAAAAAAAAAAAAAAAGAAAAAAAAAAAAAAAATTTTAAAAGAAAGACGTGTGAGCAGTTAGAAAATGACTGGTTGGAGCAGAACAATAGGCTCTGCTTTTTTTCCTTATCCAGCATTTTCAATATAAAGAGAAATTAAGAGAGTAGGCAATGCTCGCAATGCCCCTCTCTTCCTTCCTATTCATTCTTGAAGGAAAACATGTCAGATTAGAAAGTGACCGGATTCTATTAAAGTTAATTTTAAAGGTTCACATCAAAAGAAATAAAATGGGGTAGACTTGGTGGAGAGAGAAAGAGACAGAGAGGAAGATATAGAGGGGGAGGAGTTAGTTTTTTTTTGTTCTCATTCTTGGATGTTATTCTCACAACGTTTCGGCCGATGTAACCTCCGACCTTCTTCAGGTGCATCTTGTCTAACTCAAGAATTTTTATGTTGAACAAGACGCACCTGAAGAAGGTCGGAGGTTACATCGGCCGAAACGTTGTGCGAATAACATCTAAGATCACAAATAATCCAAATTATCAATCCTCATCTTCAAGATTGCGAAACATAATACTATTGCTGATCATAAAAAATAACGTGTTTTCTCTCTCTCGTCATGAACTGACACAATGTATTTTGGGGATAATTTTTTTTTTTTTTTTTTAAATTCTGACAATATTTCAAAAATAAATTTTCAATGTCACAATTAAAAGTTACGCAACAATGCAATGTTGTTTTGCCATTACTTTACAACCTGACGTGTATTGCTTCCGAATTAAACAGAATGCAAAAGACAGTTTATAAATTATGAAAAAAAGAAAAAGGAAAAGGAAAAAAAAAAAAAAAAAAAAAAATTACAAAGTCATCAATATGAAATTTTTTCTTTGTTGATATTTAAAACCTGAATAAAAAGGAATATTTAAGTCCGATTTTTTTTTCTAAAGCTAAAATGAATCATTTCATCCGGAGATAACGAAGAGAAGTCTTCCTTTTATTCACAAACGAAGAGAAAAGAATCGTTTCATTTTGGTGTTAGGACCTGATTCTCTCGTCTTGAATCCAACAACTCTAAACGTATTAAAAATTCCAATAGTTCGATAAGTTACAAAACAGCAAATGCTTTTTACAAGCTAAAAACAAAACGCTTTAACCAGTAAGTAGGGACGTGTGTAGTAAAAGAGAAAAAAAAAGCTGAAATTGAGATGAATTTCACACCCACACATCAGTGTTTAACAAGTTTTTCTTGAATTCAGATTAATGGTAATGATTTTAAATTTTAAGAAAAACAAAAAAATATATACATATATTAGCATAGCATTCGTAAATCCCAAGGGTAGGGGCATCAGTATTTATGTTAAAATTTGGATACTTCTCCATGGTTACACCTAGATTGAATATAGATGTCATAAAAAAAAAAAAAAATAGCAAGAAACCTTTATGTACTTACTTGTGAGGGAAAATAAATATCGTTCACCAAAAATTACAGAAATTCACACAGTAGTTTTGTTTTTATAAAATAAATTCAACTTTAAGCTGTACGTAGAATATCGCCACCATTATCATGATATTCGAAGGAAATAATTCCCTTCTTTTACGTTTAAGTAAAAACAAAATAAAACTTGATTTCTTTCCCAAATGTTTGAGTTATCTCCGTTGATTTTCATAATGATGCCGATAACGGTGGCAAAATTCTACGTACGGCATAAAGTTGAATTTATTTTATAAAAACAAAACTGGATGTATTTCTGTAATTTTTGGTGAACGGTATTTATTTTCCCTCACAAGTAAGTACAAAGATTTCTCGCTATTTTTTTTTTTTTTTTGACATCCATATTCCATCTAGATGAAACCATGGAGAAGTACCAAAAATGGTGCTGTATAATTACTTTTACTCCATCTCTACAAAATAAAACGCTTTAACCAGAGATTTAAGTAGCCGAATGGAAAAAAGTTGAAATCAAGATGAATTTTGTAACTGGGGCAGGGTGTCACATCACTGTTTGACAGGGTTTTTAACATTCAGATGATGGGAATGGTTTTCAATTTGAGAAATAAAATTTACATTTCCTAAAGCCATTTTGAGAGAAATTAAAAATATATACAAAGTATTTGTACATCCCAGGAGAGCGGCATTATTTTTTATACTAGATGTTGTGTTATATAAGTAATGTTATTCCATCTCTACTGAAGACCTAAATCACCTGAAACTGATAGATGCAACCATATTATCATTATTAGATTTAATTTGAGTTCTTGGTGCTTATACAGATGAATGCATATCTGAAAAACGCATTTAAAAAAAACAACAAAAAAAACATTTTTTATGCTTACATAGCAAGTAAAACTAAATATCCTAAAAAAATTAAGAAAATTGATCGAGTAGATTTTTAATAAATGTTAAAAGCAATTTTATCGTATCTTGCATTGGGCAAATCGTTTACATTAATTTTCAGAGACATGACAGACGAATTTATGTCCCTTGTATTACTTTACTCTTCAATATTACCTGTGCTATGCTTAGACCCATGGATTCAGAAAAATGATAAAATTGTTTTTACGTTTATTAAAAATCTACTCGATAATCTTTCCTTGTATTACCTTACTCTTCAATATTACCTGTGCTATGCTTAGACCCATGGATTCAGAAAAATGATAAAATTGTTTTTACGTTTATTAAAAATCTACTCGCTCATTTTTCCCAATTTTTTTTAGGATACTTATTTTTGCCTGATACGTAAGTAAAAACAGTTTTTATTTGGAAATGCGTTTTTTCATATGTGCCTTCATCTGTAAAAGCAGAGTTCTTTCAAACAAAAGTACCTCCACACATTCATTAAAGAATGAGTAAAAAACACGCCCACTTAAAAAAAAATAATAATAAAAAAAAAATGAAATAAAACAGTAAAATTTTGGTCAGTTCTAACCAAATAAAAAATAAATTGTATCAAATTCTAAAAATATAAATCGCAATTACCCCACAATCATTCGGTCATTCAGCACAAAAATCCAAGTTCACAAAAGGTCAACCTGAGATTACATGGTAGAAAACAGTAAATCAAAACCAACAACAACAATAAGGATAAAAAATAAAATGACATTTTTTTTTGAAAATGTTAACAAACAACGCATGTAAGTTTTTTTTTGGTTTCTTTTTTTTTTCAACCTTTTTTTTGTTTTTATTGTTGCTCTAGACCCTTTATTAGATGTGTCACGAGAGACAGAAAGAGAGAGAGAGAAAAAAAGGATGGGGAGAGGGAAAGCGAAAAAAAAAGAGGATGATGATTGGGAAGGAGGGGGAGAAGAAATTAAAAGAAATTAAAAGAAAGAAAAAAAAAGAAAGAAAAAAGAAAGAAAAGAAATGATAAAATGCCGGCCTGGCACTTGAAAAAATTTTCTCAATTTCTTTTGATTGAAATGAGAATGTTCTTTTTTTTTTTTTCTCTCCATATTGTTGTTCAGTTTTCGCCATTATTGTTGCTTGTTTGCCGTCTGCTAAATTCACTGTAGATTCACTTTGATTTCGTGAGTTTGTTTTCACACGAAAGACTTGCATTCCGAATATAGGTGAGGAGCTGCTGGAGATGATGATGATGGAAGAAGATGTTGCTGATCATGGAGGAATTTTGATGAAGTGTTGTCTGCTGCTGCTGCTACGGAGGTGGTTGAAAACTCTGGTGCAATAAAAAGGGTCCGACAGGGTTAGGCGCTTGCCTGTGACATTCAGGCAATACACAACTTAGGGCTACAATATGAACAGGCAAATGGCTACTAAAATGGCTTTTTGGGGGGGTTTTGTATATATATATATATTTTTTTTTTGTTTTTCATTTTTCTGTGAGGAAATTTAGAACTATGTTAACCAGCTAGGGTGGGGACATGGTAGAAGATATTTTAACCTACAAGAAATGGAAAGAGTTTTTTTTTATATCATACAGTCAGGTACATTGTAAATTGTTGTGGAGGATTTAAGAAAAAAAAAAAAAAATTAACAAGATAAACAAAAAAAAAAATCACAAAAAAAAAAAAAAAAAGACACACATACTCACATACAAACAAATAAATAATTTTTCTCATTGAAGTCTTGCAGAAAAAGTGCAGTGAATATCAAAAGCTTTTTTTTTGCTAAAGGAGGAGAGAGAGGAGAAGAAAGAACAAAAACAGTTACTTTCTTCTTCTTATACACTAGCAGGGCTACCCGGCGCAAAAGTATAACATATTTTTATTAAAACTTCTATCTCCATCTCTTCCCCTTCCCTGTTACTCCCTACTTTTCATTTGCCCAGCCCATTCCTATCTGGACATACATACAACTCTCATTTTATAATAGATTAATTCCTCAAGGAATGAGTCGGCATTTTCTTTCTAAATTAGTACATAAAATGGCTGATTTTTTTTTTTCTTTTTTAACCTCTCCACATATATCTCAAATAGTAGAATTGTCTAAAACAAACAAATATAAAGTAAAAAATTCTTATTAAAGTAAAAATATATTTGAATATTTATCAAATATTGTTTTATCTATATATATATATATTAGTACTTCATGTATCCACATAAAATATTATAAGGAGATATAATTTTTTATGTATCAGTTTTCAGTATTTACTTCAACAGTGCTCGATACGTAAGTAGAGCTAGGTAGTAAGCAATGAAAATATATATGGCAATCAAGCTACACAGAGGCTCCCGTGTTTCATCCCTGGGGGGAATCGTCAGGCTAAGTGCCTATATATATATATATATATATATATATATATAAAAAGCAATACGTCAAATACATAGAATGATTTGGACGTGTAAAGTAGTTGTTTGGTCAGCTAAAAGGCAACGTTAAAAATGTTGGAACATTTGTTTCTATTGTTAAAATAAAAATATAATAATATGTTTAATATTCTTGTTTCGCTCAAAATCCATTACATTATTTTGACTCTAGAACATGTCTCAAATTTAAGGCTTACGCATAAGGGGTCTTAAGAAGAAACAAAGTCTGAGAATTTTGTTTACCACCCCCCCTTTACTGAGTAAAAAAAAAAAGAAGAAAAAAAAAAGAAAAAAAAAAGCTGTTGATATTGAGCACTTTCAAGAGACAAAAGAAATGTTTACAAGTCAAAAAATAAAAAAAGTATTCGCATAAAAATAAGATATGAATTCACAAGACGGTGATAAAAAAATAAAAGCAACAATATCGATGACACGTGCCTTCAGACGCAAGGCCAAAGAGAGCAAGTTAACAGAGACTGGCAAATAATGACGCATAACGATGCAAAAATAAAAGACAGACACAAGCTGAATGAGAAACAAATCGAAAAGAGAAGAGAATGGAACAAAAAATAAATAAAAAATAATTTTTTTTTTTTTTTTTAAATCATCATCAGCAGCAGCTATCTTGAAAAATGACACACTAACCACCCAAGCATTGCGGTACTTCATATGAGCTAAGGATCCGTCCTACAGAGGGTGAGCCGCTGTACCATCAGCTGGACATGCTCTGTTGGAGTTAGGTACGGTTATGTTTAGAGATAAGAAGTGCACTCTTCCAGGCTTTACCTCCTTTCTTTGAGAAAAGATTAGTTATTGCTGATCGCCTGAGGCACTCCTACCGGGAAATGCCAGGCTATTTTTCTGGGGACAGAGTGTACGCACTCAGATGTACCGACTTCTTCCTGCGGTGGGAAAGAAGTAGACAACTACCGGATGTCACAAAAAAAAAATGTATAAACAGTTTAGCAGTTGACAACCTGTAGTTTCACATCTACAGAATTTATTTTTATTTGCGTGTGTGACAGAAAGAGCATAGCTTATTCAAAGATAAAGCAAATATTTCCGCACGAAAAAGAAATGTCTCTTCATTATTCATAATTTATCATCGATTATATTTCCAACGCTGAGCAATATAACAAAATAAAAAATAAAATAAAGCAACAACATTAACTTATGTAAATGTTCGGGAAAAAATAAAGTGGTCGAGCGCAATCGAGGGTGACCCGAAAGCTCCCTTTTCATTGGCTGCTACACCAAGATGTAGGGGAGAGCGCCACTGGTTTGCCGGGATTGCTCCACACCTTTTAATGCTGAACGTTTAGCAAGGGGGCATCAAGTACCATTTTAAAAATCTTTTGTATGACTTGATTGTGGATTGAACCCATTAGCACAAAACTAACCATTATATGTGCCAGTAGATCTTTGTAGATATAAATTATTTATAAATTCTAGATTAAAAAAAAAAAAAATCTAGATAAAAAAAAAGACAAAAAACACTTCAAGCCAAAAAAAAATAAATAAATAAATAAATAAATAAATAATTTTTTTAAAAATTTGTGGCCGTTGATATATTTTTTAAACATTGGTGAGACGTCTTATTTTGCTTTTTGTCGACAATAAGAATTCCATATAAAAAATAAAAATCGGATGTTCTATTTTTATGAAAAACAAGCGACGGGTAGAGTTTATTTTTGTAATTTTAAAAAGACGTTTTTTTTTAATTTTAAATCATCTTTTAAAGAAACTGCATAATTGCCCGGACATAAACGAAAAATAAAATTGTTATAGAAAGACGTGTAGGCTGAAGAAATCAAGAAGGAATTACATAAAGATGAAAAAAAAAAAAACCTGAAAGAAAGACATTTCTACAAACATAGCAGCATTTGTACATCATATCAAAAGCAGATCTAAACAATTGATTTAAGGCAGACTCAAAAATTTTCAGTAATTTTTTGCTTCAAATAACAAAAAGAATTTTCTAACAATGAGAATTCATAAGACACAAAGATACATACAAATATATAAATACATATATAATACATACAAATATATATAGATATACAAATATAGATATAAATACATACAAATATATAAATACATAGCAACTATTCTCTTTTTATGTTTCATGCATTTTTAACACATAGCAAAACATGTTTTTTTTGTTCTTTGACTTAATTAAAAAAAATACAAAAAAAAAAGAAGAAAAGCCAGAATCTACTTTTGAGGCTTTGACTATAAATGAACAACTCTCATTGCAATGTGTGCGCGTGTGTGTGTGTGTGTGTGTGTGGGGGAACAAAATGGATATTTTTACAAATTCTTTTAAGCTTAATTATATATATAATATATATATATAATAAACAACATTTTTCTACATTCCAAAGACCAAGATTTTATTTACGAAACATAAAAAATAAAAATTAAAAAATTTAAAAAACCCTTTTGGTACAGTTTTACGGTTCCGTTTCATTCAGTAAGGAACCAACCAACATTTGCATGTCAGTATCGGATCTTTCATTTCTGAATTTATCAGAAAGACAAAAAAGTTCTCAATTTGAAAAATTACAATATGGCTGCCTGCCTGCCCTCAGAGATGCTATGGGTGGAAGGGCATCCGATGTGAGCTTGTTTTAGGTTTTGGGACCTTTATATTTTTGCCATATCGCAATATATAATTTTTCTGAATTGAGAACTTTTTTTGTCTTTCTGATGAATTTAGAGAGGAAAGATCCGATATTGACATACAGATGTTGGTTGGTCCCCTACTAAACCAAACGGAACCGTAAAATTTACCAAAAGGGTTGGTTTTGAAAAAATGTTTCGTAAGATAAATAAAATCTTGGTCTTTGAAATGTAACAAAATCTTGTTCATATATATATATATATAAATATATATATATATATGTATATATATATATATATATATGTATATATATATATGTGCTCTGTTGTTACAAGTTGATAATCATCGAGCTTTCAATTGGAAGAGGTTGATATACATAAAGAATAGAAGGTATATGCTATAACATTTTCGCACTACTTTATATATATATATATTAACAAAAAAAGTTTCAATTTTTCAATCGAGACATGCACATGAAGCTGTAATGAATTGCACAATCATGAATGTTACAAAGATTATGACCGAAAGAAAAAGCAAGTACGATTTGAAAGAGGACACAAAACATTTAGACATTATAGTCTGTCAATATTCAACAATATGTAATCTGTCAACATTCAGTAATATCTTGTGTGTATAAAAAAAAAACCATCAAATAAACAAGAAAAAAAAGAACGATCCTATAGTTTGTAGATTCAATATAAGCTATTGGATTTACATAGAATTTACAACAAAAATTGAAATCGTCACATTTTTTCAAAGACATGGCAAAAATAATCAGAGAAAGAGAAAAGAATATTGTTAATGAAATAGTCGAATCAAGAGACAAAAACTCTTAATTCTTGTTTTAATTTTGAAATCAAAACAACAAAAAGAGAGCAAATGAAGGGAACATATTTAGCTGCAACTCTGTGTTGTAATATATCCTGGAAGATATTTGCTGGTACGAAACCTGCTGGGATAGATGTGCTGCTGTGAACTTCAAAGTGCAAATTTGGATACAACAAAAAAAAAAAAAAAAAAAAAAAAAAAAGTTTACAAAACAAAAAATAGAGTGTACAGAAAATATAAAGTAGTCCTGAAGTGTTTTTAAAACTGTTCCCTCATTGGAGAGGGTGATGGCTGAACTAGCAATCTTCAGATTTCGGCTTCCTTTCTCCGAGTAAAGAAACTGCTCTAGTTTGTAAAATTCTTCCGTCGTAGAAGATGAAGCAATTTCTTGTAAACTAAAAGAGAAGGGGTCATAAAACGCTGAAATGAAGAAACACAAATAGAATTTCCAAAGTTGTAAAGTTCTTGCATTTTTTTGTTTTGGTACCTGGAAGATTTCAAAGAAAAAAAAAAACAAACAAAAACAGGGAAGTTCCAAAGTTTCGAAGACTTCTTATCCTCAAGAGAGGAAAGGAATAACACAAAACAAAAGACAATGACGACTGGTCATGCCAAACATTTACAACGGTTTTTCTTGAAATAGTAAAATACTTGACAAATTTAAGTAGCCATTACAAATTCTAGATAATGTGCAAATTGAGCACCCAAGTTAAATCGGCAGCCGAAAGGTACAGTGTTTAATATGACATCCTATTTTGATGTCACTCAAACATGCCTTCCCAAACGAAAAAAAACACGTGTTTTTAAATTGACAAGGTCTCAGAATAACATTTTTTTCATAATATACACATATATTTACATTTCTAGTTTTAATGTAAATAAAATAACTATTTTTTTTTTATACAGTTTCTGTATGTTCAATAAAAAAAAAACACAAAAAATTGATAAATTGTTGGTAAACTTATTTGCATAGCAACACGAGATGAAAGAGGAGTAATTTTTGTATTCATAATTTTTAAAATTTATAATTTTTTAAAATAAATATATAAAAATAATTACAAGAAATGTATAGCAATGTCTATTTAACAAATGGATATTTTATATTCTTAAAAAAAAAAAAAAAAAAAAAAAAAAAAAAATTGTCTCATGAATTCCTTCAAGATCTCTGATATGCGTTCCCGGATTTGACAATTCCAAAAGTTCTCCATTCGTCTGTCAACTTTGATTCTCGGCAGGTCTACACAACGATTCATATCGTATTGACATTTTTTAACACTATGAAATCTTTCGATAAAAAAAAACTATGAAGTAAAGAAAAATATATACATATAGACAACAAAAATTCAAAAATTATTTCAAAAATTCAAAATTACGCAAATTTCCAAATCAATATATGTAAATTATTTGCTAAAATAAAGAAATGTACACAAATTAATTTACCAATAATTCATAAAAAACTTTTCAAACAATTAAAAATATTTTTTTATAACAAGACTTAGAAATTAGTTAGTCAATTTTGTGTTTAAAATTTTTCAAATTAGAAAATTTAAAGCACAAAATTGACTATTTTTTCATCCTTTGTTGATATTCAAATTAATTTATAACAATTTGAAGATTGAAAAAAAAAAGAGGGGTGGTGGTGGTGGTATATTTTGACTTTGAAATATCTGCTTCTTTTATGGTAATTTTTTTCATTTTCTCGTTTGTAATCTTGTGGAAAAGTTTTCCAATTCATGGAGGATCAAGGGAAGCGTCGCTCTGAGCACTCTCCGTTGCTAAGACAAAGTTCAAAATTGACTCCGAAAATCTAGGGGGGAGGGGATGAATTCTTCTCTTCCTTACTGCTCCTTGCTAGTCTTTCTCGGCTTTATTGTTATTTTCACGGCAGGTGCTCGACTGAGCTCCAATCTCTGGTTCCTCCTCGTAAGACATTCACAGCAAAAACTCGTCTTTTTACCAATACAGAAAAACACTTTTCCTTCTTCCTCCCTGCGCCTAGAATTTCCGTCAACAGAGATTCTTTGCAAAGGTTTCTCATCATGGAACACATTGCCGCAGCACTGTCTTCCTGCAGACTACAGCATAGTAGTCTCCAAATTCAATGTCAACAAGTACTTGTCGTGAACTGTCCCATAACAATCAACAAGTACTTGTCGTGAAATGTCCCATTGCATTGATCAATTTCGGCTGACAATAGTTCTATCCAATTAACCCTCATCTTCAGGCGGCTCTTGACTGTGATAAGCTGTGATCAAAAAGGCCGATTTATTTTTTGTAAAATAAATAGAAATAATGTGGGATATTATATGGTAAAAAAATGCTATTCCATGACCAAGTGAACTTGAGAACGTGTTTGTAAGAAGGTGTGGTATTTACAGTGTAATGCTAAAACCATTCCTTTCAACTGCTGGCATAACTGGGCATCAAATTTACATATAGTCTGTAATTATTATAATAGATACAACTAAAATAGGTTTTAAGATTGAACGCCAGAAGCCAACAAAAATGTTTCATCTTTAAAAAAACAAGAACAAGATTGCTGGGAAAGGATAGAGATTAGGAGGGGGAGAAACAGAGAATGAGAGAAAGATATATATATATATATATATATATATATATATATAGAAAGAGAGGGGGGAGAGAGAGATAAAGGGATATAAATAAAGGGGAGAGGGGGTGCTGAAGAATCGATTCAAATAGGATGGAAAACAAAATTTCATTGACACAAAATACAAAAATATATTTTAATTCAAAATTGCAACTAATTGTAAATTACAGAAACAATTTTCATTAGTTAATTTGACAAATATTATATTTTGAGAGAATGAATGAATGAATGAAATACAAATTCTAACATACACAGATTCTGTTAATGAAAGATGAGGAATGGGTAGACACTAATACATTGGGAAAAAATAAATCAAGTAAGAAAATAAATAAATTAAATTTTTTTAAAAAGTCATATCACAAGTGAGAAAACGGTGAAATATTCACCACGTATCACAGATAGAAATATTTTTCTTTGCATTTAATTTTTTTTTTTTTTTTTTTTTTTTTTACAAATAAAATAAATTACTTTGTCTGATAAGGAAAGAGGTAGTCATTGTAGAATAAATATATAAAAAAAACTTGTAAATATTGTTCACATAAAAAGTCATATGTAAAGAGGATGTTGTGTACAAAATGTGCTAGATATCTGACCTTATATCGAACAAGATGAAAAAATTGTGGAATGCATATAAAAATATATATATACAGGGTGTCCCAAAATAATGTATACACCCTTTGAATTGTTATAAGTCGTTCAATTTACTGATTTTTATTTGCAAGATTGATAAACAAGATTGAGTAAGAATATTCATTTAAAAATACTGACAGTAAAATTAACAAAAACATAGAAAATTAACTTTTAACAAAGATAAAGGCTACTTAGGGTAATTTCAGAATGTTCATAAAATGAACCCTCATCCTAACCCCAACCCGTTCTGCTCAATACACTTTCCATATAGTGAAGACGTGAAGAATTGTACCTACAAACGTCCTGCGACATTTACTCCGGTATTTGAGCACATTCTACTACAATTACTACTCCCATTTGTTTGCAATTACTTCAGGTTTCTTGCTTTAAACATTGTAGCCTTTACGTTTATTAAAAGTTAATTTTCTATGTTTTTGTTAATTTTACTTTCAGTATTTTTAAATGTGTATCTTACTGTTCTACTCTTTTATCAATTTTGTTTGCAAATCAAACTCAGTAAATTGAACGAGTTATAACGATGCAAAGGGTGTATACATTATTTTGGGACACCCTGTATATATATATATATATATATATATATATATATATATATATATATATATATATTATAAATGGTATTTTTGTTCTCTCCAAGATCGATTTTGATTGCTTATATATGTAAGAGATTATATCAATATGAATAAAATTTATATAAATCAAAATGATTCCCAAAGGGATCAAGTTTCAATTACAAAGAAAAAGCTCAATACTTAGCATTACAATAGAGCTTATACATATATTTTTTATTTTCAAAATTATTATATCATTTTATAATGAGGTATACAAAAACCAAGTCAAACCGCATGATTTGGTTTGGGTATAAATTATTATAAAATGATAAAATAATTTTTGAAATAAATAAAACATATATATTAAAATCAACTTCTCAAAATCAGAATAGACACAATTCAAGACAGCTGACCGCACACACACAAAGGGCTCAATATCCTTTCAGATAGAGCCTTATATAATAAATGTGGCTTATCGTAACATTTTACTGTAATTTCATAGTTCATCCAATCATGGGAAGTGCATTAATAAACCCCTAAACATTTTTATACATTTTAATATAAATTAAAATCGACTGAGAAAAACAAATCCTTAAAGACATAACGTTTTTTTTTGTTTTTTTGTTTTACTGTATATGATGTGGTTATTTTTTCTTTGTTAAAAATTAGCTGCATATATGTAACTATTCTCTTGCTGGCGTAAACCCTTCAAAATCATATAATTTCTCTTCATATTTGGTTTATTAATTTAAGATATGAAATATTAAGGAGATATATATATTAATTTATAATTGCGATCCTGCTGTTTACGTTTGATGACATTCCAGGTTAACCATACTTTCGTATTAAGATTTTATGTGGTATCTAATTTTTTTTTTAAATCATTATTATTCAACTGTAGGTTTAACAATATTTTATCAACTGGGATTTTCAATGTTTTGGTCGAGAGTTTTTTTCCATCGGGGTCCTGTTTTAGAGAAAAGTTAGTTGAGACTAGATAGACTGGTTTTGAATCCTATATGACAACGTGAAAATCTTTCAAGTTTCGGGTGCAACACCTTTGGGATGGGGAGAAACGACTCGAGATATATGTCAACTTTTGATGCGAGTCTTTTCATGCCTTTTAACTTGCAATTGTTTTTATCAAGCCCTCTTCTCGGGCCTTTCTTATTTTCCTTTCTTCTATGTTGGATTGATATGTTTTTTTTCCATTACTATTAAAAGAACGTGGTTACAGAAGATGAAGTCAAATCAACATGATACCGTCGGTTTCAAGTTAGTAACGGTTCAAATCTCACCAGCTATCCTCAGTCAGTTGACTGGATCTTCTCTAACACCATTATATTATTATGCTCTTATTTTTAAATTCTAACCTTTCTACTAATTTCATATGCTTTTAAATAATAGAAAACTCTGTTGAATTCTTTCTACCAATTTTAAGAACACACACACATATATATATGACTTCAATGCCTACTAGACACCACCCTCGGGTGTCTTCGGTCTCTCTGTACAGGGGTTTGTCAGAGACTCTGACATGAGGATACTTTTTACTTGAAGTAAACCCTGACCAAATATTAAAAGAAACATGGTGTGCTGTCTCCCCAAGCCATCCAGCACGTCTCCCGAATTGCGGACGGGGGCATCCCCTCTATTAATAGAGGGCAGCTTCGAATAAAGAATTAGAAGCCATTGACAATGAGGAAATAAATAATAAAAAATATGAATAAAAACAAAAATAAATACTGGCAGGCCGGCACCCAGGATAAAAAGGGCCCATCAACCCGTTCATACACCAGGCGGGAAGATGTAAGCAATGGTGTAAACCTTCCTGCCTTTGGAAATGGTGCTCCAGCCAATACAGAGGCCAACCAGGGTCAGCCATCAGGCCTTGAGACAAAAGGTCCTGGTCCCCTATCTCCATCAAATACAGCAAAAAAAAAAAAAAAAAAAAAAGAAACATAAGAGGCTTAAAAGCCCAACCATGGACTGTTGCACAAAAGAAGGTGCTATTGTTTTGCTACCACTACTCAAAGTTTGAAAAGTGGAGCAAAACATCCAATGAGATTCTAGCTGATAAGATCCAAGAATCTACTCTCCCCGAAGAAAATATATATATATATATATATATATATATATATATAAACAGATACTGTAATATACATAAAAAAACAGACACTAATCTACAGTTCTTAAATAAAAATACTTTATATAAGCTCTTATAAGTACCTGAAAGAATCAGGAGAAACCAAAGCCAGCACTAGAGTTAAGTCAGTAAAAAAAGTTGTACCATGCTAATTCAAACAAATTTACTTTTTACTAGTATTTTTTTTAAAATTCAGTATATCATTTTTTGTCGTTATTTCATCAGTTTTTAAATAAAGTAAATATTTATTCATATGTCTGCATTTGGCTATAAATTCATGTTTTTTTTTGTTTGTTTAATAATTTAATTTGCTTTTGAAGTGAACATTGTGGATGATACGAAGTGCTAAGATAAGCCACATTTATATATAAAATGACAAAAATATATTTTTAAATTTTATTTAGTCGACAAGATGCAACAGTTTTTTTTTTTTTTTTTTTTTTTTTTAAAGAATGAACATTTTTCATCGCCCTTGGTGAGCCATCACCGATGAAGGTCAAGAACTGGAATCATTCAGCATCCGATTTTTTATATTTTAGATGTTGCAAGTGTCTCAGACTCCGGATTGAGCAACGGCAGCCAACGTCTCATACCTGCTCTCTGATCCAAAGGTTGATATTAGCCAAGTTGCATGCAGTCAAATCACTTCTTATTGACTCAAGCCAAGTCTTTCTCGGTCCACCATGCTCTCATGCCTGGGATACCCAGGTATGTTATGGAGTTGATGCAAGAGGTGGCACGCTGTACATGACCAAAGAATCTGAGACGCCGAGCGTATAAGGCATCCATAATCCCCTAATACCAAATTTCTAATGAAGCGCTGCCTCCTCTTAAAAAAAAAAAAAAAAAAAAAAAATTTGTGTGTTTTCTTAACTAAAAAAACTTATTGAATTTAAGATAAATACATGGATACTTGCTATGGAAAAGACTTTCTAAAAAGCGGTTTCCATTTTGCAGATTTAGTCAGAGTCAGAGGCAACCAAGCAAAGAAAATGTTTAAGAATGACTGAATGAAGAGATCAATATGTTTATAAAAATCGAAGGGCGGATCAGGATTCAGCATTCCACTCCTTAGAATTAATATGTTCAACCAATCGAAAAGAACGCGAGAATGTATTACAGGTAATAACTCGTAAAAATGATAAAACCGTAAACAAAAGTAGTTATTTTTTAAAAGAGTTTAAAGTCAAAACTGTTGTAGCTTTGTATATCGAATGCGGTTTGTCCTGCTCGAGACAAGTTGTCATAGCAATTCCAAATTGAGGCAGCCATGGTGATCTGTTGAGGTGGAGACAAATTGGAGCGTGCGTGTCAGTCAGCCGATCAATTTGTCATAGCATTAGTTCAGTTTGTTTTCATATATGAAAACAACAAATTTTTGTTTAGGGATGGGAGTAGTGTATAAAACATTTTACTACATCGTGGGTTGTATAGGGCACAAGAAATATCAATAGAGACAGAGAGAGAGAATAGTTAAAAAAGTGTTGTTTTTCATAAAATAATAATATTTTGTACGTCAAATGTGTTTCTTTTGAACAAGAAAGAAATTGTTTAACCACAACTCAAAAATGAGAAACTTTCATCAAAATGAAATCCTATCTGAAATGCAAAGTCATAAGTATCAAACCAACAAATGATAACTGGATAGAGATAGCGAGTGAGTGAGAAAGAGAGAGATAGCGAGTGAGTGAGAAAGAGAGAGATAGTGAGAAAGAGAGAGAGAGAGATAGCGAGTGAGAGAGAAAGAGAGAGAGAGAGATAGCAAGTGAGTGAGAAAGAGAGAGATAGTGAAAAAGAGAGAGAGAGAGAAAGAGAGAGATAGCGAGAAAGAGAGAGAAAGAGATAGCGAGTGAGAGAGAAAGAGAGTGAGAAAGAGAGAGATAGCGAGTGAGTGAGAAAGAGAGAGATAGCGAGTGAGTGAGAAAGAGAGAGATAGCGAGTGAGTGAGAAAGAGAGAGATAACGAGTGAGTGAGAAAGAGAGAGATAGCGAGTGAGTGAGAAAGAGAGAGATAGCGAGTGAGAGAGAAAGAGAGATAGCGAGTGAGAGAGAAAGAGAGAAATAGCGAGTGAGAGAGAAAGAGAGTGAGAGAGAAAGAGATAGCGAGTGAGAGAGAAAGAGAGATAGCGAATGAGAGAGAAAGAGAGATAGCGAATGAGAGAGAAAGAGATAGCGAGTGAGAGAGAAAGAGAGTGAGAGAAAGAGATAGCGAGTGAGAGAGAAAGAGAGATAGCGAGTGAGAGAGAAAGAGAGATAGCGAGTGAGAGAGAAAGAGAGATAGAGAGAAAGAGAGATAGCGAGTGAGAGAAAAAGAGAGATAGCGAGTGAGAGAGAAAGAGAGATAGCGAGTGAGAGAGAAAGAGATAGCGAGTGAGAGAGAAAGAGATAGCGAGTGAGAGAGAAAGAGATAGCGAGTGAGAGAGAAAGAGATCGCGAGTGAGAGAGAAAGAGATAGCGAGTGAGAGAGAAAGAGATAGCGAGTGAGAGAGAAAGAGATAGCGAGTGAGAGAGAAAGAGATAGCGAGTGAGAGAGAAAGAGAGTGAGAGAGAAAGAGAGATAGCGAGTGAGAGAGAAAAAGAGATAGCGAGTGAGAGAGAAAGAGAGTGAGAGAAAGAGATAGCGAGTGAGAGAGAAAGAGATAGCGAGTGAGAGAGAAAGAGATAGCGAGTGAGAGAGAAAGAGATAGCGAGTGAGAGAGAAAGAGATAGCGAGTGAGAGAGAAAGAGATAGCGAGTGAGAGAGAAAGAGATAGCGAGTGAGAGAGAAAGAGAGTGAGAGAGATAGCGAGTGAGAGAGATAGCGAGTGAGAGAGAAAGAGAGATAGCGAGTGAGAGAGAAAGAGAGATAGCGAGTGAGAGAGAAAGAGAGATAGCGAGTGAGAGAGAAAGAGAGATAGCGAGTGAGAGAGAAAGAGAGATAGCGAGTGAGAGAGAAAGAGAGATAGCGAGTGAGAAAGAGAGAGAGATAGCGAGTGAGAAAGAGAGAGAGAGAGATAGCGAGTGAGAAAGAGAGAGAGAGAGATAGCGAGTGAGAAAGAAAGAGAGAGAGATAGCGAGTGAGAAAGAGAGAGAGAGATAGCGAGTGAGAAAGAGAGAGAGAGAGAGATAGCGAGTGAGAAAGAGAGAGAGAGAGAGATAGCGAGTGAGAAAGAGAGAGAGAGAGTGAGAAAGAGAGAGAGAGATAGCGAGTGAGAAAGAGAGAGAGAGATAGCGAGTGAGAAAGAGAGAGAGAGATAGCGAGTGAGAAAGAGAGAGAGAGATAGCGAGAGAGAAAGAGAGAGAGAGATAGCGAGTGAGAGAGATAGAATGAGAGAGAGATAGAGTGAGAGAGAGATAGAATGAGAGAGAGATAGAATGAGAGAGATAGAGTGAGAAAGTTAGAAAGAGAGGTAGAGAGAGTGAGATAGTAAGTGAAAGAGAGAGTGGAATAGAGAAAGAGAGATAAAAAGTGAAATAGAGAGAATGAGAGAGTTGGGTAGAGTTTAACAATCATTGTTGGGCAAAAATGACAATATTTCCATCACTTATATATATATATATATATATATATATATATATATATATATATATATAAAAAAAAGATGAAACAAGATTTTTGATTTTAAATACATAAACAGTTTCGCTAGAGCTGTACCAATTGAGATTATCCGACAACATAAAAGCCTTCATTTCTTATCTCCGTGTCTATAAAATGTTCAATGTAAAGATTGGATCCGGGATAGTTGTATCTAATGAGGTTAGAATCTTTGATGAGTTTGTGTTTTTATGAAATAATCTTGGAACATCATAGATACTTGTAAAAAAAAATAACAGGTGAAATTTGTTTGCAAAGAACCGATCATTTGAAGCGATTAAAAATACAGAAACCACCGACGCAGACATGCAGAGAAGGGGGATGGGTCATATGGTAGTGGGGTTCCACCAAGAGATAATATCCATCTTTTTGTTTTAGCAGTTATAAACAAAAATAAATAAATAAATATGACATTAAATTCTGTAGGAATGAATGAATTCAACAAAATCCATTATAGACATGCAGCAATACAGATTAGCGCTGGGAGATTTTTTTTTTTTTTTTTGGTACATATTCGTCATTATCAAAGAATCCAGATTTAGCTGGGAACATTTATTTTTGTTTACAAGAATATTTAAAAAATAATAAAATTTTAATTTAAAAAAGAAAAAAAAAAAGAAGAAAAAGAAAAAGAAAAAAAAAAAGAAAAAAAAAGAAAAAACAAAGAAAAGAAAGAGAAAAGAAAAAGAAACCCCTTAGTTTCTTAACCTCAATGCATCAACCTAACATGTACAGTCATCTCTATAATAATAATCTATATAATATGCTAAGGTAGTTCATGTTTGTACATACGTTATCACCTTTCACACACACACAAAAAAAAATGAGATTGTCTGATCAACAAAGATGAGCGGTGATTAATCTGATGTCGCTAAGGGAAAAAATTCTGACTTTACCCATTTTAAAATGAATTGTTCCAAAATCAAATTATGTTGTCCCATCAACTAAAACAGGACAATTTTAAATACATACATTTCATTTTTATGCCTCCTTACAAAGATTAAAACGATATAATGAAACTAAGCCTTATGTCTACAATCCTTATTATGATTTTGATCCTAGAAAATATTTAAGGCTTAAGCTTGAAAGAAATCTTTCTTCATTAGTGTCTAATGATTATGGATCAAATTTAATGCAAATCTGAAATATTTGAATTTTCAAGTGGGAGGTTGTGCCAATATTATGCCCCCTAAAAACTCTTTAAAATACTGCATGGAAACTGAAATTGGGGAATATTTATTAATACCTATTGTTAAAATTTTTAAATATTCAGAGGTATTTGAATTTTCACAAAGGGCTCTTACTCCCTCTTTGCCTAAAACTAAATTAAACTAAATGTAGTCCACATTACACACCCTTACACCTATCAGTTGTCTTCCAAAATTCATAATGATCGGTTAATTAATTTAGTAGTGAATCATGTACATAGAAATATATAAACATACCTAACTTATATATATATATATATATAGATATATATATATATATAAAACAATGTATTCTTAGATTTGACATGGCTTGTAAGAAATAGAAAAGTAAACAAGACATTAATGACATAAAAGGGTTACAATTCTAATACATAAGGAGTTTTTTTGGGGGGTTTTTTTTAAATTTTTTTTTTTTAAACAAATCAAAAAATTGTAATATAAATTTTCAACCAAGTAAAAAGTTCACAAAAACAAAAAATAAAAATAATTTATGAAAAAATAAATGAATAAAAATTATACAACAGATAAATATTTCCACAGCTAAATCTAGACAGAATGGGCGAATGTATTATTTCATAATATATAAGGAAAAGTTTAAATTAAAGAACAAAAAACAAAAAAAAATGAAAGAAATTCCCTGGTGAGATTAATTCATACAAAATTGTTTTAAAAAATTTGATATTATTAATCTGGCAGAATATCTTGAATACTGCGGATAAAATTAAGCTCAATAATTAACAGGTTATATCAATCAGAGCTTAGATATGTTAATTCGGTTGATTACAAAATTTAAAACATTATAATCAAGCTCTTAAAATGAACACTGAATGTTTGTTAAGTGTTAATTTTCAGAGTGATTATAATGTTTTGAATTTTATAATCTATTGAATTTGTGTGTATTTACAAGCATTCTTTCATTTAAGCGACCATTGTTAAACCTGATTATACCTTTTTTTATTTGTTCAATTTAACTAATAATCTTTTGAGTTTAAAAATAAAAAAAACAATTAATGAATGTTCCATATGTATCACGAGCACTTTCGATTCTTCATTGAATCATCTTCATGTGACAAGCTAACACTGGTTTGTGGTCGATGTTTGACAACCTCGCATATGGCGTTCTCGGTTGTTTTAAAAATTCTCTTCTGTTTTCTCTAGTTTTTTGTCCATTGTTTTTGTCACTTGAAGATGATTTGATGAAGAATCGAAAGTACTCGTGGTACATATGAAACATTCATTAATCTTTTTGATTTTTAAACTCAAAAGATTAGAAAAATAAAAAAATAAAAAAGCAGTAGAATTCTGTTGTTTAACAATGTTTGCTTATCTATATTTAAAAAGATACACAGTGAAAGGGTTAGAAATGAACACAGTGTTTCATAGCACAATCCTGTTTCTGAATTTCAAGAAATCGGAGACAAAAACTCATCCACAGGATCTCCGCCTTCTTGGAATTTTGGAACGGGATGTTTCTAATCCTTTTACTATAACTTTTCAAATAAATGTTGGATGCTTACTTCAGTAATTGAGCAGTCAAGTCAATTTTTCTTAAAACAAACAAAAACACAACTGTACATCATTATGAGCAATCAAATCATTGTGCCTAAAATTAAGATGATATCCCCCTAACATTCAAGACTTAAATTGTTTTGTAATGAGTAGAAAAATATACATTTTTTTAAAAATCCAAAATGGTGACAATTACACGATTATGCAGAAAGTAATGGCATTTTTTCCTTCTGATTGTTGACGGATCTACATATTAAGATCAGAAAAAGACTACCTAACAAACAGAAGGCCCCAGTGAAAATCCAGGAAGAGTCGGCATCAGAATCAGTCGTCCTCTGCTCATCTCTGCCACTGCATGCGGCAAGCAAAGACGTGTTAGGCATGGAACCGCAAATCTTTTCAACGGTATACAAAGACGGTTTCTTATCAAATAAAATCCCATTTTAATGGGTGACAGTGGGAGTAGTTCTCACTGTGAGAGTTAGGATCCTCCCTCTTCCTATATAATCATACAAATGCAAAAATCAAATTCGAGACCTCAAAAAGTGCTGCATTGATCGGAATAGACTGTAAGCAGATGGGGCAACGTATGGACTATAGATTGGATGCAGCAGAAATTCTACACCATCCAATTCTTCAATCTTGTTGCGCCTCTTTCTGGCAGTATGCGGATTGGCATGAAAATTACATTACATCACATTTACAGATGGGGAAGGATAGTATTCTTCTCTTCCCTACAGAGGAACTAGAAGTGACCCTGCTGACGTTAACATGGATTGACTGTCTGGGTAGGCAAAAGTCAAAGTTAATATTGCTGACACAAATATATGGACGAGGCGGGAAACTTATTAAGTTTCCTGTGGGACACAGAAAGACACGACTCAAAATATTTACCTTATTAACTAGAGCCGGACAATAAATTTTGGTAAATTTTTTTTTTTTTTTTTTTTTTTTTTAATAAATCAGAGGTATTCAGTTTTTAGTTATTTTCACACTCATTGCTAATCCTTATTAACTTATTCTTGCCAATCTAAAAATCATAGACATCTATTTTTAATTGATATCAATGGATTAAAATAGCGATATCAGTGGCGCCTTATTTCGATTGCCTTAATTTGACCTATCTTGGGTGGTCTGACTGATTATAATCTAACACGGATCACTGAGTGAATGAGCTGGCTGATAAAACAAAAAAAATTATATTTATATAAAGAATGACATCAGCTACCCGAACTTTAGCTTTCCTTCTCCCCA
>OY744551.1:33173106-33200606 GCA_963556195.1 Sepiola atlantica
GAGTCTAGGTATTTTCAGATGGGAGACTAGTGTAGCTCTGATCACACCCAGCAAGATGCCTGAAACGTAAATCAGTAATCATCAATATCAAAGAATAAAAATTGAAATCAAAAAATAAAATAAATAAAAAATTAAAAAAAAAAAGTCTTTTTTGTGACGACAAAATGCTCGTCTGTCAAATTGGCAATAAAAGATGACTGACCATGTAAATAACGTTTCCTTATTTAATATTCAGACAAGGTCGATTACAACTATTAATTTCGTTATCTTATATATAAAGCTATTTTGTCGGATTTTTAAAGTTGGACCTAAATAGCATTTCAGCTGAAATATCAAACTAATTCTGACGAGCCAATTTTCAGTTGTTATCGCTGTACAAAGTTATTGCCATTATAATAACGTACTTCACTAGTTATTTTTTAAATTTTTTTTATTATGTAGTCCCGAATGGATAACGGATAACATTAACTCTCATCCTCAAGTGGCCTTTTGGCCTTGATAGGCAGTGACTTGTTAGGTGTAAAAAAAAAAGAATAAAAAAAAAAAATTTTTTTTTCCAATTATGACCGAAAAATAAAAATCAGCAAGGGGAATAACTAATATTTTTTTAATTGAAGAATATAAAAAGACTTGCCTCTTTATATTTTTAAATTGAAGAATATAAAAAGAGTTGCCCCTTTTACAACTAAAATTTTATTTCTTTTTCTGTATAAGTTTAAAAACTGTACAAACAAATAAAAATTAAAAACTTCACTGCATCCCGGGCAACGCCAGGTCCGTAAAGCTATATAAATTTTCATTTGTTATTGTAATCCAATATTATTGACACTATAATAATCTGCGCTAGAAATAAAAAAGAGTTGATTTTCCTTTCTCAAAAGAAATTTAAATCTTTTGTATAATATTAATGCTGCTTAGAGTTGAGTGTGTGAAAATTGGTAAATATAGTGAAATTCAGTTCAATTTCAACTTGTGATAACTCATTTATTTTTTATTTATAGGTTATTTTGATAAAATTGTGATGTAAAAATTTGGTGCTTGTGCTGATGAGTGGCCGTGCGAAAAAATTATTTTTTTATAAAAACAATATTATATATTTATTCATCGTTATATTCTTACTCACTGTACAAAAAAGTAGAAAAAATTATCCACTAGAACTTTAATTACAAGTATTTTTCCATTCTTCGTATCATAACAGCGATTCGTTCAGTAAGCCTCCATCTTTTTTCTTAAAAATAATACAAGGGCAGATAATTCGCAAGGGAGATAATCATGCAATTTAAAAACAAAAAAACTACATATATAAAAATTAAATTTATTCCAGTAAAACAAAATGAAAGTCAATAAACGAAATTAAATTAATTTATTGCATTATAACGAAATGTTTTATTGGAATAAATTTAATTTTTATATATGTAGTAGTTGTTCTTTAAATTACATGATTATCTCCCTTGCGAATTATCTGCCCTTGAATTATTTTTAAGAAAAAAGATGGACAATTACTGAACGAATCGCTGTTATGATACGAAGAATGGAAAAATACTTCTAATTAAAGTTCTAGTGGATAATTTTTTCTACTTGAAAAGTAAGAAAGTAACGCTGAATAAGTACATAATATTGTTTTTATAAAAAAATCATTTTTTCATACGGCCGCTCATCAGCACAAGCACCAAATTTTTTTTTTTCTCTTTTCTCTTTATAAATGTATAATTCTTTCTCTTGTATCATTAATAGTCCCCCCCCCCCAACTAGGTTACTTAAAGTTTTAATGTTGGTTCTTTCAACTTAATGTGCACAATATCGTATGTCTCTATGCATATAAAGACAGTCCTATCTTAAAGAAAAAGAGACACTCGTCAATATGGTGGGTTTAATATAATGTTTTAAGTTGTCTATATAAAAAAGTTTAAAATTTTAGTGAATAAAATCTTTGCCCTATTATTAAATAGTTTTTTGTGTGTTTTTACATGGTCCAAATCTGAGTTGTTTTTATTGATTATTATTAAAAAGATCTAGCTGGATCTCTAATGTGCTATGAATCATATCAAGAAGATTCAATGTGTTAGCTTTTGAAATGAATCTTATATGAACAATCAAAGTTGTGTTTCCATGTTATTTTTGTACTATTTTTTTTTTTTTTTTTTTTTTGAGAGATAATTGGATTTTACCCAATGTTTAGGCCAATTTCATCTAATAATTATTGCTTCTATTATGATTCATTTTCATTTAGCACAAGATGACATTATATTTGTAAGGATTTTTCACTTGTTAAAAGCCGGCATTTTTAATTATATACTAATTTAACTTCTGGACCAATAGCACCTACAAAATCGCAAATTTGTATAGTTTCCAATAAACTTTGAACGATCATATTTCGATGACTAATTGTGCTACCAAAATAAATTTGGTATCATTGTTTATATCTTGCAAAGATCTCTGTGCCCATATTAAAAGTTTTTAACTATAATGAAAATAAAATTTTGGGTTTACCTATGTGATTTAACACACGTTATAAAATAATTAAAACGAAAACATGAATACTTGAAAAATTAATCAATTGAATATAAAATGGTTTGTTTATTAAAGAGTATTGATTTACTCCTCTCCAGGAGTTAGGCACAAGGCCAGTTTTTATCTTACTCCCACAAGTAGGATGTGACCCAAGGTCGGGTCGGGAAAGTGAGGTTTAAAAATTGCCTGGGCAGCCCCGTCGGCATTCCCTGGTAGGAGCGCCTCAGGCAGTAAGCAATAAACTTACTCCTCCCCCAAAGAGGGCAGGCGAAGCCAGAACTGCACAGGACAGACACATAGACCAGCGTAAATCAAGCCCCGAAGGCCAAGACAATACCAGTCTATGGGGTGCAGTATCCATCGGAACAGATACTACACTTTGATCTTAACCAAAAGGCCAAGAACCAGTTGCTTATTTATTAATGAGTAAAATTGAATATTTTCATCATCTTTAAATGAAAATGTTACTAAAACGATTGCACCATTCAGACTACTTTTCTCATCTTGGATGCTATTCTCACGTTTTCACCGATGCAATCTCCGACCTTCTTCAGCCTTGGGTTTGCTTGTTTTATGGCATATTAATCACCTATAGGTTATTTAATGCTGAATAAAGTTGTCAAATATAATTTTATAGGTAGGATAATTATTCATATTCCTAGAATACTTTGCTTTTAAAATACATTGGTCTCAGAATACATTGCTTTTCTTCAAGAGCGTCTTCTTGAATGCGAGGAATCTGTACAGAATTTCAAACCGAAACCGTTATTTAATCCACAGGGCTAGATTGTTCTCATTCAGTAAGTCATTAGCAAGTAAAAGTCGTAATTCTTAATATCGCCTTTACTGAATATTGAACCATCAACCGCCAGAAGACTTTCACTTAAAATTGAATATTACCTAGCACTTTATCCGTTGCACGACATAGATACAACCTCTCACGTGTGCGTCTTGTCAAAATCGGGAATCTGTATGGAATTTCGAAGAGAACCTTTTATTTAATCACCGGGGGTAGATTGTTCTTATTCCATCACCCATGACTGGATAGAAATCTTAACTAATCCGTAATTGTATTCTTAGTATTGCCCGTACGAAGGATTGAACCTTCAACCTGCAGAAAACTGTCACTGAGAACTGATTATTACTTTACTCTAGTATGAATTTTGGGAGCCGTACATGTATTCCTATTTTTTTTTTTTAGATGTGTACTGTAGTTACTTATTACTGTTTATTATTATTACTTATATTGGTCAAACTGATGTGAGAAAAACATCCGAGATGAGAGCAGTAGTCCGGATAATCAGAATTATCAATCCTCATCTAAAAAAAATTGCTAAACATAACTATTTTCTTTAAATTATAGCTGCGTATTAAACAATCTGACAACACGTTTGTCATTTTTATGCAGGTATGTCAATATAAAAATAGATCAAGTGTAGATAAGTCGTGAGATTCTAATTTATTAATTTGATTTAGTAAAAAAAAAAAGCAACAAAAAAAAGGACATAAAACAAAAGTTTATGTTACTCAAACTACTATTCTCATGGTTTCGGCCGATGTAACCTCTGACGTTCTTCAGATGAATCTTTTTGAAGTTAGGTATCTTAATGTCAAACTTGGATGGAATTTCGAACTGGTCCCCTTATTTAATCTACAGGGTAGATTGTTCTCATTCTGTCAGTCATGACTGGGTAGAATTGTTAATTTATGTTAATTTTAATTATTATCACTTGTAGCAACGTTCGAACCATATGAACCACTTGTCTTATGATTAACAGCTTTGGTCCACAATCAGTTCTAAGGTTCGAACCATATGAACCACTTGTCTTACGATCAACAGCTTTGGTCCACAATCAGTTCTAAGGTTCGAACCATATGAACAACTTGTCTTATGATTAACAGCTTTGGTCCACAATCAGTTCTAAGGTTCGAACCATATGAACAACTTGTCTTATGATTAACAGCTTTGGTCCACAATCAGTTCTAAGGTTCGAACCATATGAACAACTTTTCTTACGATTAACAGCTTTGGTCAACAATCAGTTCTAAGGTTCGAACCATATGAACCACTTTTCTTACGATTAACAGCTTTGGTCAACAATCAGTTCTAAGGTTCGAACCATATGAACCACTTTTCTTACGATTAACAGCTTTGGTCAACAATCAGTTCTAAGGTTCGAACCATATGAACCACTTTTCTTACGATTAACAGCTTTGGTCAACAATCAGTTCTAAGGTTCGAACCATATGAACCACTTTTCTTACGATTAACAGCTTTGGTCAACAATCAGTTCTAAGGTTCGAACCATATGAACCACTTTTCTTACGATTAACAGCTTTGGTCAACAATCAGTTCTAAGGTTCGAACCATATGAACCACTTGTCTTACGATTAACAGCTTTGGTCAACAATCAGTTCTAAGGTTCGAACCATATGAACCACTTTTCTTACGATTAACAGCTTTGGTCAACAATCAGTTCTAAGGTTCGAACCATATGAACCACTTTTCTTACGATTAACAGCTTTGGTCAACAATCAGTTCTAAGGTTCGAACCATATGAACCACTTTTCTTACGATTAACAGCTTTGGTCAACAATCAGTTCTAAGGTTCGAACCATATGAACCACTTGTCTTACGATTAACAGCTTTGGTCAACAATCAGTTCTAAGGTTCGAACCATATGAACCACTTGTCTTACGATTAACAGCTTTGGTCAACAATCAGTTCTAAGGTTCGAACCATATGAACCACTTTTCTTACGATTAACAGCTTTGGTCAACAATCAGTTCTAAGGTTCGAACCATATGAACCACTTTTCTTACGATTAACAGCTTTGGTCAACAATCAGTTCTAAGGTTCGAACCATATGAACCACTTTTCTTACGATTAACAGCTTTGGTCAACAATCAGTTCTAAGGTTCGAACCATATGAACCACTTGTCTTACGATTAACAGCTTTGGTCAACAATCAGTTCTAAGGTTCGAACCATATGAACCACTTTTCTTACGATTAACAGCTTTGGTCAACAATCAGTTCTAAGGTTCGAACCATATGAACCACTTTTCTTACGATTAACAGCTTTGGTCAACAATCAGTTCTAAGGTTCGAACCATATGAACCACTTGTCTTACGATTCACAGCTTTGGTCAACAATCAGTTCCAAGTGAGAGTTGTCTGGTGGTTGAAGGTTCAATCCTTACTACAGACGATAATAACTAAGGATAATACACATTAACACTTATACCCGATCATAACTGACGTGAAATGAGATCACTCTAGTCGCATTAATTAAATAAAGAGTTTCTCGCTTAACCGCGAAAACTGGAGAGTGAGCTTGCGTAATATCAAAAAACATCTGACCCTTTAACAAGAGAAAAGTGACGTTTAATGAAGAGAAAAAAAAAGAAATTCAGTTCGAAATTCCGTCCCGGTTCCAGAGTTCAACTAGAAACTACCAGAGTTTGAAAAACAAATGCACCTGAGGAAAGTCGGAGGTTGCATTGGCTAAAATGTTGTGATGTGGCAGCCAAGATGAGAATGGGAGTATGAATAATCAAAATTAGCAATCCTCATCTCAAAAATTCCGAAACAAAATTTTAATAAAACCTATTTTCCTGCTGAAATTAAGCATGCCATTCAAAAAGCCTTGCAATCGGCAGTTTATCCGTAACTGGAAAAAAGGGATCAAAATGGTGGGGCAAGCTAGGGTTGTCTCCCTTTGCCACTTTCAGAATGTTTAAACATTTTTTTATAAACCCTGCCAAGACAATGAGAGAGTTGGAATGACCAGACGCTGATTAAGATCGCCAGAATTACGCTGCTATCTTCAGTCGATGTAAAAATGGTATGTAGTCATGTTTTATGCTAAAACTTGGCATAAAAAATACCCCCACCCTCAACAAGTGGGAAAAACAAACAAACAAAAAAAAAAAATGAAAACAAAAGCAGTTACCATGTAAATTGTGCGAAATGCTGAAATAGCTTGTTAATGGGAGTAAAAACAACGAAGAAAAAGAAAAGAAATCACAGAAGATAAATAGAAAGGGTTGAAAATAACAAGCTGGAAGGAAAAGCAGTTGTTAGAAGAATCAGTAAAACGCATCACATCTCTACATTTATCAAATTATGAGACAACTTCACGTGTGTGTGTGTGTGTGTTTCTCACGTCCACGTAACTTTAATAATTACACGTTGACTTATTTTTTTCATTTACTATTAATTGAATATTTATTGAAATCAAAAATGCAATAGTGTAAAAAACGAAACCTACATAATCCCATGAAGTTTTTTAATTTTTTTTTTTTATTACGTAATTAAATCCACCAGAATGCATTTCAGTTTCTTCATAAATGAATAAGTTATTTTAATATTTTGTTAATAATTAGGAGGGAAGGGGGGGGTTTAAAAGAAAATAAGAATGAATTACTTTGTGACCTTGCAAATTTTGAAAGGAATTTAGAAGCATTAAAACTGTCGAATAGAAAATCATTTTTGGCTTTTCTTAGCAAGTATTAAAAATGTCGAAAGTTATGGAAACTACTTGGATGGCATTTTTGAGGGGTAAACCTATATTTGGTAGTTTTATAATATTCTATATAACATAATATCAAGAAGAATTTCACACTACAAAATCACCCTCACAAAGCCCCCCCCCCCCCCCCAATCTGTAATAAAATTCACAATGCTTTCTTCTGCAATCTAAACATATCTGGTACAAATAAACTTCAGTCTGTGCCTGACTTGTCCACCAGGTTTCAGTCATGAATATTCAACAGTCTTTTTTTTGTTGAGAAGTTTTGCTACCTTGGTGATACCATTGAAGCACAGGGTGGAGCAGGTGCTAGTGTGATTGCAAAAAAATTAGTAATGGGTGGAGTACACTCAGGGAACTTGTGCCATTACTAACCAGCATAGCGTTACCACTGTCGACAAAGGAAAGAGTCTATCAGGCATGTGTACGAAGCGTGATGACGTACGGAAGTGAAACCTAGCCAGTGAGGGTTGAAGACATGCGTTGCATGGAGAGAAAAGATATAAAAATGATACAATGGATGTGTAATGTAAGTCTTAAGGACAGGCTTAGATCTGATGACCTCAGAGGAAAATTAAATCTGGACGTATAGGGAGATGTGTGCAGAACAGGAGATTTTGATGGTATGGCCACGTTGAAAGAATGGGTGAGAATTCTTAGGACAGTAGATGTAAAGCAGTTTCGGTAGCAGGCTCAGTTCACAGGGAAGGCCAAGGAAAACATGGGAGGAAATGATAAAAATGAACTCGAGAGAAAGAGGGATAAATAAAGACCTGTCCAGAGATATGTTAGCTTGGAAGTCAATTTTTTTCAAGTCGTCCAACACATGCCAGCATGTAAAACAGACATTAATCAAATATGATATTTTTGTTTAATCGCCTAGATACGTCGTGCCAAATTGTCTATAACTCCAACACGCACACACATTTCCCTGGGCACTGTTCTGATTTGGGCTGTGATGGCCCCCTTCAGTTCACGAATAGCCTGGCCATTATTTTGATAGACAGTATCTTTAAGATGACCGTACACATAAAAACAGTGAGTGTGATGCCCATTCAAGATCACCAATCCTACTGATGAGACTATCATCAAAGTGTCCCCGCATATCGAACGACGATAAAACAAAGGCTGTTGGACAATCATGATTAAAACTTGGTGGACAAGTCAGACATAAATTAAAGTTTATTTGTACCAAACATGGTTGGATTGCAAAAAGGATTAAGAATTTTATTAACGATTCGATGGGCGACATTTTTTTATTATTTAGTATTGTATTTATGTTATTTTTTTTAAAAGTGATTTTAAATATGAAATTCTTTTGGATATTATATTGAATATTATAAGAATAAAAAATGTAAAATGGTGTTATGGGCTGGGTATACAAGGACATGGGGTTCCTCATTCAATCCTGTGCAACATCAGGTAACCCTGCTAATATTACATAAAGAAAAATTATTTCCTTCAAACAAAACGTTTAACCTTATTTCCCCTAAAACAGAACAACAATCCTTATTTTCCTGGCAGAGAATTTGTTTTTACCCCCCCCCCCCCCTCTAATGCACACATGAACCTTGCCAGGTCAATGATGCCACTAACTTTACACAACGTTCAAAATTAAATAAAGCAAAGAGATAGGGAAGGGAGAGAAGCAGAAATTTTTTTTTTTAAATATATGTCTCCTCAAAATAATCCTTTGTAAACCTTCAAACTAATTTACATCCCACCCCATGCTATTCTTATTTCGAAGTTATGATGGTGGTGGCGGCATATCTAGCCGGTTATCGGATTCATCCTGTCGTGTTCTGTTAAGATTATTACGTCGCTTTCACTAATACCCTCGGAAAAGATATGAATCCATCTTTGAGTAATAGGGTAGACTGTGTGAATGAAATCTCCATAACAACACCAGTTGTGATATCTCTGAGGAGGCACTACTCATTAAAAAAAACATTGGATTGTTTGGGGAAGGCATGGGTTGGTATTCATCAACTGTGAAGACGGCACGAAAAAGAAAAAGGTATGATGTAGAAATTATCAATCCCTAAAAACGTTGTCCATTTCTGGTCATTTTAAAACAGTGACAGATGATGTGTAAAAGCCGACGCTGAAAGTAAAAGCTAATCTATGTAAGGGCCACTAAATTGGATGCTGATCAACGTGTTCCTTACTAGAGATGTCAACCCTTCATCTGGGAAGATGGCACAAAAAAAGGAAAATAAAAAATATTATGTAGAAATCAGCCACCCCTAAACATGTCATCCACTTCAAGACTTTTGTCCACTTCAGGTCATTTTGAAACAGTGACAGAAGATATGCCAACGCACTCTTTAATGAAGATGTTACGGTTACACCAGCTATGTTTTTTTAATGCTGTTTTTCTTGCTGATAGGACGCAGAAATGGTAACAAAGGGAAGGAATTTGACAAGGGGAGAGAATAAATAAGAAAAATGGATTGGCAAATGGGAAAAATGGAATTAAACTGAAAAGCATTTGTTAATAAGTCAAGCCAAACAGAAAAGGAAGGGGAGAAATAGAGACGAAGAGAGTAAGGGCACGCATGGAAGACACATTTTAATTGACTCCTTTTTTTCATGAATCACTCACATTTATTTCCTGGGGTTTGATGAGACGTTTCTTTCGTTCTCTTTTCTTCAGTGCCGCCTGTACTCTCTTTCTCTTTCCCTGTCGCGTTCTCGGTCACGGTCCCTGTGGCGTTCTTCATGGTATCGATCGCGGTCACGGCTACGCTCTCTGTATTCCCGGTCTCTGCTCCGGGAACGGTGCCTGCGACTGCTCTTCTCCCGGTCACGATCTCTCTCACGTTCTCGTGATCGAGAACGCCTCGTACTACTCCTGAGAGAAAACAGAAAGAAACACAAATAGAACATTAAAAACGTTTTTCTTTCGCAATATCAGTTTTTATTTTATTAAAAAAGAAAAAGAAAAAATTTTAAATGAAAGAATGAAAAATGGTTTCTAAATAATTTGCATGTTTCAATATTATTCAATAACTGACATGAAAATACAATTATCTAAAATCATTTTTTTTTTTTTTTTAAATCAAATTAAATTAGTATTATTCAGTCTACTATTCTCATCTTGGATGTTATTCTCACAATGTTTCAACCGATGTAACCTCCGACCTTCTTCAGGTGCGTCTTGTCGAAATCAGGAACTTTGAAAAGAACCTTTTATTTACCCTACGGGGGTAGCTTGTTCTCATTCCGTCAGCCACGATTAAATAAAGGGTTCCGGTCGAAATTCCTTACAGTTCGACTAGAAAAAGGTCGGAGGTTACATTGGCCGAAATATTGTGCGAATAACACCCAAGATGAGAACTGTAGTCCAAATAATCAATCCTTCTCGCAAAAATTCTGAAGTCAATAAAATTTAAGAGTTTATTATACAAGACCAGTATACAAACAGAAGACACTAATTCGAGTCATTCAAATCGGAAAGAGTCACATTTACGCAATCACAAACATTCATCTTGTCCATAAAAACATTTTTCTGACAAAGAAGGTTTATATTAACAAAAATAAAAAGAAAATGGAAAGACAGGATCTCTCTCTCTCTCTTTCTTTAAATTGTTTCTGCCGTCAATAACTGCAGGAGATGGGAGTGGTAATGCAGACTAACAACCTGGGTATGCCATGTTCAAATCCAGTTGGTTCTATAGCATCACGTCTACTTATTAAGATGCTGGTAACCTTCACGTGGTCCCATCTGTAATTACCCGATTCTAGTTGATTGATTGATTGATTGGGTTTTACGGCATATCAACTTCTTGGTTATTTAATGCCGGAAAATGTTTGTTCATTTTTTTTTTTTTGGTTGTTATTGGGGGAGAATTGTCAACAAGGATATGTTGAGAGTTGTTTTATAGTATAAGAGTGTTTAGTTTGTTTTCATTTTAGAGTTTGTGTATGTTTATGTTTGAGAACATTTTTTGGATGAGGGGCATGAGTAGGGAGAAAGTGGTTAAATTTTGTTGTAGATATTGGCTTCTTTTAGGTATTCAAAGATTTTATTTAGGTTTGTTGGGAGAAAAATATTGTTTAGTTTTTTTCTTTGTAATACTTTTGTCGGATCCGTTTCAAGTCCACGCAGTTTGATAGTATGTGTTTTATAGTACAGTAAGGGGGTTCTTCCCCTTGGAGGAGATGGGAGTGGGTGATGTTGGAGTGTCCTATTCGGAGTCTTGTAAGGATCACTTAACAGAATCAAGCCAAACGATGCTGATTCATATGAATTTACTGTACTATATCTGCGGGCATTCTGTGTTTAGTAGACCGAGACAGATACGGACATGATTCATGAGGTTTGAACAGGATTTTCACATTTAGACTAGTGCTGGGACAATTAATAAGAATCGGAAAAATTTGTGCCTATTTTCCGAAGCTGAAAATGATTCTTTTAATTGTTTTTTTTTTTTTTTTTGTTTAAATCTTAATTTTCCATTTCTGGTACTAATGATAAAATGATAAATATTTTTTGATTTTAAACTAGCAGTAAAACTAAAATCTATAGATAAGGTTTTTCTATTCCAGCCATTTTGATAACACACCAAAAGAAAATTGACCAATGTCTTATGTCTGCATCCATAGAAGATGGTTTGTTCTCCAATTTCTCCTTCCAAATCTTGAGTAGTCCATCAACTTTGCCTCGGAAACTTTTCAATAGCAAACGTCTTTGAATAACAGCTCGTCTTTCAAAGAGTTTCCGCCAACAACTTCTCGTCTTACATCAGCAATGGCAACGCCAATTAGGTTGTTTATGCTGATAGGACATCTTACTTCTTTCTCACTGCTGGAAGATGTTAGACAAGGCCAATAGGTGAGGATAGGACAAGCCAGCACACTTGAGAGGATGCACTCCGGACCCACAAAAATAGCCTGAGCAGCCCCGTCGGCATTCCCTGGTAAGGGCGTCTCAAGCGGTTGGCAGTAAACCAAACCTTTCTCAAAGAGAAGGTAAAGCCTAGGAGGATGCACTTAAGACTGAACAGGACCATACCTCACCTGAAGAGAGCAGAGCCAACTGATGCCTCGGTTTACACTGTCGGATTGATTGTTCCTATTTACTTGACTCCCCACGAAGACAAAGTTAGACACACGGTCGGTTTTTAATATGGGGAAAATCCAGCTCCCCAAAAATAGAGCACTCTGGATTGGAACAAAAAAAAAAATTGCCTCAGTTTAGAAGGACTTCTCTTTTACTGGCAGAGGACAGAACAGACTCAGTGTAGCATCAGAACAGATACCACACTTTGTTCCTAGCCAAAAAGATTGTTGAGAACATATCCTTGACTGGTATGAAGATTAAGCCTCTATTACTTTTTCTTTCGTTTGCTTCACAGCATCTCACTGTTAGATCACCAGCTCGGTTGAGAAAAGCCATGCTAATGTTTTGTTGTCTAGCGCAGCTATGCCAGCTTCGCCGTTGGGTGGTCGATATTTAAGGCATGACTTGATGATGTGGTCTGCTGTCTGTTCAGAGTGACCACAGTCGCAGCCAGCCGAGTCCCTGAGTCCCCATCCTCTCATGGTCGCGGCGAAACGGCCGACACTTGTCCTGAGGTGGTTAAGCATTGTCCACTGCCGGCGAAGGAGGTCCATGCCTGGTAGGTTATCCGGGTCCTCCACAAATCTGTACAACCTTGATTTATCTGCTGCCTGCCATTCCTCCGTCCAGCAACGTTTCACCCAGATTCGTTTTGTGACGTCACTTTACTTTAAAACACTTCAAAGAAACTGAAATATGGAAAATGCTTACTAATCGATGTCTCATACCTATTGTTAAAATTTAAGAAAAATCAGAAGTATATGAATTTTCACGAACGGTTTCCAACCTCTTTTTTACCACCTTTCTAATAAAACTAAATTAGAATAAATGTAGCCCACATTCGGACACCTTACGTCCAGCATCTTGGGTCCAAAATTCATAATGATCGGTTAAATAGTTTAGGATGAAATCCTGTACATAGAAATATATAAACATACGTAACTTTATGAAGATTGAGATATTGTTCAACATGTAAAATACTTCTTTATAATATAAAATGCACAGACAATTATAAAAGCTAACTACTGCCTGTTTGTAGATCTCCAAATTGGTGACCCCGACGTTCGCGACACAGTGATTAGGTTCATATGCATGTGTACAACAAGGACAAAAAAAAAACCAACTAGACTAGACTAGACCCATCATGATTCAAATGGGAATTTTCCCGAACTGAATGTTGAATTATGACTTAATAAAATGGAGACTCGGCGCTTCTTCTTCTTCGTCTTCTTTCGTTTGCTTCACAGCATCTCACTGTTAGATCACCAGCTTGGTTGAGAAAAGCCATGTTAATGTTTTGTTGTCTAGCGCAGCTATGTCGGCTTCGCCGTTGGGTGGTCGATATTTAAGGCATGACTCGATGATGTGGTTTACTGTCTGTTCAGAGTGACCACAGTCGCAGACAGCCGAGTCCCTGAGTTCCCATCCTTTCATGGTCGCGGCGAAACGGCCGACACCTGTCCTGAGGCGGTTGAGCATTGCCCACTGCCGGCGAGGGAGGTCCATGCCTGGTAGGTTATCCGGGTCCTCCACAAATCTGTACAACCTTGATTTATCTGCTGCCTGCCATTCCTCCGTCCAGCAACGTTTCAGCCAGATTCGTTTTGTGACGTCACTTTTACTGATTAAGCAACATGCCTCGTTCATGGAGTTCTTACAGAATCCCCTGATCATACGAACGAAAGTAAAAATAAATCCCCAATTACAAATAACATTTTATGACAACATAAGCTGTTCTAGAAACCAAACACTACCAACATCGTTCGTGATAAAATATCTGAAAATAGAAATTGATTTATCACCGCCAGCCAGTGCATGATCATTGCAGACGATAACACTCCAGGACTGTTCGTTGTTGCTGCAGATTGGTTCGCAAAGCCACTAGAATAGGGTTTTACACACATCTAAGTCCTGACTAGACTCAACGTTGCTTAACTTTAGTGGTCCGATGGGAACAGTCAAAATCAAGGAAGTGCCAAGCGAGGAGTGCGTCAATTATAGACAATTTTGCATACAGTATCCAGGCGTGCTTATCATTGAATGGCGATAGACCTTGTGTACAAGTCAGCAACAGACCGATTCCATGGAGGTCACCCTTTCTTTAATTTTTTTAAATTAAATTTTTTTTTTTAAATTAAATTTTTTTAAATTAATTTTTTTTTTTTAAATTAAATTTTTTTTTTTAAATTAAATTTTTTAAATTTTTTATTTCATTTAATTTCTGATTTGATCATCTAATCGTAAGAGTTACAACGAGAATGTTAATCCCAGTTTCATCTTCATTCATATTATTTATGAGTGTACATCGCAATCAAAATGACAAAAAAAAAAAAAAATTTATCCTTCGCTGTGTTCGCACTAATATTTCTATAACATCCGAATCGTTTAAGTAAAAAACAAAGAAATAAGATACAAAGAAAACTGGAAATTTTTAATAAAGAAAAGGAAGAAAAAAAAATGTATAAATCGGTACAGATATGCTACTATGGAACCAACCAATCACACACACAGTAAGGACCGTAGAGAAATGATGGGGAAGTGAGATAAGTGGACATGCTATAGGGAGAAAATCTATTGAACTCCCTAGTCGGGATTGCACCTTGACAGTTGGTTGTTAGTTTCTGGGTGGCCAGATAGAAATAAGCTGAGAAGAAAAACAGATGTAGCCAGTTTCGGTGATCAACAGAGAGTGACTGAGAGAAAGACCAGACATGTCCAGTCGAAAATAGATATATTGAGGAGATGGAGCAGAGAAGGGGTCAGTCAGAGTTCGGCTTGGGAGAGATCACTGAGAGAGTCAACGACTTGGCGTTGAACAAAGAAGATTGTCACTGGGGCTGACATGATCGAACAACAATCTAGAGACAGTGTTATGGGTCCTTAGTCAGGGTATCACACACATACACCGAGCACAACAGAGTTATACCAACAACTTTTCTTGAGTTGTTTTTACTGTAGTCTGACCACGGAGACGATGATCGGGTCATATAGAAAACAGGGGGAAAATTTTTTTTTTTTTTAAATTATGAAAATAGATTTGCTTTCTCAATTCCCCTACAAACTTGAAATGAATTTGTATGGCACATTTTTTTTTTACTCACTAACTTTGTGTGACGGGATGGTTGGATATATATATATATATATATATATATATATATATAATATATCTATATATTAATACGATAGCGTGTGTGTTCGTGTGTCACGCTTCCGGCAAAAGCTCTGCGCATGCGTGCCGCACCTAAATTTGGAAAAACATTCAACTAGCCTGCGTTTAGGAATATTTACATGTGTTTCCCTCTGGCGCAATGGTTAGCGAGGTAGTATTTTTTACTTCGGCCCGACTGGTTTATAGTTCGATCCCAACCAACCTCTAAGATTTTTATTCTACATTTCGAGGGGAAGGGGAAGAAATAATACATTTTTTTTTTATCACCTGGTTAAAAACTACTTTTCTGTGTTGCTTAAAACTTAAAACTATTTTTTGTTTTTATGTTGGCGTTTTTAATGGCATTGTCTATTTAATTACGTTGACTGCTTAAAAAGTAGGGTATCGGCCAGTATTATTATTATTATTTTTTTTTTGAACGGATGGCATATCAACCTTTTTTAGTAGATATGCGCAGTGTCCATTGTACACGAGTTACTATTTTAAACAATTATTTCACTCTTATCCAGAAGGGGGGGGGGGAGGGTGGCTCATAATAAAGCAAGCGTAACTTACTAACAAATAGAGGGTGCTTTGTTACATTAGGACCCGTATTGAAAACATAATTTCGTGTAATTTACACGGGTTCCGCTAGTATATATAAATACACATTGATCTTTATTATAGAGTGGAGAATTCTTAATTTTTATACTTGTATTTTTAACTTTGGCAAGTTAAAAAGATGGCTTTGAATGATTGAATTATTAAAAGAAACACACCTGAGAAACAAACAATGCTTTTTGGAGGGGTTTGGGTGGGGGTGCTCAAATTCAATCTGCAACAAAGGACATAAGTAAAAAAAGGACTTACTTGGAGCCGTACGATTTCTCTTCAATGCCGTGAAGTGTGTCTTGTAAGGAACTGATTAAGATTTTACATCGGTCGTCACCAGCAATCTTAGATTGCTTAATTAAGGAGATTGCAGTCACGAGGGTTTCAATGGCACTCGCAAAATCACCTGGAATGAAAAACAAAAAACAGGAGAAAAATAATAAATATAACAGAATTTTGTGTAGAAAAACGTGATTCCAATATCTGGTTGTTTTGTTTCATGGCATATCAACCCTTTTCGGGTTATTTAATGCCAATATGGTTATTTTCGTAAAAGTTCTATATATCTTAAAATATTTATTCATGGTGTTTCGTTTGGTTGTTTTGTAAGGGAAAATTGTTGTTTTTAGCTTTGCAGAACATGATTGAGTTTTGCAAAGGAAAAGGAAAAAAACACTAACATCAGTGTTTGGTGCATTTTTGGTTAGGAAGCCAGTATCTTCAGACAGCCTGAGATTCCAATATTTGACAAGAGGGTCTCACATATTCACATATTACAGAGAAGTACTATGCTTTTCGACTTGTGTATATGGAAGGCGTTCAGAAATTTATTGGTGCAGCATGGCATCTAAATGTCAATAATCTGAGTAGCAAATGAAAAAAAAAAAAAAAAAAAAAAAAGCTGAAATTAAGATGAATTTCCCAATGTGCCCTTTTATGTTGTTTAATGGGAGATAACTTATCTCGATTTTAATTTTCCCTTTACTTTCCTAACAATTGATTTCAAACATTTTTTTTAGATTTCTGTCAAACTTTATTTTAAAGATTTTTTCAACAATTAATTTTTTATTTACAAAAACAAAGTTATTTTTTTGGGGGGAAAATTTAGATATTAACAAAGATTTCAACAATTGATTTTATGAAGATCAAAAATTGTTTCTCATTGTTTCTTAACATTTAAAATAAATTTTGCAGTCAAAAATAAACTAACAGGAAAACAGATATACTTTTCAGTGAAAAATATTAGAGTACACCAAAAATTACTGAAAATAAGCGAGTAGAATTTTAATAAAAATAAAATTAATTTACTATTCAGACTCCACGAACTTAAAACAACCAGACCACCTGGCATGTTTATATTAGAAGAAAGGGAGATAATCTTCTACGCCACGCTGGTTTGACACGAATGTCCTTTGGAGTTCGAATAGTAAATTAATTATATTTTTTATTAAAATTCTAAAACAAAAAGAAAAGGATAAAATAAAAAGGACAAAGAAAAAGATTAAAAAAAGAAAAAGAAAAAAGATTAAAAAAAGAAAAAGGATAAAGAAAAAGGATAAAGAAAAAAAGAAAAAGGATAAAGAAAAAAGGATAAAGAAAAAAAAGGATAAAGAAAAAAGGAAAATGATAAAGAAAAAAAGAAAACGGATAAAGAAAAAAAAGAATAAAGAAAAAAGATAAAAAAGAAAAGGATAAAAAAAGAAAAGGATAAAGAAAAAAGGATAAAGAAAAAAATAGGATAAAGAAAAAAAGAATAGGATAACGAAAAAAAGAAAAGGATAAAGAAAAAAAGAAAAAACAGGATAACGAAAAAAAGAAAAGGATAACGAAAAAAAGAAAAGGATAAAGAAAAAAAAGGATAAAGAAAAAAAGAAAAGGATAAAGAAAAAAAGAAAAGGATAAAGAAAAAAAGAAAAAAAAAGGATAAAGAAAAAAAGAAAAAACAGGATAACGAAAAAAAGAAAAAACAGGATAACGAAAAAAAGAAAAGGATAAAGAAAAAAGAAAAAACAGGATAACGAAAAAAAGAAAAAAACAGGATAACGAAAAAAAGAAAAAACAGGATAACGAAAAAAAGAAAAGGATAAAGAAAAAAAGAAAAGGATAAAGAAAAAAAGAAAAGGATAAAGAAAAAAAAAAAAGGATAAAGAAAAAAAGAAAAAAAAAAGGATAAAGAAAAAAAGAACAAGGACAAAAAATAAAAAGGACAAAGAAAAAAAGAAAGGTGTTGTTTCTTGTACCTGCACTGGCATCTTGGACAGCCCGAGAGATCGCACTACTGGACACCGTTTTATTCCTTTGGAAAATCTCTTCAAATTCTTGTTCACTAATCGCAGGGGAGGCTGATTCATGCCTAACAAAAGAGAGAAGAGAAGCAAAAATTATCAACTCATTTGCAAATAGACTCAAACTTAAATTCAACGTTTGTACTACAACCAATTCCGCTTGGATCCCATACACTGATTCACGGCCTACTTTAAATAAGACCATACAAAAAAAAAAATGGTAATAATTTTGAAATGAATACAAGAATTGCCTAACTATTGGTGAATGGCACCAAGGCTGAAGAAAAACAAGGAGAGAAGAGGTGGTACTAACCAAACTAAGAATAGGACATGCACATATTACAAACATTTATTAAAAAATAAAGAATCCTTAATGTGTATTCCATGCAAAAAAACTAATACAATTAACCATTCTTATTGAAACCCAAATGCGGACGTCATCTTATTCCTCAGTACGGGTGATACTAAGAATAGAATTAAGACTTCCACATAGTCATGGCTGACGAAACAAGAACAAACAACCCCTGTGAATTAAATTAAAGGGTTCCATACAGATCCCTGAATTCTACAAGATTCACCTGAAGAAGGTCAGAGGTTATATCGGCTGAAACATCGCAAGAATAACATGCCAGATGAGAACAGTAGTCTGAATAAGCAAAATAATCCAAAATTATCAATCTTCATCTAAACTGATGTTGAAAGTGCAAAATCAGATCGTAATCGTAATTCTTCAAAGCTAAAACTAGCCTAAACCCTTTTTGCCTGCGTTGCACGGATGTTTAGGAAGAAACGGCCAAGCACACCACCTTCAATTGCCGCAAGCTGCATGAGTTTTGGAACTATGTCAACAAGGTGACGGCTCGCATCGTCCCCGAGCAGTTAGTACCCCGTGGTCCAGGGAAGAACGAATGTTGTTGATCACGATCCTGGCCGTAGCTAGACTAGTAGTGTGGACCTCATGCTTAGACATATGGAGTGGGGGGAATCGCCTTCTGATTACGATAGGATTTTGCACTTTAAACATGAGCTTAAAGTCAAAATCAGATGTGATAGGAGATTGCACTATTTAAAAGGAGGTGGATACACACCGCTAGCTTATGTGGGTTTGAACGAACCAAGTTTGAGTGCATGTTCCCTGCCTAGGAATGGTGCACACCGATCTGAGGTCTTATCAGATCCCATCCCTGTTAGAAAAGTCTCTTAGCTAGTAGTATAAATAAGTCCTGGACATTCTCCCCCCCCCCCCCCCCCCCCCCCGACTTAGAAACTGTCTTGCTTGTTTTCGGCTCTTGAAACAACCCGGAAAACAGTGAGCAGCTCATACCTAGATAGATTTGGGAAGGGTCCTACTAACCACCACACTTAACATTTTATTTTTTAGTAATCTCTCTTGTTTTTTAGCACTCCTCACCCCCAACCGATGAATCTGTACATATATTTTTTGTAAATAAATAATGTCAAACCATTGGGGATAATGTTAAGTAGGCTTTACTCAGAGTAAATATGGTATTTTGGTGATTGAAACTAGTTTAGAGAATATACCAAGCAGACGACAGCCGACCACCCAATTTCGGCTATGTGCCACATGTTATTTTATAATTTCACAGTATTATAAATGGCCTGCGTGGCCCTTATCTTCATATTTATCCGAAACTGATATTGAATAGGAACCAGTTTCCGGGAACTTCGCGTCGGCAGCGTTCGGGTATGTTACGTTAACATCCAAGAGATGCCAAGACGATAAGCCAATCAGCTGTCAGACGACATGGAAGGAATGCGGCGTTGGATCACCGAACACTCAGACCGATTGGAAAATTTTTTTACGGGGGGGGTCTGCGAAGACCATTTGTTACGAAATCCTCATCAGACTTGAGGCTCAGAGCATACGGTTGAGATAGACGAGTCTCTGTTTAACCCTAACCCTGACTGATTAAAAGAGACAATATCAAAAAAGCCCCCCCCCCCCAAAAAAAAACACAAAAAATTTTTTCCCAACTTCAAGAAACACAAAAAAAACCTTTTTTTTTTTAACTAGTTGACTAAATACAAAAAGAAATGAAAAAAAAAACAAAAAATATTTATTAACAGTTGTTTAGCATCGTTTTGTTAAAAACAAAAACTAATAATAAAAATGTATTAACAGTTGTTTAGCATTTTGTTAAAAAAATAAAATAAAAATGTATTTATTAACAGTTGTATAGCATTGTTTTGTTAAAAAAATATATAATAAAATGTATTTAACAGTTTAGCATTGTTTTGTTAAAAAAAAATATATAATAAAAATGTATTTATTAACAGTTGTTTAGCATTGTTTTGTTAAAAAAAAAAAAAGTATTTATTAACAGTTGTTTAGCATTGTTTTGTTTAAAAAAAAAAAAGTATTTATTAACAGTTGTTTCGCATTGTTTTGTTAAAAAAAAAAAATTATTTATTAACAGTTGTTTCGCATTGTTTTGTTAAAAAAAAAAAATTATTTATTAGCAGTGATTTTGCTTCGTTTTGTACATTATTTTGTTATTTGCTACCTTTCTTGAAAATAAAACCGAAACAAATATGACGCAGCAACGTATCAAAATTATCGTCTGTCAACATTCGTCTTGGCATCTCTCGGATGTTTACATAACATGCCCGAACGCTGCCGACGTGAAGTTCTCGGAAACGGGTTTATATTCGATATCAGTACCCTTTATCCCCTTTTCTCTACGTCTAAGGAAAGTAAGAAAGCAAAAAGCACGTACCTTTCTGGAGGTCTGCCATACGGGTCGTTCGGATAAGCTGCTGGGGGTGGTTGTCGCACATACATATCACCAGGCTGTGAATGGGGAGGCTGAAAAATTAGGCATACGGTAACTGAAGGCCAGTAGGCCACACGAAAAAAAGAGGTTCAAACATAAAAGGTCAAAGATCGACATTAACAAAAATGAAATTCTGAAAGTAAAACGATTGAGGAATTTTAAAACAGTTACATACATGGTTTGTATGGAATTTAACATCTGGGTCCAAGAAAGGTAAAGTTTCAAACTGACCAACGGGAATCTACAAAATAAAAATTCACGTTCATTTCGAGTTGAAAACATTATCCAATGCAATAATAGACCATATATGTTTGTACGTATACTAGGGTGGTCAAAAGTATCAATTATGCTATAAATAATAACTAGTAGGACCCCGTGGAAATTCCACTGTGCTTTCTACATCAAGTCGTATAATTTTTTTTTTTTTTTTTTAATGGATATAGCTCCAGACACGGCATGAAGCCACTTGATGTAAGGAGCTAACAAGAACGAAAGATGATTATCTCAAAGCCAGGAGATGCTTATTGGCCATAGTCTTGAAAAGGCCAAAGCTATAGGTAAGAGGAAAACAGTCAGCAGGAAGAGAGTTCCATAAGCCTGCAGTTCTTGGGGAGAAGCGACTGGAATAGGAAGCTGTATCAAAACAGTGAAATGATAGACCAATGAGTCAAATGATCTGGAACAAATGAAGCAGGGAACAGATCAGACAATTCTGAACAACACATGCCATAATAGTATTTATAGAAAAGACTGAGACTAGCAACATCATGTCTGTGAGAGAAAGGGTGCAGAGAAGAAAAAAAGGTAGGACCAATCAAATTACAGATTACGTTTCTGAACCTTATCAAGAACCCTCAAATGGGACCAGCTCAAATATGACAGCAGTACTTCATACATAGTCTGATAGTAGATTTGTAGCGGTGTGAGAAAGTGTTTGGGGCGATAGAGAGAACTGACTTTACGAAAAGCAGATAGAATAATGGATCTAATGTATGACCTGGTAATAATATTCCTTTTGAAATAATAAATGTCTGTCAGGGTTAATACTACTAAGAAAAAAAAAAAAAAATGACTCTTCAGTCAAAATAATTGTCATAGTCGGCTAAATAAAACGGATATATTTCTTTATTTATCTAAAATTGTAGCAATTTAATTCTTTTTCAAAGAATAAATATTCTGTTTTCTTACTGTAAAAATAATTGTAAGCTAAATATCCTTCAAAGCAATAAAACAAATATCATCTTTCGAAAAGTATTTAAAATTGTACTGTTTTAGTCGATGGGATGACATAAATTGATTCTGGAAGAATTCATTTTAAAATAAGTAAAGTCAGATTTCTTTTTTTTTTTACCTTAACGACATCAGATTAATAACAAATCAAGATATTTGCTAATCGGGCGATCTCATTTTACTTTAAATTTATGTGAAAGGTGACAATGTACGTATGAACATGAAATACCTAAGCATATTATTATATAGACAATTAAAAAAAATTTTTTATGTGTAACTTAATATTTTGGGGTTCAAATTTTTTTTCTCCCTCTTTCTACTCCCCTCTGACCAGATTTTGACCTAATTGATGCATAGTGTTCATTTAACCTCCCCATTTTTCTATTTTCTATCATTCGTTTTCATCGTCTTTCTTTAATAAAATCTGTAATATGCAACTCATGGGATCATTTACCAGTGCTGTTATTATATGGCTTTTGGGGGGGGGGGGGGGGGGGGGGGGGGGGGGGGGGAAGATTAAAAAATTTTTTTTTTTTTTATTATTGTTTACGGTTAAAGGGAAATAACTCCGACTTTTTTTTATCAAGGAGTTACTTCCCTTATGCTGACTCATTACTCCAGGAATCTATATAAAGGAGAGGTGTTTGTGCGTATGTGTATGTTCAGAGAGGGGAATGGACTGAGCAGAGGAGAAAGGGGGAGAAAGGGGGGGAACGGAGGGGAGAAATGGAGCTGGGGGGGAAAGAGATACACGTTTTAATAGAAATATGCTACAATTTTGCCACGGACAATGTCGGATAGTTCCTACTAGTTATAAGTAAAAGTAAAATGTATTTCCTTTTTATGGATCTCATGCGTGAATGCAGATGTCACGATAACGTTGTGACCCCTTTTATCAAAATGACATTATATTTATCCAAGTACTTTGATAATGTAGTTTCAGAATATATATGGTTATGGAGGTCTATCTCCAAAACACTAAAAAAAGTTTGTGAACAAACAGACAGGAACTAGAACTTTATATATAGAGATCGTATTGAAACTTAAATCTGATATTGTGACAACCTTAATATACACACACACATACACACACACAGGGCATTTTGAAGATCGATGGCATAATTTCGAGATTATGTTCTATACGTGTATATAGGTCTGGAAATGCTTGGTTTCCAAGTTATAAGACATTTAAATAAATACTCATCAACATTCTTTATTGTAAACATCTAACACGTACAATGTGTGTGATAGTGCACGGTTATTTCTACATATGGGATAGATAAACACTGTCCTTGTGATAGGATCACAGGTAAAATAAGCCTGGGTCTGGTGTTGCCACATACACCAACAAAACCATGAAAATAATGACATCAAACAAGCCGTGGGATTCAGAAGAAAGATCTCAGTATTATAATCGGCAGGAGGTCCTTTGGTAGGGGTCTTGGTCGGCAGCCTGCGAATATTAGCCTTTCATATTTCTGGTAACAGAATACAACATACAAAATACAGGTAAATAAATATGATCAGCACAATTCAAAGAAGAAATGGACCACAAAGGAAATCAGACTAGTAATGGAATGCTATTTCAACAGCAACCCCCACACAAAAAGTCTCCTTTACGCATATAGAACATAATCTCGAAGTTATGCCATTGATTTTCCAAACACCCGGTATATATTAGAATAGCCATTCAGCGACCCATTTTGGTCACATATTATTATAAATAAAACCAAAAATATTAAAGAAAAAAAAACACACAAAAAAAAAACGAAGTTTTTTAAAATTTAAATCCAAAATAATTAACGGTTGGAAAGAATTTTATTCAAAGTGCAGAGGTTATTAAAGAATTTGTGACTGAAAGCAAGATTATGTCCGGTACAAATGATGACCGCAGGGGATCATTTTTATAAGAGATTATTTCGCTTTTTTTTTTTTAAAGTAGAAAATCAAAAAATATAGACAAACTTACTGGAATTCTTGTCATCTGGGGAAAGACATAAGTAGTATTTACATATTTGTTTCAAAAGAGTTTCTTAAATTATATACAAATACAGAAACAGTAAAAAATTGGTTAATTTATGGAAGATTAACAAACTAACTGAAATACCAATCAACGTCAGATATCCAAAACCTTTCTCTTCTGCACATCAGTTTAAGAAAAAAAAAAGAAAAAAAAAGTGATTCTCCAGATTAACCCCTATATGTAATACTGCTCTTAAAAAAAAATTTCCACAAAAACTGTATTATGTACTTACCTGTTAGGTAAAAAAAAAGGGAGTACACCAAAAATGACGCAAATTCATTCAGTAATTTTGTTTTTAAAAAATAAATTCAAGTTTTATCGGCGGAAGCTATCGACCGCCATTTTCAGCATTATTAAGGCCAATGAACAAGGGGCATAACTCAAACTTTTAAATTTCACATAACGATCGTAATAATCTCGGCTAGATCGCGTTTACTGATAAAACTTTAATTTATTTATAAAAAACAAAAATACTGGATGAATTTGCGTAAATTTTGGTGTACTGTATTAACCTAACAGGTACCAACATAATAAATTTTTTGTGAAATTTTTTTTTTTTTTTTTTTTTTTTTTTTTAGATATAGGTTTTTTTTTAAAAGTGCATTATTAAGGTTTATGATATTTGATATCAACTAGAACATAACTAGAACACTATAGAAAAAAAAAATGTCTAGTGTAAGATTTGAACCCTGCGCATAAAATATTGGAAGTGATTAAACAAAAATATATCATCTTTTTTAACCTACTTAAAGTGTTTATGAGCTTAGCGTACAGATAAAAAATTAAAAATCTGTTTTACTTTTCATTTGTGTTGCATTTCAGCTGCACTTAAAAGAATAACGACAAATTATCTGCCCTTGAATTGTGTCACACGGAAGAAGATGGAGACATAGTCATCGAAGTGACTTGTACGATACGGAAAATAAAAATATTTGTAATTAAAGTTTTAGTGAGTAATTTTTCCTACTTTTTTTTCAACATTGAACAATAAAATAGCACTGATTAAGTACATAATATTGTTTTCACACATAAATAATTTTTCCCTCTCCACGAAACACTGAACAAGCACCCAATATTCAACATATGGAAGACTAACTAACTACCCACTAAAGCCAGATTTCTTAAATCTTTCTCTTCTGCATATCAATTCAAATAAAAAAAAAGTTTGTTTCATATTTTTAATTTTTTAAAACTTTAAATCGCAATAAAATAAATTTTTTAAAAGTATATCATTCAGGTTTATGATGATGATTCATATGGGCTAGGAAATAACTGGAACGCTATAGAAAAAAAAAAAAAAAAAAAAAAAATTACCTAGTGTGAGATTCGAACCCTGAAAAATGGCATAAAATATTGGAACTGAAGGCGGACACTTTATCCACACGGTCACCGATCAACCAAAGATATTGTCTTTTTTAACCTACTTAAAGTGTTTACGAGTTCGGCATAGGGATAAAAAAAACAAAAAAAAAAACTGTTTAATCTCTCCACATGGACCTAAAATAGTTTGATTGTTTAAAATGAAGGAACAAAGAAAAAGTTCCGATAATAAAAAGCCAAACAAAAAAGATGTAAAATACATACAATTATTTGACTAAAAACAAACCAATCTCGATTTACTTTTATACTTATTCATTTTTCTGACTGGTAGTAACAAGATAAATATGATGTTCCGTCGACTAATAATAGAAAATATTAGGTTGAAAAGATGAATGCTAAAAATGTTGGAACATTTGTTTCTAATGTTATTTTTAATTTTGTAATAATGAGTTTTAAAAAAAGATTTAAACACTTCTGACATCGATACGGACATTGGATCGAAGCTGCAGATTTCAAATCTGTGATTAGTTTGGATCTTAGATCAACCATTCAACTGTGATCTCGCGACACATATAGACAACTTTGTTTTATATATACAATTTTTAAAACAACAGTCCGTCTGATGTTAATACGCAAGCCACAAACTTCAATAACTCAAACAATGCAGAACCAATCATCGTCATTTAAACTAGCAAATGCCTGTAAAGTAAGCTAAAAAAACAATCACCTTTACAGTAAGTTGTTATTTAAATAAATAAAAAAAATAAATCCATTAAAAAAAAAAAAAAAAAAAAAAAAAAAAGCCGAGAAAATCTGATTTTCCCGGGTTTTTTTTTTGGTTTTTTTTTTTTTTAATGGATTTATTTTTTTTATTTATTTAAATAAATTTTTAGGTTACTTTACGGGCATTTGCTAGTTTAAATGGAAAAAAAAAAAAAACAGGAAAATCAGGAGGAAAAAAAAAAACAAAAAAAAAAAACAGGAAAATCAGAAGGACCCCCCCCCCCCCCGGAAAATCAGGAAAAAAGCCCCCGCCCCCCCAAAAAAATGCATAAAAGTAATAATTCATCAAAAACTAAAAAATACATCATTTTTTTTTTTTTATTAATGAAATGGAAAGTAAGTAAAATTCTTGAAAAGGGCTTACCATTGGGCCTGCAGGTGGAGGCTGACCATGTTGTGGAGTAAAGAAGGCAGGGTTAACATGAGGTGCTGGTGTTGGAGGGTGACCTGGTGGTGGGGCTGACACGGGAGGTGGTTGATGCAATGGAGGACCACCTAAAACAATAAAACAAAGTGAATAAGTTTACAGTTTAGCTGAAAAGACATTTCAGAAGACATTTTATTTTATATACTAATGGGTCTCCCATTGCTTTTTGAATTGAGGGAGTGTTTTCCTCACGATGTAAAGTCCTGCAGCGTATGTTATTTGATTTAGCTTAGAGGGATATGTTGGATGGAACAAGTCTTTGAAGAGCAATGTTTATGTTTTGTATTACTGCCTTGGTAGCTCTTGAGGCTTGGGTTTGGGGCAGTTGAGGTCTTTCCTCCAGCCTCATCATCTGGACTTCCTCAATTGTATTCCCAAGCTCTTCTTCCAAGGCCAATTGCTCATCATCTGGTTCCAGTACTTTCTGAGGTAATGATGGGGATTTAGGTGTTACCAGTGGCCTCGGTGATAGTGGTGAAGAAGAACTTAAGTTAAATGAGGGGCTATTCTGATTCTAAATAGACATCTGATGGTGGTGGTATACTTGTCGGGGAGCCCCTTACTAAAGGAGATTCTGGTGTTGATGTGGCTTTATGGTGGGTTGTCATGGACACAGGTAGTTTGACAGCTTCATTCATGGGTGAATGGTAATGTGGTTTCTGCTGTACCTGTGGTGTGGTGTTTTGGGCGATGATGGGAATTGTGGCAATTTTGATGGGGCCTTCAAGTGGACACTTTTTGGTTCTTATGAGGGCTGCTATCTCTGAT
>OY744551.1:33205606-33283127 GCA_963556195.1 Sepiola atlantica
ATCTCACCCAAGATTAGTGCATGATCCAACAGCTCACATTTTTTCTAGTGTGTGTATATATATATATATATATATATATCGATAATTTTTTTTATAGTTTAATTTTCTTTTAAGATGCAAACATACATATTTGTTCAAAAAGAAATGATGAAAGTAATATATATATATACATATATATATATATATGTATATATGAAGCAATCCAACAAAAGATATAAGCATCAACTAATATCTTATAATTAGTGAAACATCCGGATAAAAACTGAAGCTCAATATACTGGATAGAGCATTAATATTATAATATAAAATGAAGTAATAAAATAAGGTGTCAATAAAATTTTATTAGAATTCAAAGTTCAAGCAAAGTATCCTTAAGTCCTTAGCTCATGAGTTTTCAAAGATAATTCTTCTCTTCAGAGGACCATTACCGCAGTTATACTACTACAGGTAATAAAATTAAGCTTTGAAAATATATAAAATTATATATAAAAATACATAACATCAAATATATCAACCCAAAAACACACTTTTTGTTGAGTCTATACAATCCATCCAGGTCATACAAATTGAAAAACATAATCAGGAAAGACATTCAGAGGGTTGACCGAGGATTACTCCAAGTTATAAATAGCAGTCCATATACGAGAAAGCTAAGGACTTAAGGATACTTTGCTTGAACTTTGAATTCTAATAAAATTTGATTGACACCTTATTTTATTACTTCATTTTATATTATATTAGAATATATATATATATATATATATATATATATATATATATATATACTAGTCTGAATCAACAGACGATTTCATTTTTTCTATCTTTCTATTCTACCCTTTTTATTATATCTCTCTCTTTTCACTTTATTTTATTTTATATTTGGATTTTAACATTTTGATTCTTAACGGTCCCAACCACGTGACTTCCAAAATTTTGAAATTTTAAATTTCTTTTCTTTTTTTCTCCATTTCATTCTTTCCAAATATGATCTAAGGTTAAGATCGGATTCTAACTCTGCCTGATGAGATCTCAGTTTATAATAAGTGTTGATCGATAACATCGACATGCCAGTGTCGCAGATTTTGTACATGTCTGTGTAAATAAAAATAATCATATATATATATATATATATATATATATATACACACACACACACTAACAGTTACATGGTAAACCGCTGATGATCCCCATTTAATATTTCACAATTTAAGTTAAGGTCCCCCGTTTTTTTTCCACTGTTATTTACTTGAATCCCCTTTTCTATTTATAAATTTTCCAGTAGTAAGTCGGCTTATGCAAGTGCTAAGTCTGTGATATTTTAAATTTAGTTAGTATCCCTGGGAATTTAAACTGCATTTTCTTTCTTTGTTTAAAATGACTCAAAGCTTCCTTAGACTATATATATTGGGTATTTAGATTTGTATGGCTAGGTTTCCTTTCTCTGATCTATTTGCCTATCTGGTGCCAAAAGTACTTATGCTTTTTTCTTTAAATGCATTTTTTATTCCTATATAATTTTATATGCTAACTACCATATCACAGAATCGTACTTAAGTGTAGTGTTTTAGTAGTATTATCATTATTTATTTACTTATATATATATATATATATATATATACATTAGTGAAATAAAAACTGAATTGTTTCTACATTTGGTTATTGGGGAAGTGGTCATTTGATAAAGTTCCTTTCTGTTAAACACTGTTATGACAGCTGAATATGGTTGCCCGCTTGCTCGGCCTAGTAGGATTTTTTTCTCATCACTTCGGGTAGCTGTTGGAATTAGCCTTATTGGTTGGAGCATTCAGAATTAAAGTTAAAGGTGACTCTTGTTCTGGGGGTTCACATCGTGCGACTGGTTTGAATAGTTATCTCTACACTGATGATTCCGCAAGGATGAAACGTATACGTATATAGATAATAATTGAATATTTATTATTAAATAATTAATGATGATATGATAAATCCATGTATGCATTTGTTGTAACTAAAATAATGAATTTCACACATTTGACAAATAAAAAATAGCATAAAAGCATGTAAAATTATAAATATTATAGTTTAAATTTTTTTAATTTTATGCAGTTCTATATTTCATTCATTTACCATTTTTTTGACAAAGAGTGGAGGACCGCTCAAAATATTAAAATTATAACACCTATAATTTTACACACTTTTACATTTTCCATGGGGCTAATTTCAGTATGCCTTCTCCCCCCTCATATCGAGCTTGATTGATGGTGGGTTTCTTTGCTCGAATGCTTCAATTATGGGGAGGCGCAGGTTGTAATGTGAGACAGCGAGAATGGCAGTGTTTTTGACTAATATGTCCCTGAATTCTTGGGAGGAGGAGAGGTGACACGTAAGGCAACGAGAGATACTAGTCCTAGTCATACCAATATATGTGTTGTTTTTTGGAGACACATTCTCCCATTGGGCATTTAATATATTAAAAAAAAAAAGAAAAAAGTTTTAATCGAGTTTCTCAATAAATTCACCAGTTTTAGTTTGCATAAGTGTAGTATCTGTTCCGATGGATACTGCACGCCTGTCCTGTGCAGTTCTAGGAGGTCCACCCTCCCAGGCTTTGCCTCCCCTCTTTGGGGAGGAGTAAGTTTATTGCTTACTGTCTGAGGCGCCCCTACCGGGGAATGCCGACGGGGCTGCCCAGGCAATTTTTAATGGCCAGAGTGCTCACTTTCTCGGGCGCTGGCTTTTCAAACCCCACTTTCCCGACCCGATCTTGGGTCATATCTTACTTGTGGGAGTAAGATAGAACTGGCCTTGTGCCTAACTCCTGGGGAGGAGTAAATAAAACTCCTCATGTGCCTAAAGAAGACTCATGATAGTCGAAAATGTTAGCAGTTTTGGCGAGTTCCTGTTCACACTCGAACAGAACATTAGATCATTAGTACGTCAACATGAAAAGATGGATCAAAAAAGAAACAAACAGGAATTGTTCCTGTTGTTTAATTAAACATGCATCCATTATATATATATATATAAAACAATATTCAATGAATTAAAACATTACAATTATTCCAAGAATTAGAACATCAAGTCCAGTATGGCGTACAATCGTTTCCAAAACAGTTTGGAAATACTTTATTTTATATTATAAATTAATAAAGCTAATCCAAAACGTCTCTTCATCCGCGCCTTTAGTAACATGTCTTACAGAAAGTCAGAGAAAAAATTAAAACGCTCATTGTAGAGAAACATCCACTGACAGAAAGAGTCACCGGTTGATATGTTAGTAGTAGTATGGGGGGGGGGGGAACACAATGATACCTACACACCAAAACACTGGTACATACAGAAGAAATAATCCAATATTTTCCATACATTTACGCTTTCAAATTATGCAATAAATTAATTAAAGATACAAATTCTTTTGTCAGAGGGGTAGAGAAAACAATAGAATAGAAATAATAACAGAAATAAAATAATAGAAAAAAGAATATATATCTATATATATATATATATACACATATACATACAGGGTGATTCATAAGTCACTTCACTTAGATATTTAAAATGATTACCATATGAAGCACAAACACCCTATGAACTTTTGATAATTGTTATCTTACTCTCTAATTACTGCTATTTGTTATTTTAAATTTGTTCGTTTATATATTTGTTTCTATATATATTTATTTCATAATCAATCAAATATGCTACAAAGAGTCGTAAATTCCTTGCAAAAAAGAATGGAGCTATGCATGCAGAACGATGGTGGAAATTTTGAAAATTTGCTGTAATTTTAAACTCCCATAAATGAATTTGTTGAATAAACTTTCTGTTTTGTATTACCATATTTTTTAACTTTAGAATTTCAAAAATAAATAGCTAAGTGACTTATGAATCAACCTGTATATGTAAATACATAAATTCTCACACATGTGAAAGACTAAAGAGTTAAATCCCTGAACAAAATCATGGTGATGGAGAAGAGAAAGAAAACTAAGAAATAGGGCAAAAAAGAAAAAAGAAAAAAGAAAGTGAAATGGATTCTGCTAGATCAATTATGTTGTAAAGGGAGAAGGAGCCCCCCCCCCCCTTCTCGTTAAACAGAAGACAAAAATACCAAACACAAAAACAAAAGAAAATGGAAACAAACAAACAAACAAAAAAAAGAAGCTTAACAATAAAATATTACGATAAGTAAAATCAATGGCATTTGTTGTTTTTAGTTTTAAACGGCTTTGATATTGAATGTGTAAATAATGTATATGATAATGTATATGATATTTTTGCCAACCATAAAAAGGCAATATATGAACTGAAAGGATGTTTATTCATTAATAACTAAATTTGAAATCCCAAACTGAGCGATCAGAGTCAATTAGAAAATATTGGTTTTTATTCCATAAGTTAATAAACTTATATATATATATATATAGTCTCGGAAGTTTCTCAACCATTAAAACTATATAAAAAAAAAATATATATAAAAAAAACAAAAACTTATAGTCTCAAGTCTTCCAGTGGAAAATCACTCATGTAAGTCAATTTATTTTTTACAGTTATTATATTAGTTAGTTTCTAACACTATTTTAAGGGATCATCAGTTGTTTACCAAATGAAAGAAGGAGAAACTAAATTATCAGTAAAGTCATCAACGTTTTGTCTTCATCAAGAAAATACTTCCTCAGGATGGTTTAAGTGAATAAAAAAGTTATAAACACAAGTACATTACTTGGAAATAGTCTGTATGTATAAAATGTAAAAAATATTTATGCCATCTTCTGGGCGAAACATGGCATCACATTCGTATTACACATTTTTATTTTAGTCGGCCATGTTTCGCCCAGAAGATAAACATAAATATTTTTTACATTCTATACATACAGACTATTTCCAAGTAATGTACTTGTGTTTATAACTTTTTTATTCTCTTAAACCATCCTGAGGAAGTATTTTCTTGATGAAGACGAAACGTTGATGACTTTACTGATAATTTAGTTTCTCCTTCTTTCATTCACATTATATTTGGAATACTATTTCCATTTTTATCATATATATATATATATATATATATATATATATATATAAGTAATCCAACAAAAGATATAAGCGTCAACTAATATCTTATAATTAGTGAAACATCCGGATAAAAACTGAAGCTCAATATACTGGATAGAGCATTAATATTATAATATATATATATATATATACGTATATATATACGTATTTGGACTGCTGTTTGTAATTGTCTTTCCTGATTATGCTTCTCAATATGTATGAACTGGATGGACTATATGGATTCAACAAAAAGTATGTTTTTGGGGTTGATATGTTTTGATGTTATGTATTTTTGTGTATTTGTGTATATAATTTTATATATTTTCAAAGCGTAATTTTATTACCTGTAGTAGTATAACTGCGGTAATGGTCCTCTGAAGAGAAGAATTATCTTTGAAAACTCATGAGCTAAGGACTTAAGAATACTTTGCTTGAACTTTGAATTCTAATAAAATTTGATTGACACCTTATTTTATTACCTCATTTTATATTATAATATATATATATATATATTTATTCATCATAATCATTTTCTGTTTAACATATTTTACAGGCTGGCATATGTTGGATGGCTTTTAGAAATTGACTTCCAAACTAACCTATCTCTGATCAAGTCTTGATCACTTTATTCCTCTTTCTACATCCTGGATGGGGAGTTTGGCAGGTAGATGTTTGTTCATATGGCATTTAAATTTCTGCATGTTGGTACGGTTGGGGGAAAATAGGGAGAAAGTGCGAACAATGTGGTTCTTCTATCGGAGAATGTAAATCGAATGATGAAAATCAGTGTTCAGGATACCATTGCTGATCGTAAGTGACATGGAGAAATTCTAAGCAAGCCAAGAATTTAGTGGCCTAATTGTAAAACACACATGAGATAGCATTTTCTATGTTTACATGACATCAAGCAACGATCGTTTTAACAAACAGTGTTATTAACAGCCAAAAAATAAACGCGTTTCAATAGATATTATGAAACTACAAAGATCAACATATATATATATATATTTTTTTTTTTTAAATATTCTGTCCAGTGGCAAAAGCTTTGATCGTTGCTGATTCTGGGGTGCCTCAATTAATCCCAAAAATTAAATTAAAAAGAATTCTGGGTAACGACATATAGGTACAGCTAGTTTTCGATTTTATTGTGCAAGAGAACCATCAACATGTAGCAAGAAAAGTAAATGTCTGGTGGGTGGACGTTTGAGGGGCGGGGGGCAGAAGGGTTTGAAACAAATCTAATGCGGAGAGAAATAGGTATTTCCAGAAATGCAGTATTCAAATAATCCTCATTTCATATTTATTATATTTTTTCCTTCCACCCGACTCTCCCAAACACACTTTTCAAAGAGAAGGTAGAATTAGGGGTGGGACGTAATGGGTGAAAATTTCAGATTCATGCGAGTAGTATTTTTGTGTGTTCATTTATACATAAATAACACTAAACAATCAAACATTTTGAAAATTTTGCAAAATTCAGAAGGTGCAGGCCACTAGTTTTTGGCTATTTTACATTCATGAAAACCCTTTCACAGCCTGAAAATGGTCCTAAATTAAAGTACTATATCAGATTTAACCATCAATATCCATTCATAGCTTTTGAGGATGTTTTAGGACCTACAATGTCGCATGAAACCACTTTTTCACCGACAAATGATGAATGTTGAGTCCTGTGAAGCCCTAACGGCTATTTTTGGCCTGCACCTTCTGAATTTTACAAAATTTTCAAAATGTTTGATTGTTTAGTGTTATTTATGGATAAATGAACACAAAAAAATACTACTCGCATGAATCTGAAATTTTCACCCATTACGTCCCACCCCTAGTAGAATCAACTTTCACCAGCTATTAATTTTTTACTACCACCGCCACCAGCTTCACTGTGTGCAATTTTTTCCTGGTATAATAGTTAAATAAACACTGTTTATTCCAGAATACAACATGAAAACCAAAATCAACTGATCACTGATAATTTATATCTCTGCATCGCTAAACTTTTCCGACTAATTTATTTTTACAGTTATTTCATTCTATTTACACTCATATTATTCAAGTTACACAAGGCAAAACTATATTTACTAAGATGTATACATTAAATCGCTTTGATCTTCTTGTTACAATATTTCCTAACTAACATTTTCCCATTCCGTAATAGAGCTGTAAAAAGAAATCAAGAAACTACTTTCACACATGACGCCTTATGCTCTCAACAGTTGCCAACATAAATTATTAAGAAATTATATTTTTCAGCTATATTTTCGTATTTTACCGCTTGTCATTCACATCATAAAATATCAATCTCCATAGACGCACTAGAAACAGGTAAAATGTTCCTTCTTTCTTTCACATAAACATTTTATCATTACGACGATACCTTTTATTAATGCAAGCGTAGTAGACAATTCTTTCTTATTATGAACAACATATTACACGATTTTTACAATAGCGTATTTACAAACTTATTTTAATATTATTTACAAAAGAATGCTTTAACTATAAAAAAAAATAAGAATAAGTTTATTACTTCTAAAAATAAATAAAAAAATGAAAAGAACCCACTGTAAGTTAAAGCAATTATTTAGAATATGCGTTAGTCACAACTTTCAGCCGAGAGTTTATTTTTGGCAGATATCTTTTGAGGTCCATGCCTACAAATATATTTGCCAAAAGTAAACTCTCGATTTCTTTATGATATTCCCTCTTCAGCCTGAAAAAAAATGTTGTTTGCTTACTTCTTACAAAAATGTTTGGATTAAATGTTAAATAAAAATGAAATGACTATTTTCTTTTAAATTTTTTTTTAACACAAAAAATATGCATAACTTGATTAGAACCATAATTAGAACATCTTTTTAAAAAGAATAAACAAAGTCTTTCAGACGTAAGAGGGAATAGTAAAAAAAAAAAAAAAAAAAAAGAAAAAAAATACCAGTCAAAATTAAATAACAAAATCTGTCCCTTTAAAGTTTAAGAAAAATGTTTTGTTTTTACTTTTTGGTACGTCAGTTTAATTTTTTTTAACACAATAAAAACTATGCATAACATTATTAGAACCGTAATTAGAACATCTTTTTTTATAAAAGATAAATTCTTTCAGACATTAGACTGAATAGTAAAAAAAAAAAAAAAAAAAATACCAGTCAAAATTAAAGATGGTCCCTTTAAGTTTTAAGAATAATTTTTTTTTTTTTACTTTTTAGTACGTCAGTTTACTTTTTTTTAACAGTAAATAATATCAACAAATTATTACCCCCTCCCCCCGCCCGCCAAAAAAAACAAGCAGTACTCGCTAATTAAAACTAGCTTTTTTTTTTTTTAAAGTTTTAGAACACTTAAAAAATTGCCATTTAAAAAAACAAAAAAAAAAAACACAATCAGATTTATATTAAAACTGAAATTTAGTCAATATTAATTTGTACACAATAAAATAAGAAAAGACAGATAACAAATAATTTTTTAAAAAATAGTTAATGTCTGTGTTCCTATTTACTTGTATCCCTACGAGGGACAGTTAGACACAAGGTTGGCTTTTAATGTGTGGAAAATCCAGCTTCCCGAAAAGGGGCACACTGGACTAAAACAAAAATTTAAATTGCCTGTCTTTAAGGATTTCTCCTTCAATGACTGAAAAGATGAAGTGTAGTATCAGAAGAGATACTACACTTTGCTCCTAGCCAAAACTAGGTGTGTTGTTGCTGCCAAGTAAATAAACTCCCGTTCTTTCAGGGATTTTAGAGACTAAAATTTGTTTATTATTTTGATTGTGAACAATTTTTAAACATTTTTCTTTACATATTTATAAAAAAAAACATGAAATTTAACGCAATGGTGATTATAATTTTTTTTTAAAGCTACAATATCAACATATTTATGTTTAAGAAAATATTGTTGGTTACGATGTAGGTTTCTATTTATTAACTTCCACACAGCCACCAGATCGGTTTTTTATGTGGAGAAAATCCAGCTCCCAGAAAGGGACACTCTTGATTGGAACAAAAAAATAAATAAATATTGCCTCAGTTCAGAAGAATTTCTCCTCCAATGACCGAGGACAAAAAAAGATGAAATGTAGTATCAGAACAGAAAGTACACTTTTAATTATTCATTTGCAAAAAATATAATTCAATTTAAATTGAATAAATTAGGCGCAAGGCCATCAAAAGAGTGGGGATTCGTTGGTCATACTGTTACATATCTACTTTTGGGAGCGGAGTCATCCTACCTAAAATATCTCGGTGTTGAAAATTCTAATTTTATTTAAACAAAAAAAATCAGAAAACGAATCCACTGTCATTTCAAATAGGATTTTAAATACAGTGAATAACTTTAACCCCCACCCCGGAAATAAGGCTCATAAATTCTATTAAATATTACCAGTTCAAATGTATATGTAAAGAAAAAAAAAGTTTGTTTTTGAACACATATACCAAGTTTAATTCCTTTAACTTACAGGGGGGGGGGGGTCTTTTATGATTTTTTCTTTCTACAAGTTGTAATTATATTAAGGGTGGGACGTAATGGGTGAAAATTTCAGATTCATGTGAGTAGTATTTTTTTGTGTTCATTTATACATAAATAACACTAAACAATCAAACATTTTGATAATTTTGCAAAATTCAGAAAGTGCAGGCCAAAAATAGCCGTTAGGGCTCCACGGGACTCAAAATCCATCATTTTTCGGTGAAAAAGTGGTTTCATGCGACATTGCAGGTCCTAAAACATCCTCAACAGCTACGAATGGATATAGATGGTTAAATCTGATATAGTACTTTAATTTAGGACCATTTTCAGGCTGTGAAAGGGTTTTCATGAATGTAAAATAGCCAAAAACTAGTGGCCTGCACCTTCTGAATTTTGCAAAATTTTCAAAATGTTTGATTGTTTAGTGTTATTTATGTATAAATGAACACAAAAAAATACTACTCGCATGAATCTGAAATTTTCACCCATTACGTCCCACCCCTACTTATATTTATTTTTTATAGTTATAGCATTCTTTTATATTCTCCCAGGCAACGTCGGGACACAGATCCTGCTAGTTCTTATATAATTTCTCTCCAGGCAATGCATGCCCTCAAACCTCACTGGTCAGTTCCATACATCATCACACTGTGCACACATGCCTGATAGACTCTTCTGTTGGTCGACAGTGGTGTTAGTTTTATAATAAATCGGTTCAATTAATAATTCAATGACCAAACGATAATCTATATAATACTAAAACTCTATTGGTCTTGTATGTTTGCAATCAGCTTTCAGCTTTCCGGTTTTCAACATCCGGTTGCGCATGCGTAAATAGCATCGTCTTCAATCTGTTATTCCAATTCCGTTATTCTCTATTATGATTAACGAACGCATGAAATTTTTCATTCTGCAAATTTTCATATCGCTTTTAATAAAAACAATTTCATTTAATTTCATCAAATAGTTTTTTTGTTTTCTTCACGGCTAAAAACATTCAACGGAGGACTTCGTAAAGTCTGTCGCAGTTTCAAAAAAACTCCTCCCTTTTAAAAAACAAAAAAACAACACTCATTATTAATATCAGCCATGCTAGCGATCGGTGAACGAAACCACCTCCCACTTTCCCTCTCATAGATTTCACCACTCCTACTCCCTCTGTTTTCGTTACGTACGCGAGAAAGCTGAATCGGTAAATGCACACATTTCTATTACATTAAATAGTGTTTCCTTTTGTTGTTTTTTAAACAGCAAATACTTGAATCATATGTTTTACACATTACATCCAAAAAAAAACAATTATAATAAACAGAACGACTCATAGAAATCTATCTATATTCTTTTTTCATTTTAATATACTTTCATAGAAATGCTTCTGTTATGTAAAAAAAACCTATTTTCTTTATGCCACAAGTGTCACGCTCATACATGAATTCCATAGCTAATATAACAAACTGACCCAACGGGTCACGGGTGGTCTAGTGGAATAATTAAATTTAACTTTAACAAATCCTATTAAAAAAAATATAGATCAAAGTAATAAATAAATTATAGATTATTCTGACATCTGTATATAATTGTACTATCCCCACATAAGGTTTTAGGCGCCCACATATTTAAATTATACATGCGTAGATGAGAAGAAGCAACACTTGCTGAAGAAACTTAAGTGGGCCAAGACAAGAGCACAGTTGCATAATACAAATAAGCACACAGCTATTTTGGTTATTTAGAAAAACTGATACGACTTGTCCAATATGATGATGATGAGGATATCCCATAACGTCGAGGGACGTCGTTGGGGAGTCTGGTAGATATTCATACGACTTCCTTCCACCTCACACGATCATTAACAATTCGCACTACTTCTTCTACTGATAACCCTGTCAATTCTAGTACATTGTCCATCCACTGCTTTCTTAGGCGTCCTGATTTGCGAGAGCCATAGCCATAACCTTGTAGTATGGTGTTCGCTAGAGTTTGATGTCGTAATACATGGCTGAACCATCGTAGAGTTTGATGGTGATAATTGCTGGCTCGCTGGATCCCACTAAACGTTCAGCTAATTTATTTACGTAGACATTAGTTTCATAAGCGTGCCACGGTATGTTTAGAATCTCCCTCAATGCCTTCATGTCGAATGCATGAATTTGTCGTTCTTGATCTTTCAGGATAGTCCAGCTCTCACAGCCGTATGATAGTACAGATACTACCAACGATTTATATAACCGTAATTTCGTTTTCGCCGTTATTTGACGACTTTTCCATATAATTTTCAAATGGTTCATACAAAACGTAGCAATGCCAATACTTGTCTGGATCTCTTTCTCTGATGTACCATCTGCCGTTATAATTGCGTCCAGATATTTGGATTTATTGACGTTCTCTAGTTGTTTACCGTACATCCGTATATCACTGATAGTAGTCTCTCTCTGCTGTTTACCAATACTTTACTTTTTTCTGCACTTATCTCCACCACATATCTGCTTGTCAGTTCTTGCAGATCCTGTTCATTGCTGCTTAACAGATCAATGTCGTCTGCATATCTAAGCTCACAGATCTTCCTACCATTGATGATCACATTCGGCTCAATCACTTAAGGCAGGGGCGGGCAATCTCCGGCCCACGAAGGCTTAGCGTCCGGCCCACCACCCTGCTATGCTTTATTATTGCAATCCGGCCCGCGGACCTTCCAGTAAAACTCATATAATTTTGTGACAGACGTAAAAGTAGGTTTCAATTAAGATTTACAGTGGGATGAATATGTAAGAATATCAGCGAGCGATGATGCATGTATATTTTATTTTTCTTAAACTATTAATTTCAAATCCTTAGCCTGAGATAAAAATAGAAAAAGAGAAAGGCAAAGAGGAAACGTGAGACGAGGAAAGGGCATGAAACAGAACTTATGTGAGGTGTGTCAAAACGAATGCTGGATCAACTTGCTACTTCCCCCGTCATTATTTTTATGATTCCAAAATGGCTCTTCGTCAGTGCCTTTTATAACATTACATACAGAAGTCTCTTGAGAAAAAATATCAGAATTGTAGAGTTGTTCAATGCAATTTTTGTACAATTTATTCATGTAAATAAAATATAGTAATTCTGAGATTTCGTTTTTCACTCCAGCCCGCGATCTCCTTCCAAAAGTCTCATCTGGCCCTCACCCTGAAAAGGTTGCCGCCCTTGACCTAAGGCATCTCTAATTAAGAGACCTTCTTTCAGTTTCGAGAGACAATGGATAACCCCTGCACGGAGAGTCTATAGTGAAGCTAGTGGGGATGCCCAGGCCAGTGTGCTCCATCTCTGGGGCGCTGGCTTTTTCTCTCCACCTTTCAACCTTGTGCCACATCATCCTAAATGGGAAGGATGTAAATACTGAGTCTATAGTGAAGCTAGGGTTGCACTATATCTAACCGCACCTCTCCTGAACCGGTATTGGTAAAGTCCAGGACAACTGGAAACTATGTCGGAATAACCAAAGAAAGATTGGTATTATTTTTTAGTTTTCTTTCTCCGAGAACAATTGCACAATCAAGGCATGAGAATCTAGTCTACCGTACTATTTAACCCATAGGGTATCCCTACTCATCATCATCATCGTATTCGGTTTAATGTCAATTTTACATGCTTGCATGAGCTACTACTAAACAAAGCGTCATTCAATAGTTAGCAGGATCCCAATAGACAAAATATAAACATGTAATTTATTTATTCATTATTTTTTTTTTTTTTAGACAAGGCATGTAGCCACTTGATGTAAAGAGCTAAAAAAAAAATTAATAAAAAAAAAATACTACTTCAAGATCAAAAACTAGTCAACGATAAGTGCTAGATGGATAGATTCCGACCCAGAAAACAGCAATTTTTCCCCCATTTATCAGAAACATCGCTCATGGAATGTGAGGACTAAAGGACAAAATAAGGAAAGTGAGAGTTACTTGGCTGCTGAAAGTAAACACAAGGTCCACTTTCTACTTGCCTAAATTTAAATTTAGATCAGGGAAGAAAGAGTGACAGTCAAAATAATAATAGTAATTATAGTAGTAATAATAATAGTAATTATAGTAGTAATAATAGTAATAATAATAGTAATTATAGTAGTAATTATAGTAGTAATAATAGTAATAATAATAGTAATTATAGTAGTAATAATAGTAATAATAATAGTAGTAATAATAGTAATAATAATAATTATAGTAGTAATAATAGTAATAATAATAGTAGTAATAATAATAATAATAATAGTAATTATAGTAGTAATAATAGTAATAATAATAGTAATAATAATAGTAGTAATAATAATAATAGTAATTATAGTAGTAATAATAGTAATAATAATAGTAATAATAGTAATAATAATAGTAATAATAATAGTAGTAATAATAATAATAATAATAGTAATTATAGTAATAATAATAGTAATTATAGTAGTAATAATAATAGTAATAATAGTAGTAATAATAGTAATAATAGTAGTAATAATTAGTGGGACCCGTGAAAATTCCATAGTAGTATACTTCATCTGTGATATATTGCCGCCTTGCTTAAAAATATCTCCATTCTATGCATCCGGCGCTAACGCAGACACCACAATATTATTGCACCACCTTTGTTCAAACCGAAATATACTTATCTAAGTACTCTGGTTAATGTAGTTTCAGAATATATCTGGTTATGAGAATCCATTTCCAAAACTCTTGTAGGAGTTTGTGACATATTTCCATTCTATGGATGTTGTGGCACATACGCAGACCCCACGATATTATTGTACTATCTCTGGACAGAACAGATACTACACTTTGACTCTAGTTTGAAAACTAAATGTTCCTTACAGTTCTTTTCTCACTGAATAGACATTACTAGTCTCTCTCTACTCTATTATTATTCAATCGTTGGAAGGTGTTCGACAGAACTCCAATCTCTGGTTCTTCCTCCTAAGACATTCACAATAAGAACTAGTCTTTCTACCAAGAAACTTGTGTTAGCTCCTTACATCAAGTGGCTTCATGCCTTGTCTGGAGCGATTTCCATAAAAATAAAAAAAGGCTTTCACATAGATGTACTAGCAGCAGGTGGAATTTCCATGGAGAAAGCTTCTTTGCAAGGGCATCCTGTCTGTGGAACACATTACCGTGGGACTCCTTCCCTGTAAACTACAGAGTCACCTTAAAATCCAATGTCAACAAGTACTTCTCGTGGTATGTTCCGTAAGTAATCAAAGTTCATTCGTCACCTTGATCAATTTCGGCTGACAATCGTTACATTCAGTTAACCCTTATCCTCAAGTGGCTTTTGGCCTTGATCAGTGGTGACCAAATATACAGGGTGGGCAAAAATAAGGGTCCTATTTTTAAAAATTCATAACTTTTTTATTTATTGATTTTTTCAATTTTTTTTTAAAGAATAAGTAAAGGACCCCTTCCGAAGCAAGCATGAGCCGTATTAGCCCTAAGGAACGTACCCTCATTTAGAAAACATTATTTTTGCTTAAAAAACTCAAAACAGTGTAAAAAACAATACTTTAGTTTTTGTAAGTTTTAAGAAGTGTTTTTCGGCTAAAATTTGTTTTGTTTATTTCAAAAAATCTCGGAAGGGTCAGTCTACACACACATAAAGTTTGGCGAGTTTAACTTTTATTTTGTGGAAGTTATTCAAATTCAAGTTATTCAAATTTAAAGATAGGACCCTTATTTTAGCCCACCCTGTATATATATATAGAGAGAGAGAGATAGAGATAGATAGATAAAAACGTGTCTGATAGTAATATTTTATTCTAGGAGCCATTAGAATTCTTTTAAATCATTTAAAAATTAAAATATATAACTTGAATGAATTTTCCAACTTTTTGTTAACTAAAAGAGAAAGCATGTTTAAGAGCAGCAATATTGTTATTAAAATTTCCTTTTCATAACTGGCACGGTTATGATCACGGTTGGAGTAGAGAAAGGTCACTCAAGATAATCAGTGTTAAAATTGTTCTTGAACCCCCTTCGGAAAATTGACACACCCTGAAAAGGTCCCCCAAAAAGGAGAAGTTTACAGTGACCATTAGGTCGCACTTTACTTCAGGAAGAACGGAGAAATCCGAGATTAGAAATTAATAGTTGAAAAAAAATAAAAAAATGCAACTTTAAAATTTTAAAGTAATTTCAAAGCATTTAAACTGTCGAATAGAAAGTCATTTCTGGCTTATATATATTTTTTAACAAATCTTTGTGTACTAAAAAACATGATTGAACATTTTGGAAGCCGTTTGCATCCAATAATTTTTTTTTTATAAAGATTAAAATAGCATTACCGTAAAATAGTTTTATAACAATTGGGTTCAATTAATATTTAAATGGTCAAACGATGTTGTAATAATTAAATTTAACTTTCAAATCCTATTATTAAAAAAAAAAAGTAAAAAGGCTCCTGGGCAACACCAGGTAGGTACAGCTGGTCTATTACTAATTGTGGAAGCAAATATCTTAAAAACTGTACTTGCTCGAGTGGGAATCAATAAATTTTTAATCCAAACACTGGACCCCGAGTTTAGGACTAATAAAGAGTAAGGGATAGTTTGGTATGTTTTACGGCATATCAACCATCTATGAGTTATTTAATGCTGAATAAAGTTGTCAAATATAATTCTATAGGTAAGATAATTATTTTATATTCATGGAATACATTGGTCTCAGAAAACAATACTCTTACAAGGAAATTTTACAGAGAGGGTAGGGGCATTACGCCCCGAAAACATTACTCTTTGAAAACATTACTCCTTGGCATTGGTAATCTTCTTTGTTCTCAACATGATTGACCCTCAGCCACCGCCTTCTAGTATCTATTTGGGGAGAAAATAAAAAGGAGAAATAAGGTTTTGATTTTTTGAAGAATTAGATTGAATAATACGGTTGGGGATGAACTTATAGATACTAGGGCATGACGTGACCAGCTGATTGATCGGATCGGGCCTCTCCGATCTCCCGTTTAGCCGAAGTAAGGGCTGAAGTGGACGAATGGTTCAGTCACCAGGATCCCGTCCTAAGGCATCACGGGTCAGCACCCACGGCCTACAGGTGGCCCCCGTTTTCGGGATGAGAGTGGGGATGTTACTCCTCTGCATGGGGTTGCAGTCAGCGAATTCGTGGCCCCGCCGACAGGGCTATAAAGAGTAAGGGAAGTAATACAATATAATCACGTTGGCGCACCGATTCTAATGAGATCACCAAAGTTAATAAGTGCCCATTTTGGAATACGAGCCGCAGTATGTGAGAGGATGGTGAATACTGTAGCAGGTAAGGGAAGTTATTCACTTTTATAACTCGCACAAAATGTTTTTTTGTTTTTTTTTTTAATTCTCTATTTTACTATATTTAAATTTGTAGATTCATTTTATGGTTAAGTTTGATTGTGAAAATAGTTAAAACAAATAAATTATTTAAAAATAGCAAAAGTGTAAAGAGAACCAAAAAAGAACTATCATCAAAATTTTATTCTGGAAAAAAAATGTAAGAGAGAGAGAGAACAAAAAGAGAAAAAATAAAAGAGAGAGTAAAAACAAAAAAAGAGAGAGAGAGCGAGAGAAAGAAAGAGTGAGAGAAAGAGAGAAAGAACGAGAATGAGAGAGAGAAAGAGAGAGAGAGAGAGAGTAAGAAAGAAAGAGAGAGAGAGAGAGAGAGATAGAAAGAGAGAGAGAGAGAAAGAGAGAGAGAGAGAAAGAGAGAGAGAGAGAAAGAGAGAGAGAGGGAAAGAGAAAGAGAAAGAGAGAGAGAGAAAGAGAAAGAGAGAAAGAGAGAGAGAGAAAGAGAGAGAGAGAAAGAGAGAGAGAGAAAGAGAGAGAGAAAAGAGAGAGAGAAAGAAAAAAAGAGAGAAAAAAGAGAGAAAGAAAAAGAGAAAAAGAGAGAAAAAGAAAGAAAGAGAGAGAAAGAAAGAGAAAGAAAGAGAGAGAAAGAAAGAGAGAGAAAGAAAGAGAAAGAAAGAGAGAGAAAGAAAGAGAAAGAAAAAGAAAGAAAGGAAAGAAAAAGAAAGAAAGAAAGAGAGAGAAAGAGAAAGAAAGAAAGAAAGAGAGAAAGAAAGAGAGAAAGAAAGAAAGAGAGAAAGAAAGAAAGAGAGAGAGAAAGAAAGAAAGAGAGAAAGAAAGAAAGAGAGAAAGAAAGAAAGAGAGAAAGAAAGAGAGAAAGAAAGAAAGAGAGAAAGAAAGAGAGAAAGAAAGAAAGAGAGAAAGAAAAAAGAGAGAGAAAGAAAAAAGAGAGAGAAAGAAAGAGAGAGAAAGAAAGAGAGAGAGAAAGAAAGAGAGAAAGAGAGAGAGAGAGAAAGAGAGAGAGAGAAAGAAAGAAAGAGAGAGAAAGAGAGAGAGAGAAAGAGAGAGAAAGAAAGAGAGAGAAAGAAAGAGAGAGAGAAAGAGAAAAAAAAAAAAAAAAGAAAGAATAAAAAAAGAAAAAAAGAAACTTTGATCAATTTTAAAGTAAAACCACCAGAGTAAAAAAAGAATGTCCTTTTTTTTTTCTGCGACCACCGGATTTTCTTCACACCACCCACCAAGAAGAATGATTTACTGCTGATGCTGCGCCTGCCAACATCATTTGCATGCACACACACACACATGCATATATCGATTCTGTCTAAGATCTACATATATAGGTGATATGAAAAAGGTCTTGGCATATACTCGCATTTAAAGTTGATAGTGAAGTTGTCAGCATTTATTCCCTTCAATCCATTAGCCAATCAACACGGTTGAGGAGAAGCCTATGTCAATAAACAGCGCAGCTTGCAGACCCCGTTTATTTACTTCCCCATGGGAGCAAAGTTAGACACAAGGTCATTTTTTTTATGTGGGGGATATTTAGCTCACCATAAAGGGTCAGTCTGGATGGGACAAAACTAAAACTTGTTCGAATCAAGAAAGATCTCTCCTCCTCCTCTGACAGATCAGATAATACATGTTGATCCCGACCCGAAGTCTATGAAGAGAAGCGAGTCAATTGAACATTATTATTGTTTCGGAGTATTTCGAGATGAGGATTGATAACTTGTATTATTTGGATTATTCGGACTACTATTCTAATCTTGGTAGATTAAATAAGTGGCTCAGTTTGAAAGTCTGTATAGGTTTAGGAGTTTGACGTAAAGATACCAAAGTATGACTAGAATAAGTATAAATACTACACATCGAGACAAGATTAGGTTCAGGCCTCCAAAAATTCACACTAGAATTGTCCACGTGGACCCATGGCATACGGGTTAAAAGCGTCGGTAAACAACCAGTTCTAAGTGAGATTCTTCTGATGGTTGAGGTTCAATCCTTACAAGTGATGATAACTAAGAATAAACAAATTAATACTTCTACCCGGTCATGGCTGACAGGATGAGAACAATCTACCCCCACGGATTAATAAATTTAGTTTGAAATCCCGTCCAGGTTCCCAATTTTGAAATGATACATCTGAAGGTCGGAGACAACTTTACTATCAACTTCTAAGGTCGCTCGCCAATGTCGTTTTTTTTTTTTTTTCGTATAATAATAGAATCTGGCCGTCACAAAAGTTCTGTTCGTTTTTTAAAGACTCGATAATATTTAAACATTTTTTTTGTTTAACAAAAAAAAAAAAAAACAATAAAAAAATAAAGAAAAAGACATAATATCAGATTTAATCATTAATTTAGTCACCATTTTTCTCTATGTCCTCTTTCCATCTGTCATGATAAAGGAGAACAGTACACCTCACACAGCACAAAAGATCAAAGTCCTAGGAAAATATGCCTACTATATTATGCATCACCCACCATACTCTATAAACCTTGCACCAACAGATTATCTTTTTAGAAAATTTGCAAAACTCATTTGAATGGCTTACACCAAGAGAAGATATTGCTAAGTCTGCCACAAAGAAGGTGGGCTAGAACACTTCTCTCGTCTGCCCGTATCTTATATCTCTATAAAGCCACAAAGAGTATCGGTGCCACATCTGGGCTGGTGCACAACCTACTCTCCCTCTTGGACCAGGGTGCAAAAAGAATTTCTCACCTAATAGGTTCTGCACTGTTAGCCAAGCTCCAGCTGGCCACATCGCCGAAGTGTTGCGTCCCTGTTCTTGTTTTATGCACACTTCCACGGAATGTACTCTGATGAACTTACTGCAAGTCAGGGGTACTTACAAAACCCCCGACCCCACCTGACGAGCGCAAAATTCTACTGTAGAGGTCCCCAGATGGCGAAGATTTTCTACTCAAATATAATCTTTTTTGTTCAAACTGCTTACCTTTAGAATTCCCTCCCTGCTTCCTGTCAAACTCCCCACCTACGGTTAACCCCTATAAATCTGGCCCCTATTACAGTAGCTCCTTATGCTTTTTTTGGGGGGGGGGGGGGGGGGGGGTGAACAAAAATAAATAAGAAAAAAGAACAAGTTGATTCAGTTTGTTTTTCAGTTCAAAAGCTGAGGAATTTAAAAAATCTTGTTGACAGATGGAAACAGTTCGCAGAGAAGAGTGAAGACTACATTAATGGTGAAATAAATCTGACATTTTTTTTTCTAATTAGGTCTTAAAAAAAACGGACATAACTTTTGTTACAACTTGATAGATCTAACACTCTGCAGCTCCTTTTTAGACCTGTTCCTTTGGCAACAACAGGCTGTCGGAGAGGTTTGCATATAAGCAGGTTTCGCTCTACACAATGAATATGTGAGAAAGGAAGGATGAGAGTAATCCGACGTATTGGGAAATGAAAAACCAAGAGATATTTTTTATATATTCATCAACGTTTCATCTTTATTGTAAGACTTCCTCAGGATGATAATTTAAGAAAAATGTTATGCAATACTCTCTGCCACTGACTGACTCCTCTTCTCAGCCCGGACCTTGGTCCAGCGCTTTTAGTAGCCACGGCTACTACTTTTTCTTATCAACCGATCATGTCAACCCAATATTTCGATGTACTTGCATAAACATTTTTCTTATAAGTATCATCCTGAGGAAGTCTTACAATAAAGACGAAACGTTGATGAATGTATGAAAAATACCTCTTGGTTTTTCCTTTTTCGCTCTACACAATGAATATGTATGTGTTTCGGATATGCAGCGCCATTTGCTCCAAAGTATTGGATCGATATTTCTAAGACAAACATTTGAAATGGATAGAAAAAGAAGACAATTTACCAGGTGGTGGTGGTGGTCGGACACCAGGTGGCGGTGCAGCCTGTGGGGGTAGTGGTGGTGGTCCAGTAGGGTAAGAGGCTAAAATTGAAACAGAAAATTATAGAAGTAAGAAAAGAGGAGTTACGGGAAGAAGGAAACCGTTTGCGCTCTTTTTTTTTAAATTTTTTTTTTTTTTTTTAAATATAGGTCCTGTAAAAACCAAGGAGAATGCTTGTGGGAGGAGGGATGGGGAAAGAGATGATGATGACGATGATTAAGAAAAGAGGGTAATCTTTACTAACGCTCATTGTGCCGATCATCAAACATGTGTAAAGTACATATCCAATCAACATTGTATATCATTCAGCGATGCCGATAGCTAGAAGCTCCGCATCAGGAACACAAAATCTAAAAGGATGCAGTAAAATCTTGTTCATGCGTCCCAAGGATGCACATCAATTTCTTCATAAAAAATGATGCATCGCAATGCACATAAAAAAAAAACGTCAGGGATGTGGTTCTCTACGAAGATAGCTTTGTTTTTTTCTTCTTTTTTTTCTTAATAGGAAATTCCTTTTTTTTATATTCCTCCACCCCTTCAAGCTAACTGTAAAGGCAGTTGACCCGACCTACCCATCATTTTCTTTGTAACTGAACAATTTAATTTTGTGATAAGAATCAGTTAAATACATTTCAATATTTTCTTCAAATGATTTCACTGGATGGGGTAAAGGGTGGGTGTGAGACGGTTTTAACTCGTTTCATCAAAGAAAGCTTTCTCGTCTCTGTAACTTCTCCATAGCATATAATATATAATGGACGGCGGCACCAGGGGGCTAAGCCCCCCCCCCCCCCCACTTTACAGTCATCAATAATGAAGTTATATATGCATGTGTTTAACCGCCCCCCCCCCCACTTTCAGGAGATTAGGAGATCCCCCCCCCCCCCCCCCACTTTTATAACTGTGCCGCCGGTGTTGTATATATAACCTCTTTGTATATTTACACTTGTGTTGTCTTCGGTTAAATTTTTAAATCTGATTTTATAATAAAAATCCATCGTCATGTTTATATATTTTAAACTATTTTCTTATTTATCAGATTTTTAAATTTTTTTGCTTTTTCTCATCTTCAATCACTTTATTTATCGGCCATAAATGAGGGTTCGAAGCGAACAAATTTTCCCCAGAGACCCATAACATTTCCCGGGGACGCATTAAAACCTAATCCGGGAGTCCCACGATTAACTAACTTAAAAAGCTATAAGTATCACTTATCAATTATCAGATAAAACTTATTTGGGGGTTTTCATTATCACTAGACGACCCATGTTTAATTTGGTTGGTTGGTTTGTTTACGACATATCAACCCTTTTCGGGTTATTTAATGCAGAATCAAGTCATTTTGGTAAAAGAATTTATGCTTCAAGTTCTTTATATCCTCAAAATATTTATTGGTGTTTGGTTTGGTCGTTTTGTAGAAGAAAAATGTTTTTGTTTTTAGCTTTGCAGAACATGATTGAGTTTTGCAAAGGGAAAGGAAAAAAACAATAACATCAATGTTTGGTGCATTTTAAGTAAAGAAGCCGGTATCTTCATACAGCCTGATCTGGTAGCACCAGAAGATGACCCATAACCAATTGGGCCAGTATATATATATATATATATATATATATATATATATATATATATATATATATGGCCGATTAACTTGATAGTACACACGTGAGTGACTGCTCTGCAGTTTTCGTTTGTTCTTTTGTTTGTTTTCACCTTAAAATGAAACTGATGTATGATGTGGGTGTTTTTTCAAGACACTCTAATCTAAGAACTCTTATTATTTGTGAACTTTTTCTGATGATTTTGTAGTGTTGCAGAGACGATATTGACATACAAATGTTGTTTGGCACAAAACAAATGAAACGGACCGTTAAATATATCTCACAGAAATTTGGAATTTTTGGAAATGTGAAAAAAATAAAAACAAAAATAAAAATAATAAAACTAACCATGGTTATTGGAATATAATAAATATCTGTTCTATATATATATATGTGTGTGTGTGTGTGTGTGTGGTGTGTGTGTATATATATATTATTAAATATATATTTTTTTAACTGACATTGGGTGATAATAATGTAATGATTACAAAGTTAATTGTTGAGTGGGTGTTAGGTTTTACAGAATGTCCAGTCGGGTTAGGGTTATTTTACACCAAAACTGTTTTGTATATGATTGGCTTGTAGATTAATGTTTTGTAGGCGTGTATGTTTGTAGACAAACAGTCTGTAAATGATAGTCTCTATTTAATACATAGACAGGTACTACCACTCCTCCAGGTCAGATTGGACCTGGGAGTAATGCTAACTAAATGGTGGCCCCACACTCATCAAAACTCCCAAATTGTGGTTTCCCTACCGGAACTAAAAAGTTAAAGGATTTCACAAAGTCAAAATACATTGTGATATAATAAGACCCCCCCCCCCTCTCATCATCATATTCAATTTAACATCCATTTTTCATGCTGGTATGTGTTGGACGGCTTTAAGAAATTGACTTCCAAACTAACCTATCTCTACCCAGGTCTTTATTTATTCCTCTTTCCCTCAGGTCCATTTTTATCACTTCCTCACATCTTTTCCTTGTTCTTCCCATACAAACTAAATCTGCTACCTCAATTGTTCTACATCTACTACCCAAGAACTCTTATCCATTCTTTCAATGTGGCCATACCAACAAAGTGACCCGACCAGCACACATCTCCCTCTATTGCCCCGATTAAATCTGGCTCCGAGGTCATCAGAACTAAGTGTCTTCTAGACTTAAATTACACATCAATCGTATTATTCTCATATCATTCCTCGCCATGCAACGCATGTCCTTAACCGTAACTGGCCAGGCTTAACATCCATACATTATAACACTGCGTACACATGCCTGATAAACTCTTCCCTTGGTCGACAGTGATAGAACTGCTTGTTAGTAATGGCAGAAGTTCCCTAAACTTACTTCATCCACTCCTTATTCTTGCACACTAGCACCTGCTCCACCCTGTGCTCCAATGGTATCACAAAGTTAACAAAACTTCAACAACCTCAATAGCTTCACCATTCAGATATACTTTCTTCACATCCAAGTTCTCATCTATCTTCATTGACTTATATTTCTTGCATATAAACTCATTATCCTTTCTCAACCTACTAACAATTCCACTGCACTTATATTCTCTATCTCTACAAATCTACAATCAGACCATGTATGGAGTGCTGCTGTTATATTTGGTCTGGTGAATCTCTGCCCCATTTGAGGGTTCTTGATAAGGTGCAGAAACCTATCTGTAATTTGATTGGCCCCACCCTTCCTCTCTAAACCCTCTCTCTCTCATAGATGTGATGTTGCTAGTCTCAGTCTTTTCCATAAGTACTATTATGGCATGTGTTCTTCAGAATTATGTGATCTATTCCCTGCTTCCTTTGTTTCAGCTCGTTTGATTCGTTGGTCTAGCGGTCTTCACAAATTCGCTGCTTTGATATCCCAATATAATACAACTTCCTATTCCAGTAGCTTCTTTCCAAGAACTGTGGGCTTGTGGAACTCCCTTCTTGCTGACTGTTTTCCTCCTACCTATAGCCTTAGTCTTTTCAAGACTAAGGCCCTCTTATTGCGATAATAATCTTTCGTTCTTGTTAGCTCCTTAAAAAAAAAAAACTTCTTGCATACCCAATGTTTACAGGTACCACAAAAACTTTAATTGCATCCGACTCTCTTTCCACAAACTGAGCAGGAGAACTTTCCTCTTTTGGGGAACTTTCCAACACTACACCCCACTGATCATCACTTTGGTCTTGGAAACATTCACTCTCAGACCATTACTTTCCACAGCATTCTTCCAAGTCTTTAACTTAGCAAGCAGGTCATCTATTGTTTCACAGGCAAGTACTAAATCATCAACATCTCTTCTCAGAAGATTCATGTACAGTCGAAGTGTACACGGTAACAAGATAACAAACATGATCAGAGTTTTGGCAATAAAGGAGAGTAGAAAGTAGACCTTGGGTTTACTTTCGGCAGTCTCGTAACTCTTCCTTCACTTATTTTGTCCTTTAGCCCTCACATTTCATAAGCGATGTTTCTGACAAAGGGGGAAGAATTTCTGTTTTCTATCCATCTAACACTTATCGTTGACTAGTTTTTGACTTTGAAGTAGTATTTTTTTTTTAGCTCATTATATCAAGTGGTTCGTATTTACTTCCCTCTCACCGCAGGAAGATGTGACACAAGGTCAGTGCCCAAGAAGCAGAGCACTCTAGCCTTCAAAAAAATGCCTGGACAGCCCCGTTGGCATTCCCCGGTAGGGACGCCTCAGGAGATCAGCAATAAACTAATCCTTTCTCAAAGAGAGATGGTAAAGCCTGGGAGGGTGAACCTCCTAGAGCTGAACAGAACCATATCTCAGTTCGACAGAAAAAGGGCCACCTAGCTCAAATGGACTAGACTCTGTCAGGCTGATCGTCGAGGATGCATTCTCGACGCAGTATGAAAAATAACACAACCGTAAGATCAAAGACCCCGGCTGAGAAAAAAATAAATAAAAAATAGATTTACATGTTTCAGACTGTTTTCCTTATCTCGGCAATTGCACTTTTCACGAGATTTTAATTATTCCAATACTTCGATTTACTTTAGTGGCATTTTGTTAAAGTTTGTAAACTTTTGAGGAATTTCGAACTACACCCCTTTAGTTCTTGCTGTTACAACGGTGTTCATCCTGGTCGGGTTGAGCAAGCTTCTGCCCTGGTCAGCACCACATCCCGAACAATAACGGCACATACACGGCAGTCCTGAACAAGGTTGCTTGAAATGGTTATCCAATCAGAATCCCATCATCAAAGACTGACCACTTAAGGATCCAAAAGCTCAGCCAAGTCCACTCTAATCGTTTTCGCCGACGTCCTCAGCTACTCAGATATACTTGGCTCTTGGCCTTTTGGCTAAGATCAAAGTGTAGTATCTGTTCCGATGGATACTGCAGCCCATAGACTGGTATTGTCTTGGCCTTCGGGGCTTGATTTACGCCGGTCTATGGGTCTGTCCTGTGCAGTTCTAGGAGGTCCACCCTCCCAGGCTTCGCCTCCCCTCTTTGGGGAGGAGAAAGTTCATTGCTTACTGCCTGAGGCGCCCCTACCGGGGAATGCCGCCGGGGCTGCCCAGGCAATTTTTAATGGCCAGAGTGCTCACCTCTCGGGCGCTGGCTTTTCAAACCCCACTTTCCCAACCTGACCTTGGGTCACATCTTACTTGTGGGAATAAGATAAAACTGGCCTTGTGGCTAACTCCTGAAGAGGATTAAATAAATACTCAGATATACTTCGGCTAGTCCATCACAAACAAGAGAATATCACCGCAACCCACACAGAGAAAGGGAGATATAGTGAGCAGAAATTAACTAATTCTGTCTTTGTATATTTAACTGACTTTGCAAACTCATCTTTTCCCGATTCAAACCATCTAACCAGAACTCAATGGGTGACCCAATGGTCACCCATTTTTTTTTTTCTAGTATATACATAAGTTCTTAATGTAACATTGGTTGATAATCATATTTTTACAAGGATAGGAAACTTATTAATTCAAAATATTCTTATTTATATTTTTTATACGTTTATCTTGGTTTATCGATACTTTATCATTCTCTTTCCGTTTGGCTTTGCTTAGTGTAACAGACAACTAGCTGTGTTTAAACACAATTTTCACAAAGTCAAAGGATTTCAGAATACATTGTGCTGTCATGATAGACCCCCCCCCCATCTCTTAATTATTTAGATCATTTAATTTCTCTCACAACTTATCATTCGCCCTTTTCATCCAAAACATTCATGTAAAGATTCAAAGGATTTCAGAATACATTGTGATGTCACAATTAGTGATGGGACGATTCTGATACAATTACCGATCCCGATAAACATACCTAAGTTATGTTAAAAAAAAAATCAACTAACAATTTGTTTACGTCAGTTTTTTTAGTATAATATTGCACTGAAACATAATCTATAAAAAAAAAAAACTAAAAAGAAAACTTAAAAAAAAAACCCGGATATATTCACTTTTTCAGCATCTCTCCAATAAGTTATATAAAAAACAAAAACCATTGATTAACCTTTTCTGAATTAAAAAAAAACAAAAAAAAAACTTAATAATTAATGAATGTTTATTTTAATTTTAAAGAAGCCAACATTTCTTCGTGAATTAATTTACGTAACTATTTTCAAAGGGAGAAGAAACAAAATTATTATGCTGAACGTGTTTGTTTACGATTTTGTTTTACGAACTGAACTATATTGTACGTATTATTTTACAAAGAATGACAATAATGATATCTCAATTATAGAGAAAAAAATAAAATCAACAAAATACAAATTTTACTTATCGGACACATTTTAGGTTTAATTATAATTCTTTAACTGTATAATTATTTAGGTTTAATTATAATTCTTTAACTGTATAATTATTTAGGTTTAATTATAATTCTTTAACTATATAATTATTTAGGTTTAATTATAATTATTTAACTGTATAATTATTTAGGTTTAATTATAATTATTTAACTACATAATTATTTAGGTTTAATTATAATTATTTAACTATATAATTATTTAGGTTTAATTATAATTCTTTAACTGTATAATTATTTAGGTTTAATTATAATTCTTTAACTATATAATTATTTAGGTTTAATTATAATTCTTTAACTATATAATTATTTAGGTTTAATTATAATTATTTAACTATATAATTATTTAGGTTTAATTATAATTATTTAACTACATAATTATTTAGGTTTAATTATAATTATTTAACTATATAATTATTTAGGTTTAATTATAATTCTTTAACTGTATAATTATTTAGGTTTAATTATAATTCTTTAACTATATAATTATTTAGGTTTAATTATAATTCTTTAACTGTATAATTATTTAGGTTTAATTATAAACATAAAATAACAGAAGCTTTCCTTTCATTTCTGTTATTGGCAAGAATTTCCTGTGGCGGAATTGATGATCTTGAGCCAGAATCGAGCGGTGGAGATGGCCCGGACTTACTTCATCCCCGCAGTAAAAGGGTCCGCCTTCGCCTGGCTTGCAGATGGAAAGGGAAATAAGTTTTGGCTTACTAGTTTTCTAGTGAGGATTGAACTCGCAACCTCGAAGTAACAAATCTATTGATTGCTGCACAATAATACGTGGATTCGCCTTGACGACAAATAGATTATGATTATGAAAATGATTGTTTTTTCTGATTGGTTAAGTGGAATTAACTGAAGGAAAATCTGCTAATAAAAAGAGAAGAAAATCAAGAGACGGATAAGGGAGTGTCGAGTGAGATTCTGCGGTGAGCCGAATTATTTTTCGTTGATTGGAGCTCAAAGTTACACAGAGGGTTTTTGTGTTTCTACAGGAATTGAACCAGTTTTTTTTTTTGTTTGTTTAACGTTTTGAGTCTAGTTATAGACTTCTGAATTCCCATCTTTCATTTCCTTTGTACATTTTTTTATAACAAAACAACATCCTTGTGCTTAATTCGTCAAAATATGTTACATTATTTTAACAAATAAATAATTCAAAGATTAGTATCTTTTCTGATACTAAACTTTATCATTTATGTCCAAAAAAGAGATCTCTCTAGACTGAGGCAATTTTAACTTTTGTCCTAATCCAGAGTGCCCTCTTTTGGGGAGCTGGATTCCCCACATTAAAAACTGACATTGTGTCCAACCCTACCCTCGTGGGGAGACAATAGGATCACACGTAATTAATAACACTCAACTAAATCACCCCCTCCAAAATGAGATTCTACGTTTTTTTCTTTCTTTCTTTTTCTTTCTTTTTCTTTTTAGGCGATTATGTGTAAACACCCTGAAAAACTTAAATAAATTTCCACTGTCTTTCACATTGTCTCAAAGGAGTGTACTTGTGTCTAGTCAATGGAAGGAAAACGTGACAAACTAAACTGCCAAACGGTTTTAATAATATTAATAACCAAGAATCATTTGATTTTATTGCCTTTTATCTCCACTCCAATCCACCTTTTATATCGTTAGAAATTTTGTTTTACAACCACAGACATGGAAACTCAAAATCAAATAAAAACTGACGCCAAAGTGTGTCTTGCACAGAGCCGTGAAAATCTTTAAATTCACTAATTCCTTTATACCTAATTAAACTCCACGCCAAGCCTTTCATGTTCAAAGTTCAATGGTTTCGGGTTTTTTCACACTTTTTGGCCACCTCTTGTAAGGTCGTTTGCTAATACCAAGGAACCGGATAAAAGGCCAGCACATAAAAAAAATTGAAAAACATTGTTTTACATTTTACTTTTAATTATCAATTATGTTTGTCGGTATTTTTCTTGACAAAAATGTTTACTCAATTTTTAAACATTTTTCGGAACCTTGTCAATCAACTGCATTCATTTAAAGGTTATTAAGCGAATTTTATGCAAAGTTTTATTCACTTATTTAAAAAAAATTTCACAAGTAAAATAAATTTACATCGTATTTTGATGTTATTATGATTCATAAATTTTAGTTTTACTGTTAATTTAAAAACAATAAATATTTATCATTTTATCATTAGTACCAGCAATGGAAAATTAAGATTTAAAAAAATATTAAAAGAATCATTCTTGGAATTGGAAATTGGGCTCAAATTTTTCCGATTCCGATTTTTTAAAATTCCCGATTCCCAACAGACCCTTTCCCCCATCTTCCTTTTACATCATTCAATTTCCCCAACTTTTCTCATCATTCACTGTTCCCCTCACCATTTAAAACATTCATGTACAGATGAAGTGTGTACGGTGACAAAATGATAAAAAAAATTCTCAGAATTTTAGTAGTACAAATATATAAATATATACAAATATTAAAAGCCAACATATCAACTAAAATAACTTTACCATTCCAATCTTAACGTGTACACTAAAGTAAAATAAATAAATAAATGGACCGTCTAGAGACGAGGGCGATCCAAAGACTCCCCGTTTCATTGACTACTACACTAAGATGTAGGATTGGGTGACATTTTTTTTTTTTTTTTTAAACTTTTATTCACCCCAAACAAGGCATATTGCCACTGAAACGTACAGGCTACTGTGAATTAGAGGCCAGATTTATAGAGGACATCCTAAGTGGGGAGTTGTGCGGCAAGATGCTTGTTCACATTACATTTAAATAAATTTCTGCATGTGAGCACAGTCGGGGAAACAGAGAGGGAATTCCAACGGCAAGCGATTCGAGGAAAGAAGTTATTAGAGTAGAAAGCTTTCGGGCATCTGGGGACCTTTACAGTGAAGGGGTGGGATTTTGTTGCTTGTCGGGAGGGATTTACGTTGAGAGGTACAAGTGCACTAAGTTCGTCATAGCACATTCAGTTAAAGTACTTGTAAAACAATCACACGGATGCAACATTGTGGCGATGGGACAGGGGCTGGAGCTTGGTAGACAGTGTGGGGCCTATTAAGTTAGAGGCTCTTTGTTTTCAAAAACATTTCTCTGGATTCCTCCACTTACCCTTGATCCTCACCTTATAATGCCGAGTGTTTAGCAAGGGGGCATCAAGTACCATTTATGAGTTTTTGGTATGACTCGACCGAAGATCATTAGTGAACATTTTAACTATTATATCAAATAAGCTGGTCTATGGAGTCGTCTAAACTTAAATCGCAAAATAGCAGTCGACCAGAAAGGTTGGATTTTCAAGATGGTGTCAGCGATGACTGATAGACAAATCTTCAAAAAGTCGCATTACTTGTTCATTAACGATTCAAAACGAAATCGAAAAAAATTCTTTAAACTGTGTCTTAATATCAGAATTGTTTACCGATCAAAGATTGATGAGAATCTAATTGGAACGTACCATTTTCAAGATGGCCAATACGGAATTCATTAAAAAGTTTTGTCACCCGTTCATTAATCATTCTAAATTAAGTCAAATAGTTGTTTGTCGTATTATGCGTGCATAATCTAACATATGAAGTTATCTGTGAGATTTTAAAAGTTGAACCTAAATAGCATCAGGGTTGTGAGTAGCAAAAAAAGCTGAATTCCCGAACCTGGGGGTGTGTGGAGAGAGGGCAGAAAAAAACTTTCTTCCTACACAACTCCAGTCAGTTTCAATACAAAAAAGTCAAAATTAAGAGAAAAAGACCGAATGCACATGTGGGAGGAAGAAATTCTGTGATGAACGAAAATCATCTAACTCCCCTACCCCCATCATGAATTGTTTGAAGTCTTAGGCTTCACAGCAAAATTTATATCTTCAGTTTTCAGGGAGAATTGACATCATCATCAGGATCTTTAAAAAATTTTTTTAACTTCACTCCGGGTGGAGGAACCTCTCCCTGGTTTCTTTACACCTTGTTTTACCCCTGGCTAGGCGTAGCCAAGTAGAACCTAGTTGACTATCGAGGTCGTCTCTCCACCGGATTTTTGGCCTTCCTCTAGGTCTTTTCCATTGTCTCGAGGTCAATTCTGTCCCTCTATATGTCCACCCGTTGTCTGTACACCTCGAAAGGTGACCTGTCCATCGGTGTTTTGCCATTCGTATGATAGTGATGATGTCATATACTCCAGTTTGCTGTCTGATCCAAGTGTTTCTTTTTCTATCATGTAAACTGATGTTGAGCATAATACGTTCCATTTTCTATTGCTGCATTATTAAGTGCCCATGTTTCGCTACCATGGTAGAACTAACATAAGAGTAAAAAAAAAAGCTTCTTTTTTTTTTAAGAAAAAAATTAAAAAATTAACGGATTTTCATAAAAGAGCTGAAAACTTACATATGTAGCAATTTAAGAAGAAATCAGTTTTTTCTGGATTCAAAAGAGAAAAAAAAAAAAGAATTCCACTAAAAAGCATAGAACTCCCATTTTTGTAGAATTTAAATTGACATATTAAACTTTGATGTTTTATTGTTGTAACATGTTATTGGTACTATAATAATGTATCGTGATTTCATTGAAAGTTTATTAGATTGAAATGCGATTCAGATAATGGGGCTTTACATCAATGAGGGGGCCGATATGCGAAAAAGACACCGAGAGGAAGGCCCCGAAACAGTACGTATTCTCTCCTGATGACCCGACATTGTCTGGAGGCTAAAATGGAATATTCCAGAAGTTTTCTCCAAAATAGGACGTAATCGATATGAACCTAGAAGTGTTTTTTATTAATTAGATATAAGAGCAATGTAATTGATATTTTGCAAGCACACCAACTTATTTCAGATGCCGAGACCTACATCTGTGGCGCTAAAAGGAGACTTACCCCCAGACACAATTAAAAGCACACATCCCAAAAGTTTGAATTATCTCCTTTCGTGTCACTCCTAAATTAAAAACGAAAATATTTTATACGTACACAACGATGCGGAAGCACCCATTTTTCAATTATGACAGAAAAAAATGAAAATCGTCAAGGGGAATAACTTATATTCTTTTATTGAAGAATATAAAAATGTTTTTTAACTACGACTAAATTTTTATTTTTTGAGCCGTATAAAACATTAAAAACCAAAGAAAAAATTTTTTTTAAATTTTTTTTTGCTAAAATACGATGGGCGTGATAGTAAAAAAAAAAAAAAAATACCAAACCAACTTTTTTATATGAAGCTCATTTGTGCTTTTTATTTATAAATTATTCCACGTTGATGCAATGTAAATTTAAAGAAATTTAAATGTTTATATCGTTTGTTTGTGATGCACGTGTTTCGTCTGTTAGAAAGATTTTTTTTTCAACTCAAAATTTTATAAATTAAAACCATGAAAATAAAATAAAGTAAAATAAAGCAAGTTTCATATAGAGCTTATTAATCTATTTATAAACTGTGACGTCATATCTGTTAAGACATTTTTGTTGCATAACTAAAAATAATAAATCTCTTTACTCCTATATTATCCTTATTATTTTTACAAGTGTACACCCGTCAAAAATGCTTTGCAAGTGTTCGCATTAATATTTATATAAAATAACTGTAGTCAAGTTTTAAAAACTAAAAAAAAGAAAAAGGAAAATAAAAGAAAAAGAAAAAGGAAAAAAAAAAAGAAAAAGGGAAAAAAAGGAAAAAAAAAAAGAAAAAGGAAAAAAAAGAAAAAGGAAAAAAAAGAAAAAGGAAAAAAAAGAAAAAGGAAAAAAAAAGAAAAAAGAAAAAAAGAAAAAGGAAAAAAAAAGAAAAAGGAAGAAAAAAGAAAAAAGAGAAAAAAGAAAAAAAAAGAAAAAGGGGAAAAAAAAGAATAAGGAAAAAAAAAGAAAAAAAAGAAAAAAAAAGAAAAAGGAAAAAAAAGAAAAAGGGGAAAAAAAAGAAAAAGGAATAAAAAGAAAAACAACGTAACAATTGGTATAGAAAGAAGAAAGGTAAAAAAAAAAATTCCAATATTTTTCCTGATCTGATACAATTACTGATTCTGTTCTAAATTCCCAATTCAGATTCTTTTAAAATCTCTAAATATTTAGCTATAGAGTTATTTATAAATTTTTTTTAAATTTCATTTTCTGATTACCGTTAAAAACCCATGTTAATATGTGCATATATTTTTGCAAACGTAAAAATACACTTGTGGGGGGGGGGGGGGGGTCTATAGATTTTAGTTTTACTGGGTTTTTTAAAATCAATAAATATTTATCATTTTATCATTAGTACTAGTAATCAAAAATTAAGTTTTAAACAAAAACAAACAATTAAAAGAATTGTTTTGGCATCAGAAAATAGACTAAAAATTTTTCCGATTCCAATACCTCAAAAATTTCTGATTTTTCCAATTCACAACACTAATATATCTATATATATATATAGAGATATATATATATATATAGAGGAGTATTAGAAGGCTATCACAATACAAGAAATGGATAATTGTGATAGCCTTCTAATACTCCTCTATATACATATTACACAATGCTTCAAGCAAACTACATCTCCTTATTATCTCATAGATATATATATATATAAAGAGAGAGACAGAGACATATACTTTATCTCTTAAAAAAATAAAAAATGCTGATATCCTGTTAGGACAACCTAACAAAAGAGAATAGTTATCTCCCTTGGACCAAAAGAAAGTTATCACCCTTGGATAAAGGAGTCGTCTGCCACGACAGTTGAAAAGTAAACACAACGGCTCACGATCAAACATAAGCATCTCGCATCCAGCGGTTTCTACATTTCATGTAATCAGTGTTTTTGTTAAAGGTTCTACTTCGTCTTTTCTGAGTTGTTATTAAACTGATAACAACGTGTAAACATCAGACGTAACATGTCCGTACGTCTTATTCTCTATATAATGGGTTACAGTAAAGAGATACATACAATTTGAGTTCAGAATCAGAAAGAACGTACAATTTTACATAAGAATGCCAAGTTCAATCAAAATTGCTCCAAAATTAGAGAAACAATTTTTTCCATAAAAAACGTAAATTTTTAACGGATACCGAGAAAAAGGAAAAGAGAGAATAGGAAAAGGGGGGGAAAAGGAAAGGGGGGGGGGAGGAAAAGGGTAGGAAAAAAGAAAGGGGGGGGGGAGAAAAAGGAAAAGAGCAAAGAAAGAGAAATAAAAGGAAGTGAGAAATGGAAGAAGAGAGAAGTGGAAGAAGGGAGAAAATGAAAGGAAAAGGGAGAAAATAAAAGGAAAAGGGAGAAAATAAAAGGAAAAGGGAGAAAATAAAAGGAAAAGGGAGAAAATAAAAGGAAAAGGGAGAAAATAAAAGGAAAAAGGAGAAAAGGAAAGAAAAGGGAGAAAAGGAAAGAAAAGGGAGAAAAAACTATGGGTATTAATTGAGACGAATGGCATCAAAATGTTAAAGTTTTTGTTAGTAATGTGAAACATGTAACAAACCTTGTAAATATTTCTACAATTTCCTCCAGTGTAATTCATGTCCCATAAACTAGCAATAAATAAATGTACGTTTAAAACATCTATTTACCTTCACGATCGAGTAAATCTACTAAATATACACTAACGATGTGCGATGTACCAACGTTGACCCAACGGGTCACGGATCATCTAGCTCTATCTGAAAAGTCTCAAAATATATTGAAAGTGATTTCTTTTCATCCAGAAAATGTATTTTCAGCCGCGTGATGTTGAAGAAATATTGACCAATAAAACGATTCGTTTCATAGAGAAAAGGCATTTGATTTCTCGATGTGAATGACAGAAAAGCTACTGGACAAAATGTTCAAAATCAAAGGTTTCTATTTAAATGTGGTGGGTGTTGATTCACTCGAGTCGATACGAACGCATCCAAAATTGGAAAGTGCACCAATTTACTCAGATGAAATTTAAAATGTCTTTTTTAACATATAAAGTTAGTCGGATTTAAAAAATCAGACCTAAATAGCATGTCACCTGACAAATCAAACAGAGATTGTGCTCATATTATGCCCCCATAAATCCTTTAAAATACTCCAAAGAAAATGAAATTTGGGAGAATTTTTAGTAATTGATGTCTAATACCTATTATTAAAATTTCACAAAAATCTGCACCCCCTCATTGCCCCATTTGCATAAAAATGAGTTAAGCTAAATATAGGCCACATTACCCACCCTTACGCAAAGCAGCAGCAGTGTTCCAATGTTCATAACAACCGGTTAATTAGCTTAGGAGTGAATCCTATACATAGAAGTATATAAACATATACAAATAACTAACTTTATATGAATGTATAAAGATTCCCAAAGTTCAAAAAGATGATTGAAACTTTGTGAAGACTGTTGAATATTCATTACTGAAACTTGGTGGACAAGTCAGGCATAGACTGAAGTTTATGAGAACCAAATATGGTTGGATAGCAGAAAGGATTGTGAATTTTATTCACTATTCTATGGATGTCATTTTTTTTTGGGGGGGGGGGGGGGGGGGGGGTCATCCTCTACAAATGCTTTCATACAGACGAGTTTGAATTACCTACTAGAAACCATCCTCGAGTGCCTTCGGTTTCTTTATACAAAGGTTTGTCAGGACAACCTGATATGAGGATATTCCACCCTACAAGTAAACCCCAAACAAATATTCAACATACCATAGTATTCGAAGCCCAAATAATATCCCCTCAACACGGCTATACACTGGCTCATACGAGGAATGGTGCGCCTTCTGTAAGTAATGTTACCTCAAGTAACAGTACTTATCTGGATACTCCACCAGACTAGATGAATTCTTCTCCTGGAATCCGTTAATATCAAGAGACCACAAGAAAGATATACTATAACATAGTTAACTGGTCAATTAGTGAGAGGAAAATTAATGTTATTAACTTATTTACTAACTTCACGTTTGAGAGGTAAAGGAGAACTTTAATGAAAAACTCGGATAGCTATGTATCTCATGTAGAAATCAAGTGTTAGCCTCAGGAATTTCTGAGAAGTTACACTGAAGTAAAATGTAAACAAAAAGGTGAAATTTTTATCCCCTTTCTAATGTTTTTATTTTCTCTCGTCCGAAAAATGCTGGATGTAGTATTATTACAATGTAGAAAGAAAACGTGCTGCTTTATATTCCCTATTGCTGGCTGAAGTTGCTGAATGCAGCGGATTACTGTGGTATATCATAAACTAATACGTTTGTGCTTTTATGGCCAGCAAGGCGAAGAAATGGGTATCCGTTCCACCAACAACCAGCGATTAGTGTCAGATTTGGCCATATATAATAATGTTTCACAGTGATACGACTGAATAGGAGATAACTAAGGAAAATTTGTATGAATCGGCATCAGGAACAACTTTTTTTGACCGGCTCGATTCTGTTGTTCGCATCGGTTTCCCTGATTATTTCTAGAACCAGGTACTTACAGGAGGTACCACGTGAAGGTTGCCAACATCTCTAAGAGTGAAAGTGGTGCAATGGGACTGACTGGATTAAAAATTGGCACACCCAGGTTGTCAGTCCGTGTCGTTATCCACTTCATCGCTGCCTCGAATGAGGTATCCTGTAGTATAGTTAATAGCTGAGAAATCGGAAAAAAAAAATATATATATATATCTATATATATATATATATATACATACACACAAATAACTTTTGCCAAACGCATTAAAATTTAACTTTCTACCGACCTGTATACTTCAAATGTTTTGAAACTGTTTTCAAGTTTTTAGATTTTGTTGAAACCATCTCTTTCGTCACACAAGAATAAAAATGGCCAGTTGGCCCTAAGTTTATGCTTCATTTCTTTAAAAAGTAGTTTAAAAAAAAAAAAATTACCACTATCCCTAAGTGCCCCCCCCCCCCCCAGACTTAGTGGTAGGGTAAGCCTTTTTTTTTTTCAAAGCCTAAAATTATCCAAAAGTGAACCAAAAAAAAAAAAGAAAAAAAAAAAAAGAAAAAAGAAAAGAAAAAAAGACGCCATCTTTGATTTATTCCATATTTTAATCAATCACCTTAATAACAAATTCAGAGGTATCTTACACTCAGTTTGTTGTGTGTGTGTGTATATATATATATGTATATATATATATATATATATATATATATATATTTCTTCGATTTCTCAGCTGTTAACTATACTATAAGATTACCAAGGCATCATTTGAAACACAAGTATAACTGCAATATTAGTAAACGTTCTACTCTTGCTATCCAGTTCCGCTCTGTACACCATACTGTAGCAACCGAATAATAAATATAGAAGGACATGTGTTAGTACGAGAAATATCTTAAGTTGCCGGCTTGTTCCAAACCGTGGCATGAAGGAAATATCTTCCGTCAACAAGGAATTTAGTTTTAACACTCACCCATTGATTTCATTACGGTCCCAAACGCCCTCTTGGTTGTTTTCCTCATTTGGCCAACTACAAAGAGAGATTGAGGCTGTGAAGGTAATTCATACGGTAACAACGTTTCCATTTCCATACTTGCGTTCACGATTCACTTCTGCTGAAGATTAATGATGAATTAATAACGGTTTCCACTTCTACGTACCTGGGGTTTCTGCGTGCGCAGCTTTTACCTTTCCGACATAGTGTCACTTCTGCGAGTCCTGCCTGCCCCATTCGTCTTAGAACACTGATCAATACAACTGACGTATCAGCAGGATTAGTTGTGTTTAGTCGTTTTGTTTTACGGCATATCAACCCTTTTCGGATTATTTAATGCCAAATAGTCATTTTGGTAAAAGTTTTTATGCTTCAAATTCTTTATATCTTTAAATATTTATTCATAGTGTTTGCTTAGGCTGTTTTGTAGAGGAAAAATGTTTTTGTTTTTCAGCTTTGCAGAACATGATTAAGTTTTGCAAAGGGAAAGGAAAAAAAAACAATAACATCAATGTTTGGTGCATTTTAGGTCAGGAAGCCACTATATTCAGACAGCCTGATCTGGTAGCACCAGTATATCAGCAGGAAAGGAAAAGAAGATTTCAGGGCCGTAAGAAACGAGGAATGTCCACACGAGCACTGAACCAATAAATAATTTTCTCCGCAGACAGACTGGCTGGGTAAAGATTCTTATGTTGTGTTAACACTCCTAAATGTACTTCCTGGATATTCCTTCAAGAACAGTGTTTGCTATTGTAAAGATGAGGAGCTGGTCGGCACCAACTCTGTGAAACTTTTCCTTGTTTTGAGTTCTTGTACATTTTTTTTTCTGGTGGACAGCATGTTGATGTTTTCATTCTCCTAGACTAGCTTACTTATGTAAATAACTAATGCACGGCAGATAGGTGACACATCGCAAGTGCATAAAACCATGCTGCCATTACTCCACAACAAGGTCTTTTTAATAAACTCAAGTATTTTATCATTTATTAAGAGAATACCCCCCCCCCCCCATCCAAGTAAATTTAGCCGAGACCAAATGGCCTGCTACATGCAAATAAGGAGAGATAAGAATCGGCTATCTCTACATAAACAGATACACAATAAATACTGGCTTGAATTAGTATTATTTGGATCATTCGAACGACTGTTCTCATCTTGAATGTTCTTTGCACGACGATCCAGCTGATGTACCCTAGTTGTCCACATGGACCTGTTGCGCAACGGATACAAGTGCTAAGTAATAATCAGTTCTAAGTGACAGTCTTCTGGAGGTTGAAGGTTCAATCCTCAGTACAAGCGATACTAAGAATACAATTAAAAATTACTTAAAACTGACGAAAAACAAGAACAATCTACCCACGTGGATTAAATAAAAATTCCGTACAGATTCCCGAGTTCGAAGAGACGCACCCGAAGAAGGTCGGAGGTCACATTGGCCAAAATGTTATGAGAATAACATCCAAGATGAGAACAGTAGTCCAAATAATCCAAATTACCAATCCTCATCTAAAAAATTCTGAAACATAATAGCCTGAATTAGTTACCCATAGTTTTGACATCCTTCTCTTTTAAATCTAAAAAATGTCTTATTAAATGCCTTCCCGGTATTATGGGTGACAGTGGGAGGCCTTCTGAGTGGGAGGGTAAACGCTCCCTCGCCTTCTTTTATGTATGACCAATGAAGAATAAAAAATCTGTCAGAATTAAATATTACAACTTATTGAAAATACAATCAAATTTTTTTTTTTTTAGAACACACACCAACTTAACTGACTGATAAGGTAAATAATTAAATCTATTTTTTGTTAAAAAAGCTATTAACATCAATGAAATGGAGAAAAACGGTCTATATTTATAATATAAGTCCTCCATATAACATTGTTAATTTCTCAATGGATATTTCATTGAAAACAATATCGTTACTGGAACTGAACTCAGCAAAGTGATGCCCGTGTCACAAAATGAGCCCACAAGACAGAAATAGCCATGATCAGGGATGGACTGTCCCATAGGTTAGTATAGAATGTGGACTAGCCCCCCTAACCTTCAAAATTTGAACCATCTTCCCCTTTTCTAATGAGTCACCACTTATCAAGGCCAAAAGCCACTCAAAGATAAGGGTTAATAATGAGATGGATGGATTGTTGATTTAATGATGAAGAATATTATTCGAGGATTGAAAATGATTAAAGGGAGTGAACAAGGTTTGATTACTTATGGGGACAGTTTACGACAAAGTATTTGTTTAGATTGGATTTGAGATGGCCATGTAGTCTGCAGGGATGCAATCCGGTGGTAATGTGTTCCACAAACAGGAAGTACTTGTAAAGAAACTCTGTTGATGGAATTTCTGTTTCATATTGGGCCCATAGAGGAAAATAGTTTTCAGTTGCGGTATGAAGGTGAGTTCTTGCTGTAAATGTCTCAAGAGGAAACAGGGATTGGAACTCAATCTAGCATCTTCCATGGAAATAACGATATTGATATTTCTGAAAGAATATTTGTTTTTGAAAATGGAGAAACTTTTGTTTATTTAACGAACTTGCAGTAAGTTTATTTCAAGCTATAAATATATCGGGAGCAAAAAAATTAAAGACGGATATGAGTGTCCGAGAGGTCCTTATAATTTTGATAACCTAGGTGCCCCAAAAGGTCATAATCTGACTATGCTCACTCATCACATGTACACTGAACCATTTATATACATCGAATCACACAGCTCTTCAAGATATTTCTCAGGGCCCCAGTAAAAGTAAGTATCAAAAACCAGCCAGTTTAGAATGCGAAAATGGGTAAATAAAGTTAAATTCCTTCCAAGTTGTGATAACTTGTTATTTTTTCAACTATAAAATTTGGATGTAAAAAATGTAATCTTTTTTTCTTTATAAATGTACAATTCTTACTTTTGTGTCATTAACAGTTTTTTGTTCTTTTCAGGTTACTTCAAGTTACTATTTTCAATGACTGGTGATTTATTTTTTAATGTTGAGGTTTTTCAACTTTATGTACACCATATCACATGTCTACGTATATAAAACATTCCTGTTATCATGGATGGCTTAATATAGGATTAAAACATTTCCGTTATCATGGATGGCTTAATATAGGATTTTCAGTTGTCATTCATAAAAAAAAAAAAAAGGAAATCTTTAGTGAATGAAAAATTTAATTATTAACAATAAAATTTATTATTTAAAAATATTAATTACTAAATTCCTTATTCATCACTTGGAGATTGTTTAGTTCAGTAGCAAGAAATCCGGATTCCTTATATATAATCGTATCACAGTCAATAGTTTTCTTCGATTGTCCATCTGGCTTGGTAGGCCGAGAAATGACCGTCCATGATTTGTCCTATTATCTAATTGCGTTTAAGTCAGAGTGCACTGCCAGTGCACTAGCATTTCAAAGCCTACCTGACCCTCTGCCTAACCCCCTGGAAAGGAGATAGACAAATACAGGGTCCAAATCTGAGTTTTGTTTATTGATTTACTATTAAAAGAAAAATCTAGCGTGATCTCTACTGTGCTATGAATCATATTACAAAGATTCAATGTGTTAGCTGTTGAAATGAATTTTATATGAAGTCAAATTTGCGCTTCGTATCATTTTTGTACGCTTTTTTTCTTTTCGAGAGGTAATGAGATTTTACCCAATGTTTAAGTTGGCTTTGCCTAATAATTAATGCTTCCATTCTAATTAATTTTAATTTCTACAAGATGAAATTACATTTGTAAGGATTTTGTCACTTATTTGAAACCTGTATTTTTAATGATACACTGAAAATTGACTTCTGGACCAATATCACACAAGACGGAAATTTAAAAAAATTTCCAACAAACTTTGAATAGTCATAATTTAGTGCCTAATTGAGTTACCAAAATAAATTTGGTATCATTGTTTTTGTTTTGCCAAGAACTATGTAAATTTTGGTTTGGAATGCCTAGTAAAAGACATTAATAGATGAAAGGAACCGAGTTGCAATATTTTTCAGGTTTTCTGATGCAGATGGCTTTTACATTAACAGAGAACACATCGTAATACCATTTTTCTCATGACTCCAAGATGGACAAAATGAAGACTTAATATAATACCCAACTAACCAGATAGAATCTCACTGCACGAATGAATTTATATATGGGTACCCGTTACCAGTTCTCACATTGTGAGCTATCCCTCTCACTACCAGGTATATAGCAGCTGTGGTAGGAATGTGATGTTGTATGGAGATGAGTGCTGGGCATCTACCCAGTCCTCACTCACCCATCTTCAGCCTAATAACAGAGCAATGATCAGATGAATATGCAACGTCAGGTCAAGCCAGATCTGACATATCAGCTCGCCGAGGCTGAATATACAAAAGTTTGAACTCCTGACGATCAGTCGGTCATATTAGTAGGGGTGGGACGTAATGGGTGAAAATTTCAGATTCATGCGAGTAGTATTTTTTTGTGTTCATTTATACATAAATAACACTAAACAATCAAACATTTTGAAAATTTTGCAAAATTCAGAAGGTGCAGGCCAAAAATAGCCGTTAGGGCTCCACGGGACTCAAAATCCATCATTTTTCGGTGAAAAAGTGGTTTCATGCGACATTGCAGGTCCTAAAACATCCTCAAAAGCTATGAATGGATATAGATGGTTAAATCTGATATAGTACTTTAATTTAGGACCATTTTCAGGCTGTGAAAGGGTTTTCATGAATGGGAAATTGCCAAAAACTAGTGGCCTGCACCTTCTGAATTTTGCAAAATTTTCAAAATGTTTGATTGTTTAGTGTTATTTATGTATAAATGAACACAAAAAAAATACTACTCGCATGAATCTGAAATTTTCACCCATTACGTCCCACCCCTAATGATAGTTTTATTATGTTAGATAAGAAACTTCAAGGTGGAAGGCCGAAGGAAAGTTGGATGATCCAAGAAAACTTGGACGCAAAACATGAACAAGGATTTTTAGTAATCAATCGTCAAGAGGGCCAAGCTTGGAGACTGGGATTGCAGGCTGCCAAAGAATGTCAGACACCTAACCACAGGACATTCTGCAGACTTGCACAGGATACGACGCTGAGTGACTCACCGTCGGGCTAGGATCGTGTTACAAGGGTATTAGTCTGAATAATACAAATTAGCAATCCTCATTTCAAAATTTCCGAAATCTAATGTTATTCTTCATTTTTCACCGCGTGAATCAACCGTTGTGTAATCTGTATAAAAATATGTCCATTAATCGAGCTGCCATTTAATTACAGAGTGAATTCAATCATTTGAAAATTAAATCAGAAAAACAAAAACGCAGTGCATAAAAGATGGTCAAACTAGTGCAAGGTGCTAGTTGCTGTTGTCATGAGAGATGGTGGGGAGGAGTCAGAGATTAGGGTTAGGGGTATAATTGCAAATAAATGGAATGGAAAAATACAATGGACGAAACAAAAACAAACAAAAAAACAGATTGTCTAAGAGAAAATAAATTTAAAACAATAAAATGTCTGACAAAATTCAGAAGTTGAATTAAAAAAAAAAAAAAAATTAAAAATAAAGATGAATACAATGAAACTGAGTTGATAAAAAAATTAAAAACTAGAAAAATTAGGTGCAAGTTTAGAATTCGACTGACATTGAAAAAAAAAAAAAAAAAAAAAAAAAAATTGCACCAAAATATCTTTGATGTACATACCCGTTACGAAAAGCATATATTGTATACCCAAAAATCACAAATTGATCAAGTAAATTTTATGGGTAAACGAGGATCGTCGATATTGTGTTTGCTGATCAAGAGAGATAACTCCAACTTGGCCAGCAAACACAATGTGCAATATAGCATTGATATAGCGACGATTCTCGTTTAGCCATAAATTTTGATTTTCTTTTGTTAAAAAAAAAAAAAAAAAAAAAAAAAAATGAAAAATTTTTTTTTTTTTTTTTTTTAAAACCCTACTTGATCAATTTACTTGATTTTTATTATACGATATATGCTTGCCATATCTTTATGATGTACGTACCGTACATCATAAAGATTTTTTTCTTTCCTTTTTTTCTTTTCATCTCGGTCGAATTCTAAACTTTCACCCATAATTATTCTAAAATGTTTTTTTTTTAATAAACAAATTAAAAAAATAAATAAATAAAAAAATAATTTTAAAAACTTTTAGAAACCAATGAAAATAAAATTAAAATAAACAAAATAAAAAATTTTAAAAATTAATATAAATAATATAATAATACTAGTACTGGCTGGCAAAATTTATAAATTGAATATTAAAAGGTGTGTGTGTGTGGGGGGGTTATTTTATTTATTATTTATTTTTTGAGAGACAAATTAGTTTTTGATTAGGGATATATTGCATCAAAAAAACAAAAGCTTTACGTTTAATTAAAAAAAATCGACAAATTTCATCAACATAAATACTCTTTCATCATAGCAATTGACACATTCTCTTCCTAAATAAGAAACTTACGGAAAGAAACAGTTAAATGATAGGCTTTGCTGTTTTGTTCGTTGATAAATTTTGGCCACAGATAATATAGTTTTAGGAAGAATAAACACATCATATTCGGTTTAATGCCTGCTTTACATGCTGACATGTGTTGGACAGCTTCCAAAATAATCTATCTCTGGCCATGCCTTTATTAATATCTTTCTCTCAAATACATCCTGATCACTTCCTCCAATGTTTTCGATTGGCCGTCCCTGCTACCTTAACTGTTCTACATCTAACGCAAGACTCACCCATTCTTTCAATGTGACCAAACCAACAAAGTCTCCTCTCCAGCAAACATCTCTTTATACTTATTTAATCTTCCTCTAAGGTCATCAGATCTAATTTTTTAATGTGTGAAAGGTGATAACGTACATACGAACGTGAAATGCCTTAGCGTATTGTTATATAGATTATTTTTCTTTATATTTCAGAGCATATTTAAGAACAGTTTAATTTGTTGATCAACATTTGAAAAACTATTATAGTTTTTTAAAATTTAATCTGGCAATAAAAAAAAATAGTATAAGATGATGGAATTAGTTTATTATTTGTATTATTCAGACAACTGTTGTCATCTTGGATCCATGTTGCGCAATGGATAAAGTGCTAAGTATAATTAGTTCTAAGTGACAGTATTCTAGAGGTTGAAGGTTCAAGTCTCACTACAGGCAATACTAAGAATATTTAAGAATTACTTGAGACTTGTCATGGCTGGTGGAATGAGAGCAGTCTACCCCAGTGCATTAAATAACCGATTCGGTTCAAAATTCCGTACAGATTTCATAGTTTGACAAGACGCACCTGAAAGAAAGTCGGCGGTTACATCGGCCGAAACGTTGTGAGAATAACATCCAAGATGAGAACAGTAGTCAGAATAGTTCAAATTATCAATCCCCATTTTTATTTTAACATAGTTCACCCCAAACAAGGCAGGCCGCCACTGTAGACGTAAGGGGCTACTGAGGAAAAAGAAAAAAAGGGAGAAAGTTTGGGGGGTGGGGGTTAACCCAAACTGGGATCTGCACGGCGAGATGTCTGTTTACATTAGTTTTAAATTTCTGTATGTCAGTACTGTCGGGGAAACAGGGGGCAGGGAGGGAGTTCCAGAGGCCAACAGCACGAGGAAAGAAGCTTTCGGAGTAGAAAGTTCTTCGGCATCTGGGGACCTCCACAGTGAATGGATGGGATTTAGTTGATTGTCGAGTTGGTCTAGTGAATTTACGTCGAGGGGGCACCAGAGTAGCCAATCAATCGGAGCATAAAAGATTCCAACAGAATCTCTTCTTATATAACTATTATGAAGATTGTATCCGTAACTGAAAAGCATAATCTGTTCAGTCCTAGGAAGTCCACCTTCCCAGGCTTTACCATCTATATTTGAGAAGGAGTTAGTTTATTGCTAATCGCCAGGGGAATGTTGATGGAGCTGCTCAAGCATTTTTGTAGGTCAGCGTGCACTATCTCTAGTGTGCTCACTTTTCAAAAGCTAATCTGACGAGGAGGTAAATTTAATAATACGTGATGGCCTCGGAGTGTGCGAATTGTCCATCTAAGCCCTCTTTCTGTATGGGCTTTTAGATAGTCGAGGTAATCTGGTTGCTTCAGAAAGTAAGTATTAGAGAGAAAGAGAAATAGTGGCACGTTTGTTTTTAGGGAACTTAAAGTGGTCTCTGATGGGTGCAATATATTTATTTCGTTCTAGCACTTGGTCGAAATGTTTAATAGAGGCGGTTTTGTCTTCGCGTTGGTGTATTTGCTATGGATGTGGGCTACCTCATTTTCAATTTAAAGATAGAGATCTGATATATAATGTATGGAAATGACTCTACAGACGTTTTTGAAGTGTGGTTGTTTCAGGGAGAAAGTATGAGAGAGAGGGGGGGGGAGGCGTTTATTTTTTAGGACCCTTGAAGTGGTCTCTGGTGGGTGCAGGATATCCATTTCGTTCTAGCACCTGGTAGAAATGTTTAGTTTGCGTTTTTGTTTTACTTACTACTTTTATTATAACCCAAACAAGGTATATTGCCATTGAGACGTACTTGAGGGGCTACTGTGATTAGGGGCCAGATAAAAAGAGTGCACCCTAAGTGGGGAGTTGTACAGCAAAATGTTTGTTCACATTACATTTAAATTTCTGGATGTTGGTACAGTCAGGAAAACAGGGAGCAGAGAGGGAATTCTAAAAGCTAAGCAGTCTGAAGGCAGAAACTATTAAAGTAGACATTTTTCAAACATCTGGGGACCTCTACAGTGAAGGGTGGGTTTTTGCTGCTGGTGCATTTGCCATGGATTTTTTTTTACGCACTGTTTTGGCATAAAGAGAGGGGGGGGGGGTGCTTATCTATAGGATATAAAAAATGTCTATTGGCAGTTTTTCCTGTAGAATTCTGTATGTCTCCCTCATATTGAGGGACACCACATGTGTATCTTTTATTGATGTAGAACTAATTTTGAGCATACTTAGGAGCAAAGTGTAGTATCTGTTTTAATACTACACTTCATCTTTTCTGTTCTTGGTAAGTGACGGAGAAATCCTTCTAGACTGAAGCAATTTATATTTTTTGTCTCAACACAGAATGCCGCTTTTTAGGAGCTGGATCCCCCCCCCCCCACATTAAAATCTGACCGTGTGTCTAACTCTGCCCTTGTGAGGAGGCAAGTAAATGGGGACTCTTATCTCAACAAAATGAAGAAATTATGCTGCAGAACCCGAACCCTACAAAGAAACCACTTTTATATAGTGCTACTTTAATTTAGATAAACAATCCAGCAATTAATCCGAGTCATGGCAACCCCAAAAACAGCTCAAGAGATCTAACATTTGGAATCTGACTGGAGGCACAATTTCCAGGCAGTCAACAGAGATCTTTTTAGCTGCTAACATTTAACTCTCACTGCTCCTAGAAAATTTAATTCTGAAAGGATTCTAACCATGGCTATGATTAAGTACAAATTCTATATATAAAAATAAAAATCACTTATTGAAATATTCATTTGCTTTTGTTTATTCAAAGTCACCTATCTCTTCATTTATAGGAAATTGTCAAATTTATCAATTAGCCCATCGTGGTTCTTATTATTTTGGTATGTAAAAAACATAAAATCTAATCTCACTGAGGAATTTTCCCCTCTGTTTTTAACTGTTATATCGATTATCTTAGAAAGTTCACATCGCCTCCAATAAAAGACCCCAGTTGCACAATCGCCTGGCCAATTATAGGGATGGTCATGGCTGGAGTCCAAATAGACAACTTTTTAATAAATAACTTTTCTTTGTGATTATGTTAGATTAAAAAAAAAATTTTTTTTTAATTTTTACAATAGACCCCTACTTGTAAAATAAAACAAAATAAACTAGGTGTCAGTATTCTATATATATTGTCATTTACTGAGACAAACCAACATTAAGAAATTAAAAAAAAACAAATCAAAACATTATATTTTGGCTAGAATATTATGAAAGCATAAAACATACAAAATAGGTAAACAATTTGTTATTACTATATATATATATATATATATATATATATATATATATATATATATATATATATATATATATATATAGTATTTAGACAGCATATTTTCATTTAGGCAAACATTATTAAATAACACTTAGTGTTTTTGCTGGATAAGACTTTTTTTTTTTTTTTTTTTCCAATTTTCCGAATGATCCATTTAGTGTTTCGGTCAAATTGCTGTATGTAAGTTCCATGTGTTTCTTGTTCCATTTTCTTTCCTTTTTCACGAGTACTTTCGATTTGATTCGTCAAATCATCTTCAGGCGGTGTTAGTTTTGGTTTCTTAAAAAATATGTCTTTACTGTTGAGTTTTTTCTATAATTCAGAACACATGGAACAAGAAACACATGGAACTTACATACAGCAATTTGACGGAAACACTGAATGGACCATTCAGAAAATTGAAAAAATAAAGAAACGTCTTATCAAGCAAAAAACACTGTGTTATTTAATAATGTTTGCATATATATATATATATATACCCACCTTGGTAGGATTGGTAACAAGAAATCTAACAAAGTGTTCTATTATTAAAAACAATTCTTCCAAACTTTAAATAAGACCAACATATTTATTTATATATAGTGTTACCGACGGTATAACATTTTGCCTTGATCTTCTGTAACACCATATATAAATAAATAAGTGTCCTTAGGGGGTAGGTAAGGGACAAGGAACAGTCTAAACATAAATATATATCGGCAGCAAATTTTTGATTAAAGACGATGGGATTTTCTTTTTTCTTTAGTTTCTTGACTCTGCAAGCTACTTTTCGAGCTCTTTTTTTAACATAGTTCACCCCAAACAAGGCAGGCCGCCACTGTAGACGTAAGGGGCTACTGAGAAAAAAAGGGGGGGGGGTCAACCTAAATTGGGGGCTGAGCAGCAAGATGTCTGTTTACATTAGTTTTAAATTTTTGCATGTCAGGAAAACAGAGGGCAGGGAGGGAGTTCCAGAGTCTAGCAGCACGAGAAAAGAAGCTTTTGAAGTAGAAAGCTCTCCGGCATCTGGGGACCTCCACAGTGAATGGATGGGATTTGGCAGATTGTCGGGTTGGTCTAGTGAATTTACGTTGTGTGGGTACCAGAGCAGCAAGCTCATCAGAGCACAATCCATTGAAGTACTTGTAAAACAGGCACAAGGAAGCAACATTGCGGTGATGGGACAGAGGCTGGAGCTTGGTGGATAGTGAGGGACATATTAAGTTTGCGACTCTTTTTTTGGACCTTGTCTAAGAGGGAGAGACTAGTGGATGATGCCCCAGCCCAGATGTGACAACAATACTCCATGCATGGGCGGATGGTGGCTTTGTAGAGATATAGGATAATGTCAGGTGTGAGAAGTTTACTAGCACAGTAGAGTGAGCCTACCTTCTTTGCAGCAGCCCTGGCAATGTCTTCAATGTATTTACACCAATTAATGTTATCTGTGAAAGTTAGGCCGAGAAGTTTGAATGATGAACTCTCAGGCAGGGTGTTATTTGCCATGACAATCGGTGGTTGAAGAGATTTCTTGTAGTTATTGAAGGAAAGTAGCTTTGTTTTTACGGCATTAAAAGTTACCAACCATTTATGACCCCAATCCACTAGACTTGAGCTAATTGTCTAAGGATTCAGCCATTGCCTCAGATATGTGCATGTTGGTTTTGCCCACATGACGAGAGTAGAGTGTGATGTTGTCAGCAAATATTCCTATCTCCATCTCAATTACATCAGGGAGGTCATTTATAAAAATCAGGAACAGTAAGAGGTTCAAGGATGGATCCCTGGGATACACCAGCATTTATGTCATGTTGCTTAAATGAACGGCCATCCTGGATCTTTCTTTTTGTTAGGAAGGATTTAATTATATCAAATATTTGTCCAGTAATACCACATGAGTGCAGTTTTAGGAGAAGCCCTTCATGCCAGACCTTGTGAAAGGCTTTGGATATATCAAGCGCTACCGCCCTAGCTTCACCTGCCTTGTCCAGTGTATGATATATGCATTTAGAGATGACCGTTAGGATATCTGCGGTAGATCATGCTCGTCTAAATCCATAATGATGATCATAAAGAAGTTTAGCATTAACGAGGTGCTGGCGTTAATTCGTGGTGTATGTTTATTTATCTCCTCTACAGGAAGTTAGACACAAGGTCAGAAGGTGGGTTTTGAAAAGCCAGCACACTAAGTGCACTCTGGCCGAGAAAAAAAAACAGGCCTGAGAAGCCAGGTCTGCATTTCCTGGTAGGAGTACCTCAGGCGATTAGCAATCAACTCCTTCTTGGGGTGAAGGTAAAGCCTGGGAGGGTGTACCTCCTAGGACTGAACAGAACTCTACCTCAGTCAGTCTTGTGGAGTATGGATCCGAAAGTGTTTTCATTTTTTTTCGTCTATCAAGAGTCGCGATCGTTTTTTAGGAGTTTTTCTTTTCTTTTCTTTTTTTTATAAATATATTGTTATTTAAAGTCTTTTATTATTTTGGTTTGTAGTTTTGGCAGGAGATGAACGTAAAAAAAAAACAACTCTCCGATCCATACTCCACAAATTAACACCAGAACCCAAAAACTAGCTAGCAGAGTAGAGAAAATGATTAAGAAAATAAAGAAACAAGAAAATTCCGTCGTATACAATCAGACTTGTATTGGTGTGTGTGTGTGTATATATATATATATATATATATATATATATATATATACCCCCCCCCCCAATAGGTATATTTCTTTTAAATAATATGGGCAATTTTTGTCTACATATTTTGTTTCCTGATGAAAGTCTTTCTTCCAGATTGGAACTGGCTGATAAATTTACCATTGTTCCAATTCCAAGTACTTTTCCTCTGATCGCAGACCATCTTCAGGGTGTTACGTGGACTGAAGATAGTCATTTGTATAAACTTAGCAATTTATATATATATATATATATATATATATATATATAAATATTTGTTTTTATCTACATACGTATATGTTTCATCCTTTCAGGAATCGTCACCGGACTCGAACCCCGGAACCGAAGTCATGTTTCAAACTATAATTCCAACGTCTTAGCCCACACGGCCGTTATCAACAACCCGGTAAATCAGTGAGAGATTAAACTTGTTTAAAGGCAGCTATCGTCAAAGTGTTCGATTACTGAAAGTAACATGCATTGAAGCCACGATGACGGCTGTGTTAATACTACTCACTACAGAGCCCAGCCTAGATTTGGGGATGACTAATAATTATAAATATTTGTTTTTATATACAACGTATACTTTTCATCCTTTCGGGAATCGTCAGTGTAGAGATGATTATTCCTACCAGTCGCCGGACCCAAACCTCGTTTTTAGGATGTTATATACAGGGTGATTCATAAGTCACTTCACTTAGCTATTTAAAATGTCATTTACAATTGAAGAGCACATTTTTATTGTTATTCATATGGCCAAATTTGATGAATCTCCCACACTTGTTGAAAGGCAATGGAAACGTGATGTGAACAGAAAGCCTCCTTCGCACAACACCATAATCAATCAAATATGCTACAAAGAGTCGTAATTTTCTTTGCAAAAAAGAATGGAGCTATGCATGCAGAACAAAGGTGGAAATTTTGAAAATTTGCTGTAATTTTAAACTCCCATAAATGAATTTGTTGAATAAACTTTCTGTTTTGTATTACCGTATTTTTTAACTTAAGAATTTCAAAAATAAATAGCTAAGTGACTTATGAATCACCCTGTATATTATCACGATAGATTATTTAAGAAAAAAGAAATATATATATATATATATATACATATACATACAGGGTGATTCATAAGTCACTTCACTTAGATATTTAAAATGATTACCATATGAAGCACAAACATCCTATGAACTTTTGATAATTGTTATCTTACTCTCTAATTACTGCTATTTGTTATTTTAAATTTGTTCGTTTATATATTTGTTTCTATATATATTTATTTCATAATCAATCAAATATGCTACAAAGAGTCGTAAATTCCTTGCAAAAAAGAATGGAGCTATGCATGCAGAACAAAGGTGGAAATTTTGAAAATTTGCTGTAATTTTAAACTCTCATAAATGAATTTGTTGAATAAACTTTGTTTTGTACTACCGTATTTTTTAACTTTAGAATTTCAAAAATAAATAGCTAAGTGACTTATGAATCACCATATATATATATATATATATATATATATATATATATATATATACATACATAACATCATAAAAACGACTACAGACTATCTTTGTTTTAATGTACACGCACTGTGCCTTATGTTATTGTGAGGCGTTAACTGGTTCATAGGAAACATAGTTGTGAGTGAAGGGAAAGCTATAAAACAAATTTCTCATGATCGGTTTAACATCTGTTTTACATGTTGACGTGTAGGGTATACGGCTTTAAGAAATTTACTTCCAAACTAACCTATCTCTGGCTAGCTCTTTATTATCCCTCTTTCTCTCGTCTATCCTTTTCCTTGACCTTCCCAACAGATATTGCTAACTTAACTACATCTACTAACCCAACAACTCGCATCCATTCTTTTAATGTGACCATACCAACAAAGTCTCCTGTTCTGCACAGATTTAATCTTCCTCTTTAAGACTCACATTACAAATCCATTGTATCATTCTTATGTCATTTCTCTCCATGCAACGCATGTCCTCAATCCTTTCTGACCAGGTTTCACTTCCATACACCATCACACTGCGTACACATGCCTCGGACTATTCCCTCGGTCAATACTAGTAATACCCTGCTAGTTACTAATAGCAAAAGTCCCCTGAACTTACTTCATCCACTCCAAACTCTTGCAATCGGACTAGCACCGACTCCACCCTGTGCTCCAATTGGTATCACCAAGGTAACAAAAGTTATCACTATCAAATATTTATTGGTAGCAAATATCTGCAGCATGATAACTATAAAGTACAGAAAGCGATAACATTAAATGTTTTAGATAACAAATACCTTCGTCTTCTTCCCTATCAGATGTGGGTTGCACGTTGGTCATGGCTGCACGAAGTGACTTTCTCCATGAAACTATAATTTACGTTGGTATCAATGTGCCATTGCTCGAGATCATCTTTGTCATTCTAAGTGTTTCTTGACCTGCTTTTTCCTTGCTTACCATCAATTTCTTATCCCACCAGAGTTCATTTAACCAGAGTTCATTTAACCAGAGTTCATTTAACCAGAGTTCATTTAACCAGAGTTCATTTAACCAGAGTTCATTTAACCAGAGTTCATTCCACCAGAGTTCATTCCACCAGAGTTCATTCCACCAGAGTTCATTCCACCAGAGTTCATTTAACCAGAGTTCATTCCACCAGAGTTCATTCCACCAGAGTTCATTTAACCAGAGTTCATTCAACCAGAGTTCATTCAACCAGAGTTCATTCAACCAGAGTTCATTCCACCAGAGTTCATTCAACCAGAGTTCATTCAACCAGAGTTCATTTAACCAGAGTTCATTCCACCAGAGTTCATTCCACCAGAGTTCATTCCACCAGAGTTCATTCCACCAGAGTTCATTTAACCAGAGTTCATTTAACCAGAGTTCATTCCACCAGAGTTCATTCCACCAGAGTTCATTCCACCAGAGTTCATTTAACCAGAGTTCATTCAACCAGAGTTCATTTAACCAGAGTTCATTCCACCAGAGTTCATTCCACCAGAGTTCATTTAACCAGAGTTCATTCCACCAGAGTTCATTCCACCAGAGTTCATTCCACCAGAGTTCATTTAACCAGAGTTCATTTAACCAGAGTTCATTCAACCAGAGTTCATTCCACCAGAGTTCATTCAACCAGAGTTCATTCAACCAGAGTTCATTCAACCAGAGTTCATTTAACCAGAGTTCATTCAACCAGAGTTCATTCCACCAGAGTTCATTCAACCAGAGTTCATTCAACCAGAGTTCATTCAACCAGAGTTCATTCAACCAGAGTTCATTCAACCAGAGTTCATTTAACCAGAGTTCATTCCACCAGAGTTCATTTAACCAGAGTTCATTCAACCAGAGTTCATTTAACCAGAGTTCATTCCACCAGAGTTCATTCCACCAGAGTTCATTCCACCAGAGTTCATTTAACCAGAGTTCATTCCACCAGTGTTCATTTAACCAGAGTTCATTTAACCAGAGTTCATTTAACCAGAGTTCATTTAACCTGTCCATACCACCATAGGTTGTTGCAACGCACAGCTGACTCCAGTTTGAGCATCTTCAGTTTCGATAGCAGGGAGTCAGAACTAACTTTGTCATCAAAGTGTACACCACAAATATCCACCGAACCATATCATGTAACTCTGCATCCGCAGAAAGACCAAACTAATGGGAGCCCAGCATTCACTCGTACGTAACATGACCCTACGGACATAGCTGTTGTAAACTCGATCCCAAGTAACAAGTGAGAGTGAACGACAGGTTAAGAACGAAAGAAGCTCACAAAACTTACCCCATACAGTCGATACACTTAAGATAAAATTAATTCACATCCCCACCAGAACAGATCATATGGCAAAGATAGCAAAATGTGTCCACAACTGCCAATTTCTGCAAACCATCGGCAAAGAATTCAGTAAGGGGCCTGCCTTTAATAGGACCAGCAATACAAGCACACCTTTCTACAGAGATAGTTTTCAATGGAGATTGATCTCCCTCGCCGACCAATGCACATACTGTAAAACCAATGACGATAGCCTGTGCCAAAATCCTTCAGAGCATGCAGGTTAGGGCTACTGATCATAACAAATATATAAATTGTTTATAATCTTCACAATACATATAACTTTCCGAGCATGAGCGGCGGCAATCAGTCCGAAAATATTTGGAATTTTAACCATGACAAATTTATCAGCCAGTTCCAACCTGAAACAAAGACTTTGATCAAAGAGTATAGACGAAAATTGTGTATATTATTTAACAATATATACATATATGAAGATAAAAAGTTTTATTAGTTGATTATATATATATATATATATATATATATAGCAAACCAGAAGAGTAACCGACCCAAAACAGTAAGTCTTACATAGCTAGGCGGTGAGTCAAAAACTTTTGTACTAATTTTTATTTTAATTAATTTAAATACTAAAATTTATTATTATTGTAAAATCACTTCTTGTTTAAACAAGTATTTAAAACAAAAACCCAAATCAGACATTTTATAATATTTTCTAAAAAAAAAAAAATTAAAGAAATTAAACCACCTATTTGATTACTTATTTTTGTAAAAGAAATTATTTAAAATAAAAATTAGTACAAAACTTTTCCTGATTTTCTTTACCTATAATACACAGGTGCCTATTTTTCGACTATCACCGCCTGGCTCTGTAAGACTTCCGGTTTTGGGTCGGTTACTCTTCTGGTTTTCCTATAATATATATATATATATATACACACAAAGTAGGTGGACATCATTTGGAATACGTTTATGTATCAGTTATATTAATGCAATTATTAATTATTATTATTAATGTTTTTTACTGTCCACCTACTTTTGGCTCACCCTGTATATATATATCATGTTAACCCTAAATTTTTAGAGAAAAACATTCCCTATTTCCTTTAAAAAAACATTAAAAAAAACAAAACAAAAAAACTTTTATTTACAAACAATTGTTTCTGCCCATTTCAAGAACATATATTTTCATGCTATACGAAATATCACCGATGTTCATGAGGAGGCTTCATCACAATTTTTCAATTGTGAGTGAAAAGCAAATATGTATAAGTAAAATGAATGTTGGAGGCTTTTAAATTTTTTCAGTCTGATGAAGCCTCGTCGTGAACATTGGTGATATTTTGTATATCATAAAAATATATGTTCCTGAAATGGGCAGAAACAATTGTTTGTAAATAAAAGTGTTATTCAAGGAAATATGAAGTGTTTTCATCTGAAAAACTGAGGTTTACATGATGTTAAAAAAGAGCTCTAGCCGTACACTATTGAGGAGTTACAACATAAACGTTTGTGTTAACAAAAAGAAATTTATATTATGAAGGGGATAATGCTCAATATCAGTAATAGAGTATATGTACATTTAAATTTGTAGACATAATCAGCAGCACACGGTGACTGTCAGTTTCTCACCTTCCATTCTTCAGACCATGTAATTCTTATATGATTGCTATCGTAGCAACCATATGCGAGTCACATGGTTTGAAGAACGCAAAGCGAGAAACTGACAGTCACTGTGTGCTGCTGACTGTCTACAAATTCAGATCTACACACATATGCACATAAATAATATACGTAAGTGAAAATGGCCAATGGGGAAAAATATAAAAAACAAAATAAAAATACAGAAAAATGTAACTTACAATTTCTGTATTCAGGCCGGTGAACTTTTATTTTTATTAATTTTATTTTTTAAAAAAGTTTTTTTTTATTAAAAATAATTTTTTTTTTCTTCAACATTTTTTGACATTTCTATCAGCTACATATTACCTAAATCCGTAGTGGCCATTTTAACTTACATATTTATATTTGTAAAGCATACGCGAGCACCATATTCTAATATATATAATTATTTTAAATGTTTAGCTTTCTGACTAAATGTTATACACATATATATAGTTTTCCCGAAAACCTTAATTATGTAAAACCTGGGTAGAAAACTTCGATTTATTCAAATTACACACAAACACACATATATATATGTATATGTGTGTGTGTGTCATCCACATACAGACCGTTTCGCTGTATCACAGCTCTTCAGTGCGAAACAATGGTATGTCAAATTCCAATGACAGAGTCTGTATTAATTTTTTCTTACTGAAATACAAAACAATTCAGTGTAACTTGACGACCGTTTCACGCACAAACGAACAACCGTACAACATTGAATTGTTTTGACTTTCGGCAAGAAAAAAATGAATAAAGACTGTCATTTGAATTTAACGTACCATTGTTTACTTATATATGCTCTGTTGTTAAATGTTAACATTCATCAAGCTTTTACCTTGAATATGTTTGGCAAATTAAAAAAATATATACTTAAATATTTATATAGATCAAGTAGGTTGAGAAAAATAAAGTTCGCACATTATTTATATCAGTTCCAAGAATACAAACAACAAAATTTGGCGTACGATCATTTCTAAAACGATTTGGAATAATCACGTCAAAATGTGAACCTTTCTAATGTTTTCAGCGATTGAGAGTTAAAAAGAAACATCTGTTGAAAACACTTTCAATCACTGGAAGCAATATGAGAAAGGTTCGTGTTTTTATGTTCTCTACTTTTTTTCATCATTCTTTCACTGCTATTTTATTTGTTTTTTTCAACTTTCACAGATTATATATATATATATATAAGTCAGTTCATATTATATTCCAATAACCATGGTTTTATTTTATTATTTTTATTTTTTCACATTTCCAAAAAATATAAAATTTCTGTGAGATATATTTTTTATGGTCCGTTTCATTTGTCTAGTGCCAAACAACATTTTTATGTCAATAGCGTCTCTGCAACACTACAAAATCAGAAAAAAATTCGTAAAAAATGGCGTATTAGTGGGCTCTCCCACGTGTGAGTTTTTTGCTCTCTCTTTTTATTTGTTTTTTGTTTGTTTTCACCCTAAAATGAACTACTGTATAGTGTAGGTTTTTCAAGACACTTTAATCCAAGAACTTTTTACACTTTGTGAATTTTTTCTGATGATTTTGTAGTGTTGCAGAGACGATATTGACATAAAGATGTTGTTTGGCACAAGACAAATGAAACGGACCATAAAAAATATATCTCACAGAAATTTTTTATGTATCAATTTTCAGTATTTACTTCAACAGTGCTTGATACGTAAGTAGAGCTAGGTAGTAAGCTATGAAAATATATTTATGGCAATTAAGCTACACAAAGGCTCCCGCGTTTCATCCCCGGGAGCCTCTGTGTAGCTTAATTACCATAAATATATTTTCATAGCTTACTATATATATATATATATTTTTTCAAGAGAATCTATTGACCTCTAACTCTGTAAGAAAAACAAAAAAAATTTTTTTAAATTGCTCTACATCAAATTTTGAGTTATATTAAGTAATACATTTTTAAAAGGATTGGTGCACGTACGTGAGCATCAATATGTGCGTGCGTGATGAAATCCTAAAATATTGAACTTATTATTAATTATGGAATATGCATTCTAGGTAACAGGGTTTCCACTTAGTATATAAAAGTAATAGACCTCCACTTAGTATATAAAAGTAATAGACCTCCACTTAGTATATAAAAGTAATAGACCTCCACTTAGTATATAAAAGTAATAGACCTCCACTTAGTATATAAAAGTAATAGACCTCCACTTAGTATATAAAAGTAATAGACCTCCACTTAGTATATAAAAGTAATAGACCTCCACTTAGTATATAAAAGTAATAGACCTCCACTTAGTATATAAAAGTAATAGACCTCCACTTAGTATATAAAAGTAATAGACCTCCACTTAGTATATAAAAGTAATAGACCTCCACTTAGTATATAAAAGTAATAGACCTCCACTTAGTATATAAAAGTAATAGACCTCCACTTAGTATATAAAAGTAATAGACCTCCACTTAGTATATAAAAGTAATAGACCTCCACTTAGTATATAAAAGTAATAGACCTCCACTTAGTATATAAAAGTAATAGACCTCCACTTAGTATATAAAAGTAATAGACCTCCACTTAGTATATAAAAGTAATAGACCTCCACTTAGTATATAAAAGTAATAGACCTCCACTTAGTATATAAAAGTAATAGACCTCCACTTAGTATATAAAAGTAATAGACCTCCACTTAGTATATAAAAGTAATAGACTTTCGTCCGTAAAAAGAACTGAGTCCTTTCGGTTATTATCAGTACTATAATAAAATATAAAATGAATAATCTCATTTAAATACAATATAATTTTTCACCACTTCTAGTAGCAGATTCGGTGGCTCAGTTGATAGAGCACCAGACGCCAAATACTGGCGTCCTGGTTTCAAATCTCGCAATGTTTCACCACACTGATAAGTCGTAGACAATGAAACAGCTGTCTGTGGATGATTATAGTTGATATACATATACTAGAAGACTCGTCCCAGGAAGGGTAAAATTGATTCCCACGAACAGAATAGTTTTTGCACCACTTTTATGTCCCCATACAAAGATTAAAATTAAGATATGATACTAAAACTTGTCTAGAATCCATATTCTAATTTTGATCAAAATCCACAACATGCTTTTGATTCTAGAAAATGTTTAAAATTAAAGGCTTAAGGAGTCTTAAGAAATTGAATTTCAGGGAATTCTGCTTAATTGGTACCTAATGACTATGGATCAAATTTAATGCAAATCTGAAATATTTAAATTTTCAAATGGGAGATTGTGCTCACATTATGGCCCCTAAATAAACCTTTAAAATACTCAAAAGAGACGGAAATTTGGGGGAAATTTATTAATTAATGTCTAATATTGATTGATAAAGGGCTTCTACCATCCCCCTCTTTGCATTAAACTAAAAATAGCCCACATTACTCACCCTTACACCAAATAATTGTGTTCAAAAACTCATAATGATCGGTTAATTAGGTTAAGTGTGAATCATATATATATATATAAGCATAAAAATTCAAAGATTTAAAAAGACATTTAAACCAGATTTTTTAAGTAAACAGTTCAAACAAACATGATTTTTTTTTAATGTAAGTTCCAAGAAAAACCTTTATTAAATGGATCAGCAGAAAGCATGGTAAAAAAAATGGGAAGTTGTCTTAAAATGTAGCTGAAATGATAGAGAAAAGCTTCCCTCACATCAGAAAAAAAAGACAGTTTCAAAATTTGCTTAATTCCGTTCTCACTTTTGGTAAATCGAGCCCCCCCCCCCCTCCTTCACAAAATGTACACAATTCAGAAGACTCTAGAAATATACAAGCAAAATGGACAGCATGGAATTTCGAGGGAGATGGGGATGCTGGCTCTGATCAAAGATGTTGTCTCTTCTCATCCCAATTTCAGACTGGTATTTTATAACCAAAAATTAGTAACAAAAAAATCTAAAATTTTAATTGTGTAAGTTCTTTTTTTTTTTTTTAAATTTCAAACTATTTTCACATGCACCCACCCCGTCTGTACTAATGAGTCACCGTTTATCAAGGTCCAAAGGCCACTCGAGGATAAGGTGTAATGGGTTTTGTCAGATGGACGGTCAGACAAACACCTTGAGGATTGAAGATGAAACTGGGCAGAATTTGATTCTTTGAGAGGACAGCTCAATAAGTACTTGTTAACATTGAACTTGAAAACAACCATGTTGTAGTCAGCCGAGAAGCAGCCCGTGGTATTGTGTTCCACAGATGAGTAGTTCTTGGAAAGAAACTCTGCTCATGGAAGTTCTGTTTAGCTCCAGGTACACAGAGGAAGAAAGGAAAATTATTTACAGTGGTTGTAGCTAGTCGAGTTTTTGCTGTGAATGTTTTACAGAGGGAGGGGGGTAGAGTTTGGAGCTAATTCGTACACCTACCAATAGAGTAGAGACAAAAAGTTTTCCCACCCCTGCTCTAGAAACTAGAAGAAAAAAAATGCACAGTATGGATTTTCGGGGGGACAAAAAAAAAAAAAAAAAAAAAAACACGCTCATCACAGGTGCTTTCTCTCATTCCAACACCGTTTGTCTAATTCAAACAGGTGTTTTATAACCAAAAATAAATAACAAAAAAAGTCTAAAAAAAATTATCTTATCCAATAGGTGAATGTAGTTTGCTTGAAGCATTGTTTAGTGTGTAAATAAAAGGTAATTTAATTATTTTAAGGTATGCAGATTTATTAAGGTATTCTAGTATTATGTACCTGTCCTAGTCATAATAATTGATGCCGCTAAACCCAAGCTGATAAAAAAAAACAAATATGTAACACGTTATATAAATAAAAGCCATTGCACAAATAAAAATGTCAGCATTAACAAGACAAATCTGATTAATAGCAAAAACAAAATCCAAACAAAAACAGCAAAAGAAAAAGACACAAAACAAAGGCAAATTAAATTAGAAAGAACAGAATGGAATAACATTTCTAGAGAAAGAACATATCAATTGGGAGAAAGTAATTTTAATAGAAAAATTAAAAGATACGTTTTAAAAATAACGAGGGTGCTTATGCTGTTCAGCGGCCGTATTAAAAAATTATTTTTTTATAAAAACAATATTATATACTTATTCGGCGTTATATTCTTACTCACCGTACAAAAAAGTAGAAAAAATTATCCACTAGAACTTTAATTACAAGTATTTTTCCATTCTTCGTATCATAACAGCGATTTGTTCACTAAGCCTCCATCTTCTTTCTTAAGATTTCAAGGGCAGATAATTCGAAATCTTCCTAAGAAAGATGATGGAAGCTTAGTGAACGAATCGCTGTTATGATACAAAGAATGGAAAAATACTTGTAATTAAAGTTCTAGTGGATAATTTTTTCTACTTTTTTGTACAGTGAGTAAGAATATAACGCTGAACAAGTATATAATATTGTTTTTATAAAAACATAATTTTTTCATACAGCCGCTGAACAGCATAAGCACCGTAACGAGAATTATAATGCAGGTACATAAGCAACAAGATAGAAAAAGAAGTGAAAGAAAATGAGAATAAAACGGGAAGTCCAAAACTCCCGCCCAAGCAAGAACAAAAAAATAAATAAATAAATAAATAAATAAATTAAACAATCCAGGGAACAGAAATAAAATAAGAACTTGACATATTTTGTTTTTTGACTTCAACAACGCGGACAAATTTTTTTTAATTCAACAACACGGCGATATTAAATTAAAAACAAAAAAAAACAAAAACAAATAAACAAACAAGCAAAAAAAGAAAGAAAAAAACTACACGGACCATAAAACAAACAAAAAGAAACTTACTCCCAGGAGGATGTGGTTGTCCCAATGCAGAGGAATTTGCTAAAAAGTAAAATTTGATGATAAGCATCTAGACCTTTTACTTTTACTTGCAAGCATTAAAAGACAAGATACACACACACATAATGGTAAAAAGTGGAATTTAAAATAAATAATCTCTAAGAGAAAATCAGCATCAACAGAAAAGGTTTTGCAGGTTTGAGAAATAATAGAATCTTTATATTATCAAAACTCGTCTTTCTGTAATGACATGGTGTCACTCTGGCTTTCTTTTTTTTTTTTTTTTTTTTTTTTTTTTACTAATGTAAAAGGCAACGAACGCGAGGATAAGATTGTCAGTTGGCAATAAACACCTTGACAGGATTGGAAACGATGGATGAAATGTTCAGAATTTAATAGAAATTTACGGAAACCAAAAACATTTTTTCTTTTTCTTCTTTAAAATTATTTATTTACCGTAAAGATATGAACAAGGTAGCTCTCGGCCTAATAGGCCCTTTTCAAGAGATGTTTTTCGCATAATTTTTTTCTGTCAGAGATATATATATATATATAAAAAAAAACTTTTGTCGAGGTATTGATACTGAAAATGTCTGTTCCTGTGGCTACATGATACGGTCAATGAAATAATATATTGGCACTTTTTTAAATATCGTTTCACATTTGAATTATTATTAGAAATTTAAGAAAGCCAAAAACGATATGATTAGTTTTTTGTTTTTTTTAAATAAACATATATTTACCTTAAAGATATGAACAAGCAAGCTTTCAGCCCCATAGGCCCTCCCTCGTTAAGCAATATAGATAGATAAGTAAAACCATGTTTTTTCCTTTAAAATAAAGTATTTATTTACCAAGCAAGCTTTTCAAGCGATATTTTAAAATTATTTTTTTCTTTCCGTCTGAGGTGTTGATACGGATGGCGTTAATGTCTGTTCCTGTGCCCCATGTGGCTACGTGATAAGGTTAATGAAATAATATATTGACATTTTTTTTTAAATATCGTTTTGCATTTGAATTATTATTACAGATTTAAAACAAAAAAACAATCGGTGCTTGTGCATATCAACCCTGACATTGAAATATTTAAAGAATGTATACACTTTATCATGCACTTACGTGTTAGCTGAAAATAAGATTGTGCAGAAAAAATTACGCAAATTCATCCAGTAGTTATTAAATTATAAGAAAAAGAAAAAAAATTATTTTACGTACATTTTGACATTTTTGTAAACAATGGAGACCCCAAACTCCGAAATCGTGAAAATATGAGTTATCGTCCTTGACCCCTGGAAAATGGTGGAAATATCTACCGAGTGATAAAATCGTTTTTTATTTATAATTAAATAAATACTGGATGAATTTGCATAATTTTTGGTGTACAGTCTTTTTTTCATCTACCACGTAAGTACATAACAAAGTTTATACATTTCTTTAGCTATTTTATTTTTAAGAGCGGTCTAACTTGTCAGGGTCAATATGCACAAGCACCAAACAATCTTTTTTAAATAAATTATTTCCCATAAAGATATAAACAAGCAAGCTTTCAGAATTTTATTATTTAGGCAGACGGCTCAACAAGAATTTATTAACATCTGACTTGAAAACAATCATGTTGTAGTCATCTAGGAAGCAGCCCCCTGGTATTGTATTCTACAGATGGAAAGTTCTTGGAAAGAAGGAAGAAAGGTAAATACTTTACAGTGGTTGTAAGTAGATGAGTTTTTCATGTGTTTTACAGGGGGTGAGGGATCAAAAATTGAGTTTAGTCAAGCACCTATCATGAAAGTAACGAAAGAGTAAAGAAAGACTATCAACGTCTTTTCTGTGAGAAAAGGGATGTAGAGAAGAGAAGAGATCATTCTCCACTAGATTGCGAAATTGATTTTGAACTGTCAAGGCAAAAAAGAGAGTGCTCTGAGCAGCAGTTTCCCAGATATGGCAACAGTACTCCATCTTCGTACGTATTTAACTCTTATACAGGAAGTGATGTTGGAAAACAGAAAGTAGCTCTTCTGAAATATGCAAAGAGAAAGAAAAGCTTAGTGGCTCTTTGGTTTAGGACGGGGGTCAGAAGAGATGCACGTTTCAAAGGCTCCCGTGAATCTCGCCTCCACTTCCGAAGGACATTCTCCCTGAGAAGCCACGTCGATACCATATCGTTACATACCTTCTTTACCTCTTTTTCAATTTTTATAACCAGATATAAAATCTTTACCCTAAGTAACCTATTTTAAAAATAAGATCAACAAAATATAAATCTAGCACAAATTCACCAAAACAATGTCACGATCGCAATTACAAAATAGGGATCCAAAATTCAAAGCCGCCACCAAGGTCCTTCACATAGTCAACCCATCATTTTATTTCAGCCAGGGTACCACACCCCGGATAAACTTCTGACGCCTTGGAATAGTCCCTTGATTATTTGTCCAATTACGTCCTTGGAAGCCCATGTCATCAAACACACGTCACCTGAAGTGGTGAGAGAAATGGAATGATGTTGTTAAATGAGCTTTATTTTTGGAAAAGTCGCCAAAAGCTAACATTCATCCTTTGTGACGTTACCATGGCCATTCCTATAACAGGTTGAGAGATCTAACATTTGTAATCTCTGACTGGAGGCAAAATTTCCAGTCGGTCAGCAGACATTTTTATAGCTACTAACACTTTACTCTCACTGTTTCTAGAAAATTTAATTCTGAAAAGATTCTAACCATAACCACGATTAAGAACAAATTCTTTAAAAAAAAACAAAAACAAACAATAAACTCATAAAATTGAAATAAAAATCACACATTGAAATATGCATTTGCCTTTGTTTATTCAAAGTCACTTGTCTCTTAATTTAGAGAAATTTGTCAATAATTGTCAAATTTATCAATTCATTCATTGCGGTTCTTATTTGGTATCTAAAACAGATAAAACATCACACTAATCTCACAGGGGAATTTTTCTTTGTTTTTAATGCAAAAATTCAAATAGCCTCCAACGAAAGACCTCAATTGCACAATCGCCTGGCCTGTTATAGGGATGGTCATGGACATTACTTATTTTCATATAAATATATTTACTGATAATAATAATTAAAAAAATTTTTTTTTATTCCTCCCCGCCCTCTCAATTATCTATAACATTCACCTGCTCTCACTACTCCTTATTCACCTTTTGTGATTTCATCCATTTTCAAGTAAATATATATATTTCTTTCTTGATAATATCATCCAAGCAGTTTCTGTGAGTTGTTCCAGACTGGCATTGGGCGTCCTTGTGGTGCTCATGGCCCGCCACACATTGAGGCTCGACCTTGTGTCACATTTAGCCTTCGTGGTGGTGGTTGGTTGGGGGGGGGGGGTGACAGGGACAAATAAGCAAGGCAGCATACAGACCATAACGTATCGTGAAAGGAAGAGCATACGACAAATGATCAACTATTCCCCTTAGAGGTAAGTGTCATTCTAGTTAAAATATGCAAAAAGAATCATCATATTCAATTTAACATCAGTTTTACATGCTGGCACGTGTTGGACCAAAGTTTGTTCATTGTAACTTTTATTCACCTCAAACAAAGGGATATTGCCACTGAGACATAAGAGGCTACTGTGAATTAGAGGCCAGATTTATAGGGCGCATATTAAGTGGGGAGTTGTGTAGCAAGATGTTTGTTCACATTACACTTAAATTTCTGCATGTTGGTACAGTCGAGAAAAACAGGGAAGGAATTTCAAAGGCAAGAAAACAAGCTATTAGAGTAGAAAGGATTCCGGCATCTGGGTACCTCTACAGTGAAGGGGTGGGATTTAGCTGATTGTTGGGGGTATTTACATTGGGGAGAGGGGTACAAGTGCATTAAGTTGGTTTGGAGCACATTTTGTTGAAATACTTGTAAAACAAGCACAGGGATACAACATTGTGGCGATGGGACAAGAGTTGGAGCTATTAGGTTAGAGACTCTTTTTTGCACCCAGAGAGAGAGAAGAGAGAGAAAGAGAAAGAGAAAGAGAGAGAGAGAAAGAGAGAGAGAGAAAGAGGAGAGAGAAAGAGAAAGAGAGAGAAAGAGAGAGAGAGAAAGAGAGAGAGAGAGAAAGAGAGAGAGAGAGAAAGAGAGAGAGAGAAAGAGAGAGAGAGAGAAAGAGAGAGAGAGAGAAAGAGAGAGAGAGAGAAAGAGAGAGAGAGAGAAGAGAGAGAGAGAGAAAGAAAGAGAGAGAGAAAGAGAGAGAGAGAGAAAGAAAGAGAGAGAAGAAAGAAGAGAAAGAGAGAGAGAAAGAGAAAGAGAGAGAGAAAGAGAAAGAGAAAGAGAGAGAGAAGAGAAAGAGAGAGAGAGAAAGAGAAGAGAAACTAGTGGTTGGTGCACCAGCCTAGATGAGACAACAATACTCCATGCATGGGCGAATGGTGACTTTGTAGAGATATAGGATACTGGCAGGTGTGAAGTTCTTTTTTTTTTAGTTCAGTAGAAGGAGTCAACCTTCTTTGCAGAGGGACTTGGCAGTGTCTTCTATGTATTTATTCCAATTTATTTTACCTGTGAATGTTAGGCCGCAGAGTTTTAATGTTGGGCTCTCAGGAAAAGTTGCTATCAGCCATGGCAATTGGTGCTTTGAAAGGTTTCTTATAATTGTAAAGGAAGGAAGCTTTGTCTTGGTAGCATTAAATGTGATCATCCACTTTTGGCCCTATTCTACTTACACCATATTTGGCCCTATTCTACTTACACCATATTTGGCCCTATTCTACTTACACCATATTTGGCCCTATTCTACATACACCATATTTGGCCCTATTCTACTTACACCATATTTGGCCCTATTCTACTTACACCATATTTGGCCCTATTCTACTTACACCATATTTGGCCCTATCCTACTTACACCATATTTGGCCCTATCCTACTTACACCATATTTGGCCCTATCCTACTTACACCATATTTGGCCCTATTCTACTTACACCATATTTGGCCCTATTCTACTTACACCATATTTGGCCCTATTCTACTTACACCATATTTGGCCCTATTCTACTTACACCATATTTGGCCCTATTCTACTTACACCATATTTGGCCCTATTCTACTTACACCATATTTGGCCCTATTCTACTTACACCATATTTGGCCATATTCTACTTACACCATATTTGGCCATATTCTACTAGACTTACGCCATATTTTTTTGATGAGCCAAGAGTTAAAATTAGTTTCAAATTATTGCCTCCCCTCCTTATTCACACAACACACAAACAGCAATAAACATTGTTAAATTGTAAAAAGATTTGTTTTTTCTTAAAAAAAAAAAAAAAAGAAAAAAAAAAAGACAAATGGAAATAATATCAGTAAATCAGCCAATAACATTACCTGATCCAGGAAAGGGGACCATCGGATGCCAGTTAGGATGGGGTCGATGATGGTCTAATGGTAGTAGTAGATATTTCAGTGGCGAAAAAAAAAAAAAAACGGGGCAGGGGAAAAAAAGAGAGAAAGAGAGAGAAAAAAAAACAAATATATTAAAATAGTACTTAAAGTAAAGAACGGTCAAGTGAAACATTTTATGCAATTATTGTTTCAAAGAAAAAAAATGTCTGCTTAGTTGGGACATTAAACTAAATTAAAAAATAACTAGCGAAACCCTGTGGAAATTCCATGGTGCTTTCTACATCAATCTGCATAATTTACTGCTAATAATATACTCTTTTGAAATAATGTCTCTCAGGGGCAATACTATTAAGAAAAAGAAAAGACTTTTTTTTTTCTATAAAAGATATTCTTTAAATAAATATAAACACATATGTCTCTTTTTTATTTATTTAAAATCATAGCAATTTCATTCTTTTTTAAAACACTATTTTGTCTTATCGATCATAAAAAAAACAATTGTCAGCTAAATATTCTTTAAATCAATAAAACGAATGTTTTTATTTAAAATTTTAGTTGACGGGATGACAATTTGATTTTGGAACAATTCATTTTAAAATGGGTAAAATTGGGTCATTCACCTTAGCAACATCAGATTAAACACAAATCACCATCTTTGCTGATCAGGCAAACTCATTTCTTTTTAAAAATGTGTGAAAGGTGATAATGTACGTACAAACATGAAATGCCTTAGCGTATTATTATTATTATATAGATTGAAGTTTTGATTTGTTTGTTTCTTTGGATTAAATATCAAATTGTTTTACGGCACATAAAACCTCTTGCGGTTATTTGATGTCAACATACAACAACACCTTATCTATGCCACAGCTATCACTAGTGATGGGTTGAGCCGGCTCCCATCAATTGAATGAGAAGATTCTGAATGTCGGGCATGACTATTTCACGATACTTCCTCTTCGTCCGCAATTGTAATAGATTCTTAATACAATCAGCAAATGCTGTAGATGTTGCGACCCAACACAAGCGCAAAATTCGCTGTCACCGTTGAGAGTAACATCAACAGTCAATGAAAAGATTTATTCTATACAATTGAACATAAATAGCTATTTTACCCATAGCTGGAGTGTTCAAGGATGAAAATTCATAGCTTTTCCAATAGTATTAGTGTCATCATCATCATATTCGGTTTAATGTCAGTTTTGCATGCTGACATGTGTTGGGCAGCTTTAAGAAATTGACTTCCAAAGTAACATAACTTTCTCAAATCCATCCTTATCACTTCTTCCTACCTTTTCCTTGATCTTCCCCTACCAACAAATCCTGCTACCTCAACTGTTCTACATCTAACCTAAAAACTCATCCATTCTTTCAATGTGGCCATACTATCAGAGTTTCCTGTTTTACACACATCTTCCTACACTATCCAGATTTAATCTTCCTCTGAGGTCGCCAGAACTAAGCTTGTCTTTAAAAGTCACGTTACAAATCCACTGTATTATTCTCATATCATTTTTATCCATGCAACGCATATCCTCAACCCTCACTGGCCAGGTTTCACTTCTATATATCATCACACTGCATACACATGCCTGGTAGATTCTTCTTTTGGTCAACAGTGGAAACGCTCTGCTAGTTAGTAATGACAGAAGTTCCTTGAACTTCCTCCATCCACTTCTAACTCTTGAAATCAAACTCTTCCCTTGGTTGCCAGTTGTGACACTCTTATGAGAGCAATTTTTAACCTAATTTGGATGGAAAAGTCAAACGGATAAATAATATTTATTTATCCCTCTTTCTCTGAAGTCCATTTTTATCACTTCCTTGGCTTCCCCTGTAGAACTGAACCTGCTACCTCAACTGTTCTACATCTACTAACCCAAGAACTTTCATACTTTGCTTCAACGTGGCCATACCATCAACATCTACTGTTCTGCACACATCACCCTATATTGTCCAGATTTCATCTTCCTCTCAGCTCATCAGAACTGACCCTGTATTTATGACTCACATTATACATCTATTGTATCATTCTTATATCATTTCTCTCCATGTAACGCATGTCCTTAACCCTCAGTGACCAGGTTTCACTTCCGTATATCATCACACTGTGTACACATGTCCGATAGACTCTTTCATTGGTCAACAGTGGTAACGCTCTGCTAGTTAGTGATGGCAAAACTTCCTTCCTTAAACTTAGTCCATCCACTTCTAACTCTTGCAATGTAAATAGTAAGTAAATTCGTATGAATCAGCATCGTACGACTTGCTTGATCAGCTCAATTCTGTTTTTGCTATTGGTTTCTCTGATTCTTTCTAGAATCGGGTACTTACAGGAAGGAACCACAATGACGGTTGCCAACATTTATAAGTGAAAGTGATACTATGGAACTGACCAGATTCGAACTTGGCACACCCAGGTCGTCAGTCCGCATCGTTATACACCTCTCAAGATTCCATTATTAATTGAACCAAATTGTTATAGAACTGTTGATATTGGTTTCTCCAATTCTTTCTAGAATCGCGGACTTATACTTTTAGTTAGGTTGTTTTGTTTTATGGCATATCAACCTTTTTCGGGTTGTTTAATGCCAAATCCGGTCACTTTGGTGAAAGTTTTTATGCTTCAAGTTCTTTATATCTTTAAATATTTATGTTTCGTTTGGTTGTTTTTACTTTTGTCTTTGCAGAACATGATTGAGTTTTGCAAAGGGAAAAGAAAACAATAACATCAATGTTTGGTGTATTTTAGGTCAGAGAGCCAGTATCTTCGGACAGCCTGATCTGGTAGCACCAGAGTGTACTTAAAGGAAGGAGGGGGGACACATTAAGGTTGTAAACATCCAGAAGCAAAAACGGTACTATAGAACTGAATGGATTTGAGAACATAGTACGCAGAGCTCGTCAGTATCCGCTTAATCACTTCCATTTCCCACCATTGTAAACATTCTTTGTAAAAAGAGTTGGCGAATACGGCATAACAGGCCCCATTTTATGAATCAGCACGGTACGACTTTTGACCTGTTCGACACTACTATTGTTGCCATTGGTTTCCCCAATTCTTTCTAGAAACAGGTACTTACAGGAGGGACTACATGAAGGTTGCCAACATATACAGGGTGTTTCAAAAGTCTTGGGAACATAACGATTTTTAATAACTTGTAATGTTCCCAAGACTTTTGAAACACCCTGTATATAAAAGGGAAAATTGTGATATAGAATTGAATGGATTCAAACTTGGCCAGCTACCATAACTGTTCTACACCTAGTAACCTAAGAACTTATATCCCTTCTTTCAACATAGTCATACCATTCGGATTAAGTTATAAATTTTTTAAAGTGCACACAGACTTTACGGACACCCTGTATAAACTTCCAATTGAATTCTGCGTAAATAGGTTCATGAATGTGCGCGATGACGGTGATGATGTAAATGATGCTTATTGCCAATTAAAACATCCCAATTACCTGCTGGTCTGTCCCATTCGGGCCGAGGGGGTGCTAATCTTGGGTCTGGAGGTGGTGGACCACGTTGCGCAGGTGGAACTGGACGAGGTGGCTAAAAAATAAGAAAGTCTCAATTATTTTTTTACTCAAATTTTTATTACAGAAATTTCAAGTTATTTATCTACCTCCCACAGCGGTAAGATGTGACACAAGGTTGGGAAAGTGGGATTTGAAAAGCCAGCGCCCGAGAAGTTGAGCACTCTGGCCTACAAAAATTGCCTGGGCAGCTCCGTCGGCATTCCCCGGTATGCAATAAACTTACTCCTCCCCAAAGAGGAGAGGCAAAGCCTAGGAGGGTGGACCTCCTAGAACTGCACAGGATAAACCCATAGACCGGCATAAATCAAGCCCCGAAGGCCAAGACAATACCAGTATATGGGGTGCAGTATCTATCGGAACAGATACTACACTTTGATCCCGGCCAAAAGGCCGAGAACTTTCAAATTCATATTTAAATATACAAAACTTAACAGCGACTAAAAGTCAAAGTTAATCTTATACATAAAGGAAAGTTTTGTGTGTAATCTTATACATAAAGTTTTGTGTGAGTGTCCCCAGCATTTTAAAATATGACCAAGCATGAGTCAAGGTTTTAAATAAGTTATCCGTATAGCGACCATAAAATTGTTGCCAGATTCAATTCACAAAAATGTGAGTAGCTAATGGCAAAAAAAAAAAAAAGAGAGAGAATGCTTTATATTATACTAGCAAGGGTACCCGGCGTTGCCTCCCCCTGCACATGCGCACAACATACGAACGACATGAAAACGAACAAATTTGTTATTTTAAGTGACTTTGTGGAGGTCTGTTCAATCTTCAGGTTTTTTGCTTTCTTCAGTTTCTTTTCTCTTTCAATCTGAAGCCTTTAATTATACTTCCATATGCTAAAATCTGAAATTCCAGAAAAACTCATCACTGTTGCAATTACATACACTATCGGACAATGCTGGGTAGAGACAACTGTAACCCAGGATGGGTTAAGCCAACTCCAAATGAGTTAACCACATCTCACATTAAGGCGTCCACCCATGCCGGTCAGCAAGTCCTAAGCATACTTCAGCCATTCCTGGTTTCAGCATCACACATCGAACATGCGGGGGCCAGCCATCAGCTTCATGTCTGTCCTCACTGTTCCTATCAAAGTCTTCAGCTGGCTGCCTCTGCGCTTCTTCCAGCCAGCGGGTGCGATTGGGGCTACCAACTTGAGGATAAATTTTTCCACAGGGCGTTGAAGAACGTGACTAAACCAGTTAAGTCTTTTTTTAAGAAGAGTTTCTGTGATGATGGAGTTGCATCTTGCATGAATGGTGCGGTTTGGAATATGGTTGGAGAGACGGAGATGCAGCGGATGCAAATGATTTTGGGTAGATACAACTAGTTTTTCATTAATATCCAGGGTTAACGGTTTGTGTCAGGTGGATGGTGAGACAAACACTGTGAGTATCGATGACCAGGGTTGGATCTTGACTGAAATTCATTACTTAATGGGACGGCTCAACAAGAATTTGTTAACACTGGACTTGAAAACAACCATGTTGTAGTCAACTGGGAAGCAGCTCTGTGGTATTGTGTCACAGATGAACAGTTCTTGGAAAGAAACTCTTCTCATGGAAATTCCGTTTAGTTTTAGGTACACAGAGGAAGAAAGGAAATTAATTGAAGTGATTTCATCTTGTAGCTTGTTCTTATACTCGCAAACTATTGTGTGACGGAATGTATATACAATACACATTGGTATTTATTATCTATCTGGCGAGTATACCCGGTGAACAAAGTGCAAGAGAAATACAAACAATTGCACTTAAAGGGACGGTTAGAATCTTAAAAAGATCTCTAGGCTGGAGTGTCTGAAATAGCCGGTGAATGTCTGGCATCCGGTAGGATGCCCCATCTCCAGCAAAAACAGAATAATAAAAAAAAAAATTTTAAAAGTGGAGGATTAAATTTTACCATAAAAAACGACAACTAAAAAAACACTAAAGATTTGAACTAACTGATTATTTATAACCTACAAAACGAAAAAAAACTTACTAATCCTGGAGGAGGGCCTCCTGGCTGTCGAGGGGGTGGAGGAGGGCCAACCATTGGTACTCCTGGGGGTGGACCTGGGGGTGGCGGGCCTCCTGGTCGTGGTCCTGTTTAAAAAAAGAAACATATGTTTAGTGTTTAGAAACTGCTACAAAACAGTCAAATAGAATTTGAAGCAAATTTTTTTTTGAATAACTGAATTTCATTTTTTTTTTTAAACATTGGCTCCAAAATTCTTCCACTTTTTATCAATATTCTGACAACATTGTGTGTGTGTGTGTGTGTCAATTTTCTGCGATCATGAATTTTTTTATGTCTTATGTAATTTTCAAGATACAAATAGTGAATAAATCCGTTTTTTAATAGATTTTGTTCCAGCATAAAATTATATTAAAAAAAACAAAAACTTACGTAAACAAATTGTTAGTTGATTTTTTTTAACATAACTTTGGTATATTTCATTTTAATTTCATTGTTCTTTTGAGGGAAAAATTTACAATAAGAAAAGCTCCAAATATCAGAAAATTTCTAAATAAACGAACTTAAATCAACACCATTTAATGAACTCTTTCGGTGGAAGGGTGGAGGGCTATAGTTGTGCATGTGATTACTTTTATGCTGTGGCTGTGTTTTGAACGATTTTGCTACTGGAATCGGAATCAGTAATTGTATCAGAATCTGGAATTTAGAACAGAATCGGTAATTGCATCGAAATCATGAAAAATATTGGAATTGTCCATCACCAATCTGAAGGTCGGAGGTTATTTTGGCCGAAAACAAAAATAGAAACTACTTGCTTCTTACTGAAATGAATAGAGATTCTAAAGTGTGTGTGTGTGTGTGGGGGGGGGGGGGGTACAATTTAAAACTAATGCTATATTTATTGCTTATACCAGTCCTGGGACGGGTATTCTACAAGTAAAACTATAATTAATTTTTTCATGTTAATACTATTTTAACAGCACCTGTTTATGTGGAAATTCGAAAGTTATTTTGAAGTCTTTTAAATTGCTTATTAAAATGTAATTTCTGAATTCGAATAAATGTTTAAAGCATCTTCCAGTTTAAGCCATAACATTAATTTAACATTAAAATAAACTTAGTAATCAACTCGTTTTCCCAAGTTTAATTTTTTTTTTTTATTACAACGTACAAACATAAAGACAGTTATTATGGTATCGTTCGGACATTTAATTATTTATTGAGCAAAATTGTTATAAAACTATAATTTAATGTTCCTTTCACAACATCTGTTTATGTAAAAATTTGAAAGTTATTTTGAAATTTTTCAGCCATAGATTAGAAAGTCATTTCTGTCCTGGTGAGATGGGGCTAATCTCAACATAAACTGTCAGACCATCTCATCTCGGTACTGGTGCAGTTTACAATCCGTGCTGAAACCAACGTTTCGTGGATATTTTCCAGCAGTGTACGTAAACCGTTGGAAGATGCTGAAACGCTTAGCCAATCAGATTGCAGCAGACAACAATCAGCAAAAAATCGGATGATACTAAATTATTATTTATTTTATTATTTTTTTTAAATCAGCCATTATTTTCATGGCAATGTTATTGCAAAGAATCAAAATATCAAATTGTTGGTTGGTTTTTAACAGCATATCGATCCTGTAATGTTCATTTAATGCCATGAAAAGTTATTTTCAGTAGAATTAGGTTGTACGATTTTTATTATTATTATTTTTTTTGTTAAACATATAGTGGTAGGAATATTTGGAAGATGGGTAGAGAGATTTTTATGTTTTCCAAATTTTATTGTAAAGTCCTGCAACTTTCAGGAAATTGAATATATTGTCTACGTGAACTTTGTTAAACAGATCCTTCAAACTGTCTATTTGGTAGTATATTTGTCTGATTTGTTGGAGATCTTTACAGGCAATGAGTATGTGTTGTTTAACTGCGAAGGGTGACTGGCATGTTGGAGGTTCTTCTCTCTTCAGGAGATATGAGACCAATTTGTATTCTTGCTAATACCACCTCCTCCGTGTCCTGGTTGTTATTCTTTGATGATAGGCATTATGGAATGAAGTTTATTTCTTGGAAAAAGATTCCACATATCTTGCATTTGGTTGACATGTACTTTCTGATTTTTGTTTTGACGTCTTGGTATGGGATTTTTGTTTTGTAGGGAACTATATTAATCAGACTCAGAAATTCGAGTTGATTAAAACATTCAATTTTGCTTAAGTCTTTCACAGAAAATAAAGAAACCATTCCAAACAGTTGCCATTAGACAGATTTGTTGAGAGAGGGAGAAAGAGAAAGCAGGGATTGCAGAAGAGAATAAAAAGTAGTCATACCATTGTAAGGTGGAAGTGGTCCGGTTGGTGGGGGTCCTGTTGGACCCTGGTTACTTTGCTGAGGAGATGATTGACTATTTCTGGAATTACGAGATACATATCCCCTGTTAGATTCTCGACGGCTACCTCCGCCTCCACCTGCACCGCGGTCTGGGGGTTTGTTGCTTGGCTCCTTGTCTAAAAAAGAAAAAAAAAAAAAGAAAAAAGAAAATGTTAACAAAGTTTTCAAGCCTTGCCAAAGACAGGAGTGGAGAGGAAGACTTAGATTTCGAGACTAGACAATCAGGCCCCACCCTCATCAGAGGATTAATTGTGGCCTAATTCAACAAATAAACCGGTTGATGATGATGATGTTCTTCTGTTCTTTCTTTTTTAAATTTATAGTTGGCAGACGACGCTAAATTCTATCTATGTCGCGCTGTCATTAATCCATCTATGCAGATCCAGTTGGATTTGTTTGTCGTGGATCGAGGTGTTAAATATGGTATTTGGTCATGTTTTGTTCTCCAACTGGGAATCAAAGGTACAAAACAGTCTCCTCAACATAGCACAATACTATTCAATATGGTTGAAAAGCGGAAGCATCTACCTCTGCAGCGACAATCTCTCACCTTTTTTTATATTGACCGTTGCCAAGTATTACCCATAGAAATCATTAATAAAATCCACAATCCTTCTGCAATCCAACCATATTTGATACAAATAAACGTCACTATGCTTGACTTGTCCACCAATTTTCAGTCATAAATGTCCAACAGTTTTATGGCTGTTCAATGATAAGCACACCAGTATACGACATACAAAATTGTCAATAACTGACAAAATTTTCTTTTGGTGCTGCCCTGATCAGTTCAGAAATAATCTGGGGATGGTTTGATAGAGATTATCTTTGAGATAACACCACAGATTAAAATATGGGGGGTTACGATCGGCTAAATGTGAAGCCTATTCAGGATCACACTTACTACTGATAAGACGATCACTAAAATGTCCCCACATATCATCAAACAGCAATGTTGGAGATACATGACTGAAACTTGGTGGACAATTCGGGCATGAAGTAAAGTTTATTTGTACCAAATAAAGTTGGATTGTAAAAAAAAAATTGTGAATTTTATTAACGATTCCATGGGCATCACCCTATATAAAATTATTGGGAGCAAGAGTACAATAAGGACCCCAGATCATTAACACAACATGCGGAACATGTTCCGGAAGTCACCGGCGTCTTCCGGTTAACCTTGCAATACACTTTTTCTTAAAATACACAACACGAAATATAGAATGTTCTGCGTTTAAAATTTGTTTTTTTTTTTTTTTTAGTAAATAAAAGTAAAACAAAAAAAAACGATAAATTGTTTTGTTTATTGCAAAACGAAAGATTACAAGTCAGCCGATTTTTAAAAAAGCGTATATATTTCGTTAATTTTATTTACAAGTTGTTTTGTAAACAGCGACCACGTGTATTGCGAGGTCAACCGGAAGACGCTGGTGACTTCCGGAACATGTTCCGCATGTTGTGTTAATGAACTGGGGTCCTTATTGTACTCTTGATCCGATTATTGAATTGATATAAAAACAATCATAACGAACACAAGCTGCAGTTTACTTTTGTTTTTATATTAACCCATTTAGAGTTATTTAATGGCAAAGACAGTCAATTTAATAATTAAAAGAAAAAATTTATTTCTAGTTCTTAATATCATCAAATAGTTATGTGAGTGCTTGTTCAGTGCTTCGGCCATACGAAAAAATTATTTATTTATGAAAACAATATCATGTACTTACTCAGTGGTATTTTATTGTTCAATGTTGCAAAAAGTAGGAAAAATTATCCACTAGAACTTTAATTACAAGTATTTTCCCATTTTACGTATTATAGCAATCGCTTCGATGAATATGCTTCCATCTTGTTTCGTTGGACACAATTCAAGGGCAGATAATTTGCAATGGCAGATAATTCGCATTTTTTAAAAAACAAAAGAACAAATACATTGATAAAAAACAATTTATTCTAATGAGTATATTTAAAATGAAAGTAAATAAAAGTAAACCTAATTAAATTGTAACTGGGTATCTTTCCGCAATTTCTTCGAAGATACCGCCTAGTTTGTTGTTCATTAATTTCTGACGCCACATAAAAGAAACAAGATGGAGGCATACTCATCGAAGCGATTGCTATAATACGTAAAATGGTAAAATACTTGTAATTAAAGTTCTAGCGGATAATTTTTCCTACTTTTTTCAACATTGAACAATAAAATACCAATGAGTACGTACATGATATTGTTTTCATAAATAAATAATTTTTTCTACTTTTTGCCACATTGAACAATAAAATACCACTGAGTATGTACATAATATTGTTTTCATAAATAAATAATTTTTTCGTATGGCCGAAACACTGAACAAGCACCGTTATGTGTGCTTTAATTAGTTATTGGGGGCGAAAGTCATGTGTATACTATCGGACGCAGTTTTAATTCTCCGGACAGAGTTTATTTAATCGATAGATGGGACCCTGACAGGTACTACCACTGCTGACCAGAGTGGATCTGGGAGCAATGGTAACTAAAACTGTCATTTAGATTGACTTTCAAAATCGAATCTTCAGTTTAAAACCTTTTCAGTCCCCTGGTCACATGGATTGGGCACCTTTTAAAATGGGTGCTTATACAGATGAGGGGGCACATGAAAAACGCAATTCCATAAAAAAAACTATTGTTTATACTTGCGTATCAGGCAAAAATAAGTATCCTCACCAAAAATTAGGAAAAAAATTATTGAGTAGAATTTTAATTAAAAATAAAAATCAGTTTTATCGTATTTTGCCGACCTGCATTCATTTATTACGTGTTTAAATGACTGAGTGAGTTATGTCACCCTGATTTATCTGTTTTTCGCTCTAATCAATGGAAGATGAAACTAATTTTTATTTTAATTAAAATTCTACTCGATAAATTTTTGCGAATTTTTTGTGTATATACCTATTTTCATTTAA
>OY744551.1:33283327-33418327 GCA_963556195.1 Sepiola atlantica
AAATGAAAGTAAATAAAAGTAAACCTAATTAAATTGTAACTGGGTATCTTTCCGCAATTTCTTCGAAGATACTGCCTAGTTTGTTGTTCATGAATTTCTGACGCCACATAAACGAAACAAGATGGAAGCATACTCATCGAAGCGATTGCTATAATACGTAAAATGGGAAAATACTTGTAATTAAAGTTCTAGTGGATAATTTTTTCTACTTTTTGCCACATTGAACAATAAAATACCAATGAGTACGTACATGATATTGTTTTCATAAATAAATAATTTTTTTCGTATGGCCGAAACACTGAACAAGCACCGTTATGTGTGCTTTAATTAGTTATTGGGGTCGAAAGTCATGTGTATACTATCGGACGCAGTTTTAATTCTCCGGACAGAGTTTATTTAATCGATAGATGGGACCCTGACAGGTACTACCACTGCTGACCAGAGTGGATCTGGGAGCAATGGTAACTAAAACTGTCATTTAGATTGACTTTCAAAATCGAATCTTCAGTTTAAAACCTTTTCAGTCCCCTGGTCCAATGTATTGGGCACCTTTTAAAATGGGTGCTTATACAGATGAGGGCACATATGAAAAACGCAATTCCATTAAAAAACTATTGTTTATACTTGCGTATCAGGCAAAAATAAGTATCCTCACCAAAAATTAGGAAAAAATTATTGAGTAGAATTTTAATTAAAAATAAAAATCAGTTTTATCGTATTTTGCCGACTTGCATTCATTTATTACGTGTTTAAATGACTGAGTGAGTTATGTCACCCTGATTTATCTGTTTTTTCGCTCTAATCAATGGAAGATTCGTAAAATACGATGAAACTAATTTTATTTTTAATTAAAATTCTACGATAAATTTTTGGTGTATATACCTATTTTCATTTAATACATAAGTATGTCAAAGAGTTTTCCAGTTAATTTATTTGTAACTGCGTTTTTCATACGTGCCCCTCTTCTGTATAATCAGTATTAAAATTCTTGGGAGTAACACTGTCCTGTTTATTGGATACATTTCAAACGCGTTACAATACAGAGAAACACAAGTTGACTGGCAGATGACAACGAGAGAGATCAATTAAGTTTTTAATTGAAAATAATTGTATTTTTAAGTCGTGACTGAAGAGGTTGTGAGAGAGGAGGGAGAGAGAGAGAGAGAGAGAGAGAGAGAAAGAGAGAGAGAGAGAGAAGTAGAGAGAGAGAAGAGAGAGAGAGAAGAGAGAGAGAGAAAAGAGAGAGAAAGAGAGAGAGAAGAGAGAGAGAAAGAGAGAGAGAAGAGAGAGAGAGAGAGAGAGAAGAGAGAGAAGAGAGAGAGAGAAAGAGAGAGAGAAAGAGAGAGAGAGAAGAGAGAGAGAAAGAGAGAGAGAGAGAGAGAAGAGAGAGAGAAAGAGAGGAGGAAAGAGAGAGAGAAAGAGAGAGAGAGATAAAGAGAGAGAGGAGAAAGAGAGAGAGGAAGAGAGAGAGAGAGAAAGAGAGAGAGAGAGAAAGAGAGAGAGAGAAAGAGAAGAGAGAGAGAGAAATAGAGAGAAAGAGAGAAAGAGAGAGAGAGAAAGATAGAGAGAGAGAAAGATGAGAGAGAGAAAGAGAGAGAGAAGAGAGAGAGAGAAAGAGAGAGAGAAAGAGAGAGAAAGAGAGAGAAGAGAGAGAGAAAGAGAGAGAGAGAGAAAGAGAGAGAGAGAGAGAAAGAGAGAGAGAGAGAGAGAGAAAGAGAGAGAGAGAGAGAAAGAGAGAGAGAGAGAGAAAGAGAGAGAGAGAGAGAGAGAGAGAGAAAGAGAAAGAGAGAGAAAGAGAGAAAGAGAAAGAGAAGATTCAAATAAAGTAAAAGTAAATTCGTATGAATAAGAATGGTACAATTTTGTTGTCGGCATTCTTGCAGGAGGGCCCACGTAATGGTTGCCACATCCCTAAGTTAAAGTGGTATCGATGGAATCGACTGATTCGAACTTGGTCCACCTAAGTCGTCAATCCGCGGTCGTTATCTACTTAACCAGTCACCTCCTCAAATTATAGAAGATATGAGACGAGAAACGGAAAGAGAAAAACAGATTAAGAGAAAGAGAATAAAAAGAGTACAGACATAAGAAAGAGAGAAGTAAAGAGAAACGAAACAGATTAACCCCCTCAGTCCACTGGTCAAATTTATTGGACCCCTTTCAAAATGTGTGTAAATTGAAAATTTGACGCAATACAAGTATGCAAGCCGCACTGTCCTGTTATTGAACACAGGTTGATTGGCAGATGACATTGAAGAAGATGAGAATGGTTTTTCAATGAAAATAATAGGATTTTTATGCCGTAATTGAAGGGGTTATCAACGACAGCTTTTAGAAATGATTTGTCGTCTTCTTTCTTCCGAATTTGTTCAATTAAGATTTTTCAAATACACAACGTCTCATAAGTGTAGGTCACTTTCCAAGAACTTAAATTTCGCAATCCCCAAATCATAGGGACCATTTGAAAGCTCAGTTTAATTTTGTTTTTCGTTTGTTTCCTTTCTTCGGGATGCAGTAAGGAGGTGGTTGTGCTGAAGTGGGTAACGACACAAACTTGCGAGAACCAACTTCCTATTTACTTTCCTCCCCACAAGGGCAGAGTTTGTATTAGTTCTCACCTTAGATATTATTCTCACAACATTTCGGCAATGTAACTCTTCATCCTTCAGGTGCGCCTTGGCGAATTTGGAAAACTGTACAGAATTTCTAACGGAACCCTTTATTTAATAGACAGAGGTAGATTGCTCTCATTCCGTCAGCCATGACCATGGAGAAGTCTTAATTCGCAATTGCATTCTTAGTATCGCCCGTACTGAGGATTGAACCATAAACCTCCAGAAGACTGTCACTTAGAACTGATTATTACTAAGCACTTTTATCCACTGCACCACGGGTCCAAATAATACAGATATTAATCTTCATCTAAAAAATTCCGAAACACGAGAGCAAAGTTATACACAAGGTCTGTTTTTTAATGTGGGGAGAAAACTAGCCCCTCAAAACAGGGTCATTTGGATTGGAACAAAAAATAAAAATTGTATCAGTGTAGAGGGATTTCTCCTTGCTAGGAGCGAATTATTGACACGTGATCAAAGCTAAACTAATTTCCCGATGCCGCCATCAAATAGATGTTCTATCGTGAACTGGAATTGAGAAGAGAGGAGTGTTTATGGCCAGAGACCAGGACGCCAATCAACTTCTGAGGAAAAGCTTCAAAATGGCTTTCTTCAATAGTGGAGCTGATAGAAAAAAAAAAATACACCACTTTTACAGTGATTGAACACACAGCCTTCAGATTATGAGACGCTGATGTGGACAACAAAGTAAGCCGTGCCCGGTTATGCAAATGATTTGTTTTGCACAAGCAGGTATAGACAAACATCCGGGACAACGAAGTGATCCACGCCCGGTCATGCAAACGATTCGTTTTGCTGACCAATCAATGATATTTAGGCTCAATATAAGCAGGCCTATTTCATTTATTCAGTCAATTCGGCAACTACACTGCTACTAAGTTCTAGTCAATTCGCGTTTTAAAGATTGCTTTTAGTAACGATAACTGGTGTTAGATGAAGGCAGTGTTCGTTGAAAACTTGTAGCCCTTGGTTCGTTCATCCACCGAAGTTAAAGTGAGTTAAAGGTTGATTGACCTTTGGCTTTTTGTAGGTCCGGTTCACTTAGTTTTATTTCCTACACATTCAAGTCAAAAGAACCTTTTGCAAACTACAGCCACCTTTAAACTAACTTTGGTGCTTTGTTAGGAGACGCCTTGATTTTACGAGCTGCCGTAACACTTGAAGAATGTTGATAAGATTTTGGAAGATGGTGGATTGGCTGACAGTTTTATTTTTAAGCTACCTTTCAAGTGGAAAAGTTTGTTTAGTACTTGTGTTCAATCCAAACAAGACATATTGCCACTGAGGCGTAAGGGGCGACTGTGATTAAAGGGGCCAGATTTACAGGGGGCATCCTATGTGGGGAGTTGAAGATGTTTATTGAATGTCAGAAAACAAAGCTTACACAAGTAGACTATTAGCCGAGTCTTTATCTAGGAGTTGTGGCTTCGAAAAAGCCACCGGAGATAAATACAGGGTCCCTTTCCATGCGCGACGTGGTACTACAGTTATTCTGATATTATACAACTGTTGCTATAGCAGCCACTCTTAGCGCTACTAAGAGTTAGGACTCCTGTACTACCAGTCGAGAATAGCAGCCAGAATTCCAAAATATTTAATTCCTTATTTTACAGTTTTCTGATATTCATACTTGATTCTTAGGAGTATAAAAAAAACAGGCTGAACATTCTTATGAATCCGACAATGACTTTGAAAAAACCTCTGCATCTGCAACCCTGTGAACATTCCCCGACCCAACAGACGGATTGGACATGCCAGAAGAAATGACAGAGTGTTCCCGTGATGCTTCCTCTCACACCAAGTCCCTAGACCCAAGACCATTGTTTACAATTCCCAGAGTTTGAAGATTCTGTACTTATGCAGTTTACGGACCAGGTTGAAATAATAACGCTATAATTTAGAAACCCATTCTTAACATGGGGAGGTTGATTAACTATTCTGTAGTTTCACCTAAAACAAAAGATACAATAAAAATTTAATTTAACTTGAAAATCCTATCTAAAAAAATAGCTCGGCCCATAACTGCATAAGCACCGAAGATTCTAATAACGGAAAAAATAGCAACTGTCAATCACGATTTGCTAGTAGATTGTGGTGCAATTTGCCCCAAAGTGATTTGGGGCAAATTGAACTACCATTTCGATGTATGCCACGTCATGAAGGTGTGGTTGTCCCACATTAAACATATATAAAACCTTTATCGAAAACATTAGTGCTCATTTCTTTTGTATGGAAACTTGAAAATATTATTTTTTAGGTAATCAGACTGTGCTTTCATATCTTCAACCGTTGGAGACACGAGTTCTTAGAAAGTGACGTAAACGTATGAAACGCCTTGTATTATCGTGCTAAATCAGAAGAGAACACTAAAAGGGTGTTTTCCTACCTGATGGAGGTGGTGGCTCACCTTTCCTCGCTTGAGCTTCAAACTGGTTCAGTGACTGTCGATTGCAGTGGGTCACAATAGGGGTCTGCCATGGATCTCCTTTTTGGACAATTTGTCAAATATGGTGCGAGATGATGCTTCAGAGCCGACAGCAACAACAGCAAAACTGGGATAGAAAAAACACAAGAAAAAAAAAAAATAAAGAATGGATAAAATTAGTTTTGGGTTCTACTGTATTTTCAATAATAAACATGATGGTAACTGTGATGATGTGTGGAAGTGAAACCTGGTCAGTGAGGGTCGGGGACATGCGTTGCATGGAGAGAAACAAGCCGCGCGTGCATGGTCCCCCTCTGTATGTGACTCGATGTGACGAGTGTAAAATGCAATAAATTTGGGGCATTTTTGACCCCCCTTTGACCCCTGGGGGCGCGAACCAGAATTTTTCTGAGGTCAAGGATGCTCATTTTATATCCAGAACAATTGCCTTTAGAAAAATTGAATGGATGGATCAAACGTGTTATGGGAGAAAAGGGTCAATTTTTTGCATTTTGGGGCTTTTGACACCCTGGGGGCGCGAACCAGATTTTTTCCAAGGTCAGCGATACTTATTTTCTATTAGGAACAATTGCCTCCACATTTTGGCCAAGTTTCAGAGAAAGTGAATGGATGGATGAAATGTTATGGGGCAAAAAATGTCATTTTTTGGCCATTTCGGGGCCCTTTGACCCCCTGGGGGCTAACCAGATTTTTTTTTCAAAAATCGGAGAATGTCACTTTCTAACCTGACCAAAGTTACAACTTCATGCAAAATTCAGAGAAATTGATTGGATGGTTGCGGAAAAAAATCCGGACAGAAGGAAGACATGCCTTAAAACATAAGTCCCCCGATTTTATAAATCGGGGGGACCAATAATATGAGAACATGTATAATGTGAATTTTTAAAACAGGCACAGATCTGATGACCTAAGAGGGAGATGGCGGTATTTTAGGTTCGACGTTGCCGAACAATCCCGGTGCGATCATGACTGGAAGAGGACTGATGAGGTGAACTGTGCAAAAACGTGCAGTCCTAAAGGAGAGACAGCAAACACGTATCGACAACGGAACAAGTCCACCGCCACCGTGCAAGCCACACCCCCATCTGACATGCCACGCCTCACTTGCCGTCCCACGGAAGATCCCGAATGCAGCCGACGCTGACAAAGGCATGCCTCCTGCTTATGCTACACCTCCCGTGTCTCCTCACAGTGTCGGACTAAAGTCTTTTGAACAGTATAGGCAGATGTGAGTTAAGAGACTTTGATGGTATGACCACATTGAAAAAAAATAGATGAAAGTTCTTAGGTTAGTAGATGTAGAATAGTTGAGGTAGCAGGGTCAGTTGGAAGGGGAAGGTCAAGAAAAACATGGGAGGAAGTGATAAGGATGGATTTAAGAGAAATGGGGATAAATAAAAACTTGGCTAGAGATAAGTTAATATGGAAGTCAATATCTAAAAGGTCATCACACACATGTCAGCATGTAAAACTGACATTAAACTGAATATGATGATGGAACAGTTTTCTTTTTTTGTGTTTTTGTTTCATCAGCATCATCATCGTAATAAAACCACAGGAAAATGTCTACAAGATGGGAAATGTATTAGATCCCAACTAACCCTTTGGATTGTCCATTGGCTCTGTTTTCATAGAACTTGATTTCCAATAAGTCAGGAACTCCCACCGAAGCAATGATATCTGTCAAATCCTGATCTGTTGTCCACTACAATGATAAAAAATAAAAATAAATTTTCAAATAAAATAAATTAAAAAAAAATCAACCTTTAAAGACAAAGAAATATATTCAACATAAATAAATCAAACAAACATTAAAAAAAATAAAACATAAAAAAAAAATCCCATCCAACCAATTAATAGTATGACTTTTAAAAAATATTTTTAACTTTGTCGAGATTGACAAACTAAAACAATAAAAAAAAAATGAAACTAGGATTTCTGTAAATTTTAAATCATTCTTCCCCGTCGATTTGTGTATCTTTTCCACCACAGATATGGGTGGCAAGAACTTATTTTCATACGACAACTACAAAGAACTTTCCGTTCTTCCACCATGTGTTTAACATCAAACGGAATTTCCATGATCAGAGTTTCTTTTCAAGAAGTTCTCATCTGTGGAACACGTTGTCACAAGATTGCTCTCCTGAGACCTACAACAGAGTCATTTTCAAATCTAATGTCATAAACCGTCCCCAAATCTTATTCATTATATTCATTTTCAATCCTCTCATAATATTTGCCATCATTCAACTGACAATCTATCCATCTCATTGATAAAACAAGAGAATTAAAACATATAAAGTAAAAGCTAAAAAAAGAAAAAAAGGCTATAAAAAAGAAAAAAAGAAAAGGCTATAAAAAAGGAAAAAAGGCTATAAAAAAGGAAAAAAGGCTATTAAAAAAAGGAAAAAGGCTATTAAAAAAAGGAAAAAGGCTATAAAAAAGGAAAAAGTAAAAAAGAGGAAAAGTAAAAAAGAGAAAAAAAATTTTTTAAAAAAGAGGAAAAAGTTTTAAAGAAAAAAAAAAAGAGGAAAAAGTTAAAAAAAAAAAAAAAAGAGGAAAAAGTTAAAAAAAAAAAAAAAAAGAGGAAAAAGTTAAAAAAAAAAAAAAAAAAAAAAAAAAAAAAGGATAAAATTAAAAAAAAAAAAAAAAAAGAAAAAAAAAAAAAGAAAACCAACTTACCCATGTAAGATTGCCAACATAAAGACTAACTCTTTTGCCCGTATAATTCGCAGGCATGATGGGAGCAGAAGAACCAGACTTGGAATCATGACGCATCTCATGCTAAGAAAAAGGAGGAAAAATCAAGTTTTATTTACAAATATAAGAAATAAAAGTTATTTTTTTTTTTAAAACAAACAATTTGCTTTTACCTGTGAAAAATAATTAACTCAAAAAGTTTTGTTAACGTTGAAGGAGTAAAACCGATTAGAATAAATAAATACACATGTAACACAAATTTTTCGACAACCAATTGGTCCGGCACCATTTTTAATCTGGACAAAAGCATGGAGAGAACTTGGTACTTCTGTTATAGTCAGACTAGTTTACTGGGCGGCCAACAGATGGCACTGTGTGTATTGCGCTTTCCAATTGTTTACACTGAACCTGCTGATTGTGGTAGTCTCTCTATTGAGTCACGTAACAATGCTACTTCAGATGGTATGCATACCAGTCGAGGATACGTCTTCGACAATCAGTCTAACAGAGACTGGGTCATTGCAGTGGTAATTTGTGCTGAATAGTCCGAAGAGATCCACTCGCCCAGGCCTTTCAACATTGAGGTGTTCGTTAATGGCTAACTGCCTGAGTTTAGTTGTTCTGTTTTACGGCACATCAACCCTTTTCGGGTTATTTAATGCCGAATCAAGTCATTTTTGGTAAGTTGTTTATGCTTCAAGTTGTTTATATCTGCAAATATTTATTCATGGTGTTTGGTTTGGTTGCTTTATAGAGGAAATTGTTGTTTTTGCTTTTGGCTCTGCAGAACATGATCGAGTATTGCAAAGGGAGCTAACTGCCTGAAATGCCCTTACTGAGGAATGCCGACAGGGCTGCCCAGGTAATTTTTAAGGAACAAGAGTGCACCACCATGTTAGCTTATCCATCCCACGTTCAGGCCTTGTGCCACATCTTCGCATAGTTGGGGGGAAAGTTAATGCTGTCTCCCTTTATTTTTGAGATTGTTTTGTTTTGCTTAAATTTAACCCTAGTTGCGGCTTCACGGACAATTTTTTTTTTTTATGTAAGGAGCTCACAAGAACGAAAGAGGATTATCACAAAGACAGGAGATTCCTATTGGCCTTAGTTTTGAAAAGACCAGGGATATAGGTAGGAGGAAAACAGTCAGCAGGAAGAGAGTTCTACAAGCCTGCAGTTTTTGGAAAGAAGTGAATCAAAAGATACTAAAGAAATGGTTTCACAGTCAAATTAAAATGGCAGTTGTGATGTTAAACGTAAACAACGGTCTATTTCCATCAAAGAAAAAGTTTCCCCATGTGATTTAGAGACATGGTGGGCGAGTAAACACACTAGTATATAAATTGGCTAGTTGAGAATAACAGGAAATGAAAGGTCAGTTAGGGTCAACTTGAGGTGAGGATTACTAGCCTGTAGGAATTAATAGAAACAGAAATGTCATCACATGACTCAAAGAGAGGACGACACTCCGTTCGTAAGTTTGCGACGCGTTGACGCATAAGAATTGAGATGGGCTTACAAAGTATTTTATTTATCTCTTCTCCAAGAGGTTAGACACAAGGTCAGGTGTGGGTTTTGATAAAAGTGTTTCTGTGGAACGAACTGGATTCGAACCCGGCACACCCAGGTCCTCAGTCCGCGTTGTTAACCACTTAGCCACCTTGCTATCCCTGACGAAGTATGATTAAGCAGTGATTATCGATCTCTATCCATCTCCTCCATCAACCCTACTGATCAGTGATTTGGAACAAAGATCAAATTGAATAAACCTCTTCTGTCTTCCATCAGTCTTGTGTTTACTTAGTCCTTTTGAAAATGTAAATGCGTACACAAGATATGATTAAGCAGTGATTATCGATGCCTTTCTTTCCTTTCCCACCGCTACTGGTCAGTGCCTTTTTTTTTAAAAACATAGTTCACCCCAAACAAGGCAGGCCGCCACTGTAGATGTAAGGGGCTACTGGAAAAAAAGAAAAGGGGAGGTGGGGGGGGGGGGGGGGGGGGGCAACCTAAATTGGCATCTGCACAGCGAGATGTCTGTTTACATTAGTTTTATAATTTCTGCATGTCTGTACTGTCGGGGAAACAGGGGGCAGGGAGGGAGTTCCAGAGGTCAGCAGTACGAGGAAAGAAGCTACTTGAGTAGAAAGCTCTCCGGCATCTGGGGACCTCCACAGTGAATGAATGAGATTTAGTTGATTATAGAGTTAGTCTAGTGAATTTACGTCGAGGAGGCAACAGAGTAGCCAATTCATCGGAGCATAATCCATTGAAGTATTTGTAAAACAAGCACAAGGATGCTACATTGCGGCGATGGGACAGGGACTGGAGCTTGGTCGACAGTGAGGGACGTATTAGGTTGGCGACTCTTTTTTGGACCTTGTCAAGGAGGGAGAGACTAGTAGATGATGCACCAGCCCAGATGTGACAACAATACTCCATGCATGGGCGGATGGTGGCTTTGTATAGATACAGGATAATGTCAGGTGTGAGGAGTTTACTAGTACGGTAGAGGGAGCCAACCTTCTTTGCGGCAGCCTTGGCAATGTCTTCAATGTATTTAACGAAGATCAAATTGAATAAACCTCTTGTCTTCCATCAGTTTTGGGTCGATTTAGTCCTTTTAAAGTTTCAACACAGATCTTTGATTTCAGGCAGCAAGCCTATAAGGATCACCGCAAAAGCATGTACATGAGGAACAACCGGCAATCAAGATATGAATACAATTTGTGAACGTTAATGTTTTTGTAACGACTTGATTTTCTACATGTATGGCACACGGGTGAAACGCAACAAGGGTAGGTGTATCATTAGTGGGTTATGGATATGTTGATGAGTTATCGTTAGGGCAAAATCGGATGGCCTGGAAAGCGGTTAATCTGGCAAAGCTCTGGAACCAAGGAAGCCAGAAAATTGGTGTTTCACCTGTAGTACAATTTAACTATACAAGTTAAGTAAAAACAAAAAAGTGAATGTACAGATTATTACGTGTTTGTCCATCCCTTAGTATGACTGTACGCTGTGAACACGCATTTGCTAAATCAAAGGCAGAAAGAAAAATGAAAAGAAAAATATGGAAGAGAGGAAAAGCAGTGCGCTTATTATTGTAGAAAATGAAAAAATTATTTTTATTGTAGAAAATGGAAAAAAAATTTTTATTGCAGAAACTAAAAATAAAATTTTTTTTTATATTTCGTCAAAAAATTTTTTTTTTTTTCCGAAATATGAAAAAAATAAAAATTTTAATTTTTTTTTTTTTTTTTTTTTTTTTAAATAGTTCGGCAAAAAAATTATCGCATCTTATCGGTCTTGTGCCACATCTTGTATTTTTTATGCAAATAAATATATTGAGGGCTCGTTAAAAGTCGAATTTAATGGTCTTTCTACGAAAATCTTTTTTCAATAGAACCAAATTCCAGAGGTCTGGGACTAAATTACCGTATTTGGGCATATAAGACAAATTCACTGCTTCGACCATAACTCAGCTGAAAACTATCATCTGAGAATGATTGAGGGATAGTTGGAAGCAATATTTGATGATCTTACTGATGATAGGGAAAAAATTTCCCAAAAACTCAAATTCCAGGGGTCTTCCTGTTATTTTGTATGTTTATTTTTTTGTCATATTTGAGTTTCAGCTAATTTTTTTTAAAAAAAGTATATAATTTCTACAATTTTGGCAAGGGGACTCTCTAATTTCCATAATCCAAACAATCGGCAATTCAAAGGGTTGCAAAGCATGTAGGAATTTTGAAAATTAATTTTTAAAGTAGTTGATGGAAGCAGAATTTGATTCCAATGTCTTCCAAGTTATTTTGGATAATTTTCATGATTTTTCAGCCTCAACTCTTTTTTTTTTTTTTAAGAAAAAAAAAAAAAAAAAAAAAAAAAAATCAAAATTTCTTATACTATCTGGCCCAAGAGTTAATAATGAGCAATTCAAAGGATTGCAAAAGTTGTGGAAATTTTGAAAATTAATTTTGAATTTTACAAAAGACCGGGATCACCCCCCACCCCACCCCCCCCCCATCTTATAACACGCACCTGTACTCCAAATGCCCCCCCCCCCCCGCATCTATACAAAAATAGCTCTATAAATCTATATTTATATAAATTACGATAGAATATGTTAATATGGTCTGAATTGTTTAGCTATATATATATATATATATATATATACTTCTTTTGTAATATATTACGAAAAATCCCAGCAGAGTGCTCGATTAATTGAGAATCAAAATTAAGAGCGTAATATTTATTTATTTTTTGGTACAGTAAAATGTTGTACTAATTTTTCTGTACCAATAAATAAATAAATAAATATATAATTTATAATTATTATGCATTCTATTTTAATTATTAGTTTGGGTTCCAGTCTTTATTATTGCGACATTTTTCATACAAGTGATCAAGTTCAAAAGGTCTATTGCTTTTTATTTAAGAAAAGAGTTTTTGATTTACTTTATTTATTTTTTGTATTGTTTAACATATAAAACCTAAGTTTTTATATTGGCATCATTTAGCCATATTGGATGATAATAATCCCCCACCATCACCTGGCACACTAAAGGGGTGGGGTGGGTCTAACAATGGTCATAATACAATTGCATTTGTTTTCTGAGAAATGTAATGAGCAGGCAAGTAGAAAGTAGTTTTGTTGAAAAGTGACTATAAATTAACAGGAACTATGAGGAACCCAAGAAACTCCTGCTCTCACCCCTGAACCCTGTATTACTCTTTACATTCTTACGTTTAATTAGCAGTACAGAAGAAAAATAGTGTTTATATTGGATGGAGTATCAGAAGCGGATGCTTGGAAAAAAAAAAAAAAAAAAAAAAAAAAAACACTAAAAGAGAGTATTTTTCAACAGCGTCACTATATAAATTGTTAATTTTTTTTGAAATACGCTTAAAAAATAAAACATTCTATGTAAATAAATTTGTTTCATTAGTAGCACGGAAGAAAATGATAAAAATGTACATTAGAAAATTTATTTGTCATGTGTAAATGTTTCAAAAGTGATGTATTATAGAACGAAAGAATAACGGAATGGCTGATAAGCGATAATACACCAGGGTAGGACGATTTGCAAGTGCAAACAGGCTCATACAGCCGACTTCTTTACAGCGTGTCTAATGTATAACTGTGCCACATGAAAAAGGAAGCACAACGTATATTGCTTTAAAAACAATATATTATGAAATATCTAATGAATGTCAGTATAATGCTGTCTTTAAAACAATGTGAGGATATGTTGATTAAGGCAAAGCAATGTATTATGGAATGACAGAATAACGGAATGACTGGTAAGCGATAATAAAGCAAAGTCATTCGTCACTCATGCAGCAGACTTCCTTACAGCGTGACAAATATATGACTGTCACGTGAAGATGGCTGCCGGCTGAATATCATTTGAAAAACAATATATTATGGAACATTTAATGAATAGCATGTTCTAACTAAAGGGAAGTAACTGATTTTTTATCATGGAGTTAATTCCCTTATGGAGACTCATTCCTCGAGGAATCTACATAAAAGTAAGTTGTCTGTGCATGTGCAGAGAGAGGAATGAGCTGGGCGGAAAAGAAAGAAGGGTTGGGGAGAGAGAGTTGGAAAACAGGGAAGGGGGGGGGGGGAAGAGACGGATAAAGAAGGGTAAAGAGATAGAAGTTTTTTTTTTGTCCCGGGCAATGCTGGGTAGCCTTGCTAGTTTTAAGATAAGACAGAAAAGAATGATAAAAATGTGATTTAATATAGATTTATTTTTATGAGAAGTTAGTTTTTTTGTCTAAGTAATGGAACTGAGCTTGTGGTTTAATTGTATTTGGATAATTAAGCCAAAAAGTGAGGCAGTTAATCTGTATTGGTAATTCTGCTAATATTTTGTTCTGGGAAACGAGAATACCAAACACAGACATTAAGAAATTATTTAGATTATCCAATCAAAATGCATGTAAGAAAACAGGGAGTGTCCATTGTTTTGTTTGACAATGTAGAGTATCTAACGTACAATTTTAAAATTGAAATATGAAATAACAGTGCTACAAAAGTATGTGCCTTACCAAAAAGTCTTCCTAGTGTATGTGGGGGGCAATGAAAACTCCCGACTCCCTGTATGTATGACTACTTATAAAAAAGTATTGAGCAGGACTAAATATTAAAAGGAATGAAACGAAAAGAAAAGAAAATTTTTGTTCTGTAAAACAGACAAATAATTGGTCTAAATCAACGATAAAATGGTTGTTTTTTTTAATCTACTTTTTTGCTATAAAAGCTATTCTGGTCAAAGAAATAGGGAAAATTTGGAATTTATATAAAAGATGAAGGTTTTGTGACAAATGATTTATACAAAACTATCAGATTTTCTCCTGAAGAAATGGTTAAAAGAGCTTTGTCAGGCAAATTATTTACCGTCAAACATTCTGAACAATACATACGGGTGTTCAATTGTGGAGCACTATATAACTAGTCGTCTTATTTTCTAGAGTTATCTTTGCCTCTAAGGAACAACATACAACAATTGATTTTGGGACATGATGTACTTTTAGCAACCAAATTATGTTAGCATTTGATAGGGACAGAGTTAGGATAAGACTCCACTTATCTAGGCATTGTTTCCAGTCATTGTGGACTTCTTGCCACTAGAATCAAGCAGTGCTGATTCAGGAGAAGTGTAGTTGAGATTGCTTCACAATTACACGTGCAGCCACCCTTACAGGGGGTATCCATTGTTTCTCAAGAGTGAACGGAGGCCATGAATATATATATATATATAACTTTGTAATATAGCAGGAAAATTCCCAGCAGAGTGCTCGATTAATTAAGAATTAAAGTTAAAAATTAAGAGCGTAATATTTATTTATTTTGGTACAGAAAAATTAGTAAAACATTTGTACCGTCGGTTTCAAGCACGGAAGGACTTAGCCATCTGGCTCTCTTCAGCTTCTGTTGTCATCTCGACAACAGAAGCTGAAGAGAGCTGGATGACTAAGTCCTTCCGTGCTTGAAATCGACGGTACGAATGCTGTACTAATTTTTCTGTACCAAAATAAATATATATATATATATATATATATATTATGAATCCATGGTATAACAGTTAAATGTGTTGATTAGCAATCAATTCTAAGTGAAAAAAATAAGCTCCGGAATTTTTAACCTATTAAGCCCCGCACTGTCTGCCAAACTCCATCCCCGTTTTGATTTTACAAGCACTTTCATAGAAAGTGCTCTAATGAACTTACTGCACTTGTACCCCTTAAAACGTAAATACCCCTGACTTACCCGACTAGCAGCAAAATCCCACCCCTTCATAGATGCCAGAAGATTTCCTACTCTAACAGCTTCTTTCCTCGGACCACTTGCCTTTGGAATTCTGTCCCTGCTTCACTAAGGGTACAAACGTGCAGAAATTTTAATGTAATGTGAACAAACATCTTGCCCCCCAAAAAAAATCTTGTCTGTATCACAGTAGCTTCATGATTCAGTGGCAATATGCCTGGATTGGGTGTACAAAAGTTTAAAAAATAAATAATGATGATGATGATGATGATGGCTTTTAAAATGACACTCTGTACATGTTTTGTTTTAATTTGTCATGGCATCGTCTTTGAGTGATGTCATATATATACAGGGTGTCTCAAAAAAATGTACTCACTCTTAGAATGGCAAAATATGCAGAAGATGTCGAGTTTGCACACAAAATTGTGTGGAGCGATGAAGCAAAGTTTTCTCGTCATTCTACGAGTGAGTACATTTTTTTGAGACACCCTGTATGTATATATATATATATATATATATATATATACAGTGGGTGCAATAAGTGTCCGATACAAAGCAAAAAGTTGATTTATTTTTATCACACCAAAGCAAAAACGATACAAAAGTGCTATTCTAATGTATTTTTGCATGATAAATACAATCCTTGTATCAAAAATCATAATTACGCATTCACTAGATAATTACATAAATGCCATATTTAAGGTTCAAAAAGTATCCGATGCAAAGAAAAAATAGTTTTAGTAATATGCCCCCTACTGGCCATAACAGCTTGCAAACGTTTTGGATAATTCCTTACAAGATTGTTACAAATGTCAACTGGAATTTTATCCCACTCTTCTTGGCAGATTCGTTTAAGTTCTGTCAGATTCCTCGGATATCTCTTTTGTACCATTAACTTCAACTCTCGCCACAGATTTTCAATTGAATTGAGGTCAGGTGATTGACTTGGCCATCCTAATACCTCTATTTCATTCTTACCAAACCATGCAGTAGTTTCCTTAGCCGTGTGCTTGGGATCATTGTCCTGTTGGAATATCCAATCATTAGGTAAGTTCAAATCATCTGCAGATTTAGTCAGATTATTTTGAAGTATAGCTTGATACATTTGGGAATTCATTCTCCCTTCTATGATGTGAAGTTTTCCAGGGCCGGAAGAAGAGAAACAACCCCAAACCATTATACTACCGCCTCTAAACTTCACTGTAGGGATGGTATTCTTTGGATCAAATTCTGAGTTCTTTTGTCTCCAAACATGATTTACACTGTTTCGACCAAATAACTCAATTTTCGTTTCATCTGACCATAATATTTTATCTCAAAAACTTGAAGGTTTCTCCAAATGTTCTTTGGCAAATTTCAAACGATTCTTGATATGAATTGGCTTTAAAAAAGGGGGTTTTCTTTGTGTCCGAGATTGGAATCCTTTCTTTCGAAGTACTGTCCTAATTGTATTCTTGCATACACGTGTCCCGGAATCTTCTAAATTTTTTTGGAGTTCAGAACGAGTAATTCGTGGATTCTTCTTAACTTCAAGAACCATATGTCGAGCTATACGGTTAGAAATTTTGGAAGGACGCCCTGAACGTGGCCGACTTTATGTGCACTGGTATGACTTCCATCTACGAATTGTGTCGAAATTGGGATATTCAACATTGTTGAAATTTTTCTGTACCCTGAACCATCTATGTGTAGTTGAATAATTGATTTTCTTGTGTTTTCCAACAATTCTCCGGTTTTAGACATTGTATCTTGAAACCAGAACACTCTGGGTTCAATCCCCGATGGGAAATACATGGCGCGACCTCCACTCTGTTTCCTTGTGGGCCTGCATGATGATCTCTACAGTTAGTTCACTCAATAGAAGGTTCTAAAGTTTTGTAGTAACTATCTGGACCATCACATGACAAATATTTGCTAATTAAAACTTTTTTTCTTTGTATCGGATACTTTTTGAACCTTAAATATGACATTTATGCAATTATCTAGTGAATGCATAATTATATATGATTTTTGATACAAGGATTGTATTTATCATGCAAAAATACATTAGAATAGCACTTTTGTATCGTTTTTTATCTTTTTGGTTTGGTGTAAAAAAATAAATCAACTTTTTGCTTTGTATCGGATACTTATTGCACCCACTGTATATATATACATATATATATATATATATATATATATATATACACATCATGCTGAACAAGTTCCTTTGGTCCACCAACTGGTCCGAGAACTGGGGTGCTGAAAATAAACTTTGTCCTATTTTTCTTATATACTGAAAAATTGTATTCATCAAATGAAACACTCAAGAAGAAAAAAACATCAATTTGAGAGAAAGAAATTAAAAAATACTCATGCAATAAAAGCGTCCCCAATTCTTTTTATGTCTCATATCTCCAAAATGCCTTTCAATAGAATTAAAGTTTAGCAAAGATGGGGAGTCAAACTGGCCAGTTCGAGGTCAGATTATGATAGCATACGGCTTTTGGCCAATCTTGACCACGTTAGGGACATGGTTGTTCACCAAAAGGTGAATCATCCTCTGATCACATCGGACATCATCAGAAGACGATTTCACCGATTTAGCCACAACTACGATGACCTGACCCGTGACCTGATATCTACGAATGCTTTAACTGCTTAACGAAAAAGAAAGGGTGGTCAGCTAAAGACATGGCTCTCAACTGTCAAAGGAAGTCTTTGGGCCCCAAATTTACAACCATCGCTGGCGGATCACAGGAAACCCAAAATGGTCAAGTCCGATATGCGTAGATACGGGGGACCTAATTGACTATCCCTATATATGGCTAGGCGATCATGTAACTAAGATCCTTTACTGGAGGTGATGTGAACTTTTCTAAGATAATTGATATAGCAGTTAAAAAAACAAAACAAAAAAAAAAACAATGAAAATTTAGAAATAGTAAAGAGTATAAAATAATAATAACCACAATGAGTGATTTTTATTTTAATGTGTTTATTTATTTATTTTAGAGAATTTGTACTTAATCATGGCCTTTCAGAATGAAATTTTCTCGAAGCAACAAGAATGAAGTGTGAACAGCTAAAAAGATATCTGCTGACTGACTAGAAACCTTGCTGGCAGTCAGAGACTCCAAATGTTAGATCTCGGCTTCTTATATAGGTATGGCCATGGCAACAACCCAAATGTCTTGACCCATGACCTGATATCTGAAAAGGCTCTAACCACTGAAAAAAGAGAAGGTGGTCAGCTGAAGAGATGGCTCTCAGCTGTTAAAAGAGATCTTGGATTCAGAATGGGTTCCAAATTTACGACCATTGCTGGTGAATCACAAGGAAGCCCAAAATGGTAAAGCTCAGTATGCATAAATATGAGACCTTATTAAATTGATGGTCGATGGCTCAAACAAACAGGAGCGATAGCTGCGAGACAGACAAAGACTCAATGAGCTTTCGTTTTCAGCAAAATCCCCAGCTTTGCATCTGTTATGGTATTAATATAAAATGATTGCTGTCAGGTCATTAAATGAAGTTTACAAAAAAAAAACAAAGAAAAAAAAAAAAAAAGATTGTGGGCATTTTGGAGAAAGAAGGCAAATGGATGAATCACTAATAATTGGGACATTTTATTAAGACAACATCTTAGTAATCTACTTACTCTATTTCTGGAGAAGTAAACAGAAGACCCACGATCATGATCCCTCGAGTCTCGGGTGGATTCCGGATCCAAGCCATGGGAATAAAGCTGGAGGAACGTGTGAGAGAGATAGATAGATAGAACAAAAAAAAAAAAAAAAATGAAACAAAGAAATGAGGTTGTTTTTTGGGACATTTTAATTGTTGTGCAGAAGAGAAAGAAGGGTTTTAAGATTCAAGACTTTGGGAAATAACTGATGATTGGTTAGAAAGATCTCAATAGATTAACAATATATATGGTTATCTTGAACATTTCAACTCTGTAATGACTGCCAAATGTTTTTGTCTCATATTTAGACCAGTGTCGGAGCAAAAATAATATGCTGTATTATTTGGACCTGTTCGCTTTTTTTTTTTTTTTTTTGCAGATAATGTTTTGTGATTTTTACGTTAACAAATAAAATCAGTGTTACTTAAAAAAAAGAAATTGAAATATATTAAGTTTTTTTTTTCGTTTTTATTTTACAAATATTATTAATTATTAATTAACAAATAATGTATTTTTTTATAAATAGAATTGAAATCTACTACAAATTTAAAAATTAATTAACATAAAACCAAATGAATTGAAATATATTACAATTTTTTTTTTCTTCAGAAAATGGAATTGAACTTTTCACTTTTATATAACAAATTAAACCTTATAATGGTGTATGCAATATAGAATATTGCTGAAGAAATTGTCTTTTAATAAATTCATTGGCGATTAAGTAATGCCATGCCAACCATCTAACGGACAAGAATAATAGGCTGCATTACTTTTGCCCCTACATCGGTCGAAATGCGAGACAAAACACTTGGCAGGTATTACAGAGTTGAAATGTTCAAGATAACGATATATATGTGTTCTAGAGAGTGTAGAAAGAAATCCAAGAGTGTTCGATTATTGAGGTAAGAGAGTATTACTTATTTATGAAAGAACTGTACAGAATTTCGAACATTTAGGATACCATGGTTTTGCAAGAAAGGAACCATCTGGGCGGAGTTAACTTACTAATCAATCTGAAAGTCCTGGGGGGGGGGGGGGGGAAAGCAATACTTCAATCTTTCTCCCAGAACTTTTGGTCTGATGATAGAGTCGGTGAACTCTGACCACTTGGTTTCCTTGCTGGAGGGTCCCTTTTTCACGAAACCATGGTAACCAAAATGTTTTAAGTTCTGCACATTTTTTTATAAATAGATAAATAAATAAAATCTAATAAGCTGCTAGATTGGAATAAAAGTGCAATATCTATGATTAGAAAGAGATCACCTAGCTGTTCGTCAATCTGTTCTGAGAAAACTACTTTTTTCTCAGCACTTTAGGACAGATGTACAAGTAGTTACACTCGTTCAATTGGTTTCCTTTCTCACGGAACCATGGTATCCAAAATGTTTTAATTTATGTACATTTCTTTTATAAAGAAATATATACATGATATAATCCTAGTTAAATAAAAAAAAAAAATAAAAATTTTTTTTTTAAATTTGATTAAAAATATAAATCAATTTTATCGTATTTTGCATGATTCATCATTGGCATGAATGCCATTTTGAAGAGTTACATAAAACAGGGGAGTTAAGTCTCCTAAGTCGTAAACTCGGGCCAATGGAATCGGAAAAATGCGATAAGACTGATTTTTATTTTAAATCAAAATTCGACTCGTTAATTTTTCTATAATTTTGGGTGAAGATACCTATTTTTGCCTGATACGTAAGTATATCAGTTTTTATTTGGAATTGCGATTTTCAATTGTGTCTTTCTAAGTACAAGCAACAAACATTTTATTAACAAACAATTGTTTCTGGCCATTTTCGTAAATATACACATTAAATAAAATGTTTTTTTTTTTTTACTGAACTAGGATATGTTAAATTAAGAGCTCTAGTTGTATTATACATTATTGAGCTGCTATATAAATCTTCGTGCAAATTTAAAGATATATATATATATATATATATAAAAGGAAATGGTAGTTTGCTTGAAGCATTGCCAGTAAACAAGTAAATATGAAGGTGAGAATTCCGAAGCAGGAGCAATGCAATGTTTGTTTTTTTTTGTTTTTTTTTTAAGACATAAATGAATTGATCTGAGATTTACCGTCTCTTGTTATTTATTTTTGTTCATTCTTATTCCACCTTCCGTTTCTCAACATTGCATTGCTCCTGCCTTGGAATTCTCACCTTCATATTTACTTATATATATATATATAGCTAGAGAAAGAGATAGCTAGAAAGAGAGAGATAGATAGAGATAGCTAGATAGAGATAGATAGAGATAGCTAGAGAGATAGAGATAGATAGAGATAGCTAGAGAGAGAGAGAGAGATAGCTAGAGAGAGAGAGAGAGATAGCTAGAGAGAGAGAGAGATAGCTAGAGAGAGAGAGATAGCTAGAGAGAGAGAGATAGATAGCTAGAGAGAGAGAGAGATAGCTAGAGAGAGAGAGAGACACACACATATATATATATATAAAAACATGTCAACTTGGTTTCTTAGTGTTAGTATAATTATCATTTGACGACCTTTAAAAAGATCAATATATATTGATATTGTAAAAATCTATTTGCTACACGATGCTTTAACCGGCATTTTTAAGTGTGTGTGTGTGTGTGCGTGCGTATGTATGTATTTGTATGTTTTGCTGATGTAGCTGGAGTTGATAAATATGGCTCTAAATTTATTTAGAAAAACACACACACCTACATCAAATACTATATGGGGTGACCCAAACAAAATGCCAACCCCCATAGAATCATTAATAAAATTCACAATCCTTTCTGCAATCCAACCATATTTTATGTTCGACTTACCCACCAAGTCTCAGTCACGAATGTCCAACAATCTTTGTTTTATATAGCCGCTCAATAATAAGCACACCTGGATATGACGAGCAATATTGTCAGTAACTTTGACACAATCCTCTCTTGGCACTGGCCTGATTTGGGATGTGACGCCCCCCCCCCCTTCAGGACTAGTTTTGATGGACATTATGTTTGAGATAACCCCCACCCCAGGATAAAAATCTAGGGAGGAGGGTTAACGTCCAGTGAGTGTGAATAACAACTCCTACTGATAAACCAATCACCAAAGTGTCCCCGCATATCATTGAATTACGATATATTTAATTATGTAATAAGTACGAAACGATAGTAATAATATACTAAAATGTCTATAATTCTAACTATAGTTTCGTACTTATTACATAATTCCCGCCAAAACCATCTATAATACTAACACATGGTCTGTAGCTGATTACCCTCATTCCCCTGAAGATGGACCCGGATGGGTCTGAAAGTACTTGGAACATAAATCAAATCTATGGCAGATTCATCGGTCAATTCCCCGATCCGAAACTAAGATTCTGATTCGGAGTATTGAAAGGATCTACCAAAGGATATCCTAACACAAGTTATGTTATATTCAACAATACTTGCTTGCAAGAGAAGATGCTGCCTATATATATATATATATATATATATATATAGAATGCAAGGTGTGAAATTGCTGGTAACCATATGCTATTAAGTGTCTTTAAACTTTAATCTATAAAAGCTCTATCACAGCTACTAAACACTCGTCCGATCAGAAAAGATCGTGATAAATGAAGTCACCAAAGTAAAAAAATTCTGACTTTACCCATTTTAAAATCAATTATTTGAAAATCAAATTATTGCAATATCAAACAGATTGTCTTGTTTTAACTTTTTATATAATAATTTACAGAAATTAGTAGTAAAGACTAAGTAATGATTACATATATTTTTTAATTTCTGCCCCCCCCCCCCCCCCCCGGGCTTTAGTTCCTATTTACTTACCTTCCCTACAAGAGCAAACTAAAACTAAGACAAAATCGGTTTTTGATGTGGGTAAAATCCAGTTCCACAAAAGAGGGCACCATGCAGTGGGATACAAATAAAAATTGCCCCAGTCTAGAAGAATTTCTCCTTCACTGACCGAGGACAGAAAAGATTAAATGCAATATCAGAACAGATGCTACACTTTGCTCCTAGCAAAAAGGCCAAATAATGTGTGTCTAAGGTCTATCAGAAACGAAAGAAAAGAAAAGAGCTCTCTTTTTTATTGGTGAATATTCAAATATTTTTCTGTTATTAGTAACTGGTGATTTGGGTAGCAGTATTAGGACTCACAACTGTGAGGGTAAAAGTTACTCCGCCTTCCTTTCTTGATGGACTAATATGAAAGGATCATATTTACTTTCATTAGTTGATATGAGAGGACAGAAGACCCCCTCCCCCAAAATGATCGTAAAGCACTTTCTCAATGTAAGGTTAGTGTATTTGACTACATATCAACCAATTTGGGATTTCATCTAGCACTATTAAGTCCCACTACAGTTGTTGATATTGAAAATGTATATGTACACACATCTCAGTTGGGATAAATGAGGAAAAAGCTTAGTCAAAGATGACCTCTTGCAACGGCACATCTAAACTATCGTAAATAATAGTACCTCATGAAGAAAGTCATTTTGTAGCACCATAACCAACGCGTAACCTACATCTGACGTGGGAAAAACATGCTAAACAAAGTTAGTCTTCATGCTAGAATAAACATCCTAAAATGCCATGCTTATAGCATAAGCCATTGTTGAGATAAGGGCACGTTCCCACATAAATAATTAATGCTTACTCTAATAAAGAAAAATCAATCACTGGGGACCTGAAGTGGATAGCAACATGGGCCTACCAATTTTAAGTCCTGACGGTTCAATAGCACCACTTTTACTATGGATGTTGGCAACTTTCACATGGCCTCTCCTGTAAGTACCGTAATATAGAAAGAACTGAAGAAACTAATGCCAACACAAAAACAGAAGTTGTATTCATACGATTTTACTGTATCACTAATTTCTACAAATATTAACCGTTAAGTAATTTATGTTCTAGATATACGAGTAGCCAATGGCAAGAAAAAGTTGAAATCGAGATGAATTTCCCAACCTTGGGGGCTATGGCCCTCTTTGTGTGTGTGGAGAGAGGGCAGTGTAAAAGAAAAACTTTTCCCTTAAAAACAATCAGTTTCAACTAAGTCAAAATTAAAAGAAATACACTGAGTGCACATGTAGGGGTGGGGGGTGGGGTAATTCTTTGATGAAACAAGTCATCTAACTCCTCTACCCCCAGCATGAATCGTTTGAAGTTTTAGCCTTCATGACAAAATTAACATTTTCAGTTTTCAGATAGAACTGTTATAAGCGAGGAAATTAGATGACGTGAGAGAGAGAGAAAAAAAAGAAAGAAAATCCAGCCAAATAGATATGAAAAAATAAGGAGGTAAGGCTATAGCTATTTGGTAGAAACCTACCCTGTTGTATTTAAAATAAAAAGCAGATTTCGACCACCAAAATGCAAAAAAACTTGCATCCATGGAAGGCTCTAGCGATTTAAGCAGGAAATGCGATTTTTCTGAATTACAAAAAAAATAAATAAATAAGCTGAGAACTCCCATTCCTGATGTTCCCACATGGGAACATTATGAAGTAAAAGGTTAATGCAAAAACAACATCTATTTCAATTTTACTCATAGATGGAGTGCAGGTTAGTATTCATATTTTCCCTCATGGTATGAATGAATGTAATTCCATAGTCTAGTGGTATCCATCGCACCAGAGTATACTGCCCAGGAGGCAGCATACATGGGGGAGGGAGAGTCTACATTTATTTAATCAATTTAGTTAGGATCAATCAGTATTTGCTTTGAAGGAAACAAAACTGGAAAAGAAAACATTCTTGAATGGTAAGTAAATTAACGATAATAGCCGATGTTGATAACACAAACTGAAGACATGGGTATGCCAAGTTTGAAGCTTTGCCATCTATACCATCACTTTCTCTTAGAGATGTTGGCAACCTTCACATGGTCCTACCAGATGCCAACAATAGACCCCCCCCCCCCATGTTCAACCCTTTTCTGGTGGTAACGTAGTAGTAACAGGGCTCTGGTGAAAATCCAGTAGTTAGCATCAGGATACACCACCCTCTACCTCTGCATGGGGCAAGCAAAGACGTGTCAGGCGCAGAAGCACAAATCAATGGAATGAAAGTTGCTTCTGTGCCATTTCTTTGTGTGTTCTCGGCCAAACCTTCTTAGACTTCGCATGCAACTGCCGAGTTTTCCTGCCCTTAGTGTCGGGGGTAAACATCTGCAATCCTGCAAGTTAACGAATAGCTATTACCAACGAGAAGGACTTCATGCAGACCAGATAATCATGAGGAACGATTTTCGTGAGCTCTTTGCAGAAGTCCGACTCGCCCAACAAAAACAACAAGCCGCGCGTGCGTGGTCTCCCTCTGTATGTGACTCGATGTGGCGAGTGTAAAATGCAATAAATTTGGGCAATTTTTGACCCCCTGGGGGTGCGAACCAGAATTTTTCTGAGGTCAAGGATGCTCATTTTATATCCAGAACAATTACCTCCACATTTTGGCCAAGTTTCAGAGAAATTGAATGGATGGAATATCACTTTCTAACCTGACCAAAATTAGAACTTCATGCAAAATTTCAGAGAAATTCAATGGATGGTTGCGGAGAAAAATCCGGACGGACGGACATGCCTCAAAACATAAGTCCCCCGATTTATAAAATCGGGGGACCAACAACAGAACAACAAACAACGGACGGCCTTTCAGATTTCATTTCGAGTAAAATATTGAAGGACGTGTTCTGGGCCAAACCTTCCCGACTTCGCATGCAACCGCTGAGCCTTGCTATTCTTGGCGTCGGCGGTAAACACCTGCAATCATGCAAGTTAACGAATAGCCTCGACCAACGAGGACTTCATCCAGCTCAGACACGAGCTATATACAGAAGTCGAATTGTTTGATAACAGCAGCATCGTTTAAAAAGATAAAACAGTGTTTATTTTTGTCATAACTAATATCCCCGACGCTTACTTATGAAATTCCGTTAATTTGAAAGCAGACGGTAACTTTATTCTCTAATTTTCTGGATATACTTCATGCGAACCAGGCAGGATCTTCGTGAGCTCGATGCAGACATTCGATTAGCTTAACAACAAAATCAAGTCGGTCAAAACAGTTTGACTCATACAAATTTATTTTCTAATAGTTGAGTGCTTTATTACAGCAAACGATTTAACTGATATTTATTTTTTTTATTTACTTATTATCAAGTCTTATTTAGTTTGGTTGTTTGTTTTACGGCATATCAACCCTTTTCAGGTTATTTAATGCTGAATCTGGTCATTTTAGCGAAAGCATTTATGTTTCAATTCTTTATATCTTCAAGTATTTATTCACGGTGTTTGGTTAAGTGAAAGGGGAGAAGGGACGGAGAGGGAAATTGTTGTTCTTTTGTTTGGGATTTTGCAGAACATGATTGAGTTTTGCAAAGAAAAAAACAATAAAACATCAATATTAGAGAGAGTTAATTAGTTTTGCTAATATAATTAGTCATGACTGGCAGAACAAGAACAATCTACCCTCGTAGATTAAATAAAGGGTTCCGTTCAAAATTCTGTAGAAGTTTGACAGAGATATTCTAAAATGCGAAAAGATGCACCTAAAGAAGGTCAGAGGTTACATCGGCTGAAACGTTGCGAAAATAACAATCCAGATGAGAATTATCAATACGCAATTTCTGCTTGCATTCTCTGGGCTTAAATACATCCGCCTGGGTCTGTCATAACTAATGCTTGTTTTGGATAAGAGACACAATGGTACTGTTATCGCTGACATGCTAGATTTCCGTGACTTTGCGTCGGTAACGATCGAGCAGGTCTAGGAAGGATCAGAGAACTGACGAAGAATTAACCAATCAGGTTGCAGCATTCATTTGCCAAGCAGCTGACATTATTTGGAAGAAAACAATCGCTTTCTATTGCAACAACAGCTGTGTCAGGTCATCGAATCTTCGGAAGGAGTAATTCAAAAGCATAACATTTTCATTTCTTTCTTTGTTTCATGTTAAAAAAAAAAAACAACGACAAAACACTTACAAAATTATACCCCCCCCCCCCCAAAAAACATTATTTTCACAAACAAATCAAAACATTTACATCTACAAATTTGATTGACAATGATTCATTTGACCCACCAAAAAATAAAAATATATTTATTTACAGTTCTTCAGCTACGGTTTGTTCGATTTTTTTATTTTTTTATTTTTAATATCTATGTATTTTTTCTTTGAAAGTCTTCTATTCAACCTCGTTTTCGTTTCGTCAGCTCTCGCGACCTGCCCGATCATTGCCGACGCGAAGTCACAGAAATCTGGCACGTCAGCTATAAGAGTACCGAAGCAATGCTCTACAAAGGAAGAGCTGATAACTAGGTTTACGGGGATTCATGTCACAAATTGAAAAGCTTTGTCAAATGTTTTTCTTATGCAAAATTAAACACATTATAAGCTTTTTTTTTTCCTCATTTATTAAAGAAAGAAATTCATTCGTTTCGTATGAATCAGATGATTCTATTGTTGACATTGGTTTCCGATATATTCTAGTAAGAAATCAGGTACGTAGGGGAAGGGACCATGCGAAGGTTGTTAACATCCTCATCCTAAGTGAAAGTATTTCTGTGGAACGAACCGGGTTAGGACTTGGCACACCCAGGTTGTCAGTTCGTGTAGTTAACCACCGTTACTTCCCCAAAAAGAAATATACGTTTGTTTTTTTTTAATTTGATTTAAGGATAGAATTTTTTTTCTTGCTGTGGAGGTGAAGTTGAAAGAGTATAACAAAAATCTATAAAATGTGCCATTGAGAAAAAAGGTCAGAGAAAGATTATGAGATACGAGAAAGAGTGTGTGTAACATACTGTCAGTGTGATGGTTTCCACTGGCTTACTCTTTGTAAACGTATTTCAATAGGAATTATTTTCTAAAAATCTATTTTTTTAAATGCAACTGATCAGCAGTCAAGAACCATACCTGTACGCTATGGGAGATTATAGCACTTACATTCATGCTAAACATTACCTACTGAAATTTTCTATATAAAAGAGTAATGCTTTATGTCAAGTGGAAACTTATTTCCACTACTAAAATGTGGGGAGCATATATTACGATTTTAGGAAACAAATTTGGTATCGAGAAATGAGTGCTAATCAGGGGTTTTTTCTACACCAAACAAAAATAAAGTGACAGTTTGTCTTTCCAAATAGACTAATAAAACAACAAAAACGAAGGACATCCATTAAAAGTCAAACTAAATCGAGTACCATTAGTTGACACATTTTACTTAAATTTTAGGTTTCATTTTTTTTTTTTTTTCTTAACTAGAATTTTCTTTTCTTATTATTGAAAGCAATTCTTTTAGGTGTTGGGGTTAATTAAATCTTATTGAAAGCAATTCTTTTAGGTGTTGGGGTTAATTAAATCTTATTGAAAGCAATTCTTTTAGGTGTTGGGGTTAATTAAATCTTATTGAAAGCAATTCTTTTAGGTGTTGGGGTTAATTAAATCTTATTGAAAGCAATTCTTTTAGGTGTTGGGGTTAATTAAATCTTATTGAAAGCAATTCTTTTAGGTGTTGGGGTTAATTAAATCTTATTGAAAGCAATTCTTTTAGGGGTTAATTAAAGCTTATTGAAAGCAATTCTTTTAGGGGTTAATTAAAGCTTAATGAAAGCAATTCTTTTAGGGGTTAATTAAAGCTTAATGAAAGCAATTCTTTTAGGGGTTAATTAAAGCTTAATGAAAGCAATTCTTTTAGGGGTTAATTAAAGCTTAATGAAAGCAATTCTTTTAGGGGTTAATTAAAGCTTAATGAAAGCAATTCTTTTAGGGGTTAATTAAAGCTTAATGAAAGCAATTCTTTTAGGGGTTAATTAAAGCTTAATGAAAGCAATTATTTTAGGGGTTAATTAAAGCTTAATGAAAGCAATTCTTTTAGGGGTTAATTAAAGCTTATTGAAAGCAATTCTTTTAGGGGTTAATTAAAGCTTATTGAAAGCAATTCTTTTAGGGGTTGGAAATAATTAAATCTTATTGAAAGCAATTCTTTTAGGGGTTGGAAATAATTAAATCTTATTGAAAGCAATTCTTTTAGGGGTTGGAAATAATTAAATCTTATTGAAAGCAATTCTTTTAGGGGGTAATTAAAGCTTATTGAAAGCAATGCTTTTAGGGGTTAATTAAAGCTTATTGAAAGCAATGCTTTTAGGGGTTGGGGTGATAAGAAGAGAGAAAAAAATAGTGGTGAAGACAAATTTAGTTGAAGATCAAATTTTATTATTCACATCACTTGGAAATACACAGTAAGAAATTCTCTTGAAAAATAAACAAACACTTAAGTTTCAATCAGGAGACAAAAAAAATGGTTACGGATTTCAAATGTTTGTAGCATACAAACGATAAGACATGGATTTATTTAGAAGTGTAAATGAAAGATACAAGAATGACACGAAAAAAATGCAATCATTATCAGCTTTTTTCTATTTTAGAAAGAAAGCAAAGAAAATCATACGTTACAAAAAGAATTGTATCTTAAAATCAAATTTGTTTTGGTTTTTTAAAAAAATATTTTTTTAATTAGGCAAAAATCTTTAAAAAATTATACATATATGTAGTAATTAAGTTCAAATCTATTAATAAAATGAACTTAAAACCAATATTTTTTTCAAAAATTTCAATACAGAGCTTTATAAATTAACTTATATAAACATTAGAACAGCCTACGCGAGTTAACCAGCGTTTCGATGTTAGTACTAATATCGAAACGCTGCTTAACTCGCGTAGGATGTTGTTATATATGTCTATATAAATACAAAAATCAGGTACCCAAAAACTTTAAATCAAGAAAAAATGCTTAGTTAAACAAGGTTTTGAAAAAAAAGAAAAAGTTTCTGAACATGTCCGGATTAACAGTTCTTTGCTTTGAATGGACTGAACAAAAAAAAAGTTAAAAAATGCATATAAAATATTTTTGGTGCTTGGTAAAATACTGTTCGTATTTTCCTAATGATCATGTTAAATAAAATAAAGAGAATAAAATTTTTTTTTATACAAATAATAAAGAAACTAACAATTATTGTTTACCTAAAAAATTATTTTGGATCAAATGGATTTGAGGCACCCCAGAATGTGCAACAGCCAAAATTACACTGTGCCTTAACAGCGATTAAAAACAATTTTTTTTTTTTTTACTTTTTACTTGATGAATTCAAGATTTTTATAGCGAAAAATCCAATATTTAAAAAATATTTCTTTTAATCTTAAAAATTTACAAAAAACGTTTTATAAATAAAAGTTGTTTTCTTTTTGTTTTGTTTTTTAAATGTGCATATAATAAAACTTGCTGGTAAGTAAAACTATGTATTTTTTAAGGCTATTAGTAAACTTTTTTTATAAAAAAATAAATGCTTTTTTAAATGAAAAATCTGCAACGGCAAAATTACAAATGTGCATATATGCCATATTGTTTTATTCATAATTGAACCAGAAGTAATAAAATTTTTTTTTAATTATTAAGAAAAAGAAAAAAAAAAAATGTTATTGCAAATTGTGTCCCTTTGATCGCTGTCCATGCTAGAATGCCGCACATCCACTTGATTCAATTTCTTTTTGTATAATCAATAAAATTAAAATTAAAAAAAAAGTAACATTTTAAAAAGGCAAGATAAATATTTATTTTACATGTCAAACTAGCACAAACGTGAAAATTATAATTTATAAACAAAAATAACTTTAATTTTAAGAACAGAATACATATTTTAAAGCCAATATTGAATTTAAATCAATTAACATATATAGTAAGATTTTAAAAGCATCAGTGTATGTGTAATTGTTGAGACTAGCATGAAACAATGTTAACAATTTTTAAATAAGTGTACATTTTTATTCTATTTTTATTATTTTATAGATGAATTATCATCTGATACATAAAGTAGCACCAGTCTGTTTCTATTTTGTGTGATTAATAGCTTACTTTCTACAACCTCAACATTTATGTTAAAATTGTTTAGAAAATAATTTTTAATTCCAATAGATTTCATCGATTACATATTTAATTCTATCAGTATTTTTATTTTGCTTAGGGTCGTTTCAGGATTGAAGAGGAGGCTTCACTCACAGTCATAAATCCTAATCCTGTCACTCATGAAGAACTGGCAACAAATTTAGTAAGAGACGTTTTTGCCATTTCAGTTTTTTTGTGTTTTTTTTTTTGTCGATACACTCTGCAGCAAAATATCAAAATACATTTTGTATTTTGCAATGGTCAAAAAACATTCATTTTATTTAATTTTAATAAATAATATTAAAACAATTATTTCCTTTTTTATTCAAGTGTATGTTATGTGATCACCTTTTAAAACATTTTGTCACTCTGCAGTAAAAAAAAAAAAAAAAAAAAATGTGTTAAGTGGATAGATTTTGATCCAGAAAACAGCAATTCTTCCCCCTTTGTCAGAAGCATCACTCATAGAATGTGAGGACCAAAGGACAAAATAAGGAAAGCGAGTTACGGGGCTGCCGAAAGTAAACCCATGGTCTACTGTCTACTCTCCTAAAATTTACAAACATTAGATAGATAGATAAGGTGAAGCAAAAAGAAAATAAGAGTCCCAGGCAACGCCGGGTAGTTAGTGTAAGATAAATTAGTTTTAAATGTTTGTTGAAATTAGTTTTCCTTAAAAAAAGGGCATCATATTTTATCATGGAATGGAAAATAAAATAAAAAAACATTTAAGATAGAAATAATTAAAATGGAAATACTGTTAATGAAAGGTAGGTGGTTAAGAGAGGTGTGAGACTAGCAAAAATCTGTATTTTTATTTTGACTTAAAAAAAAAAAATTAAAAAAGCACCTGTAGATTGAATAACGTTTGGTTCTTTGAAAACACAGGGATCATGAGTGAAAAAATTAATGTTTTCCTTTAGAACAAATGAACCATAATACTATCTACTCTCATTAAACCAGAAATTTCTGCCAGTTTAAAAAGTACAAAAATCACTTCCAAATTTTGAACGGTCACAAATAAACAAATATCATATTCGGTTTAATGTCCATTTTACACGCAGGCACGTGTTGGACAGCTTTTAGAAATCCAAACTGACCTATCTAAGGCCAGGTCTTTATCTCTCCTCCTCTCAAATATATCTTTATCACTTCATCCAGTGTTTTCTTGGCTTTCTCCCGCCAACTGACACTGTTACCTCATCTGTTCTACATCTACTAACCAAAAAACACCTATTCTTTCAACATGGCCATACCATCAAAGTCTACACACATCTCCCTATACTGTCCAGATTTAATCTTCCTCTGAGCTCATCAGATTTAAGACTCACGTTACACATCCATTGTATCATTCCTCTCCATGCAACACGTGTCATCTCAACTCTCACTTACATACATCATCATACTACTGCATACACATGCTTGATAGACTTCCCTTGGTCAACAGTGGTAACACTCTGCTGGTTAGTAATGGTACTCCATCTACTAACTTTTGCAATCACACTAGCACCTGCTCCACCCTGTGCTCCAATCGTATCACCAAGGTAACAAAACTACTGAACAATCTCAATAGCTTTGCCATCCAAATAATAATTGTTTGTTTTTTTATCTATTAATATTGGATTAAAACGGACGCTTTAAAACGACCGATTGAAATTCATTTTGAAACCGGCTAACAAAGTTGTTTCTGGCTTGAATGAAAGTTTTTAAAAAGTGAAGTATTATGGTTTAGTATTTATGCTAGTAAGTAAACTGGTATTTATGCTAGTAAGTAAACTGGTATTTATGCTAGTAAGTAAACTGGTATTTATGCTAGTAAGTAAACTGGTATTTATGCTAGTAAGTAAACTGGTCGACCATAGGACAAGATTTTCCTCAACACGATTTACATAGTTTTATTGAAATTCATAAGGAAGCATTTTTTTTTTTTTTTTTTTTTTTTTTTTTTTTTCAAGCATTTGTTTCATGTTTTTTTTTTTGTTGTTTTACTTACATCTAAACCTTCTTGAGATGCTGGGGCTGTGATAACATCATCATACAAATCACTATCATGGTTGTAATCAGCATCCTGAAACGAAAACATTCATAATTGCTTATCAGAAATAAAAAAAAATTTTCCTTTTTTTAATCTAGCCGATTAAAAAATAAGTTCAGAAAGTTCATTCATAGCTGAAAATAATTGGATTTTTTTTTTTTTTTTTTTTACTAATTTGCATAAAAAGTTTTAATCCTTGCTGTAATCATTAGTTTTTAAGAAAAATTCCAACACATTTTTGAATAGAACTAGAAACAACCAAAAAGATTAATAATCAAACATACTGAAAGGATGCTAATCTAATGCTGACACAGTGTGTGTATTATTATCATTATTGTTAAAAACTTAATATGAAAATGAATGGACCATTTTATTTCCTGGTTTCATTGTTGACTATAAAAATCTGCCATTTTCTTCCTCTTTGAATATCTCAAACGGCAGCTCCAGTGATTGATCTCAAAAGGTTAAACCTGCACACACAGTTCACCCAGCAGGTTTTATTTACTCCTCCCCAGGAGTTAGGCACAAGGCCAGTTTTATCTTAGTCCCACAAGCAAGATGTGACCCAAGATCGGGTCGAGAAAGTGGGGTTTGAAAAGCCAGCGCTCGAGAGGTGAGCACCCTGGCCATTTAAAAATTGCCTGGGCAGCCCCGTCGGCATTCCCCGGTAGGGGCGCCTCAGACAGTAAGCAATAAACTTACTCCTCCCCAAAGAGGGGAGGGTGGACCTCCTAGAACTGCACAGGACAGGCGTGCAGTATCCATCGGAACAGATACTACACTTTGATCTTAGCCAAAAGGCCAAGAAGAATGTCATCCATATTACAAATAAAAAATATGGACTGCTGCAATCTTGTATGCTATGTGTGAATGGTAGATCCTTATAGGTCAGTGCATTGAAACATTCTGCATGAATATTTCGACTTTCTTTGCACTGAATGGGTATGAATAACCCCCCTGAGAACCTATGACATGCACCAACTGAGATGCATCAACAACCCTAGATGTACGTGCAGTACAAATAACCAAACACCTGAACACTTTCTTGAAGTGTGTGCTCTCCAAGACACTGAAAATTCATGCTGAACTGATAGATTTGGTTTCGTTGTTTTACGCCATATCAACCTCTTTTCGGGTTATTTTAATGTCAAATCTGATCATTTTGGTAAAAGTTTTTATGCCCCAAGAACTTTATATCTTTAAATATTTATTCATGGTGTTTGGTTTGTTTTTGACTTTGCAGAACATGATTGAGTTTTGCAAAGGGAAAGGATAAAAACAATAACATCAATGTTTGGTGCATTTTAGGTCAGGAAGCCAGTATTTTCAGACAGCCTGATCTGGTAGCAACAGTTGGTATATGTGGAGGGGGCAGTCATGCTCGACTAGCCGTGTGGCTTTCCATTGTAAATTTCACTTAAAATGCACTATGTAAGCATTTACAAAAAAAAAACAAATAAACTGATGACAAATTTATGAAATCATCAAGTTGAATTTAACCATAAGCATGCATCTTCAGCTATTGACAGTAAAAAAAATAAAAAAAACAGACAAAGAAAAGCACAGACTTCATTTTTATTCAACCTACATTTCATACAACTTTACATATCACAAAACTAAGCATTTGGAGTCGGTACATCAAACATTAAATTCAGATCCCTGAAATGTTAAACGGTATAATCCCAACAAAATAAACCTTCACTTGTAATAATATATTATCATTGGACATCCTTTTAACTCCCCTCCCCTCCCCCTCCTTAATGACCAAAATCTAAAGAATTCCATTAATATATTTTTTTTTAATAAATAAATAAAAAAAAAAAAGGGTGAATGATGAAAAATGGCAAAAAATGTAATTAAGATCTTTGTCATTTATTATGTTGCTTTTCTATTTTTACACTTTGTGTGAGAAATACTTTTAAATAACCAGTTAAGTTAGCTGGGAATAATGAAACAGAAAAATGAGCATTGTATAGGGTTCGAACATGTGCCTCTAAAAGAGGGACCACCTGTTGCGGGCATCACCATAAACACTTGGCTAATAAGCCCGATGGTCAGTGACAGATGAATATCTTCACAATCTACATGAATTACACAAAAACTGTATACTGTCATTTTAGACAACGAATACACTAGTAATAATAATAACAATAACAGTAGTAATGATTTATTACAACAGTAGTAATGATTTATTACAACAGTAGTAATGATTTATTACAACAGTAGTAATGATTTATTACAACACGAGTAATGATGTATTACAACACGAGTAATGATTTATTACAACAGTAGTAATGATTTATTACAACAGTAGTAATGATTTATTACAACAGTAGTAATGATTTATTACAACAGTAGTAATGATTTATTACAACACGAGTAATGATTTATTACAACAGTAGTAATGATTTATTACAACACGAGTAATGATTTATTACAACAGTAGTAATGATTTATTACAACAGTAGTAATGATTTATTACAACAGTAGTAATGATTTATTACAACAGTAGTAATGATTTATTACAACAGTAGTAATGATTTATTACAACAGTAGTAATGATTTATTACAACAGTAGTAATGATTTATTACAACACGAGTAATGATGTATTACAACACGAGTAATGATTTATTACAACACGAGTAATGATTTATTACAACAGTAGTAATGATTTATTACAACAGTAGTAATGATTTATTACAACAGTAGTAATGATTTATTACAACAGTAGTAATGATTTATTACAACAGTAGTAATGATGTATTACAACACGAGTAATGATGTATTACAACACGAGTAATGATTTATTACAACACGAGTAATGATTTATTACAACACGAGTAATGATTTATTACAACACGAGTAATGATTTATTACAACAGTAGTAATGATGTATTACAACACGAGTAATGATTTATTACAACACGAGTAATGATTTATTACAACACGAGTAATGATTTATTACAACACGAGTAATGATTTACTACAACACGAGTAATGATTTACTACAACACGAGTAATGATTTATGTGCATTATTTGGATTATTCAGACTACTGTTCTCATCTTGGATGTTATTCTAACAACATTTCGATCGACCTGCTTCAGGTGTGTCGTGTCGGACACAGGAATCTGTACAGAATTTTGAATGAATCCATTTATCTAATCCATGGGGGATAACTTGCTCTCGTTTGATCAGCCATGACAAGGTAGAAGTCTTAATTTGTAATTGTATTCTTAGTATCGCCCGTACCGAAGACTGAACGTTTAATCTGAAAGAGGTTGTCACTTAGAACTGATTATTCACTTATTGCACCACGGATCCTCTCAAGGAATCCGGTCAAAATTCCGTACAGGTTCGTGAGTTTGACAAGACACACATGAAGAAGGTCGGATTTACATCGATCGAAACGTTATGAAAACAATATCCAAGGTGAGAACAGTCACCCAAATTATGAATCCTCATCTCAAAGATTCTGAAGCAGCAATCGTTTAGACAAACAAAAAGAAATGTAGAAGACTATTTTATTCAACTTTACACAAAACAATATTAAATTGACACAAAACAATATTAAATTAACACAAAACAATATTAAATCGACACAAAACAATATTAAATTAACACAAGGTAATAAACAGCAAAGTTAGATTGAAGCACATTCTCAGTCTTTTGTGGGTTTATCGCTTATTTTAAAATAGAAAACATGAAGAGCATTTGTTATTGCACCGATTCCTCCAATGATGCACATGCTTACATTTTGTAATTTAAATATTCCATACATGAATTTGGTTGAAGTGGATTTTGCAAAACAGGACTCACATACATAATAAACATAGATAAATCTTACTAGGGGTGGGACGTAATGGGTGAAAATTTCAGATTCATGTGAGTAGTATTTTTTTTGTGTTCATTTATACATAAATAACACTAAACAATCAAACATTTTGAAAATCTTGCAAAATTCAGAAAGTGCAAGCCAATAGTTTTTGGCTATTTTACATTCATGAAAATCCTTTCACAGCCTGAAAATGGTCCTAAATTAAAGTACTATATCAGATTTAGCCATCTATATCCATTCATAGCTTTTGAGGATGTTTTAGGACCTGTAATGTCGCATGAAACCATTTTTTCACCGAAAAATGATGGATGTTGAGTCCCGTGAAGCCCTAACGGCTATTTTTGGCCTGCACCTGAATTTTACAAATTTTTCAAAATGTTTGATTGTTTAGTGTTATTTATGTATAAATGAACACAAAAAATACTACTCGCATGAATCTAAAATTTTCACCCATTACGCCCCACCCCTAATCTTACACGTGTTTCTGGAGAAAATTTAAAGCATACGTGAATGAAATCCAAGTTATCAAATGAATATTCCATCTTCAGAGATAATTACCAGATGAAAACTTCATAAGATCCAAGTAAGCATTCAGATACGTATCAGAATCGTCAATTGCGATAATATCGAGGTAATACACGCCAAAACTCAAAACAATCAATAGATTCTCATAAGAATCGATCTGAACTCGATAAAAAGAATTGGAATTTTATTGTCACATAAATATAGATACATAAATAAACATACATGCATACAATAGTAATAAAGCTAACAATATTATGGATTTATTTCTTTTCATTTTTTTAGTTTCCAGTCAACGGATATACGTGAATCATCAGTTCTAAGTGACAGCCTCTTCCAGATTAAACGTTCAGTCCTCAGTATGTGCGATACTAAGAATACAATTACAAATTAAGACTTCTACCTGGTCATGGCTGATCAAACGAGAGCAAGTTACCCCCGTGGATTAGATAAATAGATCCATTCAAAATTCTGTACAGATTCCTGAGTCCGACACGACACACCTGAATCAGGCTTAGACACACAAATTTTGAAATGACAACATTTGTTAACACTGTTTGCTGACAACAATCAGGGTCGTAGATTCTAAGCAAATCCATTGCTTAGAGAGTCAAAATTTAGTAAAATTGGCCAATTAAAAAAATAAAAATAAAAATCTTATAATAGCATAATAGCAAAAAATGCCTAAAACAGAATAGTAACATCTGTTTGATTAATAATAAAAATTTATTTTGTTAGAGCCGTTTTTTATCATGTATAATTTATTCATTCATAATAAAAGACCCCCCCCCTCCAAAGTTGCTGAATTAAAAAAAAAATTAAAAAATTGTACTGACCCAAGGTCTCTTTACTTTCATTTTTCTTGGACTTAAAAACATTTTTCTTTAAACTAAATTATATTACTGAACCAAATTGTTAAAAAACTATAACTAATCATTGTTATGGTAATGTTTTAATCTCTATTTATAAAATGAATGGATGTAAAAAAAAAAAAAATAAAAAAAAATTCTCAAACTTGTAATCTCTTTAGTACATGATGATTTGCTAAGAAATTTAAAACCAGTTTAAACGACTTTCTAAGTTTACATGCTTCCAAATTCCGAAAGGTCATAAAGTACCCCCCCCCCCCCACAATTATTAATTTTTTTTTTTAAATGGCTGACTTATTCAAAGAAAAATGCATTCTGGTGGATTTAATTTCATAATTTATTTTTTAAATATGAATTTCAAAATGTTCGTTTCAATACATTATGCTATTATTGCATTTTTGATCTCGATATTCGATTAATATTTATCCATCTCCTCTCAAGGTTAGACAAGGTCAAGTGAGGTTTTGAAAAGCCAAAATGCTTGAGCAGCCCCGTTAGTATTCACCGGTAGAGACGATTCAGGCAATTTAGCAATAAACTAACCCCTTTCTCAAAGCGTAGACCTCCTAGGACTACACAGAACCATACCTCATTCCAACAGTAACAAGGCTACCGTCGTTCTGTCAAGGACGTATCCTTGACCGGTACTCGATTAAAAGTAAATAAAAAATGTGTGAATCACGTAGAGGCGAGAAATACATATACACACGAGAAGTGCTCACACAAGTTTAGTAATATAGATGATGTGCAAAGCAACTCAATTTGTTAATAGCCCTAGTTTTTTTTTTTTTTTTTTAATCTGTCCTAACAATAACTAACCTTCAAGATAGAAATATTTTTTAAATATCCATAGAAATGGCATTAATTTGAAGTTTCAATTAAATCGCCTTTCAGTAGAGTAAAGTAGCTAATCCTAATTTTTCATACACCACAAACACTAGCTGTCTCTACTTACTTGCCTCCCCACGAGAGCAGAGTTAAACACAATGTCATATTTTTTTTAATGTGGGGAAATCCAGCTCCCCCCAAAAAGGGCACTGAGTGAGGACAAAAATTTAAATTGATCCAGTCTAGCATTTCTCCTTGACTGACCGAGGACAGAAAAGTGCAGTACCTCTCTATTTCTAGGACTTCGGACTAATATCAGAGTGGGTATAGTTCTGTTCGGTCTCAGAATGGTGTGCTCCCAAGCATTACCTCCTCCTTCGGGGTGCATTGGTCTATTGTTGCCGATTGAGGGTCGATCAAAGCAACTATTGCAACCATCAAGAATGTACCCCTTTTTTTAAGGAGCTCCCCCCCCCCCCCCGCATTAAACAGACCTACCCATGTCACATACAGTCCCCGTGTGGGGCAAAAATGTAAGTATTACCATGCATAAAGGGCTTTTGTGTAGATAAAACATAACTACTTTAGAAGAACAGTGATGAAATCCTATTTAAAAAAAAATAAAAAATAAAGAGGACAAAAAAGGGAGAAGGATCTATTTATCTACCTCCCACGTGACACAAGGTCGGAAAGTGGAATTTGATAAGTCAGCACCCTAAAGGAAGAGCACTTATGACCCTCAAAAAATACCTGGGCAGCCCCGTCGGCATTACCCGGTAGGGATGCCTCACGCGATTAGCAATAAACCAACCCCTTCTCAAAGGGTGAGAAGGTAAAGCCTGGGAAGGATCAAAACTGAACGATGGGTGATTCGGTTTAAGGACAGTCGACTGGATCGTGGAAGGGGGGGGGGGGGGGTACCGGTGGGTCCACGTGCTGGAAGTAGCAGCAACCGAAAGCATCTCTCATAGAAAAGAGGAAGAAAGGTAGTAGCAACTTATTTAGATAGATAGATAGATAGAGAGAGAGAGAGACAGAGAGAGAGAGAGAGAGGGCAAAAATGACGGACGACTTTTGTTGAAGCGATTCGGTTGTAAACTATCTCATAAAAGATTTACTTTTACCCTTTTTTACGAATATTCTTCCCATTATTTGTCAGTATTTTGGAAAATCAAAATAGCACTTTTAAATTACGCACAATAAATAAATTTTTTTAATTCATTTTCTTTGTTAGAACGATAGGTGATTGTATACGACCCCGGCCCCAAATCCCTGGCATGATCACGTGACATTATTTTCACCGGTATATTACCGGTGAAAATAATGTCTCGCACCAAAAATAAATATCGGCAACAGGGAAAGATCCGACATTTAATATATTTTGTTTTATTTACTTGGTTACTTTTATCTTTTTGTAATTTTATTGATGTGACACGGAACACACGTGAATGTGAGATGCAAACACAGATTCAAAACCATGTCCGGTCCCTAGTCTTCAACATTGCCATCCCATTTGAATGAATTTATGTGGCGACAACAATACGGTCGAACAGAGAGCGAAACATTTAATAATATGCTACTACTACTACTACACATTGCAAACTTTTATCAAGTCAATTAATTACAAAAGATAAACGAAATTTTTTTTAATTAATTTCTGAAAATCACTTCTTGTTTGCATTTGAAATTGCGATTGCCCGGTAATTTTTTTTAATGTGGGACATTATCGGTGAAAATAATATCACGTGATCACGTCAGGGATTTGGGACCGACGTCGTATATAATCACCGAATGATAGGACATAACGTGACATGTAGTTGGTTATATTGAAAGTTTTAGCTTTAAGATGGCTGACATTGAAACATTATCATAACCAGATTGAGTTATAGTTTTATCACAATTTGATGACCAAACAATACCATAGTAATAAAACCTGCTTAGGTAATCACGTCGTTTCCCCCGACGTGATAATTTTGCTCGCAAAACAGGCCGCCATATTGGAAATATGCCAGTATGTCGGCTTGTAAAAAGTGTTTTTTTTTTCTTCTTCCTATTTTATACGTAATACTTAATTGATTTTAAGGCACATCTTCGTCTTTTCTCACAGTCCGTTTTTCACAACTTTTTACTGACCAGTTTTTTCTCCTTTTTTCGGTGTACACTTACCTATCAGGCTGCTAGAGAATTCCGGGGTTTTTGGAAAAAAATTCAAATATTTTACAATTTAGGAGGGGGGATCAGTTTCCAATGTAAATTCAACGTAGACTGATCCCCCTCTTTTTGACCATCTCAATTTAAAAAAAATCTTTTTGGTGTACAATTACTTATCATGTCGCGAGAGAATTCCGTTTTTTTTTTGGAAAGAAATTTAAAAAAAGTGAGATTTTAAGACGTAAACAGTTGCGAAAAGCGGACTATGGTAAAAGGCGAACAAGACTGATCCCCCGTCTTAAAATCTTATTTTTTTAAATTTATTTCCAAAAACACCGGAATTCTATCGAGACATGATAGGTAATTGTAAGCAGAAGAATAATTTTTAAAATTTGAGATGGTCAAAAAGAGGGGGATCAGTCTACGTTGAATTTACATTGAAAACTGATCCCCCGTCTTAAAATCTCAATTTAACAAAATTTCTTTCCGAAAACACCGGAATTCTCTATTGACATGATAGGTAATTATACACCGAAAAAGATTTTTTTTTAAATTGAGATGGTCAAAAAGAGGGGGATCAGTCTACGTTGAATTTACATTGGAAACTGATCCCCCCTCCTAAAATGTAAAATATTTGAATTTTTTTCCAAAAACCCCGGAATTCTCTAGCAGCCTGATAGGTAAGTGTACACCGAAAAAAGAAAAAAAAACTGGTCAGTAAAAAGTTGTGAAAAACGGACTGTGAGAAAAGACGAACATGTGCCGATTTTAATGCTAATACGTTTAGCATGTAATAACCTTTAAAAAAACAAAAACAAATGCAATTGTTGAGCTACTGCATGTCGCCTTTCCGATAAAATTATCCAGTAGAGAAACGACGTGTTTAATTGTTACGATATCGTTTTGCTGTTATAAAACTATAACTTGGTTAAGATAATGTTTTTATGGCAGCCATCTTTAAGCTAATAACTTCAATATAATCTTGCACTTCTAAAATTAATTCTCTAGCCCCCCCCCCCCAAAAAAAAGAATCACTGGTAAAAGTGTATAATAGTTAAAACAGTCGCGAAACCGTAAACATAAACAAATAATTTATAGCAAACGAAGTAGAATTAAATTCTCAAGCGAACTGTATACTTTAACGTATGGAAACTAAATTGCTTCTTTTTTTTTTTTTCAGAACTAAAATTCTGGGCTCTACGGACTCAAATTCTAGTATCTATTAAATTGTGGCGAAGAAGCGCTCCGTAGTCAGCGTGCCGCTATTCCGAATTCGCATCAGCAAGTCGCAATCAATAGAATGTCTCTTCAGTCATCATTTTTAAAAAGCCAATCTTTTTCATGTAAAACTTGCTGATATTTTTTAATGAAAATTAAATATAAAGTAAAAATGGATTTTTTTAATATATGCGATCCGACAGCACTATGATTGGTAGAAAAATTCATATTAAAAAAAACAAAAAAAACATGTATTTGATTACATATATTTTTTAAAATAATTTATTTAAAATAAAAATACAATTTTTTTCCTTTCAGCAAGTTTTAATAAAGTTCTACACGAAAAAGATTGACTTTTTAAAAATTACGACCGGAGAGAGTCTATTGATTGCGACTTGCTGGTGTGAATTCGGAATAGCGGCACGCTGACGACGGGTAGCTATTCTTTTGATACGCTTAAATTGATTTTATACCAAAACGTAGTTAAAGAAAAATAAATTGTTTTGAACTACCAAAATAATTTTTAACGCTATTGATAATGTTTATCCATTCATTTACTTTTTTTTATTATCGCTTCTGTTTGAATTCATGTTTTAAAACATGACGTAAATCATAAATCCATGACGTCACGCCAAAGCTAGAATTATTTTGTTATGGTAATGTTTTAAGCTCTATTTATAAGAAAATACAAATAGCTAAGTTGATAGGTCAGACTAAAGATCAAGGTTTCAATTTCCGATCTGATATTTTGAAATGAGACAAATTCCGTAATTTATTTATTTTAAAAGAGGTGACTAACAGACGAACAAAATCTATTTATATAAGATTTGTTTTCGGTGTTTTTTGTGTCTTATCGTTACATTAAAACAAAATGGCTGACCATGTGGAGCCTTACTTCAGTTAATTTTGCTGAACTTAGACGATAAAGTGTGGTTTTACGAGAGTTTTTGTTTGGGGGGAGGGGGTCAACCGGACTTAGGGTTAGTGGTTGTGCAAGTCATTTTTTTATATTTTTTTTACTATCTTTTTCGCATGATTAATTATAATTATTTTTTGTTTACAATTTCTCTACTGTTAACTATTCTGCACTTTTACCAAATCACTTTATATGCGCCAATCTAAATGTTTCAAAACATTTTCTACGACGTAAACACATTAAACTGTCAATTCAAAAGTTAAGTATGTTGGTTCATTTGCGCTTTAATAAAGCCAAGAAAGAAAGAAAGAAAGAAAAAAAAAAATCACTGTTCGACAGCGCCACTATTTTATCATTGAACCAAAATCGACATTCTAAACAACGTCGCAATCAGAGACGAAAAATATTGAATTGGCGATGACGGGAGAGAAATAAATAAATTTTTAATCGATTTGTTTTCAAGTGCAATTTTTTTTTTTTTTCTAAATATTTCATTATTTGTGAGCGAATTCATGTATTAATATAAATCTTACATCTCTCTTAATAAAATTGCGACCAGAGTGTTTCTCGCCCTTACGTGACTTATATTTTGTATTTACTAGCAATCGAATTTTTACTGAAATAAAAAATGCAATAGCGTAAAATAAATAAATTTTAAAAGTTTTAATAATAAAAAAATCCAATTCCGAAATTAAATCCACCAGGATACACTTCGGTTTCTTCGTAAACAATTCAGCCATTTTAATCTTTTCTCAATAGTAGAAAAATAAATAAAAGAACTATTGTGACTTTACGAAATTTGAACACCTTTAACCTGTCGAAATAGACAGTTGGTAAAAGTTATCACTCGAGAACAAAAAAGAAAATTTATATAAAATGCATTAGAATGAAATTCTCTACCGAACCAGTTTAGTTTTCAGTCACGTGTAGAAACGATTTGAGAGATTTTTTTAAACGGTAAAAAATGTTACAAATCGTTTCCACATTAAAACTATGCGAATTTCATTCTAGTGCGTTTTACATAAAAAAAATTATGTGGGTTTTTTTTTTTTAACGAATTCTGAGTGTTAATCTGTTTTGTACTTTTATAAGAAAGTTATAAACTAGCTTTAAAATTCTCATATTTAAATGACTTAAAGCTTTTAGAAGCTTTTTACATGTTATAATTCGGTAATATTGAAACTTCGCACCCAGCCATGGCGGCAGAAGGTGACGTCAGCACTTTGAAGATAGTGTTACTCGGGGGGGGGGGGGGGGGTACCCTAGCTTACTAAGGCCGATGAATAGTAATTTGTTTTGTTTTCTAAATGAAATAACTCTAAAAAATTTGTTTTAACTGTTAAAAAATAATTTCGGGTTATTAATTTATTTTATTCAGTTTATAACGACAGCTAACAACGAAAAAGGGGATGAACAAAACAAAAAGACAACAAATAAATGGTGCCAAAGGCAAAATAAGTTACTCTGACTAAGTTTATTTGTGTTTTAACTTATTTTAAAGCGCTTTTTTTTTTTTAGTTAAATTTAAAACTAGTGTCGAGACGTAAAGTGGTCAAATGCGCCCATTTTGTGTTTTCAATTTTAACATGACGTCCCGACACTAGTTTTAATTCGACTAAAAAAAACGCTTTAAAATAAGTTAACACAAATAAACTTATTCAAGTTGCTTTTTTTTTCACCACTTTTTCGTTGTTATATGTCGTTATAAATGCCCCGCAAAACAAAATGGCTGTTCATGAGTCCTGCACGGAGATCCTTGATAATTGGTGAAAAATCGAAAAATAAACAAAATAGTGTTAGAAACACACCTAATAAATGTCACCAATCGTGGGAAAATGTAATGTTCTGCCAGTATTTTGTTTAATTTGTAGTTTTTTGAACGATTACCGAAACTCCGTAATTTCAGCAATTTTTTCCCGTTCTAACTGAACAGGTGGACACCAAGTTTGTTTTGAACAAAAAAAAAACGCTTTAAAATAAGTTAAAAAAACTTATCCAGTTCAGTAGAAGAGTACCTTATCTTGTCTTTCGTAACATTTACTTGTTGCCTATTTGTTATTGACCCCTTTTTATGTTAGCTGTCGTTGAAAATGCTCACTTTCCCAATAAAAACGAAAATTTTTGTAATATTTGTTATCACAAAAATCAAATTACTATTTGCCGAACTTAGTAAGCTAGGGTACTTTTCTTTATTCAGATTAACACCGGTCGTAAAGTGCTGACGACACATTCTACCGCCATGGCTGGGTGCGAAGTTTCAATATTATCAATAATAGTTTTATAAATAAAAATGAAAACATTACAACTAGTTTGATAAAAATTGGGTTCAAACTAATAATTTAACGACAAAATAATTTAACTTTCAAAATCCTATTTAAATAAAATAATAAAATACTCCCAGACAACGCCGGGTATGCATAGTATAAGTAGTTGAATAATAAAAAAGGCACATGTGAACTTATAAAGATTTCTCATTTTATGCGGAAATACGGGACGTAGCATAGTTTTTGCAGTGATCTTACAAATCAATTATATAGATTTATTAAATTTTTTCACTTTTTACGGAAAAATATATTTTACGGGGGAAATGATACTTTTACTTAATTCTAATTTGAATGGATTTGTAAACAAGGAAAAACAAAACCTGTTGATAAGTAGCTGCAGTGTGGAACGTATTGTCGAATTGGTTGACATTTTTAGGGAATTAAGGAGTAATCTGACAGTATAGTAAACAGCTGAGAAATCAAAAAAAAAAATTTTAAATTACAACTAATAACTTTCACCAAACGCATTAAAATCTAATTTCCTACCGACCTGTATACTTTTAACGCTCTAAAACTAAGTTGTTGTTTTTTAAATAATATTTTATTCAAAGCTTTCAGAGTAAAATTAATGATTAAAAAAAATAAATAAATAACATTTCGGGAATTATGTCCTTTAATTTGGGCCAGAAATTATTTTCGAAGTTTTCACGACCACGAAGAAATCACGTAAACATCACGTCTGAGATGTTTGTTAATGTTTTCATTATTATATGAAAAAACATGGTCTTGACGCCAATTTAATTCTGGTCATAGGAAATTCGAAAGTGATTTGAAATCTTTAAACTGGCGGGAAAATAATTTGGGGGCTAGAATTAACATCTAAAAAGGTCAAAGTCAAGTATGATGGTTTATTTGTTTTCCCGGTTATAAACCAATGAAAATCAGAGAACTAAATGGCCCATTAGTTTAAAATCATTACAATTATGTATAACCATGTGAAATTCAATAAATTAAAGATCTCAAAATTAAATATTTTGGTTCAAAATTTATTCAGAAAAAAATGTTTTGGTACTTGTAAGGAATGGACGACACAGAGGATTTAATTTTTTATGAAGTCAGTTTCGAGTATTAACTTTATTCTTAGGCGCTACATTTTTTGCCACTAATCTAACTATTCGCATGCTTAGTGTCTTGTCTTTCTACATTTGTTTCGACTTTCAAATCGTAAACGGCTTCGGCCATTTCCGGGACTAAATTCTCAGGATGTCCATTCCTTACAATTACGTTTAAAAAATGGCCGCCCCTTTTGGATATACAAAAAAAATGGTTACTAGTTCTGTCCTACGGTATGTGATCATATTCGGGGCATTTTTAACAAAAGCCAACTATATTCACAGTGTAAAGTGAACCCCAACCGTAAGTTTTTTTCCGTTGACAGCGGGAGGGGGGGGGGGGGGGGCAAGATTTTACCGAAATAAAATCCAGTCCTTAATGTAAAAGATTTTCCCTTCAAAAAATATTCACAAATATCAATTTTGCTCAGAACTTTTTAGATGAACTTTGTATTTTAATTGTTTTAAAAATAAGTTAAAATTAACCATTTAAGTGAAAAAAAAGATTAAATCTCAATTTTTTTATTATTTCATGTATTATTGGCAAAAAAATACAAATTGAATAAACTTTGATTTATTAAAACAGAAACGCAAGATTAAAAAGAGGTAAAAGTACAGAATAGTTAACAGTCGAGAAACCGTAAACAAAAAAAAACAACAAATTACGTATACCCACGCAGTAGAATTTGATTACCGACCTGTATAGTTTTAACGAGCTGAAATGGTTTTAACTTGTTTTATTTGCAAATTTTTTTTCGTTCAAAGCGGTCTTTAAGATACATGAGAAAAATGGCCACTTGCCGCTTAACTATTTGGATGCTTCATTCATTCCTGAAGAAAAAAAAAAACTTACCCTAGCACTAACCCTAAGTCGGGGGGGGGGGTGTCCACTGACTTCGGATTAGTGTAAATTGTTTTTATTTACTATCTTTTCAGGAATTAAGACCCCCCCCCCCCCAAACAGCTAAGCGACAAGTGGCCATTCTTTCTCGTGTCGTAAAGTCGGATGTCAAGAGGAAAATTTTGTTTATTTTTTATTCTTTTCTGAAAATGAATATTTTTAACCAACTTTGAAAGTGATATTTTACTTTCTTTTTTTTTTTAATTATTATTAGCACTCGAGGTTAATTTTATTAGACAGTACATTTTATATACTTTAGCCAAAGATTTAATTAAATTTACATTTTAAAGATTTTTAAATACAAATTAGAATTTATTTCAAGAGAAAAAATAAAAATAAGATTTTTATCGAAATTGAGAAAGAGAAAATAAAAAGTTAAAATGGAGACTATTCTAAAATTGAACACAATTATTTTATTTATCTTCCTCCTACAAGGTAAGATGTGACACAAGGTCGGGAAAAAGGGATTTAAAAAGCCAGCGCCCGAGAAGGTGAGCACTCTGGCCATTAAAAATTGCCTGGGCAACCCCGTCGGCATTCCCCGGTAGGGGCGCCTCTGACAGTAAGCAATAAACTTACTCCTCCCCCAAAGAGGGGAGGCAAAGCCTGGGAGGGTGGACCTAGAACTGCACCGGACAAACCGGCGGAATCAAGACCCGAAGGCCAAGACGATACCACAAACCCAATTATTATTTACTTTTAAAAATATATTTATTTTACTTATATTCACACCAAACAAGGGGTCACATTGTCACTTAGACGTAAGGGGCTACTGTGAATTAGGGGACAGATTTATGTTTGTTCACATTACATTTAAATTTCTGCATTACAGTCAGGGAAACGGAGGAAAGTCCAAAGGCAGACAGTTCGAGGAAGTAAGTTATTTGAGTAGTAGTAGTAGTAAGTTTTCCAGCATCTGGGAACCTTTCCAGTGAAGGGGTGTGATTTTGTTGCTTGTCGGAGGTATTTACGTCGAAAGGGTGAGGGTAAAGTGCTGTAAGTTCGTTGGAGCACATCTAGTTGAAGTACTTGTAAAACATGATGCAACATTGCGGCGATGAAACAGGGGCTGGAACTTGATAGACAGTGTGGGACGGACCTATTAGGTTAGACACTTTTTGGGGGACCCTACTCAAAAGGGAGAGAGACTAGCGGTTGGTGCACCAGTCTAGATGTGACAATATTCCGTGCATGGTCGAATGGTGACTTTGTAGAGATATAAGATACTGGCAGGTGTGCGAAGTTTTCTAGCTCGGTAAAGGGAGCCCACCTTCTTTACAGACTAGGATTTTACTTTTTTGTTTAATAATTGGCGCTAGAAGTCAATTTTTACACAATAGATTGTTTCATACAGTTTAACCAAACATTTGATTAAACATGCATTTTAAATATATTTAAAATTAAATTTTATTTCAAGAAACACACATTTAAAACAATTTATTTTTCTTGAACTTTTCAGCTTTAAGATGGCTGTCATTAAAAAAATTGTTATGAAACTAGAAATTGGTTAAAATAATGGGTGCTTTTGTTTAGTCCCGACATGTTAAGCCTCTAAAAAAAAAAAAATAGCTGAAGAAATGACTACACTAAAAATTACGCAAATTCATCCAGTATTTATTAAAGAAAAAATAAAATACGATTTTATCATTCGGTAAACCAGTAAACAAAATTTGAGTTATCTCCCTTGTCTATTTCATAAGTGAAAATGTCTAACGAAACATAAGATCGTTTTTTTTTCTTATTTAATAAATACTGAATGAATTTGCGTATTTTTTTCTGTACAATCTTATTTAGAGCTAACACGTAAGTCGATAAAGTTTATATCTTTTTTAAATATTTTAATGTCGTGGCTAAACAGCAGAATCACTAAATGTTTTAATGGCAGCCATTTTAAAGCTGAAAAGTTCAAGATAACCAACAATTTTATCCAAATTTTAGGCGAAAACAAAAAAATATAATCGAAATAGGGGAGTCAATATTTCACAATTGAACCACATTTATTTCATTCTAAAAAAAAATCAATTATTTGCTTTAAGTTCATCAAAATAAATTATTTTTGATTGGAATAATGTTGGCTATAATTTGTGTTTATGAAATAAATTTAAAAATGTATATTTATTTCAATATAAAATGGGAAAAAAGGAATTAAATTGTCTTTTTTCTAAAAAAAACAATAAAAAACGAAGACACGTTGTTTTCAAAAAATCAAATACTCATCATCATCGTTGTAACCAATAAGAAGGCCGAGCTTCTTTTTTTTCTTAACCAAATAACAATAACATTCGATCGTTTTATAATTAAATAATAATAAAAAATGAGTTTCTAATTGCAACAAATTTACAAAATAATCAAAATTGATGAATAGTAAATTTAAAAGAAACAAATGTCCAATCAAGAAGAGAAGAGAAAAGTAGTTTCTTAACATCAAACTTGAAAAATGAATCGTTTTTCAAACACAAAGATGGCGAAGGAACAGAACGATGCCGGGTGGAGAAGACGAGAATGATGGTTTACAAACAACAGCTTTTTTTGCATGAATTTAGCAACGATTTCGGACTGAAAGTGGCTCAGATGAGTGCACGGGTGTTTGCTCCATGATTTGGAATCGTTGTTGGCCATTTACAAATTAGGCTTACCTGATTAAAATCCTCTTCTAAGTTGTCATACAAATCAATATCGACACCTTCCGCCATTTTTTTTTTACTATTTTCTTTTTTTTTTTGCTTTCCTTCCTCTTCTTTTCTAATTCGAAAACCTGTCGCGCCACCTGGCGGTTAACGGAATAACATTAACAGCTCGCAAGGTAGATAATTTGTAACATTTTTCATCCCCTACAAACCTAACAAAAAATTCATTTAATTTCTTTATTGTTTCAATATCTAAACCCGCTAAAAGAAATTAAAATGTCCTTTAAGAAAATTTCGTTGTTTTCAATATCGTTATCAATAAAATCGTGTGATCACTTCTCATGTGTTTATGTGTGTTTTTCTCGCCTCTACGTAACCAATCATTATTATTTTTTTATTCATTGAAACAAAAAAAAATGAAATATCGTGTAAAATAAAACAATTTTTTTTAAAATACTATTAAACAGTATAATTTAATTGCGAAATTAAAATCGACCAGAATGCATTTTGGTTTCCTCGAAAACAAGTCAGCCATTTTAATCTTTTGTTAATAGTTGAAATAAAAACCAATTACTTCATGACCCTTCGAAATTTGAAAGGGATTTGGGATCCTTTAAACTGTCGAATGGAAAATCATTTAAATTGGCTTTAAATTTGTTAGCAAATCCTAATTTAATTAAAAAGAAGGAAAGTTGGAAAGCGTTTTACATCCAATAATTTTATAAATAGATTAAAACAACGTTACCTTAACAAAAATTAGTTATAATTTTATAACAATTTGGTTCAATTAATAATTTTATGACCAAACGATACTTTAATAAGTAAATTCAACTTTCAAAATCCTTTAAAAAAACTATGACAATTGTGCTTGTTTACACGAAAAAAAAAAGAGTGTGAAAAAATAAAACAAATAGACAACAAATAACTCTTACCAAACGCAAGAAAATTTATTTTTCTACTTGCCTGTATAATTTTTACGTGTGTTTACTGATTGTAAGATTTATTATCTATGTATTTGTTATCGTCACTTTTACTTAGCCAAGCAGTGCTTGAAGCACCACTGGTTTGGATCTTGGTCGTTAATTTCAGGCTTAAAAGATAATCATAATTTAAAAAAAAATACTTACTCTAATCCGATTGGCAACCACCCTCGGACTTAGGCTTATATTCCACTACCCCCCCCCCCTTACTATCTTTTCAGCCTAAAATTGTGTAAGCGGGTAAATGACCCAGAACAGGTACAACACTTTGAATTATTTATTTGTAAATAAAAAATATAATTCATTTACAAATAAGGTACAAGGCCATGAAAAGTGTGGGAAGTAGGGGGAGGGGTCATCCTCTGTCTATCCTACTCTTAATTAGACGCATTTTGACCAAGGCAATCCATAATACAGGCCTGGCAAAGATGCGATTGGGGTCCACGACTGGGGGTGGACATGTGAAGACCAAAATTACTACTAAATAATAATTACTGAGAAAACTTTTAGTAAGAAATTTCTTAGTAATGTCTAGTAATTAGCAACTATACATATTATTAGGAAGCAGCTTACAATAATTGATTTATTTCCATCAAATTAAATGTAAAAAGTACAAAAATATAAAAGAACTAAATTCACAAAAAATCACTTTATTCACCATGAATTAGACACATTTTTGATATTTCAAAAATCATGAGTCATGTTTGTTTATATTGACTACAGAAAATATAATGACATAATATAATCAGAAAGCAAATTCAACATTTTACAAAATCGAATACTTTATGAAAAAAAATAATGTTCGGAAAAATAATTTTGATAATCTTTACAAAATTTGATATGTACAATTTGTTTCTACTGCAGATGAAGAAAATGCTTATTTTATTGGTTTTAATGTAAGTTGATTTTATTATTCAGACTGTGTAGTCTTAATAATAAAATAAACTTACATTAACAAGAACATAAAACCAATGAAATATATGTAAAAAGGGGGTAAATTTATCAAAATTGTTTCTTCAAACATTATTTTGTTCATAAAGTATTCGATTTTGTAAAATGTTGAATTTGCTTTCTGATTGTATTCTTTCATTATATTTTCTGTAATCAAGTAGTTAATATACACAATTTTGGTCTTCACATGTCCACCCTCAGTCATGGACCCCAGTCGCGTGTTTGCCAGGCCTGTATTATGGATCACCTTGATTTCGACCCATTCATCCAAGCATTTCTTCTTCATCATTTGTCCTTCACTTTCACTTCAAAAATCACCACAATACCACTCTAATTAAAATATAACAAATGTGTTCAAATGAATTATACATATATATATAAAATATATATAATATATATATATATATAAAATATATATATATATAAAATATATATACATATATATATATATAAAATATATATAATATATATATATATATATATATATAAAATATATATATATATATAAAATATATATACATATATATATTCTTTAAGATTATTGATAGATCCTTTAAATACTCACACAAATATAGCACTATCTTCAACAAAAACTCCACTAAAATCTCATACTCAACGATGCCTTAGTTAGCCCAAACAATAATTACATCAAACAATAAGAAAATTAAAAAGGCCCAAACTATATCTAACAATACAAACTCTAACACCCATAATATATGCAATTGCTAGAATAAACAACAATGTCTACTTCAAAACGATTGCATATACAAAAATGTAATACGTGTATTACATGTACAGTCACACGATTACTCCCCATAAAACACTAATAATGTAAACTGAAAATTATCTGCCAATACAAATTAACCTTCTCCAATCTCTACACACTACACATTCCCCTTCACCTAATAATAGCCACCCAGACATATCAGAAAATATCTCCAACAACAACTTAATCTATCAAATAAGTCCCACATTAGATAATGTAGACCAACAAGCTCCCCATAATTATAATTCTCCACCCAACAGAGATAATGACCATATCAACACCAACATATCTACAGAGACCATAAAAAATAGAACAGATATAAGATCAGGATCACCCCCTAAAATACACACATACATAGGAGCAACATCGACACTCGTTAAACATCGAATATTGAACCACCTTTAACAGGGAAGACGATGATAATAAAACTGGTACCTCCTAAAAACACTCTAATTAAAAATATTAAGTCAAAAAACACCCCTTTCTCGATTAACGGGTCTATTCTGAAAAAAATTCATACTTTCGTAACTCCAAAACATGCCAATTATGCATATCTGAAGCGGTAATGATAATAACGTATAGTAAGCATAAAAATATAATTAACTTAAATAGCAAATTACTGGCAGCTTGTATGCATAAGAAAAAATTTAATACCCAAAATTGAAACCAACTAGCGAAATACGCCAAAATATTCAGAAAAATCATTACATTAAACTTACCTTTAATATACCTTAAACATATATATATATATATATATATATATATATATATATATATATATATATATATATATGGATATAAATTTATATTATTATAACATTGCACAACTATTTTCAGTTCTTACGACTATCTTTTTGCAGTTAGTTGTTGTGAATCGATGAACTAGTTAAATGGTACATGGTATGCTCTTAAATCTTTTAAACAATGAATTCCCAGTTTCGGCAGTTTACAATATTTTATTTTAAAACTATATATTTCTTCCATTCTCTCTTCGTTTCCGAATACATTTTCTCTTGCTTCCTCCTTTTCTTTTTCTTTTTCTCCCTCTTCTTCATTTTCATTCTCTTTTCTCTTCCCAATATCTAAAATAAGCTTAACCATTAATAAAATGGAAATATCGGTATAATATATCTATGTATCGCTTTATATCTCTATATTTGACCCCCTTCCGGTCTCCTTGCTGATTGAACTTAAATTTTAAATATTAATTCGCGCACAGTCGCCTATATGTGACCTTTCTCTTCCCTGTTTTTGGCTTCACTCCTCTCCCCTCCCTCCCACACCATTTTCTTATGCGACCTTAATATCTACCCCATCCATATCCTTCCTCGACAACCGCCTCTCTTACCCCAATAAACAGGACGCACGCCCCCCTCCTCCCTAACTGTTTTAATAACTCTGACAACCACCAAATACCCCCACCCTCCACAATTAACTTAATCACTTCTACTGCCACCATCTATTCGAGCTCATAATTTATAGTTGCATAAGTGGCCTTTTGAGATTAATTCCCCCTACTGCTACTTTCATTCTGAATTTGAAATCTAGCATTAATTGATACATTAATTAATAGTTTCCACTTCCAACATCTATATATACAGGGTGGCGCAAAAGTCACGCATTAGTTTGAATCAGTAACAACTTTCACATTTAATAAAATTTTCTTATTTTTCAGAATATTACAGATATAAACATTGATAATTTATCATGGAAAAATATAGCACTGAACAACGAACCAAAATGATTGAACTTTACTTCGGAAACCATCGTTCAATAACCTTAACCCAAAGAGCCTATCATCGGCATTATAATGTCAGACAATCTCCCAGTCAGACCACAATTGATCGTCTTGTGGCCCGATTTCGGCAGCAGAGTTCAGTGAGTGATCTTCCACGACCTGGCAGACCACATTCAGTACGGACAGCGGAAAATGTAGCAATCGTTGAGGATAGCATTGCTGAAAATCCAGACACCTTAACTCGAAGACGAGCCACTTAGATTGGGATTCCAGAAGGTCACTTCAAAGAATTTTGCGTGAATTGCATCTGTATCCATACAAAATTCAATTGGTACAGGCATTACAACCCACAGATTTGCAATCACGCGTAGCTTATGCTGTTCACATTCAGCAATTAGCCAGAGAACAAAATGAGTTCATCCATAAGCTGAAAATGAGCGACAAAGCACATTTTCATCTGAAAGGGTTCGTAAATAAGCAAAACTGCAAAATATGGGCCATTGAAAATCCAAGAACCGTTCATCAGCGTGAATTACATCCACTAAAATGTACCGTATGGTGTGGTGTTACCTCGGAAAGAGTGATCGGTCCATATTTCTTTGAAGACGAAGAAGGTGTCGCTGTGACGATAACTGCACAGTGATATCAACAAATGATTGAAATTTTTTAAGGCCAGCTGTTCAGGACAACCCAGAAATGTGGTTCCAACAAGATGGAGCTACTGCCCACACTGCCCGACAAAGTATGGCGCTCTTAAGGGGATTGTTTGGCGAGCGCTTAATTAGCAGATTTTCTGATTTTAACTGCCCTTCACGTTCACCGGATTTAACAGCCCCTGACCTTTTCCTTTGTGGTTATCTTACGGAAAGGGTATATGTGAACAAGCCTACAACGATTCAAGAAGCTTAAAAACAATATCAGACATGAAATCCAAGAACTAGAGCCAGTTATTCTAAGGACGGTAATGGAAAATGCCCTAACTAGAGCCCGTCTTTGTGAGGTCGAAAATGGTGCCCATTTAAAGGATATTATTTTTAAAACCTACTGCAACAAAATTACCAAGTAAATGTATTATTTATCAGAAAAGCCTAGTAAATTACTTGAAATGTTGTAGTTTCTATCACCTAAACAAACCAATGCGCGACTTTTGCACCACCCTGTATATATATATATATATATATATATATATATATATATATATATATATATATATATATTATAATATAAAATGAAGTAATAAAATAAGGTGTCAATCAAATTTTATTAGAATTCAAAGTTCATGCAAAAATTTTTCGCTCTTCTGGCTAGATGTGATGGGATTCAGTCTTGTTTTGCTCAATTCGGATTTAACGGGTTTTCTAATTAAACAACGAACTTGGATTTGACTTGGGTTGCACATGTCGGGATTTCGGAACTTTGATTGGACTTTTTGTATTATTTTGATTGATTTATTTATTATTAACATTGAATATGGACACATTTCGCGACTGGATAACTTTGCCGGCCCCTTCAATTTCACGTATTTGGACTGCTGTTTGTATCTTGGAGTAATGTCCTTCCTGATTATGCTTCTCAACTTGTATGACCTGGATGGACTGTATGGATTCAACAAAAGTATGTTTTTGGATTGATATGTTTGATGTTATGTATTTTTATGTATTTGTGTATATAATTTTATATATTTTCAAAGCGTAATTTTATTGCCTGTAGTAGTATAACTGCGGTAATGGTCCTCTGAAGAGAAGAATTATCTTTGAAAACTCATGAGCTAAGGACTTAAGGATGCTTTGCATGAACTTTGAATTCTAATAAAATTTGATTGACACCTTATTTTATTACTTCATTTTATATTATAATATTAATGCTCTATCCAGTATATTGAGCTTCAGTTTTTTATCCGGATGTTTCACTAATTATAAGATATTAGTTGACGCTTATATCTTTTGTTGGATTGCTTCATATATATATATATATATATATATATATATATATATATATATATATCTTCTCTATACATATAAAGTTGAGTTGTTAGTCACACTGAGATTGTTATTTAAAGCCAACTTTTCTTTTTAGCAAGTAAAAACAGCTTCATAATAGACTCAGCTGCTTCAAAAAGGATAACTAATTTGCATATTTCTTGAAAAAATGAACTCTCATTAATTCATTATTCGTTTTTTCTGTTTTCTTATTGGATAGTTGGCTTTATTTAACTATTATGCAGTTTTATTCATGCATATTTTCTACATTGTGAATAATTGTGTAGCATTTCATAGGAAAAGTTATCGCACACACACACACACACACACCTATATATATGTGTGTGTTTTTACAAACAATATCTATTTTTAAAAATTATAGTCCTCATAATATCTGAAATGTATCCAATTGTAAACTCAATGAAGCTGTATTACAAGATTTAGAGCATATATCTCTTATATTTGCATTCCATAGACCATAGTGAATTAATCCCAAACCATAATTTACATTGGTTGTAACAACTTCTTTATTTCTGTACTTCGATGAGTTTTTTGTTTTTTTACATCTCTCAGATGTTTTTGTTATGATATGTTTTTTCGCTACTCAACAACATATACTGCAACACTCTGAAGATTGACAAAATTGAACTATATACCTAACATTTTGTTAGGAATATATAAAAATGCAGCCTGTGCACTTTAGAATATTACCATATAATCACTTTGACGGACAATGTACTAAATATTAGACAGGAGATTCTACAGAATTGTTTGCACCGGAACTGCTACATGCTATCTAGCTTTAGACTTAGAATGTAGTTGGGAACCAGGTAAAATTAAAAAAAAAAAAACATATTTAGAAATCTAATTTGATCATCTCTAGAATAGTCTATAAGTTTTGACACCAGTGCATGATATACTGATACATGATTTCCCAACAATTCTGTCTTATCTTTCTTTACATTTAAAATTAGGAAATATGTGTTCCTGCAATCAGCAATCAATCAGCGCCACCAAATAAATTAGCATTATGTGGGATTCTGGATAAGCCATGAACAATTAGACTATAATTTAGATAATAAGCATATTCGAGGTTCTATTATAAATTAAATAGTTATCATTAGAATTGTTCAGTAACTATAGTATATTAATATTTTACTCGGAAAAATAAAAGGGGGAATGGGATCAACACTGCATGTAGGGAATATAAAAATCACAAAAAATTCTTCGATGCTCCAAATTGAGTCCCAACCCACTGGGTAGATGAATTGGTAGCTAATAGAAACATTTTTTATCATCAGAACTAAGCTTTTTATCCAAACCAGTGAACGATAAATTCAAACTTTAAGCATTGAATGGCTCTTGGAATTGAGTAGTTAAACTTTCTGTATTTGGTATTGAGTTATCCAGTCGGTTGGAAGGTTAAGAAAATCATTGATACTGTGACATCCTAATTTGTAATGATAGTATAGGGGTGGGTTCGATTTAACTCAATAAATGAGGTGATGAGTTCCTTTTAGATATGTTCTCTCTCTCTCTCTCTCTCTCTCTCTCTCTCTCTCTCTCTCTCTCTCTCTCTCTCTCTCTCTACTTATATTTTAATTGTCGAGTGTGAATTTCTCTTTTCTCATTTTCAAAAATGTAATCATCTCACTTGGATGCTTGACAATACCACAAGGTTGAAATAAATTATTGCATCGATGATTATGTAATTTCGTGTTACTATATATATATATATATATATATATATATATATATATATATATAGTAACAGAACATATATATATATTATATTTGCATTCCATAGACCATGGTGAATTAATTCCAAACCATAATTTTCATTGGTTTAACAACTTCTTTATTTCTGTACTTCGATGAGTTTTTTTTTAACATCGCTCATCATTTTACGCACAAAAGTAATTTATTCAAATTTAATATTCATTCCTAATCATTGATACTGTAACACTCTAATTGATAATGATAGTGTAGGGGTGGGTTCGATTTAACTCAATAAATGAGGTGTTGGGTTCCTTTTATGTTCCATCGGGGTTAAACATAGATTTTGGGAGGGATAGAGGGGTAACTTATGAAAGGGGTTCACGGTTGATTTTGCATCCTAAATTAATAAGTCAATTTCATCCGTATAAGTTGCATTAGAATTCATTGGAATTACGAAATAATATTTGGATCACTGCAACATAACAAGTAAATTAACTCTTCAGCGAATTAGCAACTGAGTTTGTCTATATCCTTCTAGGGTTGAATTAAATTTCTGAACAAAGGGGAACAACTCTTAAATTCTAAAAATAAGAGTTACCCCCCTTTCTTCATGTGACTAAAAATCTCTATGGCTTTATGGTCGAGCTCATAGTTTTTTAAATAAATAAATAAAACCAACTCTCGTTATAAATCCAATTAAATATAATTGTGTGTTTTTTTCACTTAAAAAAATAAAAATAAAAATAAATGATTAGGAGAGATTTGCTTTTGATATTTTAATTCCCTGATACTAATGTTTTTTTTATATATTTGCACTCGATTTGCTGCGGGGCTGGTCATTTGCATAGTTTAGCAGCAAAACAATGGAGGTTTCGTACTTTATCTCTGGAAATAGCCCTATTAGTTACCGATGGTCTAGGGTTTCAGGGGGTCATTTTCTTCTAATAGATCAATTTCGATCTACTGGCAGGAATTATTTAGGTTAGTTTCGTAAATATTAGCTTTGGGGGCCATCGTTTGAGAAATCTGATTCGTGTGTTTTCTCGAATATGAAAATCTTATTGGGGGGGGGGGGGATTTTTTCTTTTTTTTTCTGAAGTTATCACTTTTTTCCAAAGTGAGTATTTTACCTTTATATACTTCAATTTGCCGAATTTTTATCAGAAATCAACTTGGATTTTAACCGTATTTCCCCTCCGGTGTTTTTATTATGACATGTTTTTTCACTATTCAACAACATATACTGCAACCCTCGGAAAATTGACAAAATTGGACTAATTGAAAAAAATACACTTATCCGAATTTTGCCATAAAACGCGCGTATAGGATAGGAATGAAAATTAAATTTGAATAAATTACTTTTGTGCGTAAAATGAGAGATGTAAAAACAAAAACTCATCGAAATACAGAAATAAAGAAGTTGTCAAAAGCAATTGTAATTATGGTTTTTGATTAATTCACTATGGTTTATGAAATGCAAATATAAAAATATAATATATATATATATATATATATATATATATTCGAATTGTGTGTATTTAGGCAGCATTCGTCTGTTTAATTATACTTTTTTTATTTTTTCAATTTTTCTGATGGTCTTTTTTGTATTAAAATTTAAAAAAATGAATAAATGTTCCATAGGTTTCACGAACGTTTTCGATTCTTCATCGAATCATCCTCAGGTGTCTGAAGAAAGAAGAGAATGTTAAAAAAAAACGGTGGAGAAACGCGCAGAGAACGTTTTCCGTATTGTTCCAGGAAGTCGTTGACGATTTCAAATTCAGCAACGCTGGATGGCATCACAGAACAAAATCGCATTACGTTAAGTATTTTAAAATGTTGCCACTGGTTTCATATGCGATGTTGTTAATTTTAGGCTGTTGTGTTTTTATGTAGATAGCTTCGAGTATTTTTAATTTTTTTAAATTGGTTTCGGAATGTATAATTTTAGTGTTATTAACTAGAATTTGTCTTAAATCAGAGGGAGGGCAGTTATGTTTTTGTAGATGTTGGTAAATTAAGCAAGAGCTTACAAGATGCATGATAAGGCGGTGGGATAGAGTATTGCTTGTAAAACCAATGTAGCTATTAGCTTTATTATTATTATGGAAGTTACATTCTCCCAAAGGGCATTTAAATTTATAAATAACATTGGTTCTTTCTAGTTGGGGAAGAATTGTTTTTTACTACAAGATTTTGGGTTTTAAATTTCTTATAGTAAATAATGAGTCTAATGGTATTGTTACTGTCAATTGGGGATATGTATCTGTGTATAATATTTTTCATGGCTTTTTTTTTCTAATCTGAAGTTTGGTTGCATTTGATTACAATAGTATATGTCAATATTGTTTGAGTTGTGATGTTGAATATTATTATTATTTGTACTGGTGTTTTTTAAGTTTCGAATCATTAATTTTATTTGTTCATCAACGATATAATTAGAGAATTTGTTGTTAATAAGTACTTGTTTTATATTTTTTTAATTCAATAAATAGTATTTTTTAGAGGAGTAGATTAATTTGGCACGGTTTAATGGATTTTTAACAATGGCTATTTTGTAGCGATAGGGACACTCGCTCTTGAAGTTTAAAAGACTAGAATTTAAGCTGGTTGGTTTTTTATAAGTGGAAGTGTTAAACGATTTATTAGAACATCTAGGAATGGGATTTTGTTATTTACGCTCAGTTCTATGTTGAATTTAAGAACAGAGTTTTTTTTGGAAAAGGTCTTGAAGTTTGTGTATGTGTTCATTGTTATATATATATATATATATATATATATATATATATATATATATATATATATATAAGGTTGGTGGGAGAGAACCCCAGCATAGTGCTCGATTATTAAGAAAAATAAGAGTGTAATATATATTAATATATGTATTACAGAAGATCAGAACAACATTGGTACCGTCTGTTTCAAATCAGGTCAGCATGACATTAGTATGGCATCGACATAAGTTTGGCGCTCTTGTATAAGCAGTAACCGATCTGAGGAGATAACTCTATTTTTCTTAGCCGCCACTATTCCGAATTCGCTTATACTTTGGCAAGGGAGATAACTTTGTTTATTAATAAAAAAAACATGTTACGGTTTTGAAATGCGTTAAAAACCCTAACTCTAAACCATTCAAAATAACTTTAAGCACTTTTATTTACATGACACAAATTGTATACACTTTATATAAACATAAAAAGTTATTTTCTTTCATGCTGCGATAAACAAAGTTATCTCAATTGCCAAAGTATAAGCGAATTCAGAATAGCGGCGGCTAAGAAAAATTGAGTTATCTCCCTCAGATCGGTTACTGCTTATACAAGAGCGCCATAAGTTTCATGGATCAAAAAAAAACTTTTTTTGCTGGCCCATGACTAGGGTATCGGCAGAATTTGCCGGTAGAAATACCGAAAGGGTAAAAATTATGAAAATTAAAATTATACATAGAATCGAAATATCGTCAGTGAGTCACATAACGCGCGAGCTGCTATTATTCCGTTGAGGAGTCCAGCATCAACTTCTGTCGATAGACATGAAGCAATACAGATAGGCCGAGAATAAAAAACAAAAGGTTAAAGCCGTTTCACTTGCGGATGCAAGAAACAGGCCAGACTAAATAATAACAATCCTCAACGGAATATTGCAGGTTGCATGTATAGGGAACAATAAGTTTACAAAATCAATAAATGATCAAATAAAAGATTTTTTTGTTGTGATGAATCCTCTCTGGAAAAAATATCTTGGTAAACTCTCCAAATATGTATACATTATATATATATATATATATATATATATATATAGTGAGTGAGAGAGAGAGAGAGAGAGAGAGAGAATGGTAGTTTGCTTGAAGCATTGCTGGGAATAGTAGTAGTATGTTTTTAAAAGGCTGTGGGCAATGCAAATTCCGGGTAAGATGTAAGCTGGAAGAAACAAAAATAATAAATCGAATTCGAAATGGGACTTACTATTGATTTTTTCTTAAAATCTTACATAACAGCAAGTGTGGTGTTAGCTGTTTGTGTGATGTCCGGATGATTATAAAAATCATTTATTTAATATTTCGGGAAAAGAAAGTTCTCTTTGTCAAAAATAATAAAGACCAGAGGAAAACTCTGTCTGCGCAGAGAATCTGCCAAAATGGATGCCAGAATATAGAGGCAGATAGGAGCAAACCAGTCCCACAGAGAATAGAAATTAATAAGTTTTATATATATATATATATATATATATATATATATATATATATATATATATATATATATTCTAGAGATGAAAGATGGGAATAAAATTTTTTAAAGATACAATATTTCTTAGAACATCAAAAGTTCAGAGCAAGGAGCTTCATATCCTTAATCCATGGATTTTCAAAGATAAACTCTTTTCATCAGAGGATAGAGAAAAACCGACAATTCCCTATCCTCTGATGAAAAGAGTTTATCTTTGAAAATCCATGGATTAAGGATATGAAGCTCCTTGCTCTGAATTTTTGATGTTCTAAGAAAAATTGTATCTTTACAATATTTTATTCTCATCTTTCATCTCTAAAGTTGATTGCTCTATTCAATATATTGAGCTTAATATTATCACGATAGATTATTATTAAACGATAATTCAATTATCATTAATTTAATTCAACATTTAAATGATATATATATATATATATATATATATATATATATATATATATGTACATATATATATATATATATATATATATATGTACATATATATATATATATATATATATATATATATATATATATATATATATATGTACATATATATATATATATATATATATATATATGTACATATATATATATATATATATATATATATATATATATATATATATATATTCCTGAAAAATTCTTGGTCTGATGGGGTTGACTTTCTTGGAAAAGTACAACCGAAACATGTATGCACATATGTAACCAATAATGTTTGTATAAATAAAAATGTATACTTATAAACAGCTCTACTTGGTATTGAGCACTTTTTATAAACACTTGAGTTTCTACGGATTTACATTTACAGAAACTAATACAATACATGTACGATATATATATATATATATATATATATATATATATATATATATATATATATATATGCACAGGATATTCTCTTAAACAAATGAACGGATCATGAAGAATTTTGGAATATACTTTCTAGCCAACACGGTGAGTAACATGAGCACATTATTAATTTTGTAAACTTTACCATTTAGGGGTGTGCCCTCACAAACTTGCACCCACTCCCCTAAAATCTTTTAAACTTCAGTATTAGGTACAGGATATGAATCTGAGCAAATGTTGTGATTTACGCCTATTTTATAATCTCCACATATACGTATGTCTCCATCTGACTTTCTTAAAACTACAATGGGTGATGTCGACTTGCTACCTCTAGATGGAACATATTCAAGAAGGTCCTGTTCTATTAATTTTCATAATTGTGTTACTACTAATGGCAACAAATGTACTGGTAATATTCATGCCTCATAATAAGAGGGGGTAACATTTTCTTTTGATTTTAAACTTGTTTTATAGCTTTTTAACTTTCCGGGTTTCTTTTTCATTTTTATCTCATCAATTAATTTGGTAGAATTTATGTTAAGCACATCGTTTCCAAGAAGTCTGTGGTTCTTTTTACAAATTGTGACAATTACAGGTATTACTTCAAATTTATTATCGAACGCAAAGGAACCTTCAAAGTGTAGAATAGAAAGTGGGGCTAAAGAGAGAGAACAGTGCACTCCCTTAAATAACCTTCGGGACCAGTGCTCTGCCCGCATAAGAGAGTGTTTCTGATTGGCTAAATCAGAATTAAATGTTCGTTCCAATCAGCACCCAGCTTACACATGAAGCAGATTAGGAGAGTAGAAAGTGGACCTTGGATTTACTTTCGTCAGCCTCGTAACACTCGCTTCATTTATTTTGTCCTTTAGTCCTCACATTCTATGAGCGATGTTTCTGACAAAGGAGGAAGAATTGCTGTTTTCTGGGTCGAAATTTATCCATGTAACACTTATTGTTGGCTGGTTTTTGACTTTGAAGTAGTATTGTTTGTTTTTTTAGCTCCTTACATCAAGTAGCTTCTTGCCTTGTCTGGAGCCATTTCCATTAAAAAAAAAGATATTTCAAACATCGTTAATGGCGGCTGTTGCTGCTGCTGCTACCGTTTGTAGTAAGGACTACTATTGCTACAAAAGTACCTTAAAGTTTCATGAGAAACCTGTTAGGATCGGGTCGCGTTCCCGACTATAAGCGAGTTCATAAAATCAAGCAATTGTTGCATGTAAAAAACAGAGTAATAATTAACAAACAAAAGGAGGTAGTTCAAATAAGGTTTATTGAACATGTGTGTATGTGGAATGATGACGTGTGTGGTGTATGTATGTGTGTCGATAGAAAACAGTTCTTGAAAAGAGTATGTGAAGAAATGAGTCCGGCGTGGGAAAGTCCTTGAAAGCCGTATACAAAGAAAATGAGTTGAGAACTCTTACCGTTGTTGAACACGTGTTGATGGAGGAAACGTGTGTTGGTTGTTGTTTTGCCGAGGCCAGTTGAAGAGAAAAGAGAGTGAGACGGAGCGCTAGTGTCAGCGTCGTTCTGCGAGGCCGATTGAAAAGAGAAGAGGGTGATTTTCCGTTTACACCGGTTTTTATAATCAGAAGGGCGGATAACTCTGGTGTCGCTTTTCAGTGCCACCTGTCGGTGAAAAAACGACACCTAACGGCCAACCGGTGCAGTTATGTTTTGAAAGGAGGAGGTAACTGCTACAAACCCATCAAATTGGCAGTTATAAATTACTCCTTCATAAAGTTGGTTTTTCAATGCGTTCTCAGAAATCTTTTGGTATGAGCATTACTGCCAGTAACGATTTGCACATCCAAATCGAAATTGTTGATTTTGTAACAGTTACAGAATTAAGATCTATGGTCTTTTGCACTTGCATGTAATCACTTACAGAGTGATTGGTACGTTATAGGCATGTTATAACTTCCATAGTGATGTGTTAGGCAATTAGAACACTTTGCGCATTCACAACTTTTTTTCCATTTCCGCCCAAACGATTTCGTACCCATTTACAAACAATCCTTTCAGAGACGTCACCGAGACCAGTGAGACTTTGAGCGGCACGTTGACAATACGTCATATTTCCTGGTTTGCCTCTTGTCCAAGTCATGACGAGAGGCAAAACTAAAGACCTGGACTTAATTCCATTTCTATAATACATGACTGTCTTATATCCTTGTTTTTATAACTCTTTCCAGACCGTGATTTGTGTTGACGAAACCGTTGAATAAATTGATTTAGATTGTAGAGAAGAACTTTGTCTTCCTAACTGAAACCTGGTGACCCTTTTCTTCTTAGCAAGCAAGGCCAGTAGGATGGATACAGACACAGCTACTCTACTACAAAATCGCGATCTCCAACAAGCTTCTCATCACCCCAACCCTGAAAACTTTAACTTTTAATATGTCTTTTTTCTTTTGTTTAATATTTTCACATGCCTGTTTTTGTTTTTTAATGAAAAAAACTTCATAGTGATTTTGTTTTCTTCAACTTGAGGATATTTTTAGGCCGACGCTTGTTTATCCTATATATATATATATATATATATATATATATATATATATATATATATATATATATATAAATAAAGATAGATGAAAGAAGAGTGATAAACATGTACGAATGTCCAGATTTATTTCAAACTTCAATTGTTCAATGCAAGGTATATTCTGTAATAAAATTATGTTTATCATTCTTTCCTTAAGCTAAGGCTTTTCAAAGATCGAAATCTTATCATCAGAGGAATTATATAGATAGATAAGTTGGCAATGGAAAAGCCAAAATTCAACATTTGAAAAAATATTAAGAAATGGAGAGTGAAAAAAAGATATGGGGTTTGTCCAGTTGGTAATTGTCCGTTTATAAGGTGTCCAATGAAAGGAGATTTAGATGGAGAATAAAAGTTTTTAGTCAAGGCATGGAAAAGCGTTCAAAAAGGAAGTAACTCCAATAGTTAGATGTTGAATTCAAATCGTAGGTGGAGCATATTTAATCGGAATTTCTTAATATTTTTTCAAATGTTGAATTTTGGCTTTTCCACTGCCAACTTATCTATCTATATAATTCCTCTGATGATAAGATTTCGATCTTTGGAAAGCCTTGGCTCAAGGAAAGAATGATAAACATAATTTTATTACAGAATATACCTTGCATTGAACAATTGAAATAAATCTGAACATTCGTACATGTTTATCACTCTTCTTTCATTTATCTTTATAATTGCTCTATCTCGTATATTGAGCTTAAAACATTTCACTATAGCTTCTATCTACTAACAGTTTACTCTTAGTTTCATATTTGATTCTATATATATATATATATATATATATATATATATATATATATATATATATATATATATATATATTTGGCTGAATCGCGGAAGAACAAAGTTTAATTATTTTTTTCACTCGGGTTGGAAGATATGACCATGTTTGATGACTCAATTCAATCTTATTTTTGTTCAATTCGGATTTGACGGATTCTCTAATTAACAAACGAACTTTGATTTGATTTGGGTTGCCCAGATCAAGACTTTGGAATTTTAAGTGAGTTTATTGAACTTTCTATATTATTTGATTTGATTTATTTATCGTTGTAATAATTAACATAAACATTGGATACTTTTCACTTCATCGATTGTTGACGCATTTCGCGACTGGATAACTTTGTCAGCTCTTTCAATTTCTCGTATTTGGACTAGTACTCATCACCTGGATTAATCTTCAGTCAACCCTCTGGATGTCTTTCCTGATTATGTTTTTAAAATTGTATGACTTGGATGGATTGTATAGATTTAACAAAAAAGTATGTTTTTGGGTTGATATATTTGATGTTATATATTTTTATGTATTTTTGTATAAATTTTTATATATTTTCAAAGTTTAATTTTATTACCTGTAGTGGTATAACTGCGGTAATGGTCCTCTGAAGAGAAGAATTATCTTTGAAAACTCATGAGCTAAGGACTTTAAGATACTTTGCTTGAACTTTGAATTCTAATAAAATTTGATTGACTAAGGTGTCAATCAAATTTTATTACTTCATTTTATATTATAATTTTATATTATAATAATATATATATATATATATATATATATATATAAATTTGTGTTCAAATACAAGCATGCCAATGGAAACAAAGTAACAACTCGAAAAAAAAGAAGTATACAAAAATAATTTATTGTTCGCAAACTCGACTGGGTTTCGCTATGAAGTTGTGGCCTTGAGAATTTGTACAAAGAGAGTCTGTAAATGGTGTGTGCGCATGTAGAGAGGAAAGATTTACGTACCGAATTGTGTGTTCGTAAGTGCGCATATGAAATTGAGTCCACGAAAATGTGTATAACAAAGTCTGAGTAGAACGATGTGTGTGTGTGTGTGTAAATAGTGAGGGAAGTTTACATACCAAATTGTGTGTTTGTGTGGGCACGCACATGGTGTGTGGTGCGTTTACCATGGCCAGACTCGGATCAAAAGGAGAGAGCAATGGTGGAATGTCTGTTGAGGTGGTCTGTCGAGGCCAGTGCCAGAAGAGAAAAACAAAGAGTGAATTTTACTGTCCAGTGCTTTTTATAAGAACTGATAGTAGTGCTGCCTGGCATTTCCAAAGGGCAGATAACTCGGGTCTGAAAACGCCCTCTGGTGGTGGTGTGTGTAATTGTGTTTGAGAAGGGTAGATAATGCTACAAACGCTTTCAATGTTTTTCTTTTTGAATTTGCATACTGCTCAAAAATGCTTTTTTTTAAGCAATTTGTACAAGTTTTTCCAAATGTTGGTAATTTTTCCCTTTTTATTTTGTATTCACGTCCAGTCAATACAAATATTTAAAAACATTTTTTAACATGTACTTATTGGCGAATATTTGTGCTAATGTAATGAAGAGTGCTAATGTATGGCTCCGAAACTTGGGCTGTCTCTGCCGGCACACTAAAGAAACTGCACTGTAATGACAAAGCAATAGTCAGATGGATCTGTTTGGTGAGGCCTGAACAAAGCATACCTTTTGGGTCTCTGCTTGCACAAGTCAACTTGAAAAGCCTTGCGGACATCATGCAGAAGAGCAGACTGCATTGGTTGGGGCACGTTGAGTGCAGCAATGGCTTGATTGCTAAAGTCTGACAGTTGAATGAGTCAGCTGAGAAGACCACAACTGGCAGACCCAAGTTGTCTTGGGAAGACGTGGTCAAACGTGATAGGAAGGCCATGAGTATGGATTCCGTCAAGCCTCACCAAAGACAAGAATGGAGGGGAAGACTTAGATCAAGACTAGACAATCAGGCCTCACTTTCATCAGAGGATTAATTGTGACCTGATTCAGCAAATAAACCGGTTGATGATGAATATGATGCGTATGATGATATAAATACTGTCATAATTTTGTTTATTTCAATTGACTATATAATAGCTCAGTTTGACCGAAAGGTTCAAATATTGAGCTGAGTTGATACCTGCAATATTTCTGAGTATATATTACTTTGAGCTTGACTAAATCTCCTTTGCTCACTTCCTCAGTTGACCCCTGATACGCGTATGCTACTCAAGCAGAAAGATAGAGGATTACATAGTAAATTAATTTCCCTTTCTGGAAACCATTAATGACAGACCTAAGTTGTCTTAGGAAGACGTGGTTAAACGTGATAGGAAAGCCATGGGTATGGATTCCGTCCAGCCTCACCAAAGACAAGAATGGAGGGGAAGACTTAGATCAAGACTAGACAATCAGGCCCCATCCTCATCAGAGGATTGACTGTGGCCTGATTCAACAAATAAACGGTTGTTGTTGATGAAGATGATGATGAAGATGATGATGATGATGACGATGATGATGAAGATGATGAATATGATGAAGATGATGATGATGAAGATGATGAAGATGATGATGATGATGATGATGATGATGAGTAGTAGTAGTAGTTGTTGACTTTTATACTGGTTGTATTTCTGTGTTAATTCTTGTTGCTGTATAAATTCAATGCAGTTGGGGTCGGTCACTGGTGATCGGTCTTACAAGTAAGAGGCAAAAATGCGTCAATGGCAAAGAAGAAAAGACAAACGCAGATGAACAGTGTAAAAATAACAAGAAGTTACGAAAGGTAACTTAAACTAATCCCCACAGCACAAGGCAATAAAAAATGTGGGGAGTGTGTGTGTGGGTGTGGCATAGGTGGTCATCCTCTGTCTATCTTACTTTAGACGCATTTTGACCCATTCGTACACCATGTTCACTTCAGCAATCACCATAATACCACATTTACTCTATGGACTACCCAGGAGGTCCACCCTCCCAGGCTTCGCCTTCCCTCTTTGGGGAGGAGTAAGTTTATTGCTTACTGCCTGAGGCGCCCCTACCGGGGAATGCCGACGGGGCTGCCCAGGCAATTTTTAATGGCCGGAGTGCTCACCTCTCGGGCGCTGGCTTTTTAAACCCCACTTTCCCGACCCGACCTTGGGTCACATCTTACTTGTGAGAGTAAGATAAAAACTGGCCTTGTGCCTAACTCCTGGAGAGGAGTAAATCAATACTCTATGGACTACCCAACTTAAAATATCTCTGATGGTTTTAAATGAAGGTCAAGTTATATTTACCTTTCTTCCCATGTGACACGAGGTTGGTTCAACATGAGGGAATCCATGTCTCTTCCTGGATTGTTGTAAAATTGGCTGTAATCTGCATTCTTCGCTGGGGCACCCCAGGCAACCAGTAATAAAACGGAAAAAACTGATCTTTAAGGATCCCTAAACGAAAAAAAAAGAAGGCTGACAGACAGTGAGAGATTTAAAAAAGAAATGTTCATATTGTCACCCAGACTTAGGGTTAGTAGTAGTGTCAAATTAGGGTTAAACATGGTCGGCTAAAATCTGATTTTTAAATCGATTTAAATCAGAATAAAATTTAAATTTAATGTTAACTTAAAAGTCATAAAAAACATATGCCCTTCCTTGACTCTATCACTAACCATAAGTCCGGGTGGCTATAAGAAAAATAAATTAATAATAAATTTAAAAAAAAATCACCAGGAAAGGTGTGTACAACGAGACCCTTAAAGTGAAATTTTGCCCAATAAAGCTATCCTTCTCCCGAAAGAGGAGGTAATACCCGGGAGGATGTCCCCCTCACTCGAGAATATTGTCTGTATTAATGTACTTATTTACTTGTCTCTCAACGAGGGAAGAGTTAGACACGAGGTCGTTTTTTTTTGGGGGGGGGGGACTTTTTTTGTTTTTTACCCACCACTGTGTAGTATCTGTTCTGTCCTCGGTCGTGAAGAATAGATCCTTCTAGACTGAGGCAATTTTAATTTTTGTCCCAACTCAGAGTGCGGTGCTTTTTCGTTTTTTACTCACCACTTGTATTTGCATTTTTTTACGGACTCTTTTTTTTAATGTAAAATGATCTCCCATTTCCTGACCATCACCAACTTGACCAATTTTTTTTTCTTCTGCCTACACTTACCGATTATGTCGTTAGAGAATTCCGTTTTTGTTTGTTTGTTTGTTTTTATTCCCAATATTTTAGATTTTAGACTGGGGATAACTTTGCTGTATAAATTTAACGTAAAATGATCACCCACTTCGGGACCATAACTAACTTCCGGACTTCTAAACAGAATAGCATGCAATCATAACAACATTAGTTTTAATGTTATTACGTAGTAACCAAACTTTCTGTTGGTGGTGGAGATGATATTTTGTGTCTGTGGGGGTGGGGGGGGGGAGGTAACTAATCTTGTCCAAGTTTTTTTTCTAATTTTTTTCTATACAAAATACTAAACAAAATAGAATAATCTTTTTTTTTTTCAAGAAATAATGTTTCTGAGCACCGGAATGTGTTTTTTTTTTTATTTAATGTTTTTTTTTTTTTTTAAATATTTACTGAAAATAATGTTTTTGGGGAGGGTTAGGGTTTAGGGTAAGGTTTAGAGTTAGGGTTAGGGCATTTCCATTTCTAAGAAAAAGGTTTGATTCCGGAAGTTACTCCATTTCCAAGAAAAAAAGTTTTCACTATTATTTTAAAAAAATGTTTTGAAAACAATCAAATAAAAACAAATAAATTATTTTTCAAATAGTCTGTATTATGTTAATTATTAGATTATGATGAAAGAAAAGTCTGAATTTAATATGACAAAAAGGAAAGTCTGAAATTAATATGAATAAAAAAATTGTTGTATCACTTTCAGGCATCCGTAGACACTTTCTTCAACCTTTTTACACCGGAAGCCAGCGGCCCTCCGTGTTCTTCGCATCTGCCAGTAATTTCGCTCTGTTTTGCTTGTTTTATTTGTTTTGTTGTTTAAAAAATTTCTTGCAAATATAACTAAAAATTATACGACGCAGCAACGTATCAAACAAATAAATTATTTGATAACAGTAACTTCGCTATGTTTTGCATGTTTTGTTGTTTCTTTTAGAAAATTTCTTGAAAATATAACTTAAAATTACAGGACGCAGCACCGTATCAAAATTGTCGTCTGGTACCATTCGACTCGTCAACACCCGGGCGTTTGCGTAGGACAGCCGAACGCTTCCGAGTCGAAACTGGGTCAGGATCGCTATCAGTACCTTTTTTTGTTGTTGTTTGAATCGTATTTTTTATTTGGTCTTTTTTAGGGTTTTGCTGGATTTTATTTTACCCTTTTTATATAGTATTTTTTTTGTATTCGCTGTTTTAGACTTTTAGTATTTTTTTGGTGCTTGTGCATATCAACCCTGACATGTTAGACCGCTCTTAAAAATAAAATAGCTAAAGAAATGTATAAACTTTGTTAGGTACTTACGTGGTAGATGAAAAAAAGACTGTACACCAAAAATTATGCAAATTCATCTAGTATTTATTTAATTATAAATAAAAAACGATTTTATCACTCGGTAGATATTTCCACCATTTTCCAGTGGTCAAGATCGATAACTCATATTTTCACGATTTCGGGGTTTGTTTACAAAAATGTCAAAATGTACGTAAAATCATTTTTTTTCTTTTTCTTATAATTTAATAACTACTGGATGAATTTGCGTAATTTTTTCTGCACAATCTTATTTTCAGCTAACACGTAAGTACATAATAAAGTTTATACATTCTTTAAATATTTCAATGTCAGGGTTGATATGCACAAGTACCTTTTTTTTCTCACATTTTTTTCTTTAAAAAGAAAAAGCAATGTCTGCAGAAGCTATATAAGTCAGGTGAGAGCGTTAACGATCTATTACATAGCATTAAAACAATTTTTCTTTTGCGATGCGTATTTTCTTCTATTTTTTAATTTTTTTTTTTTTGTTGTGTGATTTGGAAATACTCGTTCTCTGAATCTATGCGCCCTGGCAATGCCTTTATACCCCCCCCCCCACGTTCGAGCACCACCAGAAATGATTCCCAAATTAACCCCGAACTCACTAGTTTGCCACTGTAACAGAAACTGCTTTAATGTTATGTAGTGAATTCACACTTTATGGAAATTGCTGAGTCAAAAACAGAAAACTAATTATTGTGAAAAAAAAGAAGAATATATACGATGGTGTTATGGTCAGGAATATGTGTGTGTGTGTGTGGGGGGGAGTTATAAAACCTATATATTCAGGCTCTACCATCCTCCTCGGGAAGTGTTGTTTACTATGCTTCCTTGGTCTTTTGGCTAAGATCAAAGTGTAGTATCTGTTCTGACTGTCCTGTGCAGTTATGGGAGGTTAACCCCCTCCCATGCTTTGCCTCCCCTCTTTGGGGAGGAGTAAGTTTATTGCTTACTGTCTGAGGCGACCTGCCCAGGCAATTTTTTGAGATTCACCTCACTCTTCCTCTAGAGTGAAAATTCCCACCTTCCGACCTTGTGTCACATTCTACTTTGTGGGACGTAGATAAATAGGTGTTGTTTACTCCAGTAGAAACCAGACGTTGGATTTTGCTCCAGCAGAGAAATCCGTTCTCCCCACCATTACCAGATCCTGTTGGTGTGGGTCGCTAAGAGAGTTTTTTTGGCCCTTGTATACAACGAGTACACAGCCGAAATTTATTTTAGAAGAGTTCCAATGGTGTGAGAAGGGGCAGACAACTCAACAACATAATTTCACGCCGTAAATATAATACCGGCTGTATTCCACGACAACTTTGGGTTTTTGGTGGCTATGAAAAGGACACTAAATCGGATTTTTTAGTGACGGTCCCGTCCAGAGATGCCGCCACATTAATCCCAATAATAAAAAAATATTTGCGATAATTTAATATTTTAAACTATAAAAAAATAATCTGTTAATCAAAACAATAGGACTGTTCGTTTTGCTGGTTTTGAAATAAAAAAATATACTGTTGATTTTCCCAAATTCTATTTTCTTCAATAAATGTTCTATCAATATACTGTTGATTTTCTCAAATTGTTATTTCTTCGAAAAATGTTCAATTAATTGAATTTGCATGACTTCTTATTTAAGAAATGGATATTTTCCATTTTCGGAGACATTGCGTACTAAAAAAAAAAAGAAAGAGTTATCCGCCCCTTACACCATTGGCACTCTTCTAAAATAAATTTCGCCGTGTACCCGATCTATACAAGAGCCGTTACCCCCCTCTCCTTCTGGGTATCACCTCATAAAATATTTTTCCAACATTCTAGCACTAGCTAGCTGTTCTGCACAAGTAGTTTGGAATTGTAGAAATTAATTAATAAAAACAAAAACAAACCAAGAAAACAAAAATAAAAAACGAAAAATAATTAGAATTGGTCGGTAATAAATCCCCCCCCCCCCCCAAAAAAAAAGTTTGAAACAAGGTCATTTTTTAATGCAGGGGAAAAAAAATCCAGCTCCCCAAAAGGGGCACTTTAGATTGGAACAACAATAAAAATTGCCTCAGTCTAGAAGAATTTCTCCTTCACTAACCGAGGATAGAAAAGACGAAGTGTAGTACCAGAACCATGGACATATACTACACTTTGCTCATAGCTAAAATGGTCACGAGGATTGGTATTGTTGCAAAGGAAATCAACTTGTGAATTTGTTACCTCCCTTTTTTTATTTGGGTTGCATTTTTCATTTCAACGCGGAAATAGTTCTTTGAAAAACACTCGCATGAAAATTTTAAAAAATTAATCCTTTTTTTTTTAAATTATTTTTTTCTGTGTCTTTTTTTTTTTATTACAAAATCAAGTAGATTTATAAAATCAACAACACAGAATTAACAATACGGAAAGAAAAACGTTGAAAGTGAAACAAAATGTTTAATTTCATTTTTGAAAGAAACTTTCTGTTTCGCCGATCAACAAGTGATTTTTGCTGGGTTGTGGCCCGTCCGATTGAGGTAAGTTCAGAAATCGCACAGAAGCTCATTTTTATTTATTTCTTTTTATTAAATTAAAACAAATATAAATTTATGTTTCGGAATTTGTATCGTCACAACGTTTCGACCGATGTAACCTCCAATCTTCTTCGGGTGCGTCTTTTTCGAAGTTCTAATTGAACTTGGGAACTAGGAAATTACGTCCGGCGTCTCCATTCCCGAGTTCGTAAAGATGCACCTGAAGAAGGTCGGAGGTTACATCGACCGAAACGTTGTGACGGTAAAAGTCCGGAATAGTTAGCAGTCGATATGGTACTGATATCGATCCAGAACCAGCTTTCGTGACGTTCGACTCGGAATCGTTCGGCTGTCCTACGCAAACGGCCGAGTGTTGACGAGCCGAAGCAGCGAGCAGCCGATAACTTTGTTACAAAGTGAAAATAGGTGCTTTCGAAGACGGATTTTTTGTCAGGAAGTTTTTTTGAAGAAAATAAACCCAAAATGAATTACGAACAGCTTTGCACTGCAGTATCATCGCGAGCAAGTAAGAATAAATAATAAAATTAAAAAAAATATGTCGTGATAAAAGTAATTTTGGTACGTTTTTTTTTTTTTTTCAAAAGAAAAATCCTTGTAAATAAAAATACAATATTCATTTTATAACAGTAACCTCGCTATGTTTTTTTTTTCCTGTTGTTTCTTTCAAAAAAATTCATGTAAATATGTTTACTTTTCTTTGTTTCTTTAAAAAATTCCTCACCCTAAACCTAACCCTAAACCCTAACTGTAATCCTAAAAAAAAACCCAAAACAAGCAAAACATTATTATCATAGGACGCAGCACCGTATAAAAAATGTCGTCTGGAACAAATCGGCTCGTCAACTCTCGGGCGTTTGCGTAGAACAGCCGAACGCTTCCGAGTCGAACGTCACGAAAACTGGTTCAGGATCGATAAGAGCACCGTCGATATCTCATAAACAAAAAAATAAAAACAACAAATAATTTATACCAAACGCAGTAGAATTAAATTCTTTACGGAGAAGTTTGCTATAAATCATTTGTTGTTTTATTTTTTGCTTATGATTTCTCGACTGTTAATTATTCTGGACTTTTATCTGTTGGGAATATAACATCCAAGATGAGAATGGTAGTCTGTATAATCCAAATAAAAATTTACAACATGATTTCACTTTATTAATTTTAATTAATTTCACAACAGCACTTTTTATACCTGCCGGAGCTGCCAGAAGCGCCAGTAGCGTGACTCAAATGAACCAAGCAATTGCAATCATTTTAAAATAGATATTTCACCTGCATTAGTAAAAATAAACACCGAATTGTCATTTTATTGACCCCCCCCCCCCTCCCCATGAATACAGTATTTTTCTTTTCGGTTTATTTTTATTTTGTTACTTTTCACAATAGAATTAACCTTAATGGATTTCCCCACATTACTAAGTCTGCTCTCGATTTAAGTAATTGAAATTAAGGAAAGTTATATAAAAAAAATATTTAAAAAAATAGGCAACAAGACATTGCCAGGGCTGCTGCAAAGAAGGTGGGCTCCCTCTACCGTGCCAGTAAACTTCTCACGCCTAACATTATCCTATATCTCTATAAAGCCACCATCCGCCCATGCATGGAGTATTGTTGCCACATCTGAGCTGGTGCATAATCCAATAGTCTCTCTCTTTTAGACAAGGTCCTAAAAAGAGTCGCCAACGGGTGGCACTTTTACCCTCCGCCCCCCCCCCCCCGCGACAGCATTTTGGCCAACGTGACTCAATCGTAGTCACTTATAAACAGAATAGTCTTCCGTATTGACAATTAGCATATATCCCCCCCCCCATGCATTTTTTTTTTTATTGTTTATTGTTTTGTTACCTTACGAAATAGAATGAAGGTTGATGGATTTTTACCCCCCGCCCCCCCCCCCCCCGCGACAGAGCACTGATTTTAAAGAATTTGAAACATTTATTTTTTCAGTGTTTATTTTTAATAATGAAGGTGAAATATCTATTTTAAAATGATTGCGATTGATTGGTTCATTTGAGTCACGCTACGGGCACTTCTGGCGGCTCCGGCGGGTATAAAAAGTGCTGCTCTCAATTTCATCGTTAGAACAAGGGAACCTTAAAAATAAATAAAAATAAAAGCAGAAAACCTTTTTAATAATAAAAAAAAAGAAGAAATTAAGAAAAAGGAAGTAAATACAAAAAAAAAACTCTTTTTAGATCAACTAGCTTAGAGAACAATAAAATTCGTCTTGCATTTTGCTAGGAAGAACTTTGTGTCGGTTAATTTTGTCGGGATTCTAGGGGAAATCTTGGTTACATGTTCATAATACAAGCAATGTCCAGCGCTTTACGCGCTCCACTACTTTTGGAGCTGCTCCCACTCCTGCTCCAACGCTCAAAATTGGAGCTGGCTCCTCTCACGCTCCCCATTTTCAAAAAGGAGCCGCTCCTGCTCCAACTCCTATAAAAAAGAAGCAGCTCTTTTTCAGCGCTCCATAATGAAAATGTACCTTCTTTCATAAACATTCTATTCTGCTAATGAGTTGGTCGAAGGATAGGGGTGGGCGTCAAAGGATCTCGTCAATATGGGTTGGGATGTCACTTTAAGTGTCAGACCGTAAGATAATATTTTGTAAATTTGAGTTATAGGAGAACATGTCGGACGAAGCATAAGATTATACGTAAATTTTCGTTTCCTGAGGTATAAAATAGAAATAGAAAAATCCCTGAAGTATTTTAAAACAATTTTAATTTTCATTACATTAACAACCTATTTTTTCAGAGAAGGAAAATTTGACCCAATATTTTTTCTATTTATTTTGGAAGAGAATTTAGATTTGTATTAAGTAAATAAAGTTTTACTTTTAAAAATTAATAGTGATTATTTTCTTTTTAAAGAAAACATTTCTCTGTTAGAGGAGAGACAGCCAGAGCAACATTAATCGTTTTATGGTTGTTTAACGAACGTAACTATATTGTATAATGTATATTATTATTTACAACAGAGAAACGTGCAAGTACTTTCAAACAAATTGATTTATCCATTTTTTTTTCAATAGTACAATTTGGAGCGCAAAAAAAACCAATGAAGTTTATTTTTTAAAGATTGAATAAAAAAAATACTTTTCATAAGTTGGCCCAAAAATATCAATAAATTGTCAATAAACAATTCAGAGATCCATTTAATGTCTTAAAATTTCATACAAAATATCTGGGAGTTGAAAAAATATCGAGTCAAATTTTCTTCCCCAAAAAAATTAACTGGAGCAAATTTTCCTAGGTCGGGCAAAAACATTTATTGAAATAAAAAATTTGAATAAAAAAGGTGAAAACGTCTATATTTGAAATCTCTAACAAAAACAAACTGTTTACAATTTTAATATTCGATAATAGATTTTTTAAGATAAAGAAAGATATCTAATCTACTTTCGGTTCTAAAAAACAACAAATTAGTCAGAAAGTCTAATTATTTGCTTTTTTAAATTAAAATTTAGGATATTTTCTTTAATTCAATTAAGTTTAAACATCGGTTTAATTGTAGAATAGGGACCTCTGTTTTCTTTCGCTCATTTTGCTTGGTATTCACCCAAACTTTGGATGAAACTGATTGTTGGTCTTAATTGTATTTTTGGTCCTGAAATAAAATTCTCATTTACTTTTTAAAGTGTTGAGAATATAACTTTAATTCCATGTTTAATCGCTGGCGGCCATGTTGGTTTTTATTGTTTTTTCCTTGGACTAAAGATATTTTTTCCTTGGACTAAAGATATTTTTACTGCTTTAACATTTTATTACACACAAAAAAAAAACTTTGAACATTCTATTAACAAAACAAGTTTTAACGGAATTTAACGGCAAACATGAAAAGGTTAAAACATACTAGTTGTGAATTTAAGAATAACAAAATGTCGCCGAAAAGACGACGGGTAAAAATGTGGTATAAAAGTTCAATTTGATATATGCTAAAAGATAAATTAGAATTTTTTGTCAGGACAAAATGTACCATTTCACCCCCAAAATCGATTTTATCAAACATTTGGGTGAATACCGAGCGAAATGGGCGAGAAAATCCAACGGCCCCTATAGTATAATTGAACCTAAAATTCTTTATTTAAAAACACGAATTAAAAGAAAAATTGGCTTATTTATTCAATCAGCAATAAACATCCTTGTCATAAATACAAAAAAAGTTCAAATCTATAAGAAAATAACTTCAAAGACATCTATAAACTCACTGACCCATTTAAAGACATTTGTTGCCAAATTGTCTCCTGCCTTAAGAAAACTGTCCCATCAATAATTTAACATGTCGATGTAAAAATCTGAGAACTTCAAATGTTCTGTTTTTATGCGTAACTCTCTCGTTCTTTCTCTCTCTCTCTTCCTTCCTCCTTTTCCTCTATCTCTCCCTATCTCATTTATCAGAGATACAATTTTAAAAAAATAACTCAGAGTTTAACTGAGACTTTCTTTTCTTTTCCTTTTTATTGCTGAATAAAGAAACTAATGTTTAAAAAAAAAATCAAATAATTTTGGAGCAAGGAGCGCGGAGCGATAAAACCGCGCTCTTTAGTCCCAACTGGAGTTGCTCCCGCCCCACTCCTGCTGAATATAAAATGAGCCCTCCTCTCCTCTGCTCCAGCAAAAAGGAGCATGCTCTTGGAGCGCGCTCCTTTCTGGAGGGCTCCATAAAACCCTGGCAATGTCACATGCAAGGCAAAATAATAATTCATAGGCAATAGGTTGTTTAAATAAAGTGTTTATTGAACGTGTGTAACGACAATGAAACAAAGTACATTCATACGTATACAGTGTGTATGTGGAATGATGAATGCTGTGTGTATATATGTATGTATGTATAATCTGTGTGGAGTTGAAATTATTCATATGATTGAAATGCACATGGGGAAATATGTTCAATAAAGAAATTGTGTATGTGAAAATAAAATGTTTGGGGAAGAAATTGTCTCTGTAGGAATATGAATGCGTGTGTGAAGAAAAATCTCTGACCGAGAAAAACGTGTTTATGAATTTGAACGCATATGATTTTGTGGGTCAGACAAGGAGACTAGCAGCATCTCAGATGACTACTGTCTGCCATGGACGGAACTGAAAAGAGCCCTGTCTGGCATTGTGCACCGGTTTATATAATCAAGAAGGGCAGATAACTCTGTGGTCGTTGTTCAGCGCCACCTGACGGTTAAAAGCGACACCTACTGGCAAACCGGTGCAATTATGTTTGAGAGGGGGAGATAACTGCTACAATTTAAAAAGTGTTTTTTTTCATACTTTTATGCATTTATTTTCCCAGCATCGTCTCCTGCAATAAAATGTATTTATTTTCCTGCATCGAGAGGTTTTATTTCCTTATTCTACCTGAAAAGCGGAGGCTTGGGCCGTTAGCATCGGTTGTGTACGTTTTCAGCGTCACATCTTCTCTTTTCAAAAGACGGCATTCTATACGATTATTCAATTTGTAAATTATAGGTTTAAAGTTACATTGCAATTTAAGATATGACAACATATTCATAAAGATTTAATTTAATATAGATTCTTTTTTTTAAAGAGAATTTTGTAATATTTTCTTTTTCTAACTTTAACAATGGAAGAGAAAAAAAAAGGGCTGTTATTATTTCAAGGGAAATATTTTTATTAATAGTAAATTATGCAGATAGATGAAAATAGCAACCATAGAACTTCAACAGGGTCCCATGAGTATATATATATATATATATATATATATATATATATATATATATATATATATATATATATATATATATATATATATATTATCAGGTACGGACCATGTGTTAGTATTATAGATGGTCTGTACCTGATTATCCTCATTCCCCTGAAGATGGACCCGGATGGGTCTTAAAGTATTTGGGACACAAATCAAAACTATGGCAAATTCATCAGCCAATTCCCCTCCGAAACTAAGATCTTGATTCGGACTATTGAAAGGATCTACCAAAGGATATCTAGACATAAGTTGTCTCTTATATTCAACAATACTTGCCTGCAAGAGAAGATGCTGCCTATATATATATATATATATATATATATATATATATTAAAGAAAGAAAGATGAAGATAAAGAATTGTACAAAGCTTTACTTTATCGAGATAGATCACTACGATATTTCACTTATCGTTAATTCTATTAGCATTAGTATATATATATATATATATATATATATATATATATATATATATATATTGATAATTATAAACATTTCATCTTTAGAACAAAAGTTCTTTATGAATTTGTTACAGGTCATATTCAATGGAATATATAGACAGATGACAACAGAAGCTGAAGAGAGCCGGATGGCTAAGTCCTTCTGTGCTTGAAACCGACGGTACGAATGTTGTACTAATTTTTCTGTACCAAAATAATTAAATATTATGCTCTTAATTTTTAATTTTTAACTTTAATTCTTAATTAATCGAGCACTCTGCTGGGATTTTTCCTGCTATATTACAAAGAAGTTATATATATATATATATAAATATATATATATATATATATATATATATATATATATATATATAATATAAAAAGTTTAAATGAAACCATTAATTAAATTAAGAGATCCCCCCCCCTAATCATTACAAAAATAAAAGAATTCAATTAGCACACTTGAATTGAAAAGTATCTTTTTTGTTTTTTGAATTATTTTTTATATATTTTTTTAAAATTTTACCTATTTCTTCTTTTGAAACGGTGAAGAATTTTATTGTTCGACGAGAATGCGACTTCCATCAAAGATTCTATTGACCGTTTGTTGCTTCCACCCCCGAACCAAAATGAACTTCACATTAAATCCTGTGTTGCATGAACAGTTGCCGCAGTTGGCAAGAAAGATTGCTGTCATTTATCCAGGTAAGGCTATTTTGTTTTCAAATCTGTATAATTTCTACTATCATCGTGTGACGCTAATCAAGAAAATGGCACCTTACCTCATCGAAATAAGCAACCACACATACAGTGGAGCCAAAGGAAAGAAAGCTTAAATGTAAGCCTACATCAATAATATGTCCCGTACTGTCTGCCAAGCTGCTGCCCCTATCACATCACCACGATGTTGCATCTCTGTGCTTGTTTTACAAGTACTTCCATAGAATGTGCTCCGATGAACTTGCTGCACTAGTACACTCTCAACGTAATTGCCCCTGACCAACCTTACTATCAGAAAAATCCCACCCCTTCACTGTAGAGGTCCCCAGATGCCGATAAACCTTTTACTCTAATAGCTTCTTTCCTCGGACTGCTCGCCTTTAGAATTCCATCCCTGCTCCCTGTTTCCCTGACTGTACCAACATGCAGAAATTTAAATGTAAAGTGAACAAACGTCTTGCTGCACAACTTCTCACCCAGGATGCCCCCACCCACCCCCACTACCACCTATAAACATGGCCCCAAATCACAGTAGCTCCTTATGTCTAAGTGACAATATGTCTTGTTTGAGGTGAATAAAAGTTTTTTTAAATATCCGGTTTGCAATTACTTAAAGAGTAGATAGGCTCTGCCTGTTGCCCGGCTTCCACTCTCTTTTTGTCTATTGGTCAGCCAGAGAGGTGTAGCATCATAAGGAAACTTCAAACACTCCCAGTGTTTTACCTTGCTTCTTGACTACAACAAAGAATGTCGTCCCACCCTCTATTTCTCTTTCTTTTTCTTTAGACAACATGGGGATACTCGTTTGTCACTCACTTACTTTCATGTAACTAGTTTGGGCTGCTCTTGTTCTATCAGGTTGAGGGTATGGGATTAACAGCTGGCTGCTATTCTTGACTGGTAGTACAGGAGTCCTAACTCTTAGTAGCGCTAAGAGTGGCTGCTATAGCAACAGTTGTATAATATCAAAATAACTGTAGTGCCATGTCACGCATGGAAAGGGACCCTGCATTTATCTCCAGTGGCTTTTTCGAAGCCACAACTCCTAGATAAAGACTCGGCTAATAGTCTACTTGTGTAAGCTTTGTTTTCTGACATTCAATAAACATCTTCAACTCCCCACATAGGATGCCCCCTGTAAATCTGGCCCCTTTAATCACAGTAGCCCCTTACGACTCAGTGGCAATATGTCTTGTTTGGATTGAACACAAGTACTAAACAAACTTTTCCAATTGAAAGGTGGCTTAAAAATAAACCTGTCAGCCAATCCCATCTTCCAAAATCTTATCAACATTCTTCAAGTGTTACGGCAGCTCGTAAAATCAAGGTGTCTCCTAACAAAGCACCAAAGTTAGTTAAAGGTGGCTGTAGTTTGCAAAAGGTTCTTTTGACTTGAATGTGTAGGAAATAAAACTGAGTGAACCGGACCTACAAAAAGCCAAAGGTCAATCAACCTTTAACTCACTTTAACTTCGGTGGATGAACGAACCAAGGGCTACAAGTTTTCAACGAACACTGCCTTCATCTAACACCAGTTATCGTTACTAAAAGCAATCTTACAACGCGAATTGACTAGAACTTAGTAGCAGTGTAGTTGCCGAATTGACTGAATAAACGAACTAGGCCTGCTTATATTGAGCCTAAATATCATTGATTGGTCAGCAAAACGAATCGTTTGCATGACCGGGCGTGGATCACTTCGTTGTCCCGGATGTTTGTCTATACCTGCTTGTGCAAAACAAATCATTTGCATAACCGGGCACGAATAACTGTAGTACCACGTCGCGCATGGAAAGGGACCCTGCACTTTCATAATATTAAATAAATAGCATTAGAACACCTGAATTTACATCTTGTGCTACCAGATCAGGCTGTCTGAAGATACCGGCTTCCTGACTTAAAATCTTCTTTTTTTTCCTTTCCCTTTGCAACACTCAATCATGTTCTGCAAAGCTAAAAGCAAAAACATTTTTCCTCTACAAACAACCAAACCCAACATCATGAATAAATATCTGAAGATATAAAGAACTTGGAGCATAAAAACTTGTACCAAAATGACCTGCTTCGGCATTAAATAACCCGAAAAGAGTTGATATGCCGTAAGACAAAAATAAATAAATATTTGGAGATATAAAGAACTTGAAGCATAAAAACGGGTTGATATGCCGTAAAACAAAACAACTAAACTAAATTAAACCAAACCTGAATTTACATGACTGGGTTAGGGAGTTCATTGGGAACTGTGCAAATGACTGATAAGTGGTAACTTATTAGATAATAAAATATAAAGTATAATTGAGAAAAAGGTTAATGATCACTCTCATGACACTAAATAATCCCGAAAGTTCGCCATCTGCTTTTTCTTCATCCAGTATTGGTATTTAGGGTGTTGCGAATGTCTAAGACTCTGGGGTCAACAGATCTAATCCTTTAGACTACTACGTATGTCGCCATAGTTATGTTATATTACTGGTTATAACAAGTTGTAAAGTTGGAATCTGGCGTCGTAGAACTCTCGTCTGTTGATCCCGAAACGGGACGATGTGTTGTTTCTATTTGCGTTTCCCAGTTGCAGGGAAACTATTTGTACTAACCGTGCGTCTTTCTTCTTCGCCGCCATTGTCGTTGTCGCCTGCTTTGTGTCGAGCTGCTATCTATCTGTCGCTTTGCTCAGTTTTCCCATCATACCGGCGGTCTCTTCGTAGGCTGAAATCAAACCTTTTACGCACAATAAAATATAACAAGGCTTCTCCTTTTTAATTTAGAGCCATTTTATTACTATCTAGCTTGTCGATACTGAGCAAGTTCGTTGTAGAAGAGAGAGAGGCTTACACTAGTTAATTTTCTAACTACTTGACTATTTGTAAAGGAAGGAAGATGGGGATATCGCTTGGCTCAACTTCGGGGGATCCGAAATCCCCATGCCTGTAATCGCTACATGGCTAATGCGTCTTGACTCTTTGGCTTCCAAGTCCAAAACTGCCGATCTCAACTTAGTTTTCCCACCGGGAAAACTGTGACGTCACGAAACCTCGTGATTGACTCACAGGTGTGACCTAACCCTCGACCCCCAAACCGTGAGAAAACATTGTACCAAAGTTGCACGAGGTGACTCCGCTACAAATCGCGCAAGTCAAACACGATTTCCAACAGATATGTCCAATCCTATAGTGTCACTATCCAACAGTTAGAGTAATGTCCAATATGAATAAAGACCATATTTTGTATTTAGGGTGCTTGGTGTGTACCAGATTCCTGGGTGAGCAAAATAGTTTAATATGAACAAGGACCACCTGATTCTAGCATGTAGGCTATTTGTACCTCATAAAAATCATTTTCGAAACTGAAGAAGACTTTAACGAATAACATTACAAAACAATATATTTATTCTTATCATTAAAAACATTTTTTGGTAGAAAGACATTCTTATCTGTTTTTAAGAGTCATTTTTGCGCATGTATAAATTTGTACAGACATTACTTACCTGGTGGGGAGAGAGTGTGTCTGTTTCTAAGAGTCACTTTTGCGCATGTATAAATTTGTACAGACATTACTTACCTGGTGGGGAGAGAGTGGGTCTGTTTCTAACAGTCATTTTTGCGCATGTATAAATTTGTACAGACATTACTTACCTGGTGGGGAGAGAGTGGGTCTGTTTCTAAGAGTCATTTTTGCGCATGTATAAATTTGTACAGACATTACTTACCTGGTGGGGAGAGAGTGTGTCTGTTTCTAAGAGTCATTTTTGCGCATGTATAAATTTGTACAGACATTACTTACCTGGTGGGGAGAGAGTGTGTCTGTTTCTAAGAGTCATTTTTGCGCATGTATAAATTTGTACAGACATTACTTATCTGGTAGAGAGAGAGTGTGTCTGTTTCTAAGAGTCATTTTTGCGTATGTATAAATTTGTACAGACATTACTTACCTGGTGAGGAGAGAGTGGGTCTGTTTCTAAGAGTCATTTTTGCGCATGTATAAATTTGTACAGACATTACTTACCTGGAAGGGAGAGAGTGGGTCTGTTTCTAAGAGTCATTTTTGCGCATGTATAAATTTGTACAGACATTACTTACCTGGTGGGGAGAGAGTGGGTCTGTTTCTAAAAGTCATTTTTGAGCATGTATAAATTTGTACAGACATTACTTACCTGGTAGGGAGAGAGTGGGTCTGTTTCTAAGAGTCATTTTTGCGCATGTATAAATTTGTACAGACATTACTTACCTGGTAGAGAGAGAGTGTGTCTGTTTCTAAGAGTCATTTTTGCGCATGTATAAATTTGTACAGACATTACTTACCTGGTAGGGAGAGGGTGGGTCTGTTTCTAACAGTCATTTTTGTGTATATATAAATCTGTCCTCAAATACCTTATGCACTTTTAAATTTTTTATTTATTTATTTTATTGAAATGAAGATGATATTCCTGCAAGTCTTTTGAAATGCCTGAACCAAAATGATCATGCAAGAATTCTACAGGAACTGCTTCAGCTCCTTTCTCAAGAGTTTCAGAAATATATCCAAGGTGCTATCACTCAGGATTGGCCATTTTTGCCACCAACAATCAACCCAACAATGATGGCGGAACCGAATCCAGAAATTCCAAAGCTAAATCAAGTCGAGCTTTTACTTGTGAGTAAATTATTATTATGTCTTGACCTCTGTCCTGGGTATGACCGTAAACTACATCCGGTGGTGATAAGCGGCCACGGTTAACATGCGCCCGCTGCAAGGAAACAGTGGCTGCACGTGGAAGCGAACCCGGAACCATTTGATTTCGAGGTGAGGGTCGTGATTATGCAAAATAGGCGCTGTTGACAGTCCAAAATAGCTGAATAAAAGGAGTGAGATTTTTGCTCGAGGAGAAGACCTTTTTTGGACGCCAGATCGTTCGCGTGTGTTTGGGACGGTTGTCGGTTTATCTCTTGTTTTGGACTCTTGTCGGTGAAGAAAAGAAAGAAGTACTGCTGCTGATATTAAGAGCGAACCTTTTCTCTGTTGTTGGTGAAAAAGAAAAAATAATCCAGCACGAGTGTGTGTTCTTTCAACTCTAAATAAATTATTTAACCTGACTGAAATAGGAATTAACAAGCTGCACGTGCGTGGTCCCCCTCTGTATGTGACTCGATGTGGCGAGTGTAAAATGCAATAAATTTGGGCAATTTGGGGTATTTTTGACCCCCCCCTTTGACCACCTGGGAGCACGAACCAGAATTTTTCTGAGGTCAAGGATGCTCATTTTATATCCAGAACAATTGCCTCTACATTTTGGCCAAGTTTCAGAAAAATTGAATGGAGGGATCAAACGTTATGGGAGAAAAGGGTAATTTTTTGCCATTTTGGGGGCTTTTGACCCCCTGGGAGCGCGAACCAGATTTTTTCCAAGATCAGCGATACTTATTTTCTATTAGGAACAATTGCCTCCACATTTTGGCCAAGTTTCAGAGAAATTGAATGGATGGATCAAAGTTATGGGGCAAATTTCGGAGCCTTTTGACTCCCTGGGGGGCTAACCAGATTTTTTTTTTTAAATCAGAGAATGTCACTTTCTAACCTGACCAAAGTTACAACTTCATGCAAAATTTCAGAGAAATTCAATGGATGGTTGTGGAGAAAAATCCGGACAGACAGACCTCAAAACATAAGTCCCCCGATTTTATAAATCGGGGGACCAATTAACCAAATATATCTTTCACATACAGTGTCTGCTGTTGTCAACTGGAGAGTGAGAGGCAGTTTCTGTCAGTCTGGTAGGGGAAGGTGAACGAGTGCTTGCGGAAGAGTTAGGTTGAAGATCAGTATGTGTGTAGAAATAGGTAGATAGGTTGGCATGTATCGGCATCAAAACTGGTGAAGAATAAAGAGAATATTTTAAAAAAAAATTTTTTTGAAGCCTGAACAACGCAGAAATTTTTTTTTTTAAAATAAATTATTTATTTATCTTAAAACCTTGTTTTTTTTTCCGTTTAAACTTGAGTACTTTCGGTACTAGATACCTTCTTCGGAAGTATAGTCATTTTCTTTTTTCTCTTTTTATTTTTTTCTTCCTGACCGAGACATTTTCTCAGTCAAGTTGAAAATCGTCTGGTGTTGTTGACGGCGAAAGTTGAAATGTCTACTTTGTGCAGCACGCGGTGACGTGATTAAGGTATTACGAGAGGTCGCACATTGAAGCGTTAATGAAATCACAATAATAAAGAGAATATTTAAAAAAAAAAAATTTTTTGAAGCCTGAACAACGCAGAAATTTGTTTTTTTTTTAAATAAATTATTTATTTATCTTAAAAACTTTTCTTTTCTTTTTTTTCCGTTTAAACTTGAGTACTTTCGGTACTAGATACCTTCTTCGGTGAAGAATAATTTTAGTGAGTGAATGAGCCCTATTTATTTTTAAAAGTGGATCATGACTTAAAAGTTTTTTGTTAATCCCTTTTCTTTAGTTCTTTAATCAATGTTTTCTTAAGCTATTTAGTTTGAGAACCATAAGAGCCTTGAGCTGAGAGAAGTTTTTCTATTTTCTTAGTGTGTCCTCATTCAGCAGGATAAGATTTGTTGTCAATTCAAAATCATTCAACGACATGAAAGATCCCTCTCCGGTTAAAGAAAAGAAAGGGGTGTGGTCTATCCGACACCAGCGCCATTCAATGCCACATCACTTCACATAACAAAACCCTACAGTCGGCCGATATATGAAAAATATTAACAGCCAACACCAAAATCATACATAAAAATAATTTACATACATCGCCGAAAAATACTAGCAGCAATATTTATTAAAAAGAAACAACCGAATATTAACAAAATAGCTTTTAATACTGGTACTAACATATTAAACGTATTCCATAATTAAAAATAATAAAGTAATAAATATAAATTATATAATATAAATAAATAAAATAAAATATTTAAATAAAAATAAAATAATATAACTAAACAAAAGTAATAAATACACAAATAAAAAAAATAAATAATAGACTCAACCACACCCCTTTCGAAAAACCTACTAGAAAATTATTAAAAAAACCCACAATAACTCAAGTCTTCTTAAAAAATAAAAACCTACTCCTGATGACGACCACGAAGGTCGAAAGCGCTCACATGATGGCCGAATCAAGAACACTCGGAAACATACTATACCAGCTACCACCGAAGACCAGAAAGCTTGCTTGATGCATCAAGAATACTATAAAAAAATCACCAAACACGAAAATTTTGTGTCATTTAACAACATCTGCATATATATATATATATATATATATATATATATATATATATAGGGTGGGCCAAAATAAGGGTCCTATCTTTAAATTTGAATAACTTGAATTTGAATAACTTCCACAAAATAAAAGTTAAACTCACCAAACTTTATGTGTGTGTAGACTGACCCTTCCAAGATTTTTTGAAATAAACAAAACAAATTTTAGCCGAAAAACACTTCTTAAAACTTACAAAAACTAAAGTATTGTTTTTTACACTGTTTTGAGTTTTTTAAGCAAAAATAATGTTTTCTAAATGAGGGTACGTTCCTTAGGGCTAATACGGCTCATGCTTGCTTCGGAAGGGGTCCTTTACTTATTCTAAAAAAAAAAATTTAAAAAATCAATAAATAAAAAAGTTATGAATTTTTAAAAATAGGACCCTTATTTTTGCCCACCCTGTATATATATATATATATATATATATATATATATATATGTGTATCTTGGCAGCATCTTTTCTTTTATACAAGTATCATTAAAAATAACAGACATCTTGTGTCTAGATATTTTTTCTAAGATCCTTTCCGTTTTTCTGATTAGGTTCTTAGTTTCAGACGGAAACTGGCTGATAAAATTGCCATAGCTTCCCAAAGCGCTTTCGGACCATTCCAGGTCCATCGTCAGTGGAGTAATGTTAACCAGGCATAGACCTAAAACAGAAAAACCAGCTATTAACAAGATTAACTATACTATTAGTACTAATATACTCAAATGCCTATAAATATAAATTTAAATTAAACACAGTCCTTTATTTTTCCCGCCTAAATAGAATATATATTCACTCCTAGGTCTATGCCTGGTTAACATTACTCCACTGACGATGGACCTGGAATGGTCCGAAAGCGCTTTGGGAAGCTATGGCAATTTTATCAGCCAGTTTCCGTCTGAAACTAAGAACCTAATCAGAAAAACGGAAAGGATCTTAGAAAAAATATCTAGACACAAGATGTCTGTTATTTTTAATGATACTTATATATATATATATATATATATATATATATATATGTCGGCAACAAGTCATTTCTTATACACGCGTCGTTAAAGACCACAGAGTTTTCTGTCTTCGCTATCTTTCTTGTTAATTTCCTGACGTGGCGAGCGATTCGTCGGTTTTCTGGTGTTAATTGGTGGAGTGTGGCACCTAACGTATCGTGGGCCATTCCTCTAGCGTTTTCGGTCTCTCGACAGTCTTCAGGAGGCTGTGTCTTATTGTTACTAAGGGCCGTATTTATAGTTTTATTATTAGTTATATATCTATTAATTTACATATGTATACATACATATATATATATATATATATATATATATATATATATATATATGTATATCCTTATTCATTTATTTATTTTATTTTATTTAATGCAAATTAACAAGAAAGATAGCGAAGAGAGAAAACTCTGTGGTCTTTAACGACGCGTGTATAAGAAATGACTTGCTCCGAAATATACATATACATACATACATATATATATATATATATATATATATATATATATATAGTCTCGGAAGTTTCTCAACCATTAAAACTATATAAAAAAAAAAAACTTAAAAAAAAAAAAAAACTTATAGTCTCAAGTCTTCCAGTGGAAAATCACCCATGTAAGTCAATTTATTTTTTACAGTTATTATATTAGTTAGTTTCTAACACTATTTTAAGGGATCATCAGTTGTTTACCATGAAAAACTGTTTCGGGAATTTAAATATATATATATATATATATTTATAAAATTGTAAGATTTCGCACTAACAGTGACATTAAAATACTCTGTTCAGATTCACACAGCGTAAATGAATTTCTTTCTGATAGACTGCTTAAATAAAACGGAACTTCCATGAACAAAGTTTCTTTCCTAAAACATCCCATCTGTTGAACAAGATACCACGAGTCTGCTTCTCAGTCTACTACAACATGGTCGTCTTCAAGTTTAATGTAAACAAATACTTGTCAAGCCGTCCTCTTAGAGAATCAATTCTTCGTAAGTAATCTTCTGCCCATTCAACCTATTGTTTCCAATCCTCTCGTGACAGTGATCATCGTCTAACCAACAATCTTTTTAACCTTTATTCTCGAGTGGCCACCCCTGTATCTTGATAATCTTCGAGTAGCCACCCTCGGGTCCTTATAAGTGGTTATTCATCAGTAAAAAAAAAGATTAAAATCTATGTTGTAAGGGCAACTAATTTCTATATTGATAAAAAAAAACACAAAAACAAAAATAAACAAAGTGAAATATTTTGAAAATCAAACAATCGTGCAATTTTAAATGAAAAATTCATTTATTTAATTTTTTTTTTTTTCGCGAATTTTCGTTGTAAAAACAACCTTGTCAAGCGAGACTGTCTTATAGTGTTTTTTTCTTCTTCTTTTCTTCCTCCTCAAAAAAAAAAAACACTATAAGACAGTCTCGCTTGACAAGGTTGTTTTTACAACGAAAATTTGCGTAAAAAAAAAAAATTAAATAAATGAATTTTTCATTTAAAATTGCACGATTGTTTGATTTTCAAAATATTTCACTTTAATACATTATAATCCGTCCTTCTAAGATGTTGACTTCCTTTCCTTACTTAAAAATAAACAAACTTTTTTTTTCTTTTGTTTCTTTGGTAAATGTCCTTGTCACGATGTATCCACGTTGATGTCGTTGGTGGTTATGAATTCAAATTCTGGTTGTAGAACGAAGAAAGCATTGCATGCTAGAAGTTTAATAAAATGGGTCGTTCATTTAAAGCATTGCTGGATCAGCATTATAAACTTGAAAATAGAAGCCTTTATCAATGCAAGATTAATCATTTTTATTTATTTTTTTAATTTCGGAATAAAATTCCATCATAAGAGTTGACCAGTATTGTGTCATTTTTTTTTTTTTTCATAAAAAAACACAAAACCAAAAATAAACAAACTAACCAAGGTAACAAAACTTCTCGACAACCTCAATAGCTTCACCATCCAGATACAGTTTCTCCACATCTGAGTTCTCATCCATCTCCATTGTCTTAGACTTCTTGCACACAAATAAATAAATAAAATTTACTAAAATATTAAATTCTTTTTCTTTTAGTTGTGTTTAAATTCTGCCTTTGACAATGAAGACTACAGAATGGCCTTGTCGATTGCCTTTGTTATTGACCGATTTGTCTATTACTGCGATGGTTCCGCAGCTCTTCTTAAAATTGTGGACTGTATCCGGAAGCTGTCACCCTCGACCCCTGTGGCCCCTCAGTTGGTCATCCGAAACGCTCGAGTTATGAAGGACAACGGAGATCTTCATGGAAGCATTCAGATTCTGAATAGTCTGATTGAAGAAAAATGGGAAGACCTTTGTGAGTGAATCTGATTTTAATAAAAGTTATTTTATATTTTAACTTTATTGGAAGTGAAAAAAATTTGACGCCTTCCTCCCCTTTGATCTTTTAGTCAACACTTGAAGTATTTTGAAATGTTCAAAGTCTGATAGATTTGGGGCAAAGTTTTTTCAGCCTGTGTTCGCTCTGCCATATTGCATGGAAGTGAGAAATGGGCCTCAAACACTTCTAATCTGCAACGACTACAATGTAATAACTGTGCCAGTATCAGGTGGATGTGTGGCAGTAAACAGAAGGAAAGCATCCCTTCAACCGTGCTTCATCAGAAACTTGGTATTGGTGGGATTTTGGATGCCTTAGAATGTTTGGTGTCTCTGGTGGTTTGGCTATGTACAGCGTGCCACCTCTTGTATCAACTCTGTAATATACCTGGATAGCCAGGCACTAGGATGCGTGGTAGACCAAGGAAGACCTGGCCTGAGTGCATAAGTGGTTTGATTGCATGCAGCATAACTGATCTTCAACGACTACAATGTAATAACTGTGCCAGTATCAGGAGGATGTGTGGCAGTAAACAGAAGGAAAGCATCCCTTCAATCGTGCTTCATCAGAAACTTGGTATTGGTGGGATTTTGGATGCCTTAGAATGTTTGGTGTCTCTGGTGGTTTGGCTATGTACAGCGTGCCACCTCTTGTATCAACTCTGTAATATACCTGGATAGCCAGGCACTAGGATTCGTGGAAGACCTGGCTTGAGTGCATAGGAAGTGATTTGATTGCATGCAGCATGACTGATATTAACTCTTTCGATTGAACTGCATGAAGAGCAGGTGTGAGACGTTACACACCTCAGAGTTCGGAATACTCACAGCGCCTTAAATACCAATATCGGATGATGATGATGAAAAATACGAAACAGTTAATGTTATTAAATTATTATTTTTTAATTAAAAAAATATGCGGTAAATGTTACTATTGGCAACAAATTATTTTAAAGAAAATGCAGCTGGGAAATTAGTCAAAAGCAATTTATTTTACGTAAAGTGATCTCGCCAGACTCTTCTAGCACGTAAAGTGATCTCGCCAGACTCTTCTAGCACATAAAGTGATCTCGGCAGACTCTTTTAGTACGTAAAGTGATGTCGCCAGACTCTTCTAGCACGTAAAGTGATCTCGTCAGACTCTTCTAGCACATAAAGTGATCTCGCCAGACTCTTCTAGCACGTAAAGTGATCTCGCCAGACTCTTTTAGCACGTAAAGTGATCTCGCCAGACTCTTCTAGCACGTAAAGTGATCTCGCCAGACTCTTCTAGCACATAAAGTGATCTCGGCAGACTCTTTTAGCACGTAAAGTGATCTCGGCAGACTCTTCTAGCACGTAAAGTGATCTCGCCAGACTCTTCTAGCACATAAAGTGATTTTGCCAGACTCTTCTAGCACGTAAAGTGATCTCGCCAGACTCTTCTAGCACGTAAAGTGATCTCGCCAGACTCTTCTAGCACATAAAGTGATTTTGCCAGACTCTTCTAGCACGTAAAGTGATCTCGCCAGACTCTTCTAGCACGTAAAGTGATCTCGCCAGACTCTTCTAGCACATAAAGTGATTTTGCCAGACTCTTCTAGCACATAAAGTGATCTCGCCAGACTCTTCTAGTGGGATTTTGGATACCTCATGTGCTCGGCGTCTCAGGTGGTTTGGCCATGTACCGCTTGCCACCTCCTGCATCATAACATGCCTGGATATCCCAGGCACTAGGATGCGTAGAAGACCAAGGTAGACCTGGCTTGAGTGCATAGGAAGTGATTTGATTGCATGCAGCATGACCGATATGAACCCTTTGGCTTGGACCGCATGGAGAGCAGGTGTGAGGTGTTGCCCACCCTGGAGTCCGGGATACTCTCAGCACCAAAACCAGATGATGATATTGTAATTTTAAAGACTAATAGTTTTCATTTAAATTACCTCCCTTGAAAATTAATGAATATAACATTTTAAGTTTTGATAATTTATCCTTTTTTTTTATTAAATCAATTTAATTAATTACTTTTAATATCGACAAAACTATTGCATATATATAGGAAATAGGACAATACAATTACAGATTTAAAACAAACGTTAATTTATTATAAACTGTTTAAAATAATTGTAATGCAAATTTGGCATACAAATAGCTGCCTTCTACTATACATATAGAATTTCAAAAGACTATCTCATATTATTGATTTAAATAACGGCGAGCCGTTTAGATGGTAATATAGGTGTAATGAATGAAAAAAAAAATTCTGCATTTCTTCATAAATATTGATTGCATTGGATGAAGAAACCACCTCAAAGCAGATGTGGACCAAGAACCGCTGGAGGGAAGATTGGCAGCAGGCTGACCAACACCGACTGCACAGGTTCATCACCGACCCAGACAACATACCAGGGGCTGATCTGCCACGAAGGCAATGGACCAATCTGAACCGCCTGAGAACTGGTGTGGGCCGTTTTTCTGCCACAATGAGAGACTAGGGCCTGAGAGAGGGTGCTGCCTGTGAATGTGGCTACCCAGAACAGACAGTCACGCACGTCATAGAGGAATGCCCGCTGTTCAAACCACCCAATGGCGAGCAGGGCATAGCGGACCTTGATGACAAGACGAGAACCTGGCTTGCCAAGACCGAGCTGCAGCTTTGAGGGAGCTGGCACAAGAAAGAAGAAGAAGAAGATGAAGAACTGAAAAGTAAGTAGATGAGGCAATGAAATGAGGAACCTAATCGTCATATCTCATCTAAGAAAGACCTGGCGTAGGTGTAGCGTTGTTCTTGTGTTTCCATTAGTTTCCAGCTCACGGCTGTAACGGTTTCACATACATAACAATTCAAATAGGAACACAGAAATAAATAAGAGAGACAAACTGCTGTGTGCACTCCGATCGCTTCCTTCGTAAGCATGAGAAATATACAAGGGAGATAATTACAGATTGACTAATGTAAGGGAGGTAATTGGATACTGTTTGGATTCGCATATCTCAGTGTAAACATTGTTGTCGTTTCCAAATGCACGACACTACATTAGGTGCATGCAACATGGCTCATATCAACCCTTTGGATTGGACTGCATGGTGTTATGGCCTTGGGATCATTGACCGTTACCGGTTTGAAGATGCGAATACATTATCAATACTAAGCGCTGATGTTGCCCACCCCAGAGTTCGACACGCTCACAGGACCATAAATACGAAAACCGGATGATGATAACTCAGTCAAAAGGAGAAAAATAGTAATTATTTCCAACATGGCCTGTTTGGTGTGATTCTCTGTCTTATATTTGGTCTTAATTTATTCCTTGTTCCATTTTTTTTATACATTCTGTTGTAGTTGAATCCTTATGTTGAATATTTTGTTTTCAATAATGCGCTAATATGTCGCAATCTGGCGTAGTACAACAGCTCCTTTGTTGATCACACGAACGGCATTGCTTGTTAACGGGATGATATGTCGTTTCTTGATCCGGGCGACGTCGAGTGGTCTTGCTAGTCGGTCCCGGCTTCAATCTCTCCCTTTCGGCTGACACAGCAGTAAACCCATTTCGGGAATTAGATTTCCCTTTCTTCCTGCTGTCTCTTCCGTCGTCGCCACCACTCTCTGCAGACGCTTTGTCGTTGTCACAATTTCGTGCTGGCGGTTTCTCTCTGTAACTGAAATCAATCTACATATTACAAAATATAACAAGACTTCTCTTCTAGTTCCGAGCCATTTATTTCCATTTATTAGTTTGTCGACACCGAAGCAAGTTCGTTGAAACAGAGAGAGAGAAGCTTACGCTAGTTTATTAACTAATTACTTAATCACTTGCAAGGGAAGGAAGAGGGGGACATCGTCTGGCTCTCATTTTTTGGGGGTCTGAATTCCCCTGTCTTATTTAATCGCTACATGGCTAATGCGATTTGACTCGTTGGCTTCCCGTCAAGAACTCCCAAAATCACTGCAGTTTTCTCACCGGGAAAACTGACGTCACGAAATCTCGTGATCAACGCACAGGTACGACCCAACCCCTGATCCGAGGCCTCGTCAACTGTCACCGCGAATCGTGAGAAAAACATCGCACCAAAGTTGCACGAGATGACTCCGTTACAAATCGCGCAAGTTAAGCGATCTCTCTGTACGTTCATCATCACATGCATCCCATTATATAACACTTAGACTTTACTTTTGTTCACCTTAAAAGCATGAGGGGCTACTGTGATAGGGGCCAGATTTATGCGGGGGGAGGGGCAAGGGGAGTGAGGAGTTGGACAGCAAGATGTCTGTTCATATTACATTTAATTTTCTGCATGTTGATACAGTCAGAGAAACAGAGAGCAAGGAGGGAATTCCAAAGGCTTTGCTTTATTGCTGTTCAGTGATATGCTCCAAATGTGTGAAGCCCATTCAAGATCAAATACCCTACTGATGAGACGCTCACCAAAGTGTCTCCACATATTATTCGAACGAGTCATTTGAAGTGTAGGGAGTTACAAGCCCGCCAGAAGATTGTCTGCAAAGGTCACTGCTTTCCATCAAGTTTACTGCCTGGGTTACAGTATCAAAACATGGGATCATTGACCGTTACTGGTTTGAAGATGCGAATATATTATCAATACTAAGCGTTGTCTAGTGAGAATCCTTGAGAATCTAAAGACGTGTTGTAAGGGTTTGAACTAGATGTGTCAGAGTTATTGGCAATCTTGTACGTCATTTCCATGCATGCTTGAATTCTGAGCATATCATCGAACGGCGATAAAACAAGTCAAGCGTAGACTAGAGTTTATAGGAAATGAAAAAGGAAAAACCAAAAAGATGTTTTTTTTATGTATTCATCAACGTTTCGTCTTTATTTGTAAGACTTCCTCAGGATGATAATTTTAAGAAAAATGTCATGCAAGTACATGAAAATATTGGGTTGACATGATGGGTTAATGAGAAGAAGTAGTAGCCACTACTGGGGGCGCAGGACTGAGGTCCGGACTGAGAGAAGTCGGTGGCAGGGAATGAAAGTTAATGTGGATGGCTGTGACTAGAGTTTTTATATAACAAATAAAGGATTGCCGAAACAATTGCGGATTTAATTAACGATTCCATGGGTGGCATTTTACCTCCTCCAACTTAGTAAAGTTGCAATAAAAAAAAGTAAAAAAAAGTACTCAAAGCATCTCCGCGTATCGCTCACACTAAACAACATCCGGCCTGATAAATAACATTTCTCCTTCTTTGTCAGAAACCTAATTCGTGAAATGTTGGGACTAAAGGACAACGTAAGGGGAAGAGAGAGTTACGAGACTGACAAAAGTACAACCACAGTCCAAATAACACGTTATGATCTTCAACATAAAAGGGAAGTAATCAGGTGCAATTATGATGAGTTATTTCCCTTTAGTTCTAAAAAGAAATCAATATATATCAATACAAGTATGCGAGCCCAAACGTGGTTTTGTATGTATGCGTGTTGCAACAAAGAAAGTAAAAAAAATACTCACGGCATCTCCGTGTACCGCTCACACTAAATAACATCCGGCCCAAAAGACAAAATTTCTCCCCCTTTGTCAGAAACATAATTCGTGGAATGTTGGAACTTAAGATGAGAATGGACAATACGTTAACCCTTAAATGCTTTCTGTTTCAAATATAACACATTCCAACAAAATGCCTATTTAATATAACTGCAACTTGTCTCATATCTGCAACGAGCCTGTTGGCAAGTGTGAGTAGGTATTAGTATGATGTTGCATCAGCACACACATTATCTTCGCTATTAAACCAATATAAAAAATAAATTGTGTTGTTTCGGAATTTTTTAGATGAGGATTAATATTTTGTATTATTTGCATCATTCGGATTACTGTTCTCATCTTGGATGTTATTCTCACAACGTTTCGGCCGATGTAACCTCCGATCTTCTTCAGCTGCGTAGATAATTTGTAGATTATATTTTTTTTAATAGATTTTTTAATAGATTTTTCATTCAACTTTTAACTTAATGAATCTTGATTAGTGTTATGCTACTGTTTAATGCTATGTCTATTATCATTGTAACAAAATGTTATTAGTGTTATGGCCTTGTTTAATGTTATGTCTATTATCATTGTAACAAAATGTTATTAGTGTTATGGCATTGTTTAATGTTATGTCTATTATCGTAGCAACAAAATGCTATTAGTGCTATGGCCTTGTTTAATGTTATGTATATTATCATTGTAACAAAATGTTATTAGTGTTATGGCCTTGTTAAATGTTATGTCTATTATCATTGTAACAAAATGTTATTAGTGTTATGGCCTTGTTTAATGTTATGTCTATTATACTAGTCACAAAATGTTATTAGTTTTAATGCCTTATTTAATGTTATGTCCATTATCATAGTCACAAAATGTTATTAGTGTTATGGCCTTGTTTAATGCTATGTCTATTATCATTGTAACAAAATGTTATTAGTGTTATGGCCTTGTTTAATGTTATGTCTATTATCATTGTAACAAAATGTTATTAGTGTTAATACCTTATTTAATGCTATGTCTATTATCATTGTAACAAAATGTTATTAGCGTTATGGCCTTGTTTAATGCTATGTCTATTATCATTGTAACAAAATGTTATTAGTGTTATGGCCTTGTTTAATGTTGTCTCTATTATCATCGTAACAAAATATTAGTAATGCCATTGCACTGTTTTTTGTTAGATCATTTTTGGTTTCTAATTATCCAAACTTTTGTGGGGTTTTTTTTACAGCCAGTTGCAATTCTCCATCAAGATGGCAGTACAAAGAAGAAGAACAATACATTAACGTTGCTGCAGTTTGTGTCCAGATTAAAGGACAAATTTATCATAATCTGAGTGAGTTACGTCTTTTTATATATGCGGGCGCGGGATTCTATGTTTTGTAATTGACATGAATAGGAACAGCCCTGACAAAGTAAACTCGTGTTTTATGCCATTCATTAGGGAAAACTGGGGAAAATATTTTTCCGTGTGCTGGTGCGAACCTGGGAACGTCTGGCAGTAAATGTATTTGTCAAGACAATAAATTAAGCAGTGTTGGGTATGCAAATGATTCGTTTTCTTAGCCAACCACTTATGTTTCAAGCTAAACAAAAACTGGTATATTTTGTCATTTGGGAGGAGGCTGTTGGCATTACGGTATTGTCGTATCAAACAGAGATTCGTGAAGTCGTAAATTATGCTATCGGTTTTCCTGTTACATAGCCACTACTCCTGCCTTGACCGCGGCAGTTCTCTTAAACCACTTAAACAACTGGTTACGGTCCCAAAAAGGTGTATGTTGCATACCTTAGATTTTCTCCCTCGTCGTGTAGAGGCTGGTCGTGTCGTCTGGTGGATGAATTCTTTGTTCTTTCCTTCCGTGAACCACACCGTCTGTTGTCTGCAACAAAAGCCATGACGCACTGGATGGCATACTAAAAAATGGGTCATACCAAAATTATGTATAAGAGTTGCATACCTTAGATTTCTCCCTCGCCTGTAGAGGGTGGTCGTGTCGTCCAGTGGATGAACTCTTTGCCTCTTCCTTCCTGCCATGAACCACGCCGTCCGTGTCTGCAACAAAAGCCTCATGCCGCACTCCAAAGACAAACACTTCTTTTAAATTTAATTCACTTTATTACAAGCGTTGTTATTTCAACTGGGAGTCATTCACTATGTCGAGAGAGAGGGAGAGAGCAAATCACTACTTTATCGTAGTTAGTTAACAATGTTTTCTTAACCATTCATAGTGAGGGGGGGGGAAGGATGTCTGTCGCTTGTATTCCCCTAAGGGAAATATTTCCCTTATTTTTACATCGTGAATCGCACGTCCTCTCGGTTCGCCTTCCGAATCAGACTGACTAAAAACTCGCTTCTCACGAGAACGAGTGACGCCACGGATCAAAACATAACAAAATTGATACATAATGCAATTTGTATGAATCTGCCAGTTACAAATTTCTTGATTTTATTTTGTTGGCATTAGAATTCGGTACTCGCAGGAGGGGTCACATGGAGGTTGTCAGCATTCATAGTTAAAATGTTGCCTGATCTGACAAGCCTCAAACATGGCATGCTGACTTGTCAGTTTGTGTCAGTATCCACTTCACCACTGCCATTTTCCAAGTGGGTCTCCTTATACTATATATATAAAGTCAAGTCAGTCAGATTTTCGACTTTAGACCTAAAAAGCATAGCATCTGGCAGATCGATATTTAATTCTGACTAGCCATTTCTCCTTGTTATCCATGCACCATGTTCTTTACATACATATTATGTATTTCACTTCAATTTCTTTCAAAAATACTTATTCTTGATAGGAAGATTGTTAAAATGGAAATATTTTTATAGGTAATTTATAGAAGGCAATAAAATGCAAATATTTTTCATTATTCACCTAAACAGAAGCGTAAATCAACATTGATTTATCTATTCTAGCAATCAGATAAAGACTTATGTGTTTACATTAAATATTAAACTATTTATTTTTTCTACTTACTTTAATATCATAAGAGTAGGAAACATAATTTAATTTAGAACACCCAATTAAAATGTTCTCTTAATTAAATGCTACAAGCGGCCTTTCATATCACTTATCAGATTTTTGTCCTTGCACCATGTTCTTTGTACGCGTATTACATCTTTCGCTTCAGTTTCTTAAAAAAATACTTATTTCGGCCTGGAAGACTGTACTCTATTTCTTATATTTAAAAAAATGTGTACTCTATTTCTTATTGAAAATTCTTTTAGGTTTATGGAAAGAAGCGATCGGTCCATTAATGAAATCGATTGAAGGATTCAACCGTCTTAGCGTGAAAGATTACAAAGGAATCTCATACTCGTATTCATTGCTGTCTCGGTGTTTATGTCGCTTGAGTAAAAGAGAGTATCGTAACTTGCGCCAGGAGTATTCTTTCCAGTTTGACAATCACTGCTATCAGGCATATGAATTTGGGATGTTGGCATATGAGACCTGCCCAGGACAAAGGCTTTTTTTGAGCAAGCATTTGGTACTTATTTATTTTTAAAATTTATTTATTATATTTTAATTTAATGTTTGTATTTATTTACTTTTTATTTATTTATTATTTTTTAAATTTTATTTAAAATTTTATTTTTATTTTTTATTTTTATTTACGAATTTGTACATTTTTATTTTGTAATTTATTTATTTATTTATATTTTTATTATTTTAATTAAATTTTCTATATATTTATTTATTATTTTTTAAATGTCATTTTTTTAATTTATTTATTTATTGATTATTTTTAGTTTACTTTTTGTTTTTATTCATATTTTATTTATTTAATTTTTCAATTTGATTTTTATTTACTTAGCTAATTATTGTTTTTGTAATTTTTTATATATTTATCATTTTATTTATTTACTATATATTTATTGTAAAACTTTTATTTTATTTTTTTAAAATTTATTTATTTATTTATTACTTATTTTTTATTCTTTTTTAATTTTTTAAAATTTTATTTTTTATTTATGTATTTTATTTACTGAAGCATTAAAAAACATTTTGTAATTTATTTGTTTATATATTTATTATTTTGTTAATTTAATTTTTTATCTATTTATTATTTTAAAATTTTTATTTTATTCATTTATTCATTTTTTATTTTACTTATTTATTTATTTATAACTTCATTATTAGCTACTAAAGGCATTACGTGAAAAAAAAAAAAAATACAGAAACGTATTTCAACATTAAAAAAAAAATTCTTTTTGTAATATACATATGTCTTTCTATCACGGGTAAGTTTGAAATAGCATTTTTAATGGTCTATCATGTTTTAGTTTGAAATACAATTTTCAATGGTCTGTCATATGCAAATTTAAATAGCCTTTTCAATGCAATGGTCAGTCATGAGGAAGTTTAAAATAGCATTTTGATGGTCTGTCAAGCATAAGTGTGAAATAATTTGTCATGTGTAAATTTAAAATAGCATTTTCAACGGTCCTTCAACTAACATTTAAATGGTTTGCCATGGGTAAGTTTGAAATAAAATGTTCAATGCTCTGTCAGGAGTAAGTTTGAAATAGCTATTTAGATATGTCTATGCATCTCTTTTTGAGGCCTTATTGACCTGTTATGCTTCAATTTGAAATAGTATTTTCATCATTAAAAGAAAAGATTGAATGGCCACATATTTAGAATATAATTTTAATCTAAAAATCGATGTGGTCTTTATTCAAGATCTGGTGGAAAAATCACATAACCACACATTGTATCCCACACATTGAGTACATGTCTGTTGTGTCCCACACATTACATACATGTCTTTTGTGTCCCATACATTGCACACACATCTGTTGTGTCCCATACATTGTGTATATGTCTGTTGTGTCCCATACATTGTGTACATGTCTGTTGTGTCCCATACATTGTGTACATGTCTGTTGTGTCCCATACATTGTGTACATGTCTGTTGTGTCCCACATATTGCACACACATCTGTTGTGTCCCACACATTGCGTACGTCTGTTGTCTCCCACACATTGCGTACATGTGTGTTGTGTCCCACACATTGTGTACATGTCTGTTGTGTCCCACACATTGTGTATATGTCTGTTGTGTCCCACACATTGTGTACATATCTGTTAGGTCCCACACATTGTGTACATGTCTGTTGTGTCCCACACATTGTGTACATATCTGTTGTGTCCCACACATTGCGTACATGTTTGTTGTGTCCCACACATTATGTACATGTCTGTTATGTCCCACACATTGCATACATGTCTGTTGTGTCCCACACATTGTGTACATGTCTGTTGTGTCCCACACATTGTGTACATGTGTGTTATGTCCCACACATTGTGTACATGTCTGTTGTGTCCCACACATTGTGTATATGTCTGTTGTGTCCCACACATTGTGTACATGCCTGTTGTATCCCACACATTGCGTACATGTCTGTTGTGTCCCACACATTGCATACATATCTGTTGTGTCCCACACATTGTGTACATGTGTGTTGTGTCTCACGTTGCATAGATGTTTGTAGTGTGCCATTGCTAAATGGAAAATACTCCTTTTCTTAATAGAAATTGTTCACACATCACACTCAACTTCAAGCAATCAGGGGAGTCTGAGGTTCCATAAGAACAGACACTTTCTAGGCAAGAGCAGTACATTTTATCACTTGCTTATTGTTGCCAAACGTTTCGCAGTGTATCAACACTTTTTGTTTTATTGCTTCTCGTTCAATATACAGTTTGTTTCAGTCTCCATGACTTTGTTTATTGTGTTGCCACTTAGTCATGTAGGTAACAGAAATATCTATCGATGAATGAAAAATGAGATAGAACTACTTGTTTTTTATGAGTTAACAAACTTATTTATTATTTATAAGAATAGAGCACATAATAATAATATAACATACCTTGTACATTTTTTGACCTAGTTTATGTTGTAACTCAGACAACATTTTGAGGTTATGTTTTAGAAGCTGATTTCCTGACATTTTCTGTCTCATTGCTCGGTTCTCATTGCTGAGTTCTTGTAATGTGACAAAAATATGAAAAGTGACTCTGTTATGATCAACACCTCCTGCTACAACTACTATGAAGTCAAATACTACAAGGTTGATATAATATGGTCAAATACTACAAGGTTGATATCATATGGTCAAATACTACAAGGTTGATATCATATGGTTAAATACTACAAGGTTGATATCATATGGTCAAATACTACAAGGTTGATATAATATGGTCAAATACTACAAGGTTGATATAATATGGTCAAATACTACAAGGTTGATATAATATGGTCAAATACTACAAGGTTGATATAATATGGTCAAATACTACAAGGTTGATATCATATGGTCAAATACTACAAGGTTGATATCATATGGTCAAATACTACAAGGTTGATATCATATGGTCAAATACTACACGGTTGATATAATATGGTCAAATACTACAAGGTTGATATAATATGATCAAATACTACAAGGTTGATATCATATGGTCAAATACTACAAGGTTGATATCATATGGTCAAATACTACAAGTTTGATATAATATGGTCAAATACTACACGGTTGATATCATATGGTCAAATACTACAAGGTTGATATATGGTCAAATACTACACGGTTGATATAATATGGTCAAATACTACAAGGTTGATATAATATGGTCAAATACTACAAGGTTGATATCATATGGTCAAATACTACAAGGTTGATATCATATGGTCAAATACTACAAGTTTGATATAATATGGTCAAATACTACAAGGTTGATATCATATGGTCAAATACTACAAGTTTTATATAATATGGTCAAATACTACAAGGTTGATATCATATGGTCAAATACTACAAGGTTGATATCATATGGTCAAATACTACAAGGTTGATATAATATGGTCAAATACTACAAGGTTGATATCATATGGTCAAATACTACAAGGTTGATATCATATGGGCAAATACTACAAGGTTGATATCAGATGGTCAAATACTACAAGGTTGATATCATATGGTCAAATACCACAAGATTGATATCCAAAGATCAGATACCACAAGGTCAATATCCAAAGATCAGATACCACAAGGTCAGTATCCAAAGATAAAAAGCCACAAGGTCAGAAACCACAAGATCGATATCCAAAGATCAAATATCACTGTTGACGTTCTCAGTAGTGGTGATGTAACAGTCGAAAAGATGTTGTTGCTTTCTTCTTTATTCTCTTGTGGTGGTACTAGTAGTAGTAGTAGTAGTAGTACAGGTGTTCACTTCTGCCGAGGTTATTGTACCAATTTCAGTAATATCCTTGGGAAAGGTATCAATCCATCTTGTTTGTCCGTAGCTACGATTTAAATAGTAGGGCACACTCTACTTTCAAGCCTTGATTTTGCAACTAGTTTAGAAAGAAAAACTGAACTAACAACAGTGGGGAGATTTTCGATGCCCATCAGATTTCCCATCATCATCTCATTTACAGAAAAAAAACAGCTGTCCCTCGTTGACACGCTGTAAGTACATAGCTTCATTGATAGTAATGCCTTGCCGCAATGGTGGCAGTAACAGTCGTAGAGATGGTGATCTCTTCTTCTTTGTGGTTGGAATAATAGAAGCAATAAAAAAGAACAACAAACAACTTCATTAATTGCTCTGAAATTTGATTTAATTCTTACGGTAATTTTCAGCAAATACCTAATGATGAACTACATCTTCCCCTTCCGACCTCCGTAGGGTGAAGGAAGACCTGAAAACATGTCCGATCACTTTGACGCCTGGAACTTTCTTGCTTTTCTACTACACACTTCCTGCCATTATGTCATATCCTGTCACATAGTTTTAATTCTAAATGTTTAATGTCTAAACGGAATTTTCCACTCTCTGCTTAATTCTAACCTTATGCGAAAAATACCGTTCTTAACATTATTTTCACACACCCGCATCTAGATATTAGTATACACCTACTACAAAGTTTGTATCTTGTTATTTGCCGCAATTCAGAACTCAACCATTTCTCTTTAACAGCTTCTGTCTGGAGAATGTCTGCTTATGTACACCGTCCAATTGGCTGATGGAAAATTGCGGCACGATATGTTCCTGAAAATCCTTGAAATTTTGAATTTGGTCTTTTACAAGCAAAACCTGGAAGAATTATCTCAAAGTAAAGACCAGCTATTCAACTTCATAAAATCTTTGTTTGTCACTTGCCTCACGTTCGGATGTTCAGCTAATTCTTTTGACAGGTAAGAAATCAGAACGAGGTTTGTTCATTTGTGTCGGAAGTCAATAAAAGGTAAGCTAGTACTTCCACTTCTGAGTTATTCCAGCCCACTTCATCCAGTTGGGAATTTCAGTTGGTACATTAGCAGCACTTGATTTTCGTAATTTCCAACCCAAAGTCACTTTAAAAATCCAAAGGAGAAGTCTGACAAAGCACCAAAGTTATGTTTTTTTCTCAACAAAATATCGTCCCGAACAAGCTCTAAAAAAAGTGCTGCGGCATCACCTAAAATGATAAAAATAAGGTACTTCCTCTCATTTGCCATTTTTCTAACCATGATTTTTGGATTCCTTGCCCTCAAAACCTTGCCTATGTGAATTTTTAGCTCCAAAGCTTAATTTTTTTGCAACAAAAATGCAAATTTTGTAAAACGTCGGGGGTCGAAAATTCTACGTCATGACATAGCAATTTTTGAATTCCAGGCCGAAACCGACTGTGAAAAAAAAAATATTCCTCAAATCCAACTGGGCTGAAATTGCAGATTTCTCTTAGTTTTAACCCACATTTTGTATGGTGTAAATATGAAAAAAATCCAAGAGGGGGTGTGTCGGGACTGGATGAAGTGGGCTGGAATAACTCTTCTTGATGAGTAATCTTCTCCCCGTCAATATCTTATATAAATGTACCCATATTCCTGAAGGTTTGAGAGTAATTGTTACCAACATGACCAAAGTGTTGGAAAGCTCCCCTGCTCAATTTGTGGAAAGGGAGTCGGGTGACAATTTTTTTTTTTGTAGTACCAGTAAGCATTGGGTATACACGAAGTGCAGTGGAATTACTGGTAGGTTGAGAGAGAAGACAATCATGTTGTGTACAAGAAGTGTAAGATAATGAAAATGGATGGGAGAAAGTATATCTGGATGGTGAAGCTATTAAGGTTGTCGAGAATGTTATTCACTATATTTTTTAGAATATATTTCAAAATTCATAATGATCCGTTCATTAGTTTAGGAGATTAAAAGTTTTTTAGGGGGCGGGTTTGGGTGTGAACCTTCTAAATGGTAAAGTTTACAAAAAACAATAATGTGCCCACGTTACTCACCATAATTTTTAGAATATATATTCCAAAATTCATAATGATGCATTCATTAAATTAAGAGATTACCCTGTATATATATATATATATATATATATATATATATATGTATTACATTTTAGCCTGAAGATTTACCCCGGGGATGAAACGTGGGAGCCTCTGTGTAGCTTAATTACCATAAACATATTTTCATAGCTTACTAGTACAAACATTATTTGTTACATATGTGCATACATGTTTCGGTTGTACTCTTCACAGAGAGTCTGAGATGAATTTGGAAAACTTTCCCTTTAAATAAATCTTTTGGGGATGAGATATTTTTTATAATTTATTATCGGGTTACATTCTTTACTTGTTAACTCTATTAATTAGTTTTTTTTATCATTTTTATTACCTGCCTTCTAATTCTTACCTTTTTCTTTTGTTTTATTACCTACTTAGCCTGGATTCCTTTCTTCTCTATTTAACACTTCAAAGTTTTAATCTATTTGCAAACATATTCAAGCATAAATATCTGATCATTATATAAAATACACACGTGTGCACAAATTAATAGATACACAAGTACACATATAAACAAACATACATATACATATATAAAAAATAAAAAATAACAGACACAAATATATACTTAAATATCCATACACGGATATACACATATATTCATTTTTAAGCATAAATATCTAGTCAATATATAAAATAAACACGTGCACACAAATTAATAGATACACAAGTACATAAACATATATATATATATATATATGTTTATATATATATATATATATATATATATATAAAATAACGCATATATCTATACACAGATATATACATATATACACATATATACCATATACATATGTTTATATAAAATACCTAACCACACATATACATGAACATGTTCGTACAGTACATATATAAATAGACACAGAGGCATATAAATATGTCCATTAAACTACGCATACGTACACACAAAATAAATATAAAAATAAAATAAAAATATACAACTTTTACACCTGTATAAACATATCCATACATATAAAATATTAGTTCAAGTATCCATATACATACGTGCAATTATAAACATACATGCATGTAAATGGGTCCAATTATACACATACATGCATGTATACATATATACACATACGCATATACACACATATATACACATACACATACCAACACATGAACACATACACACATACATATACACTACTACATATGTATATATATATAGATACCGTTATATATACATATATAACATGCATAAATCATACATACATGTATATACATATACACCATTACAGATACATGCACATATACATACACATATAACATAAATATACATAAAATCATTATATATGCATGCAGACAACATACACACACATACACATGTGTATACAGACATTTGTATGAATGCACACAAACACATACACATGTACACAAACATCGATATTTCTATAATTAAAACTAAAGTGGTTATATCATTCATTATTGCTCCTGTCTATTTCAGTTCAATTTGCTTACATTTATACCTGCTCTAGTATTAATACAAGGAACTTACAAGATAAGTACCATAAAGACAAACAAACTAATTAAATATAGTGTATGTAATTACAATAGTTAATTATATATATAAACAAGTGATAACTATGAGGAAGCGCCAAAATCATATCATTATAGGGTGAGGTGTAGTGATTTTGGATAATGTAGATTACTGAAGTTCAAAAATATAAAGACATCAGAATTTCGAATTAAAAAAATAATAATAAAACCAAAATATAAAACTATAAAAATAAAATAAAATATAAAATAAAAATTAAAAAAAGAAAAAAAGAATAAAAATTGAGTACGTCTTATACTAACAATGAAGTAAAAGTCAATAAAGTGATAGTAGTTATTCGTAATCTAAAGTCTGCTTAGTGTGTGTTCCTTGAAATGTTTGCAGTTTAAACTTGTTTCGTGTCTGACGTTGAGTAATTTTTCCCTATCTTTAAATTCAACAATTTCAAGTTTCTCACCTAGGCATAAGAAACAGGGTGAGGTGAGTGATCTACATGTTTTTGCTTATTATGCTCCATCTAATTATTGTTTTTTTTTTTGTTGTTGTTTTTTTTTTTTTTAGTTGTAATTGAACCAATAATGTATAAATATCCAAATGTAACAATTATATATAATTATTTAATAATAAATATTTAATTATTATCTATAAGTATAATTTTCATCCCTACGGAATCATCATTCGAGATAACTGTTCAAACCAGTTACACGATTCGAACCCCGGAACAAGACTTATAAGAGACGTTTTGGAATCATCAAAAATAATGAAAAATAAAATATTTCCAAAAAGTCTTGGAAAGGATCGTATGTCTAATAATAGTTGGTTTTGAATTCTTGGAACAATGTTAAAATTTAATCGATCTCAACTAACTTTATATATATATATATATATATATATATATATATATATATATATATATATATATATATATATATATATATATATATATATATACAGACAAACATAGTACTTATATTGGCCATACAACTACAATCCTCTCCCGACGCCTTAAGCATCACTTAAATGACACTAGTGCCATCCACCGACACATTACCACACATAAAAAAGCATAAAATCAAGCGAACTAAGACAAATATTAACAACTAATACTAAGATCATACATAAAAACAACTGCACCAACAGACTAAAAATCTTCGAAGCCCTACACATAAAAAATTACAACCGACAATTAATAAAATAGAATTTATCACCGGTACTAACTAACTAAGTCTTCAACAATTAATACACAATAATAATAATAATAGATAAAGCATAAATTAAATAAAAACAAATTAATAAAAATAAAAATAAATTAATAAGTAAATAAAAGAATAAAGATATATATATATATATATATATGTCTATACGCATATGCAAATAATTAGATCTAACCAAAATAAAACCATAAGTACGGCTCTTTACAAACAATAACAGACAATCTCCTGAAGACTGTCGCGAGACCGAAAGCGCTAGAGAAATGGCCCAAGATACAACATTAGGCACCATGATCCACCAATTAATACCGGAAACCCGACGAATCGCTCGCAGAGTCGAGAAACTGACCAGAAAGATCATAAAGAAAGAAAACTCTGTGGTCTTCAACGACACATGTCTGATAAACGACTTGCTGCCGAAATATATATATATATATATATATATATATAGTACACGTATTGTATTAGTTTCTGTAGATGTAAAACCGCTGAAACTCCAGTGTTTATAAAAAGTGCTCAATAACAAGTAGAGCTGTTCTTAAATAATCGAAGTTGAAATAGATTTGTCATTCGTACATCTTTATCTCTCTTCCTTCATTTATCTTTATAATTGCTCTATCTCATATATTAAACCATTTCACTATAGGTTCTATCCTCTAAAAGTATACTTTTAGTTTCATATTTTATATATATATATATATATATAAAGTTAGGTATGTGTATATGTTTATATATTTTTATGTACAGGATTCACTCCTAAACTAATAAACCAATCATTATGAATTTTGGAATACAGCTGATAGGCTTATATATATGTAATATATACACATACCTAACTATAAATTTAAAGATGTATATATATATATATACAGTGAACCCCCGCTATTCGCAGACTCACCATTTGCGGTTTTACAAATTCACGGATATTCAGCATAAGCATTGACTTAAAATTTTCTTCATAAATTTGGTAGAACTTACAAATATGATAATCATTTAAGTTCAACAAAGGCCAATATGACAAAAAAAAAACGCAATTTAAAACGCTAATTATTCTGTAGAATTCATATTAAATGCGGTTCATACAAAAGCATTGGTAATCTAAATTTTTGCGAATTTTATACGAAACTGAAATATTTAAAAAAAATCAACCAACAGAAACGGCTTATCTACACTAATTTGATAGCTTTCATAGCCCCCCCCCCCCCAAAAATCACGTGCTAATGTACAAAAACCTGATTTTCAATTAACTTTGAGGCATCAAAATCTATTTGTAGATTTTCACTATTCGCGGGTGTGTCTGAAACGTAACCCCATCGAATAGCGGGGGCCTAATGTACATATATATATATATATATAAAATATGGGTTTGTCGTTCAATTTCAAAGTATTGCAGGGTTAGTTAATAAAATTGAAATATAGGCCATTAGCAACACAAGATTTAAAAAAAAAAAATTAATCTTGTATTGCTAATGGCTTATATTTCAATTTTATATATATGTATATATATATATAGTAAGCTATGAAAATATATTTATGGCAATTAAGCTACACAGAGGCTTCCGTGTTTTATCCCCGGGGGGAATCTTCAGGCTAAAATGCATGGAGTTATTTTTGCCGGGTGTTTTTATATACACGGCTAGCTAGTTAACCAATCAGATTCTTTGTTGTTCTCTCAGCCAATCGTTGGGCTTCCCACGAACAAAGGTGTGGTTAGTGTTACTTCCTATATCCTGTTCTTTTGTTTTGTTTTCTATAGATTGGCCTATATCCTGTTTCCTTTGTTGTATCAATATTATGGGTGAATTTATTTTAACAGGTGGTTCCTTGTATTTCTATTTTAGGTTTTAATTTTTAAATTGTTAGGTTTTTATTTAGTTATATATATATATATATATATATATATATATATATATATATATTATAATATAAAATGAAGTAATAAAATAAGGTGTCAATCAAATTTTATTAGAATTCAAAGTTCAAGCAGTATCTTAAAGTCCTTAGCTCATGAGTTTTCAAAGATAATTCTTCTCTTCAGAGGACCATTACCGCAGTTATACCACTACAGGTAATAAAATTAAACTTTGAAAATATATAAAAATATATACAAAAATACATAAAAATATATAACATCAAATATATCAACCCAAAAACATACTTTTTTGTTAAATCTATACAATCCATCCAAGTCATACAATTTGAAAAACATAATCAGGAAAGACATCCAGAGGGTTGACTGAAGATTAATCCAGGTGATGAGTACTAGTCCAAATACGAGAAATTGAAAGAGCTGACAAAGTTATCCAGTCGCGAAATGCGTCAACAATCGATGAAGTATCCAATGTTTATGTTAATTATTACAACGATAAATAAATCAAATCAAAAAATATAGAAAGTTCAATAAACTCACTTAAAATTCCAAAGTGTTTCCTTTGTTGTATCAATATAGCTGGTGAATTTATTTTAACAGGTGGTTCCTTGTATTTCTATTTTAGGTTTTAATTTTTAAATTGTTAGGTTTTTGTTTAGTTATATATATATGTATATATAGATTTGGATTTTTCACTTAGAAAAAAGATTTTTCAGTGAAGACAGTGAAGATTTTTTATTTTTTATATATTTTTTTATTCTCTATTTTATTTTATTTTTTTCTTCCCTTCTTAAGTGACCTCAAGAAAAGCAACACCACATTGTGTATTGCCGGTTGTTGTAATCCTTATTCAAGGTACTTAATTTCCCTGATGATCTGCCAAGCAAGGATCTGCTTGGTAGTGAAACACGTGTAGGTAAAAAACTCTTTAATTTGAAAAATGATAAATAAATAATTTTTGAATGAAAAAATCTTTTGTGGTGTTGATTGGGCTCCTGAACGGAATGCTTTGGTAAGCTTTCAAAAAATCACACAGAAATGCTCTGTACCCTGTAATCGAGTATCATCGAGCTTGTTTTTGTTGGAATAATCCCGGTCTTCACTGAATAATCTTTTTTCTAAGTGAAAAATCCAAATCTATATATACATATATATATAACTAAACAAAAACCTAACAATTTAAAAATTAAAACCTAAAATAGAAATACAAGGAACCACCTGTTAAAATAAATTCACCCATTATAGTGATACAACAAAGGAAACAGGATTATAGGCCAATCTATAGAAAACAGAACAAAAGAACAGGATATAGGAAGTAACACTAACCACACCTTTCTTCATATATATATGAGAGAGAGAGAGAAAGAGATATAATAAAGAGAGAAAATAGTTTGTTTTATTTCTTTTTGCAGATGTATGGGTAATTACCTGGAGACGATTTGTCTGTTTATCTACAAGAAATTCTGTGACATTGGCGCCAACCAATTGGATTCAGAGATTGGAAAGCTGAATCTAAAGAAAATAATCCCAGCTCTAACGTTTTCCCTCATAACAATCAGCCAACAACATCCGAATGAATCGGGCGGTGAAGTTAACGATGGATTGACAGTGGCCGATACTTTAGATAAAACAACAGAGGATCATTTCCATGCATCAACTGATAGCACGAAGGATACATCTGAGAGCGTTGACCAAGGGAAGCAATTTAATAGAAACCTAAACGCGGCGGTTAACGCAGAACAGATTGTGGACGTGAAAGCTAAAAAAGATCCTCTGTCAATCATGCGTGACGATGCTGCGGAAAGGAGGTTCCGCGCTCTAACGAAAATATATGATGCAGTGGATTTGATGGAAGAGGAGAATATTCCAATGGTAGATGGTGAACTGGCTACACGGATAAGTAGAGAAATAGCGGAAGAAGAGGAGGAAGAAGAAGATTATCGTGAGATGGAGGATGTTCAGTTAATAGTGGTAAAGCTGAAAAAAGGGAGTCGAATGTTAGATTATGAGGTACTTTCCAGAGAATGGGTGGTAAGGCCAAAAAAGTTACCAATGGTAGATTGTGAAGCAATTACCCAAGAAAATATTGTTATGCAAGAAGGAACACCAATGGTAGATTGTGACGCAGTTACTAAGAAAAGGGTGGTAATTCAAGACAAGAAGCTACCAATGGTAGATTGCGAAGCAATTACCCAAGAAAAGGTGGTTATGCAAGAAAGAATCACAATGGTAGATTGTGACGCAGTTACTAAGAAAAGGGTGGTAATTCAAGACAAGAAGATACCAATGGTAGATTGTGAAGCAGTTACCCAAGAAAAGGTGGTTATGCAAGAAAGAACCACAATGGTAGATTGTGACGCAGTTACTAAGAAAAGGGTGGTAATTCAAGACAAGAAGATATCAATGGTAGATTGTGAAGACGTTATCCAAGAAGGAACACCAATGGTAGATTGTGACGCAGTTACTAAGAAAAGGGTGGTAATTCAAAACAAGAAGATTCCAATGGTAGATTGTAAAGACATTATCCAAGAAGGAACACCAATGGTAGATTGTGACGCAGTTACTCAGAAAAGGGTGGTAATTCAAGACAAGAAGATTCCAATGGTAGATTGTGAAGACGTTATCCAAGAAGGAACACCAATGGTAGATTGTGACGCAATTACCCAAAAAAAGGTGGTAATTCAAGACAAGAAGATTCCAATGGTAGATTGTGAAGCAGTTACCCAAGAAAAGATGGTTATGCAAGAAGGAACACCAATGGTAGATTGTGACGCAATTATCCAGGAAAGGGTGGTAATTCAAGATAAGAAGATTCCAATGGTAGATTGTGAAGCAGTTACCCAAGAAAAGATGGTTATGCAAGAAGGAACACCAATGGTAGATTGTGATGCAATTACCCAGAAAAGGGTGGTAATTCAAGACAAGAAAATTCCAATGGTAGATTGTGCAGCAGTTTCCCAAGAAAAGATGGTTATGCAAGAAGGAACACCAATGGTAGATAGTGATGCAATTACCCAGGAAAGGGTGGTAATTCTAGATAAGAAGATTCTAATGGTAGATTGTGAAGCAGTTACCCAAGAAAAGATGGTTATGCAAGAAGGAACACCAATGGTAGATTGTGACGCAATTACCCAGAAAAGGGTGGTAATTCAAGACAAGAAGATTCCAATGGTAGATTGTGAAGCAGTTACCCAAGAAAAGATGGTTATGCAAGAAGGAACACCAATGGTAGATTGTGACGCAATTACCCAGAAAAGGGTGGTAATTCAAGACAAGAAGATTCCAATGGTAGATTGTGAAGGAGTTACCCAAGAAAAGATGGTTATGCAAGAAGGAACACCAATGGTAGATAGTGACGCAATTACCCAGGAAAGGGTGGTAATTCTAGATAAGAAGATTCCAATGGTAGATTGTGAAGCAGTTACCCAAGAAAAGATGGTTATGCAAGAAGGAACACCAATGGTAGATTGTGACGCAATTACCCAGAAAAGGGTGGTAATTCAAGACAAGAAGATTCCAATGGTAGATTGTGAAGCAGTTACCCAAGAAAAGATGGTTATGCAAGAAGGAACACCAATGGTAGATTGTGACGCAATTACCCAGAAAAGGGTGGTAATTCAAGACAAGAAGATTCCAATGGTAGATTGTGAAGCAGTTACCCAAGAAAAGATGGTTATGCAAGAGGGAACACCAATGGTAGATTGTGACGCAATTACCCAGAAAAGGGTGGTTATTCAAGACAAGAAGATTCCAATGGTAGATTGTGAAGCAGTTACCCAAGAAAAAATGGTTATGCAAGAAGAGACACCAGTGATAGATTGTGAAGCAGTTACCCAGGAAAGGATGGTAAAGAAAAACAGGAAAGTACCACTGGTAGATTGTAAAGCAGTTACCCAAGAAAGGGAGGTTATGCAACAAGAAGAAGAAGAAACTGTAATTGTTGATAGTGAAGCAGTTTCCCAAGAAAGTTCTGCAAGTTTTAGATCAACGTTTACAACCACTGATTGTACAGCAGACACACAGAAAAGAGTTTTTGACACTGACGCCTCACTTAATGTGATGTCCGACTTTAATTTCTTTTCTGATTTGGGCAATATTGGGTGTTCCTTACCTGAAGAATTTTGGACTTTGTCAGTAAAACCGCAAAGGATTGTTGGTCTACCTTCTCGCATATCTATGATTGAAAGTAAGGTATCTGCAGTTGATAACCTGTGCCAAACCTTTGAGGACTTCATTGTCGATCACGATTCATCATTGATGCCAAGAAGTAAAGATGCTTCTTTAGTCAACACTAAGGCCTTGACTGTCATATGCCAGTCCAAGAAAGACGGTACCTATTTACTAAATCGCTTACTGACCAAATTTCAGGTAAGAATTTCCACTTTTATATTGATATCATGTATTCTTTGTTGTATAGAATTTATTGCCCCTATAGTGGTCAGTCATAAAAAAGTAAGAAAAAGGAATTGGCTTGTGATGTCGCGTTATGCCCCGTTCTTTTGCTGGCCCCAAATTGTGAAAGGTGTTGCAGCAAAAATCAAGAATCGAAATCGAATCGAAGAGATTCCTTTCAGCACTTTCAGCTTTACATATACAGTCATCTCCCCAGCCCCCACTGGAGGGAGCAAAAGATAGAATGTGCGCTCACTCTAACCTCAAATCTGGCTCTGTTGTTTTCTCCGATTCTCTTCCAATCGGTGACGTTATTCTGAAAATTCTTTTTAACATATTCCTCAATCCATAAACCTTAAAAGACAAACAATAAAATATATATTTTCATTTTTGTCTCAACCTTGAAGTTATCAAAACAGTCACAGTCACACCCCTGACCTGCACCTTGTTACCATCTAGGTTGTAATTCTTATTTACTTTCATGTTTTTTAGATAACCCTGGGGTAATCCTGTTACAGTGAGTCGCGTCTTTTATATCGGTGACCATGTGACTAAACCAACCAATAAAAAATTTCCTTTTAGGAATTGACCACACCATTTCTGGCACACCCGTTCTGTAACATCATTCTCCCCATACACATGACATATCTTTATGCAGGTTTCTGTAGCTTTTTTACCGTTTCTGTAGTAAAAAAAAAGCATCAGATGTCGGTAGTGCTCTGCTTGATCTTCAATTTCAAGGCCTGAAATACAAGCAAAAATGTAAGAACTCCTCTGATTGGAGACTTATTATACACTGACGTCAACATACCCGCTACACCAAATACAGGAATTGTAATAATAGGAATATAAAACGATCTTTAGTAGACCGGAAAGATGAGATTCAAAAAACAAACTAACTTTTTTGCCAACTCAATAATAAATGTCTGTCAGAGTCAATACTATTAAGAAAAAATACTCGCTCTTCTTCCATAAAAATAATTGTCATTATCAGCTAAATATTCTTAATAAAATAAATGAATAAAACGGATATGTCTTTTATTTATTTATTTATTTATGTAAAATTGTAGCAATTTAATTCTTTTTTAAAATAATAAATATTTTCTGTCTTCTTATTATAAAAATAATTGTCATCTAAATATTCTTCAAATCAATAAATCGAATGTCACTTTTTGAAATTATTACAATTTATTAAAAATTGTACTGTTTTAGCTGATGGGACGACAGAATTCGATTTTGGAACAATTCATTTTAAAATTGGTAAAGTCGGAATATTTTACCTTAGCTACATCAGATTAATCACCAATTACCATCTGTGCTGATTGACCGATCTCATTTTTTAAATGTATGTGAAAGGTGATAACGTACATACAAACATGAAATGCCTTAACGTATTATATAGATTTTAAATGTGTGTGAAAGGTGATAAATACAGGAATTGAAGAATAGGAATATAAAACGATCTTTAGTAGGTCAAAAGATGACATTCAAAAAGCAAAAAAACTTTTTGGGCAACCCACTAAAAGGCTTGAAGGGACAAAAATTTAATCATTGTAAAAATTTTAAGTATTATGAAAAACATTCAAGCATGGTTGCAGGATAGAAATCAAAAAATTAATGTAAACATTTTATTTATTTAGATGTGAGTAAGTCTGATTCTCAAAATGATTTGATGCTGATAACCAATTAAATTGCCAGAAATTTAACAGTTTTCTTAAATTTTTTTCCTTTTTCTTTTATGTGCGTCTTTAGAGGCAAGAATCCTTGCCAGAGGAACCTCAGTTAACCAATTAAATTGCCAGAAATTTAACAGTTTTCTTTAATGTTTTTCCTTTTTCTTTTATGTGCGTCTTTAGAGGCAAGAATCCTTGCCAGAGGAATCTCAGTTAACCAATTAAATTGCCAGAAATTTAACAGTTTTCTTTAATTTTTTTCCTTTTTCTTTTATGTGTGTCCTTAGAGGCAAGAATCCTTGCCAGAGTAATCTCAGTTAACCAATTAAATTGCCAGAAATTTAACAGTTTTCTTTAATTTTTTTCCTTTTTCTTTTATGTGCGTCTTTAGAGGCAAGAATCCTTGCCAGAGAAACCTCAGTTAACCAATTAAATTGCCAGAAATTTAACAGTTTTCTTTAATGTTTTTCCTTTTTCTTTTATATGCGTCTTTAGAGGCAAGAATCCTTGCCAGAGGAACCTCAGTTAACCAATTAAATTGCCAGAAATTTAACAGTTTTCTTTTATTTTTTTCCTTTTTCTTTTATGTGCGTCTTTAGAGGCTAGAATCCTTGCCAGAGGAACCTCAGTTAACCAATTAAATTGCCAGAAATTTAACAGTTTTCTTAAATTTTTTCCCTTTTCTTTTATGTGCATCTTTAGAGGTAAGAATCCTTGCCAGAGGAACCTCAGTTAACCAATTAAATTGCCAGAAATTTAACAGTTTTCTTTAATTTTTTTCCTTTTTCTTTTATGTGCGTCTTTAGAGGCTAGAATCCTTGCCAGAGGAACCTCAGTTAACCAATTAAATTGCCAAAAATTTAACAGTTTTCTTTAATGTTTTTCCTTTTTCTTTTATGTGCGTCTTTAGAGGCAAGAATCCTTGCCAGAGGAACCTTAGTTAACAAATTAAATTGCCAGAAATTTAACAGTTTTCTTTAATTTTTTTCCTTTTTCTTTTATGTGTGTCCTTAGAGGCAAGAATCCTTGCCAGAGGAATCTCAGTTAACCAATTAAATTGCCATAAATTTAACAGTTTTCTTTAATTTTTTTCCCTTTTCTTTTATGTGCATCTTTAGAGGTAAGAATCCTTGCCAGAGGAACCTCAGTTAACCAATTAAATTGCCAGAAATTTAACAGTTTTCTTTAATGTTTTTCCTTTTTCTTTTATGTGCGTCTTTAGAGGCAAGAATCCTTGCCAGAGGAACCTTAGTTAACAAATTAAATTGCCAATAATTTAACAGTTTTCTTTAATTTTTTTCCTTTTTCTTTTATGTGTGTCCTTAGAGGCAAGAATCCTTGCCAGAGGAATCTCAGTTAACCAATTAAATTGCCATAAATTTAACAGTTTTCTTTAATTTTTTTCCTTTTTCTTTTATGTGTGTCCTTAGAGGCAAGATCCTTGCCAGAGGAACCTTAGTTAACAAATTAAATTGCCATAAATTTAACAGTTTTCTTTAATTTTTTTTCCTTTTTCTTTTATGTGTGTCCTTAGAGGCAAGAATCCTTGCCAGAGGAACCTTAGTTAACAAATTAAATTGCCAGAAATTTAACAGTTTTCTTTAATTTTTTTCCTTTTTCTTTTATGTGTGTCCTTAGAGGCAAGAATCCTTGCCAGAGGAATCTCAGTTAACCAATTAAATTGCCATAAATTTAACAGTTTTCTTTAATTTTTTCCCCTTTTCTTTTATGTGCATCTTTAGAGGTAAGAATCCTTGCCAGAGGAACCTCAGTTAACCAATTAAATTGCCAAAAATTTAACAATTTTCTTTAATGTTTTTCCTTTTTCTTTTATGTGCGTCTTTAGAGGCAAGAATCCTTGCCAGAGGAACCTTAGTTAACAAATTAAATTGCCAGAAATTTAACAGTTTTCTTTAATTTTTTTCCTTTTTCTTTTATGTGTGTCCTTAGAGGCAAGAATCCTTGCCAGAGGAATCTCAGTTAACCAATAAAATTGCCAGAAATTTAACAGTTTTCTTTAATTTTTTTCCTTTTTCTTTTATGTGTGTCCTTAGAGGCAAGAATCCTTGCCAGAGGAACCTTAGTTAACAAATTAAATTGCCATAAATTTAACAGTTTTCTTTAATTTTTTTTCCTTTTTCTTTTATGTGTGTCCTTAGAGGCAAGAATCCTTGCCAGAGGAACCTTAGTTAACAAATTAAATTGCCATAAATTTAACAGTTTTCTTTAATTTTTTTCCTTTTTCTTTTATGTGTGTCCTTAGAGGCAAGAATCCTTGCCAGAGGAACCTTAGTTAACCAATTAAATTGCCAGAAATTTAACAGTTTTCTTTAATTTTTTTCCTTTTTCTTTTATGTGTGTCCTTAGAGGCAAGAATCCTTGCCAGAGGAACCTTAGTTAACAAATTAAATTGCCAGAAATTTAACAGTTTTCTTTAATTTTTTTCCTTTTTCTTTTATGTGTGTCCTTAGAGGCAAGAATCCTTGCCAGAGGAATCTCAGTTAACCAATTAAATTGCCAGAAATTTAACAGTTTTCTTTAATTTTTTTCCTTTTTCTTTTATGTGTGTCCTTAGAGGCAAGAATCCTTGCCAGAGGAACCTTAGTTAACAAATTAAATTGCCAGAAATTTAACAGTTTTCTTTAATTTTTTTCCTTTTTCTTTTATGTGTGTCCTTAGAGGCAAGAATCCTTGCCAGAGGAACCTCAGTTAACCAATTAAATTGCCAGAAATTTAACAGTTTTCTTTAATTTTTTTCCTTTTTCTTTTATGTGTGTCCTTAGAGGCAAGAATCCTTGCCAGAGGAATCTCAGTTAACCAATTAAATTGCCAGAAATTTAACAGTTTTCTTTAATTTTTTTCCTTTTTCTTTTATGTGTGTCCTTAGAGGCAAGAATCCTTGCCAGAGGAACCTTAGTTAACAAATTAAATTGCCAGAAATTTAACAGTTTTCTTTAATTTTTTTCCTTTTTCTTTTATGTGTGTCCTTAGAGGCAAGAATCCTTGCCAGAGGAATCTCAGTTAACCAATTAAATTGCCAGAAATTTAACAGTTTTCTTTAATTTTTTTCCTTTTTCTTTTATGTGTGTCCTTAGAGGCAAGAATCCTTGCCAGAGGAATCTCAGTTAACCAATTAAATTACCAGAAATTTAACAGTTTTCTTTAATTTTTTTCCTTTTTCTTTTATGTGTGTCCTTAGAGGCAAGAATCCTTGCCAGAGGAACATTAGTTAACAAATTAAATTGCCAGAAATTTAACAGTTTTCTTTAATTTTTTTCCTTTTTCTTTTATGTGTGTCCTTAGAGGCAAGAATCCTTGCCAGAGGAACCTTAGTTAACAAATTAAATTGCCAGAAATTTAACAGTTTTCTTTAATTTTTTTCCTTTTTCTTTTATGTGTGTCCTTAGAGGCAAGAATCCTTGCCAGAGGAACCTTAGTTAACAAATTAAATTGCCAGAAATTTAACAGTTTTCTTTAATTTTTTTCCTTTTTCTTTTATGTGTGTCCTTAGAGGCAAGAATCATTGCCAGAGGAACCTTAGTTAACAAATTAAATTGCCAGAAATTTAACAGTTTTCTTTAATTTTTTTCCTTTTTCTTTCATGTGTATCCTTAGAGGCAAGAATCCTTGCCAGAGGAACCTTAGTTAAAAAATTAAATTGCCATAAATTTAACAGTTTTCTTTAATTTTTTTCCTTTTTCTTTTATGTGTGTCCTTAGAGGCAAGAATCCTTGCCAGAGGAACCTTAGTTAACAAATTAAATTGCCAGAAATTTAACAGTTTTCTTTAATTTTTTTTCCTTTTTCTTTTATGTGTGTCCTTAGAGGCAAGAATCCTTGCCAGAGGAACCTTAGTTAACAAATTAAATTGCCATAAATTTAACAGTTTTCTTTAATTTTTTTTCCTTTTTCTTTTATGTGTGTCCTTAGAGGCAAGAATCCTTGCCAGAGGAACCTTAGTTAACAAATTAAATTGCCATAAATTTAACAGTTTTCTTTAATTTTTTTCCTTTTTCTTTTATGTGTGTCCTTAGAGGCAAGAATCCTTGCCAGAGGAACCTTAGTTAACCAATTAAATTGCCAGAAATTTAACAGTTTTCTTTAATTTTTTTCCTTTTTCTTTTATGTGTGTCCTTAGAGGCAAGAATCCTTGCCAGAGGAACCTTAGTTAACAAATTAAATTGCCAGAAATTTAACAGTTTTCTTTAATTTTTTTCCTTTTTCTTTTATGTGTGTCCTTAGAGGCAAGAATCCTTGCCAGAGGAATCTCAGTTAACCAATTAAATTGCCAGAAATTTAACAGTTTTCTTTAATTTTTTTCCTTTTTCTTTTATGTGTGTCCTTAGAGGCAAGAATCCTTGCCAGAGGAACCTTAGTTAACAAATTAAATTGCCAGAAATTTAACAGTTTTCTTTAATTTTTTTCCTTTTTCTTTTATGTGTGTCCTTAGAGGCAAGAATCCTTGCCAGAGGAATCTCAGTTAACCAATTAAATTGCCAGAAATTTAACAGTTTTCTTTAATTTTTTTCCTTTTTCTTTTATGTGTGTCCTTAGAGGCAAGAATCCTTGCCAGAGGAATCTCAGTTAACCAATTAAATTGCCAGAAATTTAACAGTTTTCTTTAATTTTTTTCCTTTTTCTTTTATGTGTGTCCTTAGAGGCAAGAATCCTTGCCAGAGGAACCTTAGTTAACAAATTAAATTGCCAGAAATTTAACAGTTTTCTTTAATTTTTTTCCTTTTTCTTTTATGTGTGTCCTTAGAGGCAAGAATCCTTGCCAGAGGAATCTCAGTTAACCAATTAAATTGCCAGAAATTTAACAGTTTTCTTTAATTTTTTTCCTTTTTCTTTTATGTGTGTCCTTAGAGGCAAGAATCCTTGCCAGAGGAATCTCAGTTAACCAATTAAATTACCAGAAATTTAACAGTTTTCTTTAATTTTTTTCCTTTTTCTTTTATGTGTGTCCTTAGAGGCAAGAATCCTTGCCAGAGGAACATTAGTTAACAAATTAAATTGCCAGAAATTTAACAGTTTTCTTTAATTTTTTTCCTTTTTCTTTTATGTGTGTCCTTAGAGGCAAGAATCCTTGCCAGAGGAACCTTAGTTAACAAATTAAATTGCCAGAAATTTAACAGTTTTCTTTAATTTTTTTCCTTTTTCTTTTATGTGTGTCCTTAGAGGCAAGAATCCTTGCCAGAGGAACCTTAGTTAACAAATTAAATTGCCAGAAATTTAACAGTTTTCTTTAATTTTTTTCCTTTTTCTTTTATGTGTGTCCTTAGAGGCAAGAATCATTGCCAGAGGAACCTTAGTTAACAAATTAAATTGCCAGAAATTTAACAGTTTTCTTTAATTTTTTTCCTTTTTCTTTCATGTGTATCCTTAGAGGCAAGAATCCTTGCCAGAGGAACCTTAGTTAAAAAATTAAATTGCCATAAATTTAACAGTTTTCTTTAATTTTTTTCCTTTTTCTTTTATGTGTGTCCTTAGAGGCAAGAATCCTTGCCAGAGGAACCTTAGTTAACAAATTAAATTGCCAGAAATTTAACAGTTTTCTTTAATTTTTTTTCCTTTTTCTTTTATGTGTGTCCTTAGAGGCAAGAATCCTTGCCAGAGGAACCTTAGTTAACAAATTAAATTGCCAGAAATTTAACAGTTTTCTTTAATTTTTTTCCTTTTTCTTTTATGTGTGTCCTTAGAGGCAAGAATCCTTGCCAGAGGAATCTCAGTTAACCAATTAAATTGCCAGAAATTTAACAGTTTTCTTTAATTTTTTTCCTTTTTCTTTTATGTGTGTCCTTAGAGGCAAGAATCCTTGCCAGAGGAATCTCAGTTAACCAATTAAATTACCAGAAATTTAACAGTTTTCTTTAATTTTTTTCCTTTTTCTTTTATGTGTGTCCTTAGAGGCAAGAATCCTTGCCAGAGGAACCTTAGTTAACAAATTAAATTGCCAGAAATTTAACAGTTTTCTTTAATTTTTTTCCTTTTTCTTTCATGTGTGTCCTTAGAGGCAAGAATCCTTGCCAGAGGAACCTTAGTTAACCAATTAAATTGCCAGAAATTTAACAGTTTTCTTTAATTTTTTTCCTTTTTCTTTTATGTGTGTCCTTAGAGGCAAGAATCCTTGCCAGAGGAACCTTAGTTAACAAATTAAATTGCCAGAAATTTAACAGTTTTCTTTAATTTTTTTTCCTTTTTCTTTTATGTGTGTCCTTAGAGGCAAGAATCCTTGCCAGAGGAACCTTAGTTAACAAATTAAATTGCCAGAAATTTAACAGTTTTCTTTAATTTTTTTCCTTTTTCTTTTATGTGTCCTTAGAGGCAAGAATCCTTGCCAGAGGAACATTAGTTAACAAATTAAATTGCCAGAAATTTAACAGTTTTCTTTAATTTTTTTCCTTTTTCTTTTATGTGTGTCCTTAGAGGCAAGAATCCTTGCCAGAGGAACCTTAGTTAACAAATTAAATTGCCAGAAATTTAACAGTTTTCTTTAATTTTTTTCCTTTTTCTTTCATGTGTGTCCTTAGAGGCAAGAATCCTTGCCAGAGGAACCTTAGTTAACAAATTAAATTGCCATAAATTTAACAGTTTTCTTTAATTTTTTTCCTTTTTCTTTTATGTGTGTCCTTAGAGGCAAGAATCCTTGCCAGAGGAACCTTAGTTAAAAAATTAAATTGCCAGAAATTTAACAGTTTTCTTTAATTTTTTTCCTTTTTCTTTTATGTGTGTCCTTAGAGGCAAGAATCCTTGCCAGAGGAACCTTAGTTAACAAATTAAATTGCCAGAAATTTAACAGTTTTCTTTAATTTTTTTCCTTTTTCTTTTATGTGTGTCCTTAGAGGCAAGAATCCTTGCCAGAGGAATCTCAGTTAACCAATTAAATTGCCAGAAATTTAACAGTTTTCTTTAATTTTTTTCCTTTTTCTTTTATGTGTGTCCTTAGAGGCAAGAATCCTTGCCAGAGGAATCTCAGTTAACCAATTAAATTACCAGAAATTTAACAGTTTTCTTTAATTTTTTTCCTTTTTCTTTTATGTGTGTCCTTAGAGGCAAGAATCCTTGACAGAGGAACATTAGTTAACAAATTAAATTGCCAGAAATTTAACAGTTTTCTTTAATGTTTTTCCTTTTTCTTTTATGTGTGTCCTTAGAGGCAAGAATCCTTGCCAGAGGAACCTTAGTTAACAAATTAAATTGCCAGAAATTTAACAGTTTTCTTTAATTTTTTTCCTTTTTCTTTTATGTGTGTCCTTAGAGGCAAGAATCCTTGCCAGAGGAACCTTAGTTAACAAATTAAATTGCCAGAAATTTAACAGTTTTCTTTAATTTTTTTCCTTTTTCTTTTATGTGTGTCCTTAGAGGCAAGAATCCTTGCCAGAGGAACCTTAGTTAACAAATTAAATTGCCAGAAATTTAACAGTTTTCTTTAATTTTTTTCCTTTTTCTTTTATGTGTGTCCTTAGAGGCAAGAATCCTTGCCAGAGGAACCTTAGTTAACAAATTAAATTGCCAGAAATTTAACAGTTTTCTTTAATTTTTTTCCTTTTTCTTTTATGTGTGTCCTTAGAGGCAAGAATCCTTGCCAGAGGAATCTCAGTTAACCAATTAAATTGCCAGAAATTTAACAGTTTTCTTTAATTTTTTTCTTCTTTTATGTGTGTCCTTAGAGGCAAGAATCCTTGCCAGAGGAATCTCAGTTAACCAATTAAATTGCCAGAAATTTAACAGTTTTCTTTAATTTTTTTCCTTTTTCTTTTATGTGTGTCCTTAGAGGCAAGAATCCTTGCCAGAGGAATCTCAGTTAACCAATTAAATTACCAGAAATTTAACAGTTCTCTTTAATTTTTTTCCTTTTTCTTTTATGTGTGTCCTTAGAGGCAAGAATCCTTGCCAGAGGAACCTTAGTTAACCAATTAAATTGCCATAAATTTAACAGTTTTCTTTAATTTTTTTCCTTTTTCTTTTATGTGTGTCCTTAGAGGCAAGAATCCTTGCCAGAGGAACCTTAGTTAACCAATTTAATTGCCAGAAATTTAACAGTTTTCTTTAATTTTTTTCCTTTTTCTTTTATGTGTGTCCTTAGAGGCAAGAATCCTTGCCAGAGGAACCTTAGTTAACAAATTAAATTGCCAGAAATTTAACAGTTTTCTTTAATTTTTTTCCTTTTTCTTTTATGTGTGTCCTTAGAGGCAAGAATCCTTGCCAGAGGAACCTTAGTTAACAAATTAAATTGCCAGAAATTTAACAGTTTTCTTTAATTTTTTTCCTTTTTCTTTTATGTGTGTCCTTAGAGGCAAGAATCCTTGCCAGAGGAACCTCAGTTAACCAATTAAATTGCCAGAAATTTAACAGTTTTCTTTAATTTTTTTCCTTTTTCTTTTATGTGTGTCCTTAGAGGCAAGAATCCTTGCCAGAGGAACCTTAGTTAACAAATTAAATTGCCATAAATTTAACAGTTTTCTTTAATTTTTTTCCTTTTTCTTTTATGTGTGTCCTTAGAGGCAAGAATCATTGCCAGAGGAACCTTAGTTAACCAATTAAATTGCCAGAAATTTAACAGTTTTCTTTAATTTTTTTCCTTTTTCTTTTATGTGTGTCCTTAGAGGCAAGAATCCTTGCCAGAGGAACCTTAGTTAACAAATTAAATTGCCAGAAATTTAACAGTTTTCTTTAATTTTTTTCCTTTTTCTTTTATGTGTGTCCTTAGAGGCAAGAATCTTTGCCAGAGGAATCTCAGTTAACCAATTAAATTGCCAGAAATTTAACAGTTTTCTTTATTTTTTTTTATTTTTCTTTTATGTGTGTCCTTAGAGGCAAGAATCCTTGCCAGAGGAACCTTAGTTAACAAATTAAATTGCCAGAAATTTAACAGTTTTCTTTAATTTTTTTCCTTTTTCTTTTATGTGTGTCCTTAGAGGCAAGAATCCTTGCCAGAGGAATCTCAGTTAACCAATTAAATTGCCAGAAATTTAACAGTTTTCTTTAATTTTTTTCCTTTTTCTTTTATGTGTGTCCTTAGAGGCAAGAATCCTTGCCAGAGGAACCTTAGTTAACAAATTAAATTGCCATAAATTTAACAGTTTTCTTTAATTTTTTTCCTTTTTCTTTTATGTGTGTCCTTAGAGGCAAGAATCCTTGCCAGAGGAATCTCAGTTAACCAATTAAATTGCCAGAAATTTAACAGTTTTCTTTAATTTTTTTTCTTTTTCTTTTATGTGTGTCCTTAGAGGCAAGAATCCTTGCCAGAGGAACCTTAGTTAACAAATTAAATTGCCAGAAATTTAACAGTTTTCTTTAATTTTTTTCCTTTTTCTTTTATGTGTGTCCTTAGAGGCAAGAATCCTTGCCAGAGGAATCTCAGTTAACCAATTAAATTGCCAGAAATTTAACAGTTTTCTTTAATTTTTTTCCTTTTTCTTTTATGTGTGTCCTTAGAGGCAAGAATCCTTGCCAGAGGAACCTTAGTTAACAAATTAAATTGCCAGAAATTTAACAGTTTTCTTTAATTTTTTTCCTTTTTCTTTTATGTGTGTCCTTAGAGGCAAGAATCCTTGCCAGAGGAACCTCAGTTAACCAATTAAATTGCCAGAAATTTAACAGTTTTCTTTAATTTTTTTCCTTTTTCTTTTATGTGTGTCCTTAGAGGCAAGAATCCTTGCCAGAGGAATATCAGTTAACCAATTAAATTGCCATAAATTTAACAGTTTTCTTTAATTTTTTTCCTTTTTCTTTTATGTGTGTCCTTAGAGGCAAGAATCCTTGCCAGAGGAACCTTAGTTAACCAATTAAATTGCCAGAAATTTAACAGTTTTCTTTAATTTTTTTCCTTTTTCTTTTATGTGTGTCCTTAGAGGCAAGAATCCTTGCCAGAGGAACCTTAGTTAACAAATTAAATTGCCAGAAATTTAACAGTTTTCTTTAATTTTTTTCCTTTTTCTTTTATGTGTGTCCTTAGAGGCAAGAATCCTTGCCAGAGGAATCTCAGTTAACCAATTAAATTGCCAGAAATTTAACAGTTTTCTTTAATTTTTTTTCTTTTTCTTTTATGTGTGTCCTTAGAGGCAAGAATCCTTGCCAGAGGAACCTTAGTTAACAAATTAAATTGCCAGAAATTTAACAGTTTTCTTTAATTTTTTTCCTTTTTCTTTTATGTGTGTCCTTAGAGGCAAGAATCCTTGCTAGAGGAACCTTAGTTAACAAATTAAATTGCCAGAAATTTAACAGTTTTCTTTAATTTTTTTCCTTTTTCTTTTATGTGTGTCCTTAGAGGCAAGAATCCTTGCCAGAGGAATCTCAGTTAACCAATTAAATTGCCATAAATTTAACAGTTTTCTTTAATTTTTTTCCTTTTTCTTTTATGTGTGTCCTTAGAGGCAAGAATCCTTGCCAGAGGAACCTTAGTTAACAAATTAAATTGCCATAAATTTAACAGTTTTCTTTAATTTTTTTCCTTTTTCTTTTATGTGTGTCCTTAGAGGCAAGAATCCTTGCCAGAGGAATCTCAGTTAACCAATTAAATTGCCAGAAATTTAACAGTTTTCTTTAATTTTTTTTCTTTTTCTTTTATGTGTGTCCTTAGAGGCAAGAATCCTTGCCAGAGGAACCTTAGTTAACAAATTAAATTGCCAGAAATTTAACAGTTTTCTTTAATTTTTTTCCTTTTGCTTTTATGTGTGTCCTTAGAGGCAAGAATCCTTGCCAGAGGAATCTCAGTTAACCAATTAAATTGCCAGAAATTTAACAGTTTTCTTTAATTTTTTTCCTTTTTCTTTTATGTGTGTCCTTAGAGGCAAGAATCCTTGCCAGAGGAACCTTAGTTAACAAATTAAATTGCCAGAAATTTAACAGTTTTCTTTAATTTTTTTCCTTTTTCTTTTATGTGTGTCCTTAGAGGCAAGAATCCTTGCCAGAGGAACCTTAGTTAACAAATTAAATTGCCAGAAATTTAACAGTTTTCTTTAATTTTTTTCCCTTTTCTTTTATGTGTGTCCTTAGAGGCAAGAATCCTTGCCAGAGGAACCTTAGTTAACAAATTAAATTGCCAGAAATTTAACAGTTTTCTTTAATTTTTTTCCTTTTTCTTTTATGTGTGTCCTTAGAGGCAAGAATCCTTGCCAGAGGAACCTTAGTTAACAAATTAAATTGCCAGAAATTTAACAGTTTTCTTTAATTTTTTTCCTTTTTCTTTTATGTGTGTCCTTAGAGGCAAGAATCCTTGCCAGAGGAACCTTAGTTAACAAATTAAATTGCCATAAATTTAACAGTTTTCTTTAATTTTTTTCCTTTTTCTTTTATGTGTGTCCTTAGAGGCAAGAATCCTTGCCAGAGGAACCTTAGTTAACAAATTAAATTGCCAGAAATTTAACAGTTTTCTTTAATTTTTTTCCTTTTTCTTTTATGTGTGTCCTTAGAGGCAAGAATCCTTGCCAGAGGAACCTTAGTTAACAAATTAAATTGCCATAAATTTAACAGTTTTCTTTAATTTTTTTCCTTTTTCTTTTATGTGTGTCCTTAGAGGCAAGAATCCTTGCCAGAGGAATCTCAGTTAACCAATTAAATTGCCAGAAATTTAACAGTTTTCTTTAATTTTTTTCCTTTCTCTTTTATGTGCATCTTTAGAGGCAAGAATCCTTGCCAGAGGAACCTCAGTTGAACAAACCGATAACAGAAGATATTAACCAGGTGTCCCTGGCATCCTTCATGGGAAATCTTTTACGGCAAAACCACGATATAGTTTCATCCCTGCTTTCAGAAACCGATTTCAGTCTTCGATTCTATAATCAAAAAGAGGATCCAGACAACCAAGGTGAATCAATTAACAAAGTTCAAAGTACGTACTATTATTATTTATTTAGTGGAAGTCTGAGTGGTGCTCTCTCTCTCTCTATCCTCCTCCTCCTCCTCCTCCTCCTCCTCCTACTCCTCTTCATCATCATCATCATCATCATCATCATCATCATCATTATTATTATTATTATTATTATTATTATTATTATTAAATTTTTATTTTAATTAACAAAGTTTTTTAATGAAAGTCGCTCCAGACAAGGCATGAAGCAACTTGATACAAGGAGTTAAAAAGAACGAAAGATAATTAACGCAAAGACAGTAGATGCCTATTAATCTTAGTCTTGAAAAGATCAAGGCTATAGGTAGGAGGAAAACAGTCAGCAGGAAGAGATTATTATTTATTTAGTGGAGGTTTGATTGGTGCTTTCTCTCCGCGATCTTTCCACCACCACCACCACCATCATCATCATCATCTAATAAGGAGTGTCCACACGTCATCATCAGTCATTGCTCACTTACAATAACCGGTGGTGTTCCCTGGAGTCTGAGTGACAACAAAGCTCCCCAAATTTCCAGTACTCTCCAACTCTTTCGATAACCATTGCAAAAGATTTTGTGCTATCGCAGCAGCCGCTTACCATTGATGTATCGCTGGTAACAACTATTTGTCTTCTCTGGAATTTGGTTGACAATAAGTCTCTCCAATGTTCCAGTACTTTCCGCATCCTTCCAGTGGAGGTCTGGTTAGTGCTTTTCGTCTTTGGTCTTTCCATCCTTATTCATGACAATTTTGTGTGGCATCAGCTTAGGCTAGTGCCATCACATTGTGTGTGTCTGTGTGTGTTTCTATGTTTTTGTTTCATTTCTATTGCAAATTCTATGCAGCTGATGAGCATTCATAGTTTAGGTGGGTTGGTTCCTGCATTCAAGGATTTTCCTAAAGATTTCATCTGGTTTCATCATTACTGTCAGTTATATAGTTTCAGTCTTCCCTTTGATTCTAATTTTACCTAGTCTTTTCTCCAGGTTTTTTTAGAACTTTTCCTAGTGCTCCTAAGATTATTGGTATTATATTGACTTTCTTCATGTTCCATATTCCTTTTAATTGTCTGTCTTCTTGATCTTCATCCTGTGATCTGCTAGGATGGCAAAATCTATGATTTTGGCAGTTTTTTCTCCTTCTTGTTGACTATTATTGTAACAGGGTACCCCACTCGCTTCCTGGTAACGGCATCAAATATAAACATAAGACCTCACACTCTTTTCCCCGTGGGTATCGTCGTCGGCCACTCACCACAGGTGTTTGATATCCCGGTCGCGGGGCCGAGTAAAACAGATACCTCACTCTGATCCGGTGTCACTGAACCACTTGTAACATAGGTGGTCCACTCGTGTCTCTATCTCAGTACTCACACGTCTGGTCCTCGGCACAGGAATCCTTCTAGACTGTGAACACCCTCTTTGGCCCGTGATGTCGTAGCGGCAGAAAAAGAAAGATGGGTCGAATTCCTCCGGTCGGATGAATGACAATTTCGTGATTCTGTGAAGGCAAAGTTACACAGCGGAAGAACTCGACAATAGAATAATTCAACAACGTCGGTTTCTCTTTGTATCAATTAATTATTAAAAACAATCAAAAGGAAGGATTAATTTTGCACTTGAATTTTAGAGTCTCTTATCTTGATAAATTGTCTTCGTCTTTCTCTCTGTGCGTGAAACTACATTTACGATTTCCAAGTTGTTAATTAAGTTGTAACTTGTCTGCTGAAAACGGTGTGGGGGAATACTATGGGCAATGCCATCCCAAACGAGAGCGATGTTCACGCAACGCTCCCGCCTGGTCAGCCGCTCGAGTCTCAGGTTCGGCTAACACGAGCCCGCGAGGTTCTGCGACCTGCACGGGTCGAAACCCCAAATCTAACTGACTGTAACTGTCTTCTCGTTTCAAAAACAAAGGTCCTTTCCCCTTCCAGAAAGGCATATTATCACACCTTTTCTTTCTCCAACCTATTTCTCTATTCCTTCCTTCTCTCTCGGGGCCAGGATGGGGTATACTGACTTACTCTCTCTCCCTCTCCCTTCCCCTTCTCCGAGTCTTTCTTCATCTCCGGGTGGTTTGGGGCTGAGTGGCACGACAATTGAAATTCTTCGCTCAAGCCCTCAGATTTTATCTACATCAAAGAAGACCATTATTCTCTCTCTCAGACCTCTGCCCTAATTAACGATGACAGCCTAAGGGGCGATTTCCACTCCGGCCTTGCGTGCCCACCCACATAGTACTGACACACGTATGTTTTTCGTTGGCGATAAAAAAGATTTGGCCAAAACCCGGCACATCTGTTTAAACTCGGCCCGTGTAAGATTTAAATGCAATTGACAATCTCTCATGGCTTTCTCAGACAGCCGGCACCACCTTTCCAGCTTGTTTTTATAGACTTTCTGTGTGAATATCTACTAGTCTCAATTCTCTGTAGGGTCCTAACCATTGCCGAGATGCATGCCAGTGCACCCTAAAGTGCAGATTGCGTCGTCTACAATCACTGTTTCACATTATGACATCCGGTCTTCTTGCTTGGATGAGTTTATCTGTTTGTACGTCACTGTCCCAGAGGATTTTGTGATTTTCGTTTTCTCGTACTGCCTCTAGTTTTTGTATGAACAATTTGTCTGAGTGTTCAAAATGCAATTGTTTGCATAGTTCCCAGTGGACTGCCTTTCCCACACAGTTGTCTGTTCTTGTATTCTTTTTGGGCTAGTTTGTTGCATTCACTTATTATGTGGGTTACCATTTCTTCCCTTTGTGCACAGAGTCTACATTTACTGTTTTCCTGGGGTTTGTCTATTTAAGTTTTGATATAGTTAGTTCTAATCGAATTATTATTAGTTTTATTATTATTTTTATTTATTTTTATTATTATCATTATCATTATTATTATTATTATTATTGTTCGTAGTAGTAGTAGTAGTAGTATTTTATTTTAATTTTATTTTTATTATTATTTTATTTTATTATTATTATTTTATTATTATTATTTTTATTATTATTATTATTATTATTATTTATTATTATTATTATTATTATTGTTCGTAGTAGTAGTATTTTATTATTTTTATCATTATTTTTTATTATTTTATTTTTATTTTATTTTTATTATTTATTATCATTTGAATTATTTTATTCTTATTTTATTATTTTTCTTATTTTATTATTAGTAGTAGGAATAGTAGTAGTTGTATTTTATTATTAATACTATTTTAATTATTTTATTCTTATTTTATTATTTTTATTATTTTATTATTATTAGTAGTAGGAATAGTAGTAGTTGTAGTATTTTATTATTAATACAATTTTAATTATTTTTTTATTATTTTATTATTATTTTTATTATTTTATTATTATTTTAATTATTTTTATTCTTATTTTATTATTTTTATTCTTATTTTATTATTTTTATTATTTTATTATTTTTATTCTTCTTCTTATTTTATTATTTTTATTATTATTTTATTAGTAGTAGGAATAGTAGTAGTTGTAGTATTTTATTATTAATACTAATTTAATTATGTTTATTATTATTTTATTATTATTTTTATTATTTTATTATTATTTTAATTATTTTTATTTTTATTATTATTTTATTATTATTTTATTATTATTTTTCTTCTTATTTTCTTATTTTTATTATTAGTAGGAATAGTGGTAGTAGTAGTAGTAGTAGTAGTAGTTTATATATGCTCTGATAAAAAAAGGCTGGTTGCTTTCTCTGGAATTTGAGTGACAATAAGCCATTCTTAATGTTCTAGTATTTTCCATAGCCTTCCAGTAAAGATTTGGGTGGTGTCATCCCTCCTAGATCTTTCCATCCTCTCAGATTTTCACTTTTCATGGTACCAACCATGAATGTCTTAGATGTTGGGAGGACAGACAAATGCGACAAGAAGTGGTGGGAAGAGGGGAAAGTTTTTGTTGTGAATGTTTTACAGGGGGTAACTATATATTGGAGCTCAGTCGAGCACCTACCATGGAAATAATGATAAAATAGAGAAGTTATTACCCCGTATAACTCTGAAATTCACAAACTTGAAAACAAACTGAAGAATAGAAAATGAACAAAAAATTACTACACATTTCGGAATTAAAGATCTACTCAAAGCCGAAACCATAAAAAACAGGTATGATAAAAAAAAGATCCATTACAATCTTAACTCATAGTTTAAAAAAAGTTGCAAATGAACTCCAAAATCACCCAAATATTATTATCAAAAAATCTGATAAAATGAACATATATGTTGTACTTAACAAATCTGACTATTTCACAAAATTACTAACAATTTTAGACGATAATTCAAAATTAAAAAAAATACATATGTTAAAAAGCTTATTACAGCCAATAATGCCATAAAGGATAACTTTAACCTCCCAAAAATAATTGGGAATTATAAACCTGGTTACCTATACGGTATTATAAAAGTCCATAAACCTAACTCCCCTCTCAATCCCATAATTTCTCAAGTCACTACCCCCATATACTAATTAACCAAAACAATTAATGAACTAATAATAGGGGTGGGACGTAATGGGTGAAAATTTCAGATTCATGCGAGTAGTATTTTTTGTGTTCATTTATACATAAATAACACTAAACAATCAGACATTTTGAAAATTTTTCAAAATTCAGAAGGTGCAAGCCAAAAATAGCTGTTACGACTCCACGGGACTCAAAATCCATCATTTTTCGGTGAAAAAGTGGTTTCATGCGACATTGCAGGTCCTAAAACATCCTCAAAAAGCTATGAATGGATATAGATGGTTAAATCTGATATAGTACTTTAATTTAGGACTATTTTCAGGCTGTGAAAGGGTTTTCATGAATGTAAAATAGCCAAAAACTAGTGGCCTGCACCTTCTGAATTTTGAAAAATTTTCAAAATGTTTGATTGTTTAGTGTTATTTATGTATGAATGAACACAAAAAAATACTACTCGCATGAATCTGAAATTTTCACCCATTACGTCCCACCCCTAGTGTAAAGTCCACCCATGAACTTATACAGACTCTCCAAACCCCCAAAAACTGATAATAAAATTATCGCTTCACTTAACGTTGAAAGCTTAGTTACATATGTTCCAGTACACAAAACAATTGATATAATTATTAACAACGTATCCAATAACCCATATTTCCCCCCTCTAAAAATTGATCCTAAAATACTTAAAACGTTATTATTAATTTGCACAACCAAAGTCTTTTTCTATGATCATAAGGGAAACATCTATACCAAAATTGATGGTGTCTCTATGGGATCGGTCCTCGTACCAACCTTCAGTAATTTTTACATCACTGACCTCGAAAATAAGATATTTAATATAATTACTAAAACCTCCATTTATGCCCACTACATTGATAGTATACTTATTTTAGCAGACAATAATGATGAGATAAAAAAAACTACAAGACATTTTTCAAAATAACTCCGTACTTTTATAAGCTTAACATTAATAACAAAATTCCGTTTTTAGATGTACTCATTGACCCTAACAATGACGCAATCACCACCTCTCCCTATGAAAAACCTACCTCTATTAATACATACATTTTAAGTTATAGAAGCGAATGACCATATTGATATATAATTTCAATGATTAAAAATCTATTAAACTGTGCAAAGCTAATCTCTTCAACCAAAAAAACATTCTTTAACAAATTAAAAAAACATTAAAAAAGTCCTAATTAATAATCAATTTCCCAATTATATTGTAGACGGACAAATGAAATTAATCATTAGAAACTTAGA